>BDMV01000010.1:17613325-17651909 GCA_008326285.1 Oryza officinalis | reverse complement strand
AAAATACTTTACTTTTAGGTTATTTTAGTGATTTTAGGGGAAATGTCGGTTATTTTACGTAAGTTTAGTGATTTTAGTGATTTTGAATTAATTTAACGAAAATACTTTACTTTTAGATTATTTTAGTGATTTTAGGGGAAATGTATGTTATTTTATCCGTATTTAGTGAAATTCGTATTTAGATATGATGACACTTAGTTATTTTAGTGATTTTGAATTAATTTAATGAAAATACTTTACTCTTAGGCACTATTTTTAGGTTATTTTATCCGTATGTAGTGAAATTAACTTTGTTATTTCCTAAGTTATTTAGACGATGTCTCAGCAAGGTGAACCAATGTCGACGACAACCAGTGGGTCCTCAAGGGCACGGAGTCGTAGGACAGGGAACAAAATCCCTAAGGAACGATACACCATAGCAGAGGTGAACCAGGTTGGACTGCCGACGCGTCCTCGGACTGTCCTGGCCAAGTTTAGGTCGACGTGCGGTGTCCTAGGGAGGGAAAACTTCACAATCCTTGTTGATGACATCAAGCATGTGCCCGAAGCGGAGAAGAACGCAGCTTGGCTCAAATTCAAGGAACGCTTCGAGTATCCTGCAGCCGACGAGGACCGTCTCAAGCGGGCTGCTATGAAGACTATGGGCAATGCTTGGAAGAACTTCAAGAGCAGGCTGGTCACGGAGTTTGTCTTAAATCCGACGACCCCTGATCCAACAGAGCAATGGCCCTTCATCACGGCTGAAGCTTGGGAGCAATTCTACGAGAAGAAGTCGACCCCAGAATCCCGGGCCAGAAGCGAAGCTTTTCGAGCACTGCAGGCCAGGAACGTGCACCCGCACCGGCTAGGCACCGCAGGATATGTCGGGAAGCTAGAGGAATGGCAAGAGGAGGATGAAGCGGCAGCAGCAGCGAACACACCGCTGGTGTTTGCCGATATCCCACACCCACGTGCAAGGAATTGGGCCCGGGCGAGGTACCAGAAGAATGAGGATGGGACAGTTTCGCTTCCAAATCCCCAAGATCAACAAGTGTACGATAATATAGTAAGTGCCTAATCTCAGTATTTGTTCGCACTGTTTCAGCCTGAACTTTTCATTGAATCCGATCTCAATTGAACTGCAGAAGGAGTTGGTTGCCTCCCAAGAAGCCTCGCAAGAGGTCAGCTCTCAAAGACGCGAGGACGACATCCTCAGTAAAGCGTTGGGCAACAAGGAACACCGTGGACGGACAAGGGGACTTGGCGCAAACGTACCATGGAAATTTGGATTTCCAGACTACGCGTGGCAGTACAAGAAGCGGACAGTCACGAAGGCGGAGAAAGATGCCCGCCTTGCCGCCCAGATCCGGGAGCAGGTCAGAGCCGAATTGAGCTCTGAATTCGATGAAAAGCTTGAATCGATGAGGGCTCGTATCAGGCAAGAGATTCGAGAAGAGCAACATCTCCCGGTGGCTGCCGCTGCTGCTACGCAACAAGATTTAGCTAGTCCCACGCAGAGGCGCAGCAGTTGTGCATCAACTGAGGCGGGGGAAGATCCGCCATCGGTCCCCGCCGCCGTCGACCAAATAACGGTACGATAATATAGTACGCATGGAGTTCTTAACGATTCCATATGGTAAGTACTATTCTAACAATATTTCTGAATCTATCGCAGGAACCAACTAGCTGCACCCTGACAGTAAGGGTGGTGCCGACCTTCTCTGTTCCTGCAGCTGAGGGCCTTGCTTTCAAGCCGACCCCGGAGACAAGAGTGCATGGGGCGCAACTTAGGGCTGATTATGCGAAAGTGCAAGTTGACTCAGTGAAGCCCGAATTCGATCATTTCCCCCTCCCTCTGGCACCGAATGACGAGGTCCTAACCCTTGGAAATGCTCGTGGAACCTTCATCCAATGGCCCAAGGACCTCATTGAGATAAGGGTGATCCCCAGGCCAAGCACTGCACCAAGCGGTCGTCTAATAGTACAAACTACCCCTGCTCCTTCAGCCCCTCCAGCTCCCGGTCGTCATGAAATTGACGATGTCCAGCTACAGTACGACACGGACTTTGGGGGCGAGCCTATGGAGGTCGACAGCATGGCGATCACTAAACCCCCACCCCTGAAGAAGAGCAGGAAGGCGCATTCTTCCCCCCAGAGAAGAGTTATCGAAAAACCTGCTGCAGGGGTGCGAGGAAAAGGAAAGCTGCACCTCTCACGTCTTGCTCCAACAAAGTTAGATCTGAGCAAGGGGCCCATCACATATAGGAAGCCCGTACCTCCATCGTCCTACCAACTAGGCATGCCATTGGTTGGAGACGACGTGCTAGCAACGATGGGCACCGCTTGCAAGGAGCTACACATGTACTACATGGAGAAATCTAACGTGAGGAGGAAGAATAGAGAAAATGATATAATAGGCGAACACGCCAGAGCGCCATTCCTTGGGCCATCAAATTATATCGTGATAGACTTCAAGGATCTGTTCGACCTCTACAGGCTCCGCTCGGTGGACACAACCCTCCTCAAGTGCTACTCCTTGTAAGTACTCTTGCTCACGAAAATTATTCATCTCAATCCGTGTAACATGCTTATAAGAGCGTTTGGCTTGCGTGTAGGTATAGTTGGAAGTGGTGTCTCAAGAATGCACCGGAAGTTGCCTTCCTTGATCCTCAGGTAGTCAATGTCACAAATCTTCAAGGGGACCGTAGTGGAATGGTAAACTACTTATTTGATACCTTTTGGGCCCGACAAGACAAGGAGTACATCATGTGCGCCTACAATCAATAGTAAGTGTGTTCCCTAAATACATTGTATTACACGTCTAGCTTTAGTATTAACCTTAACTAATTTAATGCCGCAGTGGACATTGGATCCTATTGGTAATAACGCCTAAGTGGAGTACATGCCACTACTTAAACTCCAAAATTGACAAGCAACTGTACGATTGGACCCCGATTCAACTCGCAATAGATGAAGCGTGGGGCCAATATGTGCAAAAAGGAGGCCTTCGAAAGACAGGACAAGACACTCTTATCCACAAGAAGGACTTCCCAGTCAAACAACAAATAGGCGACCAGTGCGGATTCCATGTCTGCCACAACATGCGCCTTCTGTGCAAAGAAAAGGTGAAGACTTTGGCTGAATTGGAGGTTTGTAGTCTCATTCCTGATATGTTGTAACTAAATTGAAGTATATATATATATATGTATATGTATGTAAAGATCGTTCGACTAATTTCGAATTATGTACATGTAGGACAAATTTTCAGAGGATCCGCGTAGCAGCTTTGAGGACATTCGTGAGGAGATTGCCGACTTCATCCTCCGCGAAATTATTCACCCTAAAGGAATGTTTAGGGTTCAGGTGTAAGTGATGAACATTTTTTAACGTACTGTTTGAATTGTCAAACACATGTTATTATGTAATATTTATGTTTATTATATTTGTTATTTCTGTAAAATATATGTGAATGGCATATGTGAATGGGGATGTTGGGATGTATATGTGTGAACGGCATATGTGAATGGGGATGTTGTGAATGGCATATGTGAATGGGGATGCTGGGATGTATATTATTTCTGCTTCTGTTATTTTGCAGCGGGCATGGCTAGCACAGGCCTGAGGCTAGCCAAAAAAACAATATTTATTTTTTTTGTGGGCATACTCATCGGTGACGGGCTATAAGTTAAAGCCCGATTGAGTTATATCAACCGTGACGGGCTATAGTTGGGGCCCGATTGAGATAGACAGACATCCGTGATGGGCACTAGTTGTAGCCCGATTGAGATAGGTCATCCGTGACGGGCTATAGTTTAACCGGTCGTCTGGGTCAAAGCTATCGGTGACGGGCATTAGTTGAGGCCCGATTGAGATAGCTTCATCCGTGACGGACTTATGCCCGTTTGAGATGATTCCTCACATCACTGACCTTTGCGCTGTGTCGGACGCCATACCCGACACAGATGTCGGTTGCAGCCCGACACAGATGAGGGTTACCGTTGTAGTGTTCCTTATATAATCTAGTAAGTAAGAAATAAGATTGCTAAAGTTGTAGAGGTGTTGAACAGAATTCCTTTAAATGTTGCTTTTAGAAGGGCTTTGGTTGGAGAGAATTTAGTAGCCAAGTTTAACCTAGTGGCAAAAGTAGCTTTAGTGAAGCTCTCCAATAAAAACGATAAGTACTTGCAAAATAGACAAGGCCGAAATATTTTTGGTTAGCTCCATATACAAAATGAATGATTATGCATGATGGTGTAGTGCCAAGGAAGACTTTAATTTTGAAACTAAGAATTCCATTAAAAATTAAGATCTTCTTGTGGTACTTAAAAAAGAGGGTTATTTTGACTGAAGACAATTTGTCTAAGTGAGGGTGGAAGAGCAACACTAAGTGCTGCTTTGTAATCATGACGAAACAATTCAATATCTTTTTCACATTGCTAGATTTATTTGGTATACCCTCTTTATAACTTTTGGGATCAAACCGTCTAAAATTGTTGCTAATCTTTTTGGGAATTGACTATATGGTTTACAATCTAGGCTAAAACAAGAAATCTTTGTAGGAGTTATAGCTTTGTGTTGAGTGGTTTGGATATGTAGAAATAATGTGGTCTTTAATGGCACATTATATCTACAAGCAAGAGTTAATTTTGAAGCCATCAATGGCCACTGTCATTGTTATATAAAAAGGAATATAGCATTTCGTTGATGAAGGCATCTAGATTGTTGGAAGCCAAGAGCTTATGCACTTCTTCGGGTCTGGTGGTTGGAAATTGAGGAGGAGGATTAAGGGTAGCTTGGGGTTGTCTTGTTCTATGAGAACTTTTGTCAAGTCTATTCGGTGTTGGAGCGTATGTGCTCTATCTGTGTTTGTTCTTTGTTTTCTTTTTGTTTTTTGTTGAGTCTATGTACTCGGTGATTTCTTTTGGTTGTGTTTACCTATATTGGTGTAGAGGCCGTATTTTAGATCTATTATCTGAAAAATGACCAATACATGCTGGGCCCAAGTACAAGGTACTAACAGTAGGAAACCGCAGGTACCCAAAACTGCAAAAAGACATATACAAGTGATGGCGATACATGCATGCGAGCTAATTATATCAGGGCATGAACAATGATGTGATGCTTGATGATGATGTGATGATATGAATATTTTCGATGACGTGGAGGAAAAAGAAAGAGAAGTAAGAATATCGATGCCTAGTAATGAACATACAGTCTAATATATACACAATACCATAGTACACAGGATCATTGATATATAGAATTAAATCAATCAATCCATTTGAAATAGCTAAATAGATAACGATATGATGTATGAGTTATCTATATGTATATTGTTTGTTGTGGAGATTATGAAATAGCTAAATAGATAACGATATGATGTATGAGTTATCTATATGTATATTGTTTGTTGTGGAGATTATGGGTACCATATACCCACACGGCTGACCTATCCGACTGGTTATAGGGGATATGTTCTATGCAATGCTTATGTAACGGTTTAAGACTTAGGTATTATGTTTCCTTGTGTATTAAGGAATAGCTTATAGTCCTTAGTCAGCAATGTTATAGATAATGATTAGGACACTGATACCGTATATGGTTAAGTCCATGACTTGTAAACCTGCGTTGTAAAGCTATATAAGGAGGGCAGGGTGCTCCTTGGGGGCATAGAGCTGATAACGAATGGTTTAGCTTTTCTTCATACATAACTCGATCACGAGATCAATACATAACTTGGCGGATACAATCCCCAAAACAGAAGTACGGTATTACTTCTTTATAGAAGTCCTGAACCTGTATAAACCTTTGTCCCATAACCCATCATCTTTGATACTTGTGCGCTACCCCTTTTTCTCATTGCTGAAATTAGGTTTCGACATTTGTGTAGGTAGCTAGCTAGGAAGAATTAACGATCATATAGACAACCACCGTTACTATTGTTTCCCAAAAAAAAGCATACTACTGTTCATGCTCCCAGTTTTCTAGTCCGCGAGCACATGCATGCATTCACCGAATTTTTTTAGAAATATTATTATTTTAATAGCAAATCACAAAAATAGTTGGCATCCGGATAAAATCACAAAATAGGGGCCTATCGAACAGCGAGGGATTGATAGGCCACGTAATAGAACGGCGCGCGTTCGACTAGGACCTATCTATCTACAGGAGTTCGACAGGGTCCTATCGAACTGCAGGAGTTTGATAGGGCCCACTGCCTAGCGACCGCAGGGCCTGTCGAACCGTGACCGTTCGACAGGCCCCCCGCATCACCCCTGTCGAACAATGGGAGGTCAACTAGCCTCTATATCTCCACCCATCCCCGGCCGATTTAAAATTTTTTCGAAGAGGTCGAGGACCACTTCGCCACTGCACCGCTGCTATCACTGTCGCGCCGCTGCCGTCACCATTGCGACGCCGTCGCGTGGGAGAGGTAGCACCGCCAGGAGGGAAGGGAAGGCGACGGCTGGGATTAGCTACGGTGGTTAAGGTATAAATTTCTAGTCCCTAAGTTGGCTTGTGAATTTTTAATCCGTAAGTATGAGGCTTGTTTTTTGTTAATCGTTAGTCAATGTTGAATGTTAATACATATAATTTGTTAATTATTTTTCATTGTTCAAAGTTAGTATATATAGTTATTTAGTTATATGTTGAAAATAGTTCGAAGTTAGTACATATTTTCTGAGGTGATTAGCAATGTATTAATTTTGAAGTAGTGATCACTAAGGAGAAATTAACGTTGAGGGTTAGTAGAAATCCAAAAAAAAAGTTATATTTAAGTAGTGAAATTTAGTGCAGAGCTGTGCCATTCGGTCTGCTACGCGGTTGGGGAGGAGACGTCCGCGACTGTGCAGAAGAGAGCAGCGACATCGAAGGTATAAATTTCTAAACCCTTAGGACGACGGCAATTTTTTTTTGTTAATCATTGTTGGATGTTAGTACAGATATTATACTAGTAATGTGTTGAAGTTAGTAGTGGTTAGTACATAATTTTTTAGGTCAATAGTAATGTATTAATTTTGAAGTAGTGACTAAATAAACGTGAAATATTTGAGTATTAGTATAAATTAACATGAAGATATTTATAGTTAGTGATCACTGAGGAAAAATTAACATGTAGTATTAGTAGAAATTGAAAAGAAGTTATATTTAAGTAGTGAAATGTAGTTAGATTACGCTAGAGCAATAATGTAAGCATAGGTCAATTTATTGGGTAGTAATGTAGTAAGACCAATTGGCATGTTATTTCAGGATGTCAGGTGATGTGTCCGTTCGTGTGTATTATGGCGATGTATACAACTTTGTGATAACGGGGTAGATTTGACCGTATATGCATTCGTTGATACTACCTTAAATGCACCAGGGCAGTTGGTTATGAACGACGTGCTAGGATGGCTGCATAATATGTTCGAGGTAGATCCTTTGCTACAAAAATTGATCGTAAAAGCTGTGTGGCCAGTAAGGGGTGAATATGGATGGCAGTGGAGAGTAGTAGAGCTTGCATCTACTGGGAGTTGGAGAAAATTTGTGGCTAAAGTAAGAGAGAAAGGATATAGTGTGGCAATACTGGTGCAGAAGAAAGTAGATGTTTTTGGAACCGGTGAGACAAGCTGCAGGGAGGTGGAACAAACTCTTATCGAGGTTGTGGAAGAGGTTAATGTTTGCAAGAGTGGTCAAGGGGAAGCACCGGAAAAGGTTACTGCATTGGTAGAGTTCATTGTGCCTGATAGCAATTGTCCGGCCAACGAATTGGATGACAATTAGCCAGACTCACCTTTGGCTGTTGATGCAGCGAAGGAGAATGAGGCTGTAGTGGAAGAGATGGAACTGGAAAACGAGGAATACATCGCGTTTGTGGTGAAAGGCCAAGATACAACACAGTGGGACAAGAAAACCAACGTACCTGATGATTGGACGACCATATCGATGAGTCGTCTGAGGATTAACGATGGTTTAGATGCCCACTAAGAAGGTGCAAGTTGGACAGATATTTCACGACAAAGGGCACCTACAAGATGCGGTGAAGAGGTGGGCTTTTCTGCAGAGGCGGGAGTTTAGGGTGAAGGTTTCAAATAGGACGATGTATGATGTGAAGTGCACAAGGCCTGGATGTCCTTGGAGAATGTATGGATACAAGCCACAACATGACAACTTATGGGTAGCTGTAAAGGTTGAGAAGCATACCTGTTTGTTGGACAATACCCCTTTGGTACATAGGATCATGACGGCTGCATACGGGGCACAAATGGTGTATTCAAAGGTTGTAAAGAAACCTCTTTGTCATCGTTCACAATAATGCATGACGTAGAGAAAGAGTACGGCTATGAGATATCGTATGACAAGGCTTGGAGGGCAAAGCAGAAAGCACTGGAGATGAGGTTTGGAAGTTACGAGGATTCTTACCACAACCTTCCCCTACTATTGGAGGTGATGCAGGCAAGAAACCCGGGAACAAATATTGCTATTCTCGATGAGGTGAATGAAACTAAAAAAAATGTACTTCATCGTGCTTTTTGGTAATTTGGGTGCATGATAGAGGCCTTTAGAAATTGCATTCTGTTGCTATGCGTTGATGGTATTTTCATGACAGGCAAGTATAGAGGAACTATTTTAACTGCGATCGGAGTCGACGCGGATAGCCATGTCGTCCCCGTTGCTTTTGCTTTTGTTGAAAGCGAGAACACATCAAGCTGGCTTTTGTTCTTGTGGCACAATAAAAGGTGTGTAGTTAAAAACAGACTAAATATGTGCGCTCTGCATGACCGACATGTCAGTTTGCCATCGGCGGTACAACTGGGTGATGAAAAATACATGTCCACAGGTACAGTAGGTATACCATACTTAACCTCCAGTTTATATCATACTCAACCTCCAGTTTATACCATTTCATACCATACTCAATATCCACAGGTACAGCAGGTATACCATACCCCGAGAGCGTCTGCAGCGACAAACCTCCCTTACCTGCCGACAGGGGATAACCTGGCGCACACACCGGAATGGGTACTTTATGTCACTCACACGCGCCGGAGTCAGGGCACACATAGCACATACATATGTAATGTTAAATATTTACTTAGCATCATCATTCTCTATATTTTTCTGCATAGTTACTAACTACCTTAGTTTGGGTTTCCCTCTATTTTACAACAAATGATGACTACATGTTTCCAAGGCGTATTCTGCAGTACCTGCTATCTCCCCTCGAACACAATTTGTGGATGATTTCTTCGTGTCAGAAGCACCCGATGCATAAGTTGGGCTAGACTACTGGTATGTTGCTTCTCCGGTCACACAACCTACATAGGAGAGGGAGTCCGTGCAGCCAGAGGATGCCACTCCACAGCAGCCGACATGACATAGGTACCCACCAAATAATTTGACTTATCCAGCTAAACAGATCAGGCAACGAAAGAAGAGGGGCTGAGCAAGCATGCGAGGGGAGGTCATCCTTGACATTTTTATGTCAGTTGTATAATGAACTATTTTTTTTGCACCTACTAGTTATGTCATATTATATTATGAACTGAGTCATGAGATACACTTATTCAATAAGCTATGTTTCTATGATTTCTTTTGTTTTAAATTTTCTAAAAGATTTACAAAAAATAGTTGCTATCAACTTAATATTTGTCGCGCGTGGTTACAATCTACTTTCGGCGCCTACGTCATTTCATTGTCCTAACATCTAACACACTGACAATAAAGTGCTTATTTGTCACAATCACCTTTACCATCGAACGAATTATGACACGGACACTATGCGAGCTCGACTAGTCGTGATCACCTTTCGGCACAGCGTGGTTGCACACGGACACTGTGTGAGCTCGACTAATCGCGATCACCTTTCGGCACAGCGTGGTTGCACACGGACACTGTGCAAGCTCGACTTGTCGCGATCACCTTTCGGCACAGCATGGTTGCTCGTGCTCGACATGTCTATTCACAGAAAACCCTATTGTGGTTACAATTGACTTTTCACGCGTACAGTGGCTCCAGTTGCTACACCAGTATATATAGATGGACCTTGGCAAAACAATTCCGCAAGTTCTTTTGGTCATACATTTTCCTTTCACATTCACATCAATCTCGAGAGAATAGAAGCTCCATTTTGCAAGCATATGGACTGGAGAAGGGATCCTTTTGCTGGTCTATTTCCACCATGGTGCGACTTCCCGTTGTGTGCTTGTGGTGATCGATGCATACTCATGACATCCCTTACTTCAGAAATTCGTGGTAGGAGGTTCTTCCAATGCCCAAACATTTATCAGGTAAGAATCATTTCTATCTATTTAGTTACCTATACTGAATATATACATCACTAATTGTTTGTGGACAAACATACAATCTTTCGCAGACTTACCGTAGTTTGTGCGACTTCGTTGAGTGGGTAGATACAACAAATCCACAACATGATGGAACATGCCTGTATCCATGCAATGAAACAATATTGGACTACCTAAGGAGAAAAGATGAGCACGAACGATGAATTGCTGCAGAATCTTTAGAATGACAGGTAAATCCCTTGGGACTCCCCACATGACGAGAGCGTCCAAAGTGTGGTTGTGGAGATCGTTACCAAGTGATAACGTCCGTGAGATCACAAACTATAGGACAAAGATGCTTTGTGTGTCCTAACATTGTCGACGACGATTTCGTCATAAGTACCGTTAACTTCTCACTTCCACAGATCACTACTTTCATATACTTACATATGTCATCCATCGTAATGAATTTGTGCAAACAGGAAGACGTAAGGAAATGTGGCTTCGTAAAGTGAATTGATACGGCGAGAGTAACTTCCATCTGTGCAAGGATAACACAATCTGAGATGACCACACAATTCATTCAAGCGTGGATGAAGTACGAGCGTCGGGCACAGTATGCTAGCTTAAACTGGAGAAATAATCCAATAGGTCTATCTAAATGGTCTGAGCGTCCAAAATACAGTTGTAGAGATCGCTGCCAGGTGGCTACATCCTTTTCGCAACAGACATTTGGAAGGCGATATTTCGTCTGTCCCAACATAGACAACGACTTCATTGTATGACACATGCTTAATTACTTAGTTTCATTTTCACTTGCGTTTTCATAATATACATATCCCATTCAATAATTAGATTTATTCCTCAGGACAATCCAAGGATTGCAGATTCACTTTGTGGATCGACATGATCAACCCGCTAATTTCTTATAGCTCATCAATGTAACTTCTTAACTCTCTTATGTTGGTGTATGCGTCATGAATGAGTTCTGTTGGTCTGTGCTTCACGAATCGAAAACTAATGGTTAATTTGCTTTTCTATTGATAAAGTTGGTTTTCTGCTACCGCTGCAATGTCATCCTTCTCCTTGCATTCTTACTGCGCCATCCTCTAGGGCGACGTCAACCATTTAGTGTTGTCTTACAAGGGCAAAAAAATTACGGCAAAGACATGAAACCAATAATGCCAATAAAAATAATAAAGAATCTGTAAATAAATAAAATAATCACGTAGAAATGCAATGTATATCTCAAATTATTCTATTAGAAATGTAATGTATATATCAAATTAATCAATTAGAAATGCGATGTATTTCTCAAATTAATCAATTAGAAATGCAATTATTTCTCAAATTAATCAATTAGAAATATTTCTCTAATTAATAATTACAAATGCAATGTATTTTTTATGGAACAAAAATTAACAAGTTAAAAAAATTACTAAGCAAATTAACCAACAAAAAAATAGAATAAAAAATTAATTTCGGTGTGTAATCCAATTGAGGAGGTGTCAGACATGTAATCTATACAAAACTTGATGACCTCCTCGGTGGTGTAACTTCCAATGATGCTACCCTCGGGGTGGGATCGATTCCGTACGAAGCCCTTTAGTATCCCCAGATATCTTTCACAAGGATACATCTACCTAAAAAAAGTAGGACTACAACATTTTGTCTGCTTCACTAGGTGCACGGGGAGATATTTCATTATATCAAAAAATGTAGGCGGAAAGTACATCTCAAGATGACATAGGGTTTTCACAATTTCTGCCTGTAGTTTATCTAGACCCTCTGAATCAATAATCTTCTGGCCAATTACATTGAAGAAGGAACACAATCATATTATCGTGTGTCAGACTTCAAGAGCTATGTGATAAGGACGTGGTAGTCATGCGACTTCATTCCAACCAATTTAAGGTTGTCCAATGAAATGAACTTACTAATTCTCGATGAGTAACCAGATGGAACCTTAATACCACTGAGGCATGTGAGCATATCCTTCTTCTCATCCCTCGAAAGAGTGTAGCAGGCTGGAGGAAGGAACACACTTCCAGACTCCGTTGTTATGGGATGTAGCTCGGAACGAATACCCATATCTTTCAAATCTCGTCGAGCATTGAAACCATCCTTTGTGCTATCTGGGTTAAACAATAACCCGAGAAGACTCTCACAAACATTCTTGTCGACATGCATCAAATCTATGCAATGGCAGACATCAAGATGCTCCCAGTATGGTAATCTTCAGAATATTGACTTTTTCTTCCACATGCTCTTCTTTTTTGTGTTCCCAACTTTCTTCCTTTTTCATTGATGATTCCCCTGACTAAGTCATACACCTTCAATCCTGTTTTTTTTGGTGGGGACTAGCAACCTTTTTGTGTCCACTGAAATTCTTTCTCACACTTCTGTAAGGGTGAAACCTTGGGAGAAATCTCCTGTGACCCATGTAGACAATCTTGCGTGAATGCTTCAAACATCTGCTTCTTGTTTCATCCATACACTTCGAAGAAGCCTTTCTCCCTTTGACAGTTTATCCTGAAAGGTTACAAAGGGCCGGATAATCGTTTATGGTGCAAAACAACATCGCGTGGAGGCTGAAGTACTCCCGTCGAGATGCGTCCCATGTTCACGTGCCCTCATGCCATAGCCTTTCAAAGTCATCAATTATTGGTTCAATGAATACATCGATATCATTGCCAGGTTGTCTCAGTCCTTAAACGATCATGGCAAGCATAATATACATCCTTTTGAAGCACAACCAGGTGGAAGGTTATAGTTCATAAGAAGAACTGGCCATGTATTATGATAAGTTCTCAAATCACCAAATGGATTAATGTCGTCTATACATATGGCGAAACACATGTTTCTCGGGTGCTTTGCAAATTCGGGGAAAACTCTATCGATTGTCCTTCACTGTACTGAATCTGTTGGGAATCTGTTGGGTCAGCTTACCATCGACTTTCCGTTCTTCAGCATGCCAGCACACTAACTTAGCTTGTTTCAGATTCGCAAACATTCTCTTCATGCGCTCAACAATTGGTAAATACCACACCACCTTTGCGGGACCACCCCTCTTTGACTCATGACCTTCACCTTTACTTATGTCTCGCTTGTATCTAGAAGCCCCTCAGATAGGGCAAACATCCAAGTCGGCATATTGTTTATAATACAATATACAGTCGTTTTGACAAGCATGAATTCTTTTGACCTCCAGACCCAATGGGTATAAGACTTGTTTTGCTTCGTCTGTCGTATGTGGAATTTGGTTTCCCTCTGGCAACAAATCCTTTAAGAACTCAATAAGTTCTATGAAACTCTTGTCTGACCAGCCGTTACTTGCCTTAAGCTTCATGAGTTTTAAAATAGAGGATAACTTTGTGTGCTTTAGCTTACACTCGAGATACAATAGTGTCTCAGAATCTGCCACCAACTTACTGAAGTTCTCGAAATCCCTCTCGCTATAATCTGAATCTTCAACATCACGCAACATATCTGATAGAGTTTGAGGGTTCAAATCTATGGCATCACCGCCTGATGGAGAAGGGACAAAAATGTCATCTCGAACTGTTGGGTCGTTCATGACATTCGACACTTCATCAGTTGTTACATCCGGTGCCTCTTGCTCTCCATGCTTGCTCCAACATCTATAGTTGTTTATGAATCCTCTAAGGGTCAGATGAAAATGAACCCATGAACTATTCTCGAACATCTTCTATTCTTACAGTCTGCACATGAACACAACATATATTTGCTCATCCTATTTTTCATGTCATTATCCGCATAACTAACTAATGCAGTGACCCCCTCCCTATACTCTAGGTTCGAACGGTGAATATCGTACATCCAACATCGGTCCATCTGTAATCAATAACATAAAAGGTATAAAACACAATACAAAATACACGTTAGAAAAAAATAATTATCATAGCTTTTTTACCTCCATTTCCGATAAAAAATCGTCCTCTTCACTCTCCCATCCGAAATGTAAACAGTGCACTGGGTTGATGGAAAGCAGGTGGCAGCCGAGGGTATATATAGGTCGCAACTCACCTCAAACGGGTTAAGCTAGAATCCGTTTGAGGTGACTGAACCACACCTCTGACGGGCCGGAGCTGCGCGGCCCGTCACAAGTATGAATCACCTGTGACAGGCCAAAAAGGGAATCCGACATAGTTGTACTTCTGACGAATTTGATACCTGTGAAGGGCCGTAGTCGAAGGGCTCACTGATGACGGCATTCCATACAACCCATTAAAGGTGAAGGTGATCCGTGATGAGCACTTGGCCGGCCCGTCACTGATGTGAGCGGATCTAGCATAGTGACTACATATTTACGTTCATACCTATATCGTGACGACTGGCATACGAAAATAATTTTGTTAGGTTTGCCTATGAAACTACTTTCGCAACATAGAGTACAACCTTATATATACGATGTCTCTCATTAGATATCACGTTATAACAAGTTATCAAAGGCAAGTCTCCAAAAAAACATCACATAAAAAGACGGAGAGAGTATTTGACAATTTCTAATATTGGAATTAAACGATCTTCCGCAACTATTCATGCTTAGACGTGTGAGAATTATCGTATATTTTTTTAACGAAACACGATATATACAAACGCATGCATTAATTTGAGTGGGTTTCTTCGTAAACTACATCACCAATAATTAAGATTCCAGGGACTTAATTACATGCATGTAAGTGCTAGAAAATCGTGGGCTTATTATTTCACAAAAAATTGGACCAACTGTGGTATAGCAAATTGTAGGCCGAAGCTGGCGGCAAAGCGAATCCGTGAAGATCAACGATGTTGACGAGCCTTGGAAGCTTGTGAGTGCGCATATATATAGGATTATTCTCGTGGTCCGGGCGTTTGACGGTAGATCTAGCTATAGCTACGAGAGAATACCACGGCTCATTTTGATCGATGCATATACCATGAGCTGTGACGGTGTCGATCGCCAGTCTCCGTGGATTTTAAGTGCTTGAAAGACCACCATCTGCAACCACCACCCTACGACACCTTATCATTGCTGGACCGACAGCGATAGTACCGTTTTCTCGCACTACTAAAAAAACCCTTATAGAGACCGATCTTATAGGTGCCGGTTCATTTAAAACCGGCACCTATATGTCTTTTTTTATTTTTGCACGATAAAAAATAAAGAACTAGCACCTTTAAAGAAGTATAGGTGTCGGTTCGTTAGCTAAAACCGGCACTTTTTATTATAGGTACCGGTTTTTTAAAAGAACCGGCACCTATAATATATTATAGGTGTCGGTAAATTAAAAAACCGACACCTATAATATATTATAGGTACCGGTTCGGTTAAAAAACCGGCACCTATTAAAAAAATCGGGCCGAGTGCCGACGACAGTGCCGCGCGCCTCGCGGCCACTCAATCCTTATGCATTCATCTCTCTCTCCGAGACATCTCTCTCGCACATCTCTCTGTCTCTCTCGCCCCTCCTCGATCTCTCTCGCCACCTGACGGATTGAGGAACGGCGGCCGGCCCGTCTGGGCGTGGAGGCCGGGCGAGGTGGCGGCGGCGACGGCGGTGGCGTAGAGGAGGCGGAGCTGGCCCCCTCTCTTTCCCGACGGCCCTGGATGGCGAGGAGAAGCACGGCGCGACGTGGCGGCGGCGGCGGAGGAGGAGGAGGAGGCTCGCCGGCCCCCTCTCTCTCCCGGCGCCGCCTCCACCCCCGTTGACCCGGCGCGGCACGCCCTCCACCCGCTGTCCCGGCGCTGCCTCCTTGATTTACTCCTCTAGGTTCTTGAGCTCGATCTCCTCCTCAATTTGCAAACATACTAGGCTCGCCGGCCCCCTCTCTCTCCCGGCCGTCTCTTTCCAGATCTGGGGAGTCCAGCGGCGGTGGCGGCAGCGGCGACGGAGGTGGCTCTGCGCCGGAGGAAGCTGCGGATCTGGTGGTAGCGGCGGCGGCGGTGGAGAAGGCCGGCGCAGAGGTGGACCGAGCGAGGTGGCGGTGGCGGCGAACCGAGCGAGGTGACGGTGGCGGCGAACCGGGCGAGGTGAGACCGGGATTCTTTTTTCTTTTTTTTTGATTCGTTCAAAACAATAGGTGCCAGTTTCAGATCCGGCACCTATGTCTCTCGGGTATAGGTGCCGACCAATTGGTGCCGGGACCAAAACTGGCACCTATAAGCCCTTTGAAACCGGCACCAATGAGCATTTCTGTGGTAGTGTCGGTCGGTTTTTTACGTTTTTATTACCATGAGAAATATCGAAATATTTTTTATTTTTTCTAGACAGTTATACAATCTCACATGAATTTTCACAAGTCAAGAGCTACATGATTTTTCGTGTCTTGGACCTCCCAGGGGTCCTTTTTTTTATTTTGTTATTAGGTGACCAATATATTAAGAATGTACTTTGCATATACAATGTATACCCGGCCGTGATCTTCTAGTGCCCTGGTGCTTCTTAACTACAATATTCAGGGTTTTTCTTCCGATGGTTCCGGTTCAAAACTTGTATACTTTAAACAAGAAAATCGTCAACTACAAAATACTAGTATATCTCAAATAAAAGTTACAAATTTATAAATCTCATCAAACCATGCGGTTTTGATTATAAAGTTTGAGTCGGTCCAACTTTCATTTCAAAAAGTTTTTTATATTCTAATAAAGATTCCATTTGATGAATCGATTATACAAAAGCCATTTAAGCAAAGGTATCTCTGCCTCGTCGTTGAAATATCGGATCGCGCACGGACTTCGGCGTATCGAAATGCACAGTAAAGTGCAGCGATCAATATACCCATATATCTCTAATCATCAGTTTCAAACAATCGGACAGTAAAGTCTCAAAAAGGTGGCCATGCTAAAGAATTGAACCAAATGCCGCATCATAGTCGATGTCATAAATACCATAACTGATCGCGTCTGTAAAAATCGACCTGCATTTTCACATATGCCTGCAAATCCAATTTTCGCGTGTGGGTGCATCACCCACATAAAAAAAATAATAATAATTTTCGCATACACTTTCAGACAGACGGTTGGCTCAACCGCATGTAAAAATACATTTTGGCCACATGAAAAATATGTTTTTAATTTGTAGTAATGTGATTAGATTTATGGTTGTGAAATCTTGCTTTTCACCCAGGTCAAGCTCCAGACTTAACATAGATGTAAATCTTAACATGGTTATTCGTATTTACAAATAGTTATGATCTAGATGATAGATGACATATTCGTTATCAGCAAAACATCTATTTAATTCGTCAATTAGAACATGCTGAGCCGCACGTGTTTGCGAGCATGCTGATCCAAGACCCATACGGAAAAAAAATCAAGCATATCAAATTGCTCGCCGACAGAATCACAGATTATTACTCGATCATGCACCTGTATTTCTATGCCCCCTGTGCATTTTGGCGCATATATACGATGTCCATACCTGGGCTTATGCTCATCCTTTTCCTTTTATAGTATAGCTAGGTTGGGTAAAGACTAGCGGCTATCTTCATGCATGACTCCATCTGTAGTCTAGCTCGCCTAACCTTAATCAGCTAGCGGCCAACACTATTGACACGTCGATCTCTTGTTTCTTATCTTGGATGATCTATACCTGCTTAGTCAACACTACATATGTTCTTAAAAGGATGATATATATATCCTAAAATGTGTGTAGTCAAAAAATGATAGTAGATTGAAAAATATAGGTCATTTTATATGTAAAAACAATGTTAGATTTGTCGATCATGACAAAATAATGTGTATAATTATATAGTTAGAAAAAGTTACGATGATATATATATGTATTGGAAATCGTGTTGGACAATATCTTTTGAGTGCCGGGGGACTCCTACTAAGAGCAAAAGTCTGAGCGTCAGTGCATGTTCACTACTAGTAAGGGTTAGTTTATAATGAATTATTAATTCAGGAGATTGTTGCTGCAAACTCTGCTACAAAAACATTAACTGATGCCGGTTGAAAAATCCCTATGGGTATCAGATATCTCAACCGACACCACGGAGACGGCACAAATAAGGAGAAATCAAATGTGCCGGTTTAGGAACCGTCACCATTGATGTTCCACGAATGAAAAAAAAAGGTCGGCTCGATGGAGCTGATGCATCGAGCCGCTTCTCATTACACCCACACCACCATCGATCCAAAAACATCGGTAAAGCACACAGCACAAACCACCATCTTCCGTCCAACCACACAACACAAATCACACAAATCACAAGATACAATTTCACATAGCACAAATCAATCCAAAAACATCCCCAAAGCACACAACCCAAACCCGGATCCACCGCGGGAGCCGCCACCCAGCCTGCGAGAGAAGCCACCGCCGCTGGATGCATCGCGGGAGCCACCACCAATGCCGGATCCGGCTTCGCCCGCCATTGCCGTCGTCGTAGTTGGCAGAGAGGGGAGGAGGAGGGGCTGCAGCTCTACCGGAGGAGGAGGGGAGAAGAGGGAGGCATCGTAGCCGAAGGGGCATTGCCGGAGAGGAAGCTGGAGGGAGGCTAGAGTGAAGAGAGAGGGAGGTGAAGGGGGCGAGAGAGAGACCGGCGAGAGAGGGGCGAAGTGGATAAGGTCGCTCTTCCTGCTCTTCCTTTATGCTAAAAAGAGGACATCCCGGGCTCTCGGCTCGGCTCGATTTATGGGTGTGGGTTTTAAAAAAGACATATACAATTCATTATAGGTGTCGGTTTTTAATTAATTGACATCTAAAATATATTAAAAATATATTAAAGGTTCTAGTTTTTATAAAAAAAGTGACATCTGTAGTATTGGTGTCAAATTTTTTAGAACTGGCATCTATAATTGCTTAAATTAAGGTGCCGGTTTTCTATGTTTCCATCCTGTGAAAGTGGAAAAAGTCTATAGGTATCGATTTTAGCATTTTTGATATCTAAAGTGTCATCCTTTTTGTGTGTTTTTAGTAGTGAAACTGTCTAATTAACTATACAGGTAAATTAATATTTTGATAAATAAATTTAATAACCAACTTAAAAGAAGTGGAGTAACAATGAAGTAGAAATTTTTTTTTGAAAAAGTATTTTTCAGTCAAGCAATAATCCGTTTCAATAATCCGAAAAGATCTACACCTACCCTACACACACATGTAAAATTTATCAGAGTTCGAAGAGTACGTAGTAAATCAATCCAGAATCGATCGTAGACGGTCCGCAGGTGCATCCATATTTCTATACTGCTACAACTTGCGCGTGTACACCATATAAGAAGCTAGGTAGAAGTTCTCTGCTCCATCGGTCTCAAAATATAAGCACCCAAATTATAAGCATTTTTAACCGCTACTACCGAAACACACATAAAGAACGATATACTATAGGTAGAACAGCTAAAACTAGGGATGAAGATGGTACGAAATATTTCCAGATTCCGGACGTGTTTTCAGAAATGAAAAGTGTCGATCGGAATTTTTTTGGAAACTTTCAGAAACGGAAGGGAATTCGGAATTTTTTTCTCAGAAACGAAAACGAATATGATAAGATTATTATTCATCGGAAACTGGAATCCATCGGAAACTTTCCGGAAATGAATTCCTTAACTTTTTGAAAACGAATTCAGGTTTTTTCTCAAAATCGGAAACGGAAAAATTCTCATATAGATCTGATTAGGTTCAGCCTTCTCTACTCTAAATGTCTGAATGCTTAGATTTATACTATGTATTGAGAAGTTTAATTAAATAGAGATATTTTTTTAATCCAGTACTTTAGATTTTATTTTCCTAATGGCTATTTTTTTATTTCTATTAGGTCATACCATCCAAATAATAATTATAGTTAGTTATAGATGAATACAGTTTTTTTCCAAGAAAATAAAGTGTGCAACTAATTGTATTATTATTAATTGATAAAAAATAGAAAGTAAAGTTTAGCTACATCTCTTCGTTGATTTGAGAAGTTTCAGTTTACGGGCTTTTTATATTCCGATAAATATCTATTATTATATTCGTTCCGATTCGTATTCGCTCCGTTTTCGTATTCGATAATATTCGATTCCGTTTCTGTATCCGAGGTTTCCGATTCCGATTCCGATTCCAAAAAAAAAGTGAAAACGAAAACGATAAAGATGGTTTCTGTCCGTTTCCAAACCATTTTTATCCCTAGCTAAAGCCAGTATCTATAGTGTTTTTCCTACCCACACGAGCGCCCGCGGGGCGCCATCGGCCAGAATCGGCACCTTCGTAGAGAATAGATGTCGATTATAAAGAAAAACTGATACCAATACTATAGGTGCTTGTTTTTTTGAAAAAACGACACCTTCAATCTGTTATAGGTGCCAGATAATTAAAAAACCGACACTTATAAAAACCGAGCGGTCTGAGCCGAGCCGATCGCTTCGTCCTTATCCACTTGCAAGGACATTGTCCGTGCGGATAAGGTGAGCAGGAGGCGCGACTCTCTTTCTTCTGATTCTCTTTCCCTTCTCTCTCATGACTCTCTCTCTCTCTTCCCCACAGGCAAGTGGCAATGGCGGCATCGTCCCCACCCCCGAGATCCAGTGGAGCCCTCCCCACCTGCAAGCGCCGGCATCGGCATCCTCTCCATCAGCGAGTGACGACGATGCCCTCTCCCTCGCTAGCTATGGCCATCAAATCCAACCTCTCAAAGCTTGGGTGCAGCCAGCTCCGCCGGCCATGGCCTCCAATGGGCGATGGCAAATGGCGTGGGCGACGGCGATGGTTCTCAATGTGCTGTGAGTAATAGATTGATGTTGGGATTTCTTCTTGTGTATCTATCGACGTTGATTGTGTTTGGATGTTGATGTTGATGGTATATCTTGTATTAACTTGTGGATGAACTTGTTAATGTTAATTTCATTTTGTTTTTATTGAATTTTTTGGATGAACTTGATCTTCCCTGAGGACCTGGGTGATGGGGAGGATGGGGATGATTTCAGGGGTGACGCTGTTTGATGCATCGGCTTGATTTTTTTTATTCGTGAAACCTCAAAAGTGTCGGTTGAGAAATCTAGCACCTTTGTGGGGTTCCCAACCAGCACCAATTAAAATTTATGTAGTAGTGAGGAAATTAAGAAAAATAGATAGAATTAAATATATGTTGTAAGGTGATGATTGATTGAAGAGACAAAATAGGTGAATAAATTAAATGAAAGATGTTTATGATTGGTTGAGATGAGGAGGCCAGTAGCTACGTTTTTAGATAAAGTTTAACTTTTACATTTAGTGAGGGAGGAAGTACTGTAGAAAAAAAGGTGACATTGATTACTCAGTATTGATATCTCATGACACCGGTCCTGAAAGTCTGAGTCAGTGCAGGTGCAAATCAAATTCCAAATCCATCGTCCATTCTATACAGCTACAGCTTGTGCATGCACATATCGGCAAGTGCGACCATTCCATAGTGCATGCATGGGCCTTGCCTTGCTTGTGCTGATCCTTTCCATCTAGAATTGGCCGGCCAAGACTAGTGTATATCACCTATCTGCATCTGGAAGACGTCCGGCTCGCCTAAACTTAATTCAACTTGCACAATACTGTTTACGTATACACGTCTCTCTTTTAATTATTTTCTCCGATTATCTACACACATATATACACTTAGTCCCAGTTCTTCTATTCAACTTCCAACTTCAATCTCCTTGTTTTCCGTTAGCACGTTTTTCAAACTATTAAATAATATTTTTTTCAAAAAAAATTTATATAGAAGTTGTTTTAAAAAATCAAATAAATTCATTTTTTAAATTTATAATAGTTTATATATAATTAAACATGTGTTAATGAGCTTTCTTGTTTTGAGTGCAACTAAAAATTTCTCTAGTGTTGGACGGAATGAACAACCAACTACTCCCTCATCAGTTTCAAACTATATATAAAACTTTGATTTTTGTCTAGTCAATTTTTGTTTAAGTTTATCAAGTTTATGTAAAAACATAGTAACATTTTTAACATAAAATTAACAAATATACTCTTAAAATATATATTTAATGTTAGATTTAATAAAACTAATTAATTAGATGTCGTAAGAGTTACTATACATTCTTATAAGATCGGTCAAACTTTCAAATTTTAACTTACGTCTTATAAATAAGGGAGTAGTAAACTAGCTAGCACGAATCCAGCCTTACACTACTTAAAAAAAATGGTCATTAATTAGAGCCCAGCTCGATCAAAAGCTTAACAGCTATGGACAGATGAGTCGTCGTACGTAGCAATCTCCTTTGCAATTAGTGAAAGCATTTTTGTCATGCATAAGACAACATGTTGCTGCATGCTCACTGCTGAGTAATCTCAGGCTTGGTTGTTTTGCATCCGTAGGGGGGGGCCGTACCTCAGTTCTCAGACCCTTACGTTCGCAATAAGAGTAAATTTCACAAAAGTGAAGATACTTTGCCTAAATTTTATAAAATTATAAATTTAACAATAAACTTATCATAAAACTATAGGTTTAAGCTAAGCATTTCAAAAATACAGACTTAATAATAAAATTATCATAAAATTATAGATTTTGTGTTTAAATTCTTAGCACTAATGTTATGTTTGAGTTATAAATGTTTATATTTTGTAATTAAATTAACGTTAAATCTATAGTTTTATGATAACTTTCTTATCAAAACTGTAGTGTAGTACTTCACTTTAAATCTATAGTTTTTGATAAATTCGATGTTAAATTTATAGTTTTATGATACATCATTTTAAATATATAGTTTTACGATAGTTTGATCCAATAAAATTTCTTTAAATTTGTAGCTGTACGCTCGACTCCGCATACTTTCCACGCCGATAAATGGCCAACTTGCTGGTATGGGCGTCTGGTGGTTTTGTGATAATTTCGAAGGCAAGTAAGTGGACACCAGGCATGCTGCAGTGCCTCATCTGCATACGCTGGACACATCTGGCCTCGAGCGACATTTCGCCGACCAGCAGCCATACGGTGACAACTTAATTTCCTAGTCCGAGTTGGACGGGCTCAGAATTTTGACATTGTGTATTTAAAATATATAGAGATAAAAAAAACATTTTCTATATACTCCTTATATATATAAAAAGTAGTGACGATGATGGTTCTGTTACCATCCTTATCACCAACTCTCAACTTTTTCAAGAAAACAAATGACATATGGGGCTAGAGCACTGACACGTCAACTACTCTCGTCAACTCGTTGTTTTTTTTAAGAAAAGAAAAGATCGATTAGTTTGAGACTAAGAAGATCCATAAATGATTAACAAATATGTACACTAATTAAAAGATGTTAATAACATGTTAATGATAATTTTGTTTAATTAAAATTTTGTTGTAACACACGGGCAATATGCTAGTACAGCAAAACGTCACATAGTATTAAACTACTAATTGTATAATATGTAACACAAAATTGAGCATAAATTTATATACTCATAGAATTGATCGTCAGTTGAAATTGTTTAACACATGTAAGTACTAAATGCTAAAATACTACCTGACAATTGTTCAACGTATCAAAGTGTCGACATAAAAGATATATTGATGATAGAAAATGCCAAAATGATAAGAAATCTAATAATTTAGACAACTTTCCGATGCTTCATTTTTTGAAAATTGGTGATGATGTCCTCGATATCCTTAAACTTGCAAACAAGAATTTCCAATCAATGAATGTAACCAAATAATCAATCAAGTATTCTTATCCCATGTTGTTCCTTAGGTTATTTTTTATATGGTTCATTGAAGAGAAGATCCTCTCAATGCCAATGTCGATTCTTTGGATCGGCAATATAATTTATAATTTATAGGATGCACAAGATCAGGGAGAGATGGTGACACAGATGTTTATACTGGTTCAGACCTTCGATGTGAGGTAATACCCTACTCCAGTTGTATGTAAATTGGATCTTTATCGATATATGCGCAGCACGGCGTAGGAATAGCTCGTGGCACGAGTAACCAGCCCCCATTAGGGTTTTTCGGTCTTCCTTATATAGACATGGAGGTGGCCGACTGGATATGGTAAGATATTTCTTATAATCTAGGTACCTACGATCTATTTACATGGGATAAGATTGATTATCTTATCTCCAATCACTTTCTTAAAACAAAAGTAAGCCGGATGGGTCCAAAGTACTTGGCCCACCTCATGCTACATGGCCCAAAGGCCATGCCGTGAGTACCCGGGTACCATGTACCCCACAACCAACATTTGCAACGGGGAGAACTAGCACCAATTTGAGATGTAAACAAGATCATACCAAAGAACGTTCTCTGTTTTGACAAGCATCATAGATAGTTATGCTAGACTTCTCAAATTTGTGAATTTTTCATCTTCACTTGTATCACTAATATAGCAGTCTAGTTCAAAAGTGAGTTGGTTCATTTCTTCAAAATCAAAATCATGAGGATACAACCTAGCAAGCTCCACCATATCTA
Organism: Oryza officinalis; assembly: GCA_008326285.1. Classification (NCBI taxonomy): domain Eukaryota; kingdom Viridiplantae; phylum Streptophyta; class Magnoliopsida; order Poales; family Poaceae; genus Oryza; species Oryza officinalis. The sequence continues at coordinate 17,627,292 of BDMV01000010.1, read as the reverse complement.
ACTCTCATTGGAAGAAGGATCCAGATTAGCCTAACCCTGAATTTGATTTTAAGTTCTCTTTTTTCCTGCCGCTCTTTTCAAAAAATACCATCAAATCAACAGTAGAACCATTCTTCCTGTGAGAAATTTTAGAATTTACAACCGAATACGAACCGCTTTTAGGATTTGCCACCCAATCCACTCTTCTTTTGGAATTCACCACCGACGATGTGAATTTCTTTGTTCCCTGCCACTTTGTTCACCCGCGTCAGCCACGCTGGCCGGCCGTCCACCGGCGCTGCATCGCTCATTCGACGCTAGCCGCCGCCATAACACACACGAGTCTAACTCGGTGCTGTCATTGTTGTCCGTTATCGCCACCGGGGACACCAAGAAAACATCTCCAAGAAGCTTTCTTGTTGCAGTCTCAATAATGACCACCATAATTTCCTCCCCTAAGAAGCTCGTCAATGGCTATGGCCCCTCCACCGTGAAGCTGTCACCTGTGTACTTCCTCGGTGCCAAACTGCCATTGGTTGTTGAGTCGAGGATTGCGAAGGTAGGAGGAGTAAGAGGAGGAGGAGGAGAGAGTTGCCTCGCTTGGGATGGGTTGTTGTTGTCAATGGCGGGGATGCACGCTAGGCTCACATGGTGTGGCGATGGTGATGGCGAACAGATGGACGATAATGGAGTCGACAAATGGACGTCACCATGATACCTTCTTGGGACACCAAGGCAGTATTAAAGGAAGGTACAAAAGCTTATCTGCCATGTTGGAATAGATTTGGAAATTCATTCTTGTCTATGTTTGTTGACGATAAATATCTAACAATAATAAGAAACTTGTATACTTGGGCCTTATTTTTGTGTTGTTTCTCTGGAGGGAGATTGTCACAAATACAACAATTATTTGGAGTTTTGCCAAGCTTGGTAGAGATTTGGAAGTGAGATTGGGGATTTGGAGGAAGAACACGAAGAACAGAGACAAGAAGGTATTTGATTTTATAATCCTCATCAGGATGGTGACAACTATACTTATACATTCTCTACTTGTGCACCTTGGACCGATCGCTCGCCCAACATGGTGGCCCAATAACTCAAACATTGGGGCGCAGCGCAGCTATTGCATAAGCTATCACACAGACTTGCTTCAACATACTGTAGACATCTAACATGCACAAGAAAATGCAGTTAACACATTCAAACCTGACAATTCCCTCATTCTGAAGCAGCACCTTGTCCCCAAGCTGGCACGTCAGGAAACCTCAACTTCGGTTATCTCAAGTTCTCCCATGTTACTAGTTCATCCGGCATACCTATCCACTTAATCAAACCATAAGGGACAGGGGCCTTACCTCATTTGATCAAGCTACGCCTCAGAACTACTTCAGGTTGAAGTTCAGGGTTAGCTTTAGACGTTTACAATGGCAATTCAGGACTAATCACCGTGGCAGGCTTGATAGCACCTTTCAGCAAGGACATATGGACAAAAGGGTGCATATGACATTTAGTGGGAAGGTCCAAATGGTATGCCGCATTGCCAACTCTCTCTAACACAGTGTATGGTCCAAAATACCGAAAACTAAGTTTCTGACAAGAGCGGCAAGCAATTGATAATTGAGCAAAGGGCTACAATTTAAGATACACTTTGTCACCCACAGAGAACTGTCATTTTGATTCTTTCTGTTAGTTTGACTCTTCATCCTCTATTGTGCTCTTGTAAGTTGTTGATGCAAAATTTCATTCATATGAGCTCGTTCTTACAGCCATACTTGAATATCTGACATAGTACTATTACCAACATCCAACACTCCAAAGTGTTTAGGGTTTCTGGCAAAGAGCATCTCATATGGAGACTTGCTGAGCACATTATGATAAGATGTGTTGTATCAGTGCTGAGCCTGGGACAGCTAGCTAGACCACTTGTTAGGAGATGAATGAACTGTGCATCGAAGACACGCCACAAGACACTGATTAAGACACTCAGTTTGCCCATCGGTTTGTGGATGAAAGGACGAACTCATATTCAACTTCGCATCAGCTAACTTGAACAATTCCTGCCACAAAGCACTGGTGAAGATTCTATCCTTGTCTGAAATAATCACTTGGGGCATCCCAAACACATCATAAACTTGCTGTATGAAAGCTTGAGCTATGGTGTAAGCAGTGAAAGGATGAGTTAGTGGAATGACTTTTGCAAACATAGAAAATTTGTCCACCACCACCATGATTGTATCATATCCACCAGATTTCAGCAACCCTCCCACAAAGTCTATTGTCACAGTACTCCAAGTTTGAAGTGGCATTAGCAATGGTTGTAGAAGCCTAGGATTTTTGCAATGTTCCACTTTAGCTTACTGACAGATTTCACACTGAGATGCATACTGTTGCACGATTTTCTTTAGTCCAGGCCAAGCAAACAAACTCTTAATCCTCTGATATGTGGCTATAATGCCTAAATGCCCTCCCACTCCACTATTGTGTAGAGCTAGTAATATAGCCTGTTGAGCCTCTTGGTGGTGTCCTAGCCAAATTCTTCCTTGGAACCTAATTACTCTTAACCAGTTGGAACCCATCCACTCATGGATCTATACTTAAGGAACCCAACAGTTGCCTTGTGTGTGGATCTGTGTGATACCCTTTGGTTACAATTCCCATTCATCTTGGGGTGCTCAATGAAACAACCAGATTTTTCACCTCACCTCTTCTGGACAGAGCATCTGCAACTTGATTCTCTACCCCTTTCTTATACTTGATGACATATTGCAAACCCATTAGTTTGATGAAAGCCTTTTGTTGCTTACTAGTACAAATTTGTTGTTCTCCCAAGTGTGTTAAGCTTCTGTGGTTAGCTTGAATCAGAAACTCAGCATGCTGCAAATAGGGTCTCTATTTGTTAACTGCCAACAAAATTGCCATACACTCTTTCTCATAAGGAGACAGTGAATGTGACTTCACTCGCAGAGCCTTACTGATGAAAGCTGAAAGGACCTTGATATCGTCTAGAGGGGGGTGAATAGGTGTTCCTAAAAACTATCACAACTTCATAGCATATTAGAATGATGAGAACTTTTGGTTCAAATCAGAATTTTCAGTATGGGATTGGAAATTCCGATCTCAACCGAAAAGTTCGGCGGATAATGGAATAAAACACTAGCTATGAACTTATAACTCGAACAAACAAAATATATATGAATCACAAGGTGACAAACAAGGTTTCTAAGCAAGATATAAGGTCACTAATTATATCAATTAAGCATAAAAGTATATCAGGTTAAAACAAGTTCAACCACAATATGAGAGAAGGCAAGAACGAGCAAACCAAGAGAGAAAACATGTGATTTGATTCCTGAAGTTCGGATCCACAGATCCTACGTCTCAGTTGAGGGGCCACAAAGGCCGGGTCTATTTCAACCCTTTCCTCACGATGTTGCACAAATGCACTCCTCGATTTCACTCTTGATTTCTTCCCTTGCGGAGGCGAAATCGAAGCCTTCATAAACTTTCCAAGGCACACCACAACCTTGGATGCTCACCAGCGACGCCTAGCCGTCTAGGAGACCTTAGTCCCCAAGAGTAACAAACACAATCGAAGATTTGCTTGCTATGAACTCTAGTGCTCAAAGTATGGAGTGAAGCTCACTAGCTCTCAACTTCTCAATCTCTCAATCCAACTCTCTTCCCTTCTCAAATCCCTCTCACAAAGAGGCACCACAAAGGTAGGAGAATGTGTCTAATAATGCCCAAGAACAGCAGTCACTCAAAGAAGGGGTAGAGGAGTTTATATACCCGAGCCTCTCAAAACTAGCCGTTGAAGGCCAAGATTTCATTTTTCGGAATTTCCAAAATGCATTTTCAGACAAGTCCGAAAATCAACAGAAGGCAATCTCAGTTTCGCAGCGATTTTTGGAATTTCTGAAAATTTTCGGACTTTCCAAAATATTTTTGGGATTTTCGAGATTTTTTCGGAATTTCCCAAAAACACCAGGCAAAACGGCCATAACTTTTTGCTGAAAAGTCCGTTTTTGATGATCTTGGACTCTATGAAAAGCACACTCAGAAAACTACCCAACTCAACCAGAAGGAAGGTCTAAAACCACTTAAAGGATAGATTAAAACTTGGTTTCTCTCAAGGTAGCACTAGGATAAGTCACTTTGAGCACCGAGACATAGACAAACATATCAACGTTACATCCCTCTTGATAGTACGACATTCATATACTCAAAAGTAAATAGGAAGAGAATTATACTAATAGGAATGTCTTCTTTCCATCTTCATTTATTTGACGTAAGGAACGCCAACGCCAAAACCGTTTCACCTTATATTTTTCAAATGATTGATGCGGTTACTTGTAGCTTCAAATGACCTCGCACAGTCCATCATGACAAAGCCGTTACTCGTCCTTCACCATCGGATTTTGTTCTTCGGCGCCAAGCCCCTTGCTTGCCCTTCACCATCGCATGGTCCATTGTGACCGAGCATCGCTTGCCTTTCACCGTTTTGCCATAGTAGCAACTTTGTATCCCACATCTTCAATATCTTCACTTTGTCATCCTTGGTATCTTTAGGTGTAATCATATCACTTGAGTATCAACACATTTTTAATCCTTGGGATCTATTTTTTTTCATTCAACTCAATGAAAATATTAGTCCCAATGATCCGGTTGTCAACCTTTACTTATTGACCAACTGATTGCATGTATAAAAGGATATGAATAAATGATGAGTATTAATCAACACCACAAGTGTCATATACTCAAATATATGCTTAAATGTAAAGATCCCAATTAAATGAAAGTGAATAAATTGGATTAAGTACATGCACAACTAAGGTATAGGATTTGCTCCCCCTAAATGTATGCATATAGAATGTTTGTGTGAAGCAAGAGTATGCATAAAAAGATATGAAACATTGGGAGCTTATCCTATACAAGAATAGAAGACATTTATCAAATATAGGCATTAAAATAAAAACATACATTCATCATCTCCATGTTCTCAATGTAAAGAGACTAAATAAGAGAAAATACTCAAACAAAACATTAGTCTCACATGTATATTGTTATTCACATGAAAATATTATATATGAACATATCAATATGTGCATGGAGAGGAGGAATGATACATATAACTTGATCTCCGTGCACTTCATCTTTGTTGTGATTTAGGTGCACCATCAACGAATATTTCTATCTCAACTTATATGAAGTTCGTGAACCATTTCTCATAATTTCCATTTCCATATCCATATGAGACTAGGACAAAGAAAATGCTTATAAAAATATTAGTCTTGCATAATTGGATTTATCATTAATCACCAAAACCAAATTAGTGACACTTGAACTTTCAAAAGCAATAGGGTGCCCTTGTTGCATCAGAACTGCTCCTATACCTTTATCACATGCATATGTTTCTAGCACAAACTACTTTGAGAAGTCTGGTAAAGCCAAAATTGGTGCCTGAATTAAAGATTGTTTCCCAGCATCAAAGGCTTCTTGTTGATTTGGCCCCCATGTGTACACAACAACAACATCCTTTTTTAGCAGCTCTGTCAGAGGTTTGGCTATCACTCCAAAGGCTTTAATGAATTTCCTATAGTATCCTACCAATCCCAAGAATCCTCTCAGCTGCTTCAACTTTTTTGGAACTAGCCAATGTTGTACTGCCTTAATCTTCTCAAGGTCAATGGCAACTCCATCCACTCCAATAATATGTCCAAGATAGTCCAGATGTTGTTGGGTAAATGAGCATTTACTTGCTTTCATAAATAACTGATGTTGTTGTAGTAAGGAGAAAACCAATGTCATGTGTCCCACGTGTTCCTCCAAGGTCTTCTTGTACATCAATATATCATCAACAAAAACCAACACGAATTTTTTGATTACAACTGAAAATATGTTGTTCATTAGACCTTGGAAAGTGGCTAGAGCATTGGTAAGCCCAAAGGGCATTACCTTAAACTCATAATGGCCTTGGTGAGTCCTAAAAGCTGTTTTAGCCTCATCCTTTTCCACCAACCTGATCTGATGATAGCCTGATTTTAAATAAAGTTTGGTAAACCATTTTGCACTAGCTAGCTCATCCGATAGTTCATCCACTATAGCCTTTGGATATTTATTCTTACCTGTGATATCATTCAACCCCCTGTAATCAAAATAGAACCTCCACGTTCCATCCATATTTTTGACCAGTAATACAAGTGAAGCAAAGGGGCTAGTGTTGGCCTGAATTATTCCTTGCTTTAACATATGAATCACTTTCTTCTCAATCTCGTCTTAATATTGAGGAGCATACCTATATGGCTTCTTAGAGACTGGTTTGGAACCTGGCATAAAGGAACACTATGATAAAATTGCCGATGAGGAGGTAAACCACTTGGTTCTTGGAATCAATCATTGAACTCTGCTATAACCTATTCAATTTCTATTGGTATGGGTTGGTCTGTCACAGCATTGGCTTCACCAATGCACAGATGTACCATCTGGGCAATTGCTCCATCTTTATACATCCCTTGCAATTGCTTTCCAGACAACATTTTACCCAAACCAAGCTGGTTCTTAATTCCCTTGAGTGTCTGTCTTTGACCCTGGTAAGAGAATCTCTTTCTCTTTCTTTTCCAATCTATCCACATCGGACTGAAAGTCTCCAACCATTCCATTCCCAATATCACATCATATCCCCCTAGAGCCAAAACCTCGGAGTCTATGATAAATGTCTTAACCTCACACCACCACTCAACTTCTGAAACCAACCTATTGCACAACATCTTACCACCATCAGCAATTGTCACATGAGTTGTTGGAACTTCTTTTGTTTGTAGCCCCAACTTACTAACCACATGCTCTACCAAAAAATTACTGGAGCTACCAGAATCTACCAAAATCAGCAATTGTTGCTTCTGCAACAACCCATGAAACCTGATAGTTCTTTTTCACATGATGCCAGCAGCTGCACATTCAGACAAAACTAGTTCTTCATCGCCACTAGCTTCCTCTTCCTCTCCCGACTCCTCTTCTTCTTGCAGCTGAAAGATGTCCCACATTTCCTCAACCACATGAAGCTGAACTGATTTTGGAAATCTGTGATCTGGTCCATACGTTTCCCCCGCATTTGAAACATTCACCTCTGGCTCTTCTTGCAACCTTGAGTGAATCAAACCTCTCTTCCCACTTGGGCTTCTTCTCCAATTTCTTGTTCTCATTAGGTGCTTCCCCCAATATTCCCTTTCCTTGGAAAGACACATTGTTCACAAGCTTGTACGCTTCTTTGAAAGAATGCCTTAGATATGTCTTCTTACTGATTCTCCCAACAGCTCTTCCTGCGTTTTGGCAAGAGACAATGCAACATCAACAGAACGAGGCTTGTGCAGCTTTATGGCTGCTTTAGTTTCAGTTTTTAAACCTCAAACAAACTTAGTAACAAAGAAAGTGTATGCTTTGTTGTAAATTAACACACGGTGCATTAGCTGTTCAAATTTGCAATAATAGTCATCCATACTACCCCTTGAATCAGATTCTCAAGTTGTTCTAAATGTTCTTAATACTTGTCCTTACCAAATTTGCTATGAACTGCTACACAGAGCTCAGCCCAACTTTGCATACAATGTAATTCCTCATATGTTTGCAACCACAAGGCTGCATTACTAGTAAAATGCAGTGAGGCAAACGAGGACCAAATGTCAAAAGGAACCTGATACATGCTAAAATATTTCTCATTGTTGGTTTTCCATAACTTTGAGTTATCTCCATCAAATTTGGGGAAGACAATCTTAGGAAGCCTATTCCCTCCAGATCTACTGCTATTCTGAGAAGTACCAGTACCCCTCTCAGAACACTCACCCAAATCGAAACACACAGGAGTATTGTGGTACGAATGCTTACCCTTGACCAGGGTTCACCCCTGGGCCATGGATACAATAGGCGCAACACCCTGGTAACTCTCCGCAACACAGTGCCCTACGGGCGTTGGCATCTCTATTATTGGCAATGCTGATGGTTTGGACTCGAGAAGGGTAACTTGTGCGGTGACTTGATCCACGGTTTGGCGCAGGTCCTTGATCCCCACATCCACCGCGGAATCCATTTCTCCACACCTTGCAGGGAGCCGAGGATTGAGTTGATGCTTAAAGTGAGCTCGGTCACCTTCACCGTCAGGGACTCGACCTCTCCTTCCGCCGCCATGCACTTCATGAGGGTGGGATTCGCCTTCTTCTTCACCAGACTGCTAGCGAATCGACCACTCTGATACCAAAATTGTCATGGATGCGATAATTATTTGGCGTTTTGCCAAGCTTGGTAGAGTGTTGGGGTGAGATTCGGAAGTGAGATTGGGGATTTGGAGGAAGAACACGAAGAACAGAGACGAGAAGGAGATAATATTTTTGTCTTTGATTCCACAATCCCCAACAGGATGGCGACAGCTGTACTTATACATTCCCCACCTGTGCAGCTTGGATCGACCGCTAGCCCAAAACGGTGGCCCAATAACACAAACGCTGGGGCACAGCCCAGCTAACACACAAGCTATCACACAAACTTACTTCAACATACCGTAGACATCTAACATGCACAGGAAAATGCAGTTAACCCATTCAAGCCTGACAAAATGTCCATAAGATGAAAAGAGACTTCTATACAAGTTTAGGTCCTTCTTTGAGTAGTATCTCTATTTCTTCTTAGTCGGGTGGCTGGTTTTTATTGATATGAAAAAAAATATGGTTATGAACATATATACATACCAGCTTAGACATATGTGCTAATCTTTTCGGGGATTCCATCAAGTAGGGTTATCGTTGGGTGCACCGAGGAAGTCGATGGATTGGGCTCGATTGATATTGGTTCTTGATTTGTGTCTGGGTGTCCTATAAACTTGTGTTTCCTAGGATTGTTTTGTCTTGTCCCCTGCCCTACCTCATAAAGCTAGATATTTATGTCTCTAAGTGCCCTTTTATCACAGGGAGACTCATAGATATATGTTCTTGGTATTCTTTGGATCGGTCATGGTTAAGTACTTTTACGTTTTTTTAGTCTTGCCAAAGTTGATCTTGCTTTCCTTACCGTGCTTGATGGAGGTGTGTTCCCTTCAAGGCTAAATCTATTTAGTGCGTATGTGCTTGTTAGTCTTAACGTGCAACGCTGCCGTGGTTCCTCTGATCGGCTGCGCAAGGCGTGAGAGACGAGAGGCCTATGCGGGGATCCCCGGTAAGGCTAGCTGTGAGGTACTAGCCCACATGGGCTAGGCGACGCTAGCTGATGTACTATGTCAGGCAGTTTGTCTATTTAGTACTAGTATATTTTTCGTGATGTATATATTTTGCCAATTCATATATTTCAAATCGGGTATTTTTTTTAAATTCATTTAAATCATCATACTCAACTTAAAATATACAATAAAACAAGACCAATATTAGATATATTTAAAAGTAACTTACACGGTTGTAAAAGTAACTCAAGATAGAAATGGAGGTAAGATTTCATGGCATTATAAGTAACTATATTTTGTAAGAGTTAAAACAGTTAACTATGTGTATGAAGTAAATTTACAAGTAAAATATAGAGAAAATTCACAAGTAAATATATACATGGACTTTTTTATGTTAATTAATAACCATATTGTTTTCTAAAAGAAAAGTAACTTTGCGTCATATAGAAAGTAATTAGAAAATCAGGGCGCACGTTGGCGCGCTTGGTATTTAGCCCATGAAACATCGAGTATTAGCAATAGACAGTTTCGGTCAGATGAATATTTGAAAAAATGAAAACTAAAATCTAACAAATACCTACAAAAATGTTCTGCAAGTGCTAAGAAATAGGGTGTAAAATCAAGACACAAATCTATTTTTATTCAAACCCGCTAGTTTTCTCCCCTTAAGTTTTTTTCCCATCTTCCCTTTCCTTACTTTCTATCCCTTTTCTTTCCCACTGAGGAGTTTTCCTTGAATTTCATGAGAATTGTATTGTTTCCCCAATTAATCCTTTATTGCATACTGTTAACGACCAAATTTGGTAAATCAAATATCAGATCTGAGGATAAGATCGAAGCGGATTTGGAGGAAGCTGGCGGTTACCAAAACAGAGCAAGAATCGGCTGGTGACCGGATCGGCTACGGTGTCTATCGACTGGTGACCGAATCGGCTATTGTGACATCGGCTGAGACAGAGTCGGACAGGGATAGCCGATGTAGCCGATTCCGACGAGAGGATAACGGAGTCTTTGTCGGGTTCGGTTGATGAGCTTCATGAGGATTCCCACGTACGGATTGGGTCCGAAGAAGGGAATTGTATCTATTAATTAGGATATAATGTTAGTTTCCTAATAGATATTGTCGATTAGAGTTTGTATTAGGGAATTATCCTTAGTATGAGTTGTAATAGAAGTAAGAGTCGTGTCCGACAAGGACAGATTGTGTAATTCTGGGTATAAATTGAACCCAGGACTGTGTAATAATAAACAGACAATACAACAACTTCGGCGCATCGCCACCTTTACTTTTTCATCGTTTCTTCGACGAGTTCTTGCTTTCGAGTTGGGCTGCATCGGTTTCGATCTCCAGCAAGAGGTAAAACTTGTTATGGCGGCTTGCGCTCTCGGGATTAGTGCTTCCATCTTTATGACACTCTAATCCTGGTTGCGTGAGTCGTCGAGTTATCATATATATTGTATAATCTAGATTGATATCAGCATATACCTCAGATTTGGTTAATCACTGTTCTACAGAGAACTAGCCGATAGAGTTATATATTGATGCTGGTTTAGATTATACAATATATCTACCATCTCGAAAAGGTTTTCATCGACTTGATCATTTAGGCATTGTGTTTCTTTACATATTTGGTGCTGCATCAGTTAGGTTTGACCTACCAGATCATGTTTAGAACCATAGTCCCTAGCCTGTCTATGATTGCTAATAGAGATAGCGTCGGGGTTTCAGCCGACCTTACCTGGTTTAATTGTCTTGTTTTCTTGGCATATTAAATCTGCCCTTTATATCGAGATATTAACTTAATAAAATATATTGAGCTTGTTGTCAAATCTGGTTAGGATCATCTTAACACTAGTTTGACGGTTTGTTTAATATATTTTGTTCATGGTAATATCTCTGTATAAAGTGGTATCGGAGTACTAGCCGATACACGTTAGATTTGCTTAATCGGCTATGCTGTGAGCTTGTGTAATCTACGCTTCATGATATATTTAGGCATAAGTGATTTATACTGTCTCGGCGCCCTGTCCGATCTATCCCAATCACTCAGTTTAAATATGTTTTGAGACTTAGATTATATCTTGTTGATATCTACAGCCGATTGAGTAGATTTAGCTTTATCTTGCTTTATCTGTTATAGCCGATTTAATGCATCTTGCATCGGCTCAATGCTCAATGATATGTCATCGGTAAACCAGCCGATCGGCTATCATTGGTGGATTTAATTGCACTTTCTTTGTTTCTTATTGGTTGCAGGATCAAACCAATTGGCACGCCCGCATCTCACCAAGCTTTGGACCTGCACTGGAGTTAAGCAGATCTCCCAGGCCAGTGTGTGTTTTTTGCATCAACACGCTTTTGGCACGCCCAGTGGGACACGAAGAATTTTCATCATGGTAGACTCCAAGAAAACTGACGTTGACCCAGAAAATATCATTCCAATGACAGTGGATAAGTTGACGTCGGAGCAAAAGGCAGAGCTGGAAGATATAATGAACAAGCTCCAAAACCAGTACTTGCATTCCTTTGTCGAGACTAGAGCAGGAACGGTGGTTCAGAGATACAAGGTGACTTTGCCCAACAGCGAAGAACCAGAATCAAGTTCTGGGAAGGAGAAAGGGGTCAAGCAAGAGGAATCTCCTGAAGATCCCGTGAATTTGCAAGATCGGATTGACTATGCTGTGCATCATGCTTTGATCAACCAGTCAGGAGTGCTGGTCAATACTTTAACAAATATTGTCAAGTCTGTGGTTGACGGTACTATCGCTGAACATCAAGCCAAAGGACCAATATTCTTACCAGATGGGGTCTTCCCGCAATACAGGCCGCTTATGACCAGTCAGCCAAAGCCTGCCAATGTAGCCCCAGGACAGCCGATGGCGTCAACATCGGCTCCAGGTCAACAGGAGATCCCAACATCGGTACAGAAGCATGTAGAGTTCAATCCTCATGTACTGGTTCGACAACAACCTCAGCATGTAGGGCATAACATACCACAGATATCAGCTGAGCAAGTTGCAACTATGTTCAATTCCAATCCGCCAGTTGTTCAGCTGATCATGCATACACCGGCAAGACAGCAAGTGCCAACTTTCCAGCAACAGCCTGCCAACACTCAATATATTTCTAATCAACAAGATTTCAGTGCTCCGCGAATTTCTCAGTCCCACACAGGTGGTAATCTTAATTATCAATGTCAACCTCATTCACCACAGGTGCAGTATCGGCAGAGAACGTCTCCTCAGCCATATCAACAACCGCAGTATTATCAAGATGAGCCGATACAGCCACAGCATCAAGATGGGACTCGGCAGAAACCTTGGGCCGATATGATAGCTGATATAATGAGAGAACAGTTCGGATTAAAGCCAAGGGATGGTGACAACTTGTATCGGCATCCATATCCAGAGTATTTTGAGAGGGTGCCATTACCAAGCCGATACAAGGTTCCAGATTTTTCAAAGTTCTCAAGACAAGATAATGTATCGACTTATGAGCATGTTAGCCGATTTTTAGCTCAGTGTGGCGAAGCATCGGCTACGGACGCGTTAAGAGTCAGGCTATTTCCTTTATCCCTGTCTGGATCGGCTTTTACATGGTTTTCATCCTTACCTTACAATTCTATTCACAGTTGGGCCGATCTAGAAAAACAGTTTCACAAATATTTCTACAGTGGGGTTCATGAGATGAAACTGTCTGATTTGACAAGCATTAGGCAGAAGCGAGAAGAATCTGTCCAAGATTATATCCAGAGATTCAGGGAAGTCAGAAACAGATGCTACAGCCTGACATTGACAGACTCTCAATTAGCCGATTTAGCCTTCCAAGGTTTGTTAACCCCAATCAAAGAGAGGTTTTCGGCTCAAGACTTTGATAGTTTGGCTCATTTGGCCCAAAAGATAACAGCACACGAACAAAGATTTCAAGAGGCCAGTAGAGCATTCAAGAAGGTGAACTTCATTAATTCTTATGTTTCCGATTCTGAGGAAGAGGAGGTTCCCGAAGTAGCAGCAGCCGAGTGGGCAAGAAACAAGAAGGTGATTCCATGCCAATGGGTCAAGAGCTCTGGGAAAGAGGAAAAGTATGATTTTGATGTCAATAAGGCTGATAAGATTTTTGATCTTTTGCTTCGGGAAAAACAAATTCAGCTGCCTGCTAGTCATGTGATTCCATCGGCTGAGGAATTAGGGAGGAGGAAATACTGCAAGTGGCACAACACAGGGTCTCATAGTACTAATGAATGCAAAGTTTTTCGGCAACAGATCCAGGTGGCCATTGAACAAGGCAGGATAAAATTTGATGACTCCAAGAAGCCGATGAAGATTGATGGTAATCCTTTTCCTATCAACATGGTTCATGCAAGTGGTAGGACAGCCGATAGAAGGGATAATCGGTTCAATAAGTTTGACTCTACAAGCATGATCAATAAATATCAAAAGAGATACGATCGGCAAGAGAGCCAATATTATGAGGATGATGATGGCTTTGATTCACATTGGAACTGCGAATTTTTCATATTTTGTTGGAACAAAGGCATGAGGTTACCATCGATAGAAGATTGCCCAGGTTGTTCTAATGCCGATGGAAACTATAATGAGAATTTTAGCCGATTTCGTCTTAAAGAAGATCGGCTGATGCAAAGGAAGTTGCCTGTTCATCAGAGGTTGGGCCCAATTCATCAAGATTATTTCCAGGAGGAGGATGCTGAAGATACTTCAAGAGCTCAATGGTGTCCTTCTGGGATTTTTTCCAAAAGTCAGAAGAGAAGGGTTCAGAGGATGAGGA
>BDMV01000010.1:17600254-17613225 GCA_008326285.1 Oryza officinalis | reverse complement strand
CAACCTTCCAGCAACAGGCTGCCAACACTCAATATGTTCCTAATCAACAAGATTTTAGTGCTCCGCGAATTCCTCAGTCCCACACAAGTGGTAATCTTAATTATCAATTTCAACCTCATTCACCACAGGTGCAGTATCGACAGAGAACGTCTCCTCAGCCATATCATCAACCGCAGTATTATCAGGATGAGCCGATACAGCCACAGCATCAAGATGGGACTCAGCAGAAGCCTTGGGCCGATATGATAGCTGATGTAATGAGGGAACAGTTCGGATTAAAGCCAAGGGATGGTGACAACTTGTATCGGCATCCATATCCAGAGTATTTTGAGAGGGTGCCATTACCAAGCCGATACAAGGTTCCAGATTTTTCAAAGTTCTCAGGACAGGATAATGTATCGACTTATGAGCATGTTAGCCGATTTTTAGCTCAGTGTGGTGAAGCATCGGCTACGGACGCGTTAAGAGTCAGGCTATTTCCTTTATCCCTGTCTGGATCGGCTTTTACATGGTTTTCATCTTTACCTTACAATTCTATTCACAGTTGGGCCGATCTAGAAAAACAGTTTCACAAATATTTCTACAGTGGGGTTCATGAGATGAAACTGTCTGATTTGACAAGCATTAGGCAGAAGCGAGAAGAATCTGTCCAAGATTATATCCAGAGATTCAGGGAAGTCAGAAACAGATGTACAGCCTGACATTGACAGACTCTCAATTAGCCGATTTAGCCTTCCAAGGTTTGTTAACCCCAATCAAAGAGAGGTTTTCGGCTCAAGACTTTGATAGTTTGGCTCATTTGGCCCAAAAGATAACAGCACACGAACAAAGATTTCAAGAGGCCAGTAGAGCATTCAAGAAGGTGAACTTCATTAATTCTTATGTTTCCGATTCTGAGGAAGAGGAGGTTCCCGAAGTAGCAGCAGCCGAGTGGGCAAGAAACAAGAAGGTGATTCCATGCCAATGGGTCAAGAGCTCTGGGAAAGAGGAAAAATATGATTTTGATGTCAATAAGGCTGATAAAATTTTTGATCTTTTGCTTCGGGAAAACAAATTCAGACTGCCTGCTAGTCATGTGATTCCATCGGCTGAGGAATTAGGGAGGAGGAAATACTGCAAGTGGCACAACACCGGGTCTCATAGTACTAATGAATGCAAAGTTTTTCGGCAACAGATCCAGGTGCCATTGAACAAGGCAGGATAAAATTTGATGACTCCAAGAAGCCGATGAAGATTGATGGTAATCCTTTTCCTTTCAAATGGTTCATGCAAGTGGTAGGCAGCCGACAGAAGGGATAATCGGTTCAATAAGTTTGACTTACAAGCATGATCAATAAATATCAAAAGAGATACTTTCTTATTGGTTGCAGGATCAAACCAATTGGCACGCCCGCATCTCACCAAGCTTTGGACCTGCACTGGAGTTAAGCAGATCTCCCAGGCCAGTGTGTGTTTTTTGCATCAACACATACATACCCTTTTTCCACTTAGTTCTCACTCTCATTTTCTTTATTTTCATGCTCAGTCGAGCGCACTTGTGGTCGTTTGGAGAAAACACATGTTTTATAAGCAGTGCGTCTTAGAATCACGTTTTGATCTTGTTTTTTCATTTAAATTATATACAATAATTTCTACAACTTACTTCTATACCCTTTAATTTTATTGTTTATTCATAGATCTCTTTTTTCCAAAAAGTACATAATGGCAGTGAAGCGTTATAGATTCCTCATTTGGCCTATGTGATTTCTCGTTAATATATGAAGAGAAGCACTTTCTAAAGCATTTTTTCTATCAGATGTCTAGGTGTGTTCTAGGCTCCATGGCGACACCTTTTTCTTCGACACCTCTCTCGATTATCTGAATAGGAACATTGTACTAAGTCTGTAATACTTCAAATTGTGCTAAAAATTAATTATGTTGAATTTAATCAGCTAAACAAATAAACTCTATCACGTAATAAAACTAACACACAATAAATGTGAGGTTACTCTCACAACTTATTATAGATAAAATATTTTAATTGTGAATTGGGACTATACTAATTTTCAAAAGAAAAACATAGTAGATTGGAAATCCATTGTACGACTACAAAACAGTAAACAACTCCATTATTTGATCACCGGCTTAAAAGGGAGAAAAAGAAAAAGAAAAAAAAAGAAAAGACGAAAGAATCTCGATGCCTTGTCACCGCCGTCACACCATCATGCTCCGTCGTTTGTCACTGTAGTCAGAGCTCGTGGCCATCGCGAGTTGAAGGCTGTTGAATCTGGTGCCTTGGAGCCATGGCTACAGTAATACGCCTAGCAGGTCATAAAGAAGTGATGTGAATCCGTGTGGGTTTGGTGCCCGATCTTTCAATGAAAGGGCTGGATAACTTGACTGGGATGGAGACGATGTTCACGGCCCGACTACAACTGTCTAAGGACACTGCGCCTTAGCTACCAATACAACACCTTCAATGGTCGTCGCGATCTTGTGGTGCGCGACAACCCGGCCACAAGAGCACTCGTTCTGCAAGTAATCGAAGAACAAGTAGAACAAGCATTGAATTGCCAGATAAAAATGAAAGTTTCAAAATGGAATCACAATATAGTGGGGTTCCGAAGACAAAAAGACGAATGGTTTAGCCAACACGCGCGCTGCAAGCAAGTAGCAAGTCACTAACTCTAATCAACAAAACCCGAGAAACTCTGAAAGGATACCTAGCTAATTAAAAGGTTGAGAGGATGACTAAGGGGGTTCCTAGGTCGTCCTCCACCAGGTTCGGGCGCACTTTATATGGGCCCCATTGGGGCAGGGTCTCAGAGAAAGTTATAAACCCATAGGCTCATTATAGGTGACGTAGCACCTTGTTTCTGTGATTACGACCAACTATGATAAAATTTGAAGACGAGACTGGATCTATTGGAAAGAGCACTCTGAAAGCTTCTCATTAAGTATTCACGGGTTCAAAATGGAGCTCGTATGCACATTTAACGGCTCTTTGAATTCAACGCTGGTTCTGGTGACCGAATTGGATTCCAAAATTTCTACGGCTTGATCTTGATGTCTCCCAATTGAGCTATAATGTGAGTAACGGTTGTATCAATAACAACCATAATCACATAAGAAAGAATGCAGCAACCAATAAGAAAGACGACACCAGCGATAGCAAAAGAAAGATGACGGTGGCAGCGACAATGTTGGCTCTCCAACCTCCCGATGGAGGTATCCTACTGGAGACCGCCTTTCCCCCTCCCTTTTGCTCGATCTAGTCGAGCTCGTGCTCGTGTCCATTGTTGCTATGAACGGCATGAATATGGTCAACCTTGGTGTGTGTCGGCTGGTTGAAGCATCCAGCATCCGCATTCACGAACCTATGAACCATCACGGCTAGTCGTCGACGGCTTGACGCCCTTGCTCCCCTGAGTGGGCAGCTTTCGAGGGATCCGGAAAATGTCATGGCTACCGTCTTTGTTGTCTCCAATTTTCCGGCAGCTACGTCATTTCTGTTTTTCTTATCTAGGAATATTTTTTTCCCGTTCGGATCTGTTTCTATTTTCCTATCTATTTTTTCATTCAGATCTGCGATCCTTTTCACCGGTTCTTTTACTCATGCTTGCTGGCCAAAATTTAAATTTTAGAACTTAACTTTGAATTTGATTTTTTGTTTTTTCATCGTAGTTTATTTTACAACTTTTTTTAAATCGTCAAGTACACATATATAAAAGTTTTACTTATAAATAATCTTTTATTTGTTAATAAATAATTTAAATAAGTATATAAATAAGCGAAATACTAGGACAAGTTCTTCTGTGATTTCTTATCAGGAGTAGTAGTTTAGAAAGCTCTCCACAAACTCTTTTTTTTTGAGTAATTTTATTTTGTTCATTCCGTTGGAAGGACCGAGAACCTGATTTTTTTACACGCGTCAAAAACTGATGTGTGTGCGTAGCGAGGAAGAGGATTAGCGCAGCGCAGGGAGTTTTGTTTTCTTTTTTTTTTTACCATTTGTAATTCCAAGATTTATCTTCAACTCTAACAGTGACAAGTGGACCAATCAGCGGCTGGCAAAAGGGCCAGCTTGAGGTATATGGTTAAGTCTTCAAGGTATTATAAGTAGGGGGTACACTGCTAGAGAGAAGTAATTTTAAAAAAATAGAACTAACTCTCTATGGTATGAGAGGTAACTATAATGTTAAGAGGAAAATAACTTTGAAAAATACTTCTCATGGTATTAAAATTAGCTAGATTACTAGAGGAAAGTAACCTTGAAAAAATATACTAGTAATAACTCTTCTTCTTCATAGTATTAGAAGTAATTAGATTGTTAGAAGAAAGTAACTTTGAAAAATAAGAAGTAACTTTTCACTACACTGCTAAAGGAATATAGCTTTGAAAAAAAAATATAAGAAACTCTTTACGGTATTAGAAGTAACTGAATTACTAATTACTAAAAAGAGAAGTAACTTTGAAAAAAATATAAATAATTTTTTATTGTATTAGAAGTGACTACAATGCTAGAAGGAAATACTCTTCACCATAATAGAAATAACTAACACTCTTACAGTGAAGTAACTCTTCACTTATTTAAAGCAACTACACTTCTAGAGGAGTTATAAACAACAATAAAATTTAAATAATTTGAATATATTTAATATTGGACTTATTTTGTCACATATTTTAAGTAAAATACGATGTTCCAAATAGATTTTAAAAATAATATGCGATTCAAAAATATAAATCATTAAAGATTCTATTGAAAGAAATGTACTAGTCTAATGTTGTTAGCTTCTATATCATGTGAATTGACTTACTACGCCTACAAGCAAGCAGATGGAACGAGTCTCTCCTTTTTTTGGTGTTGTAACGATATATTTTTGCTAATTGTTTAACTGCTCATGGCGGCGGATGGCCATGTGCGCGCTTCAAGCGCACCCATGGATGACATAGGATGGATGTGTATGCTACTTTGGGAAGGGCATACTGGAGGGGAAGGTCGCCAGGTGCTATTTTTGATAATGTCATGTATCGCTGGTTAGGACTAATTAGAGAACATTGCGCAGTGTAGTCGCGTCCTCCCTTCAATCGTATGGGTATACCTTCTGATTATGTGGCATTTTCCATTGTTACAGAGAAATATCATATTTTGGACATCGACATTAGCCCTAAAAAAACGATCCTGATGAGCCAAAAATTTTACCCTGTGAGGTCAAATATCATTGCTTCGTAATTTAGTGAAGTCATTTTCATAAATTTTAATGAATTTACATGTAAAAACCAAAAGTTATAATGGTGTTTGTGAAAAAGCTGTGGGGTCAATGACCCCACAGCCTCATACATAGCTCCGCCACTGTCCTGACCTATTGGGCCATGGGCCTCGTTGCTTTGTATAGGACCCCAGCACACTTGTTTAGCTAACCTCCCCTGCACTCTCTTAAAGAAAAAGAAAAAATTTGATTGGTAGCATAGGTTTTGTCCCTGTAAAAAAAATAGCACACAAAACTTAACTTTCTCCTCCGTACAAGCAAACTCTCTGAAGCTTGTAGGCAGGCTCTTTTTTCGTTACGGAGACAAAACCTGTATTGTTATCAATTGAATTTTCTAAAATAAAAAACGTTTTCGATGTTTCTTTTATAGCGTCTTGGTTTGTTTATTAATCGCTTTCTTGTAAACATATCGTTTCTTAAGTTAAGATGATTCGATTCATTGTTTAGGTCCCATATGTAGTTTTGCTTGATCGGATTAGAACAAGTCTTTTAATTTAAAAAATGAAAAAGGAAAACTCAGAAACTGGGCTTGTTTCAGCCGGGCTATAGAAGGCCCATACCGCAAAACAGCCCAACCTAACTGGCCTTTTACTCCAGTCATCCCTTCTCCTCGCGTCGCGTCTTCGCCCGCCGCCGCCGCCGCCGCCGTCGCCGGTGAGCACCCATACCTGTTCGCGCATCCTCTATCACGACAGTTTACTCTCCTCTTCTAGATCTGGACGCTTCTCCCTTTGCAGGTTTAATCTTATTAGCACTGATCGATAACAGTCCGTTCCCCAATTTGGTTTAATCTTATTCTGCTGAACTGTTATAACATTTGGTTTTTCCTGAATTTTTAGGGCCTCTTGTCGTGGCCAATGAAGCAGGGAGGCAGCGATGGCATCGATCGTCTGATGCATGCGTGGACGACAAAGTTCATCGCATCTTCTTGGTCTTCATTCCATGACCAAGTAATAATTTTGATCCTGCTGTTTTTCAACCACTGAGGTCCTGATATAATCTTTTCAGTAGCTCAGGTGTATCATGTGGCGCTGAAACTACGATCAGTAGCAGTGAAAACAACTGAATTAGTGACAGTGGTGGACCCAGAAAATTACACTGGATGTTCCCACGTAGAACTTGCGAGCAGATTGTAGCAGACTACATGCACATAAATTACACACAAGATCTAAATTTATAAAAAATACACTGTAATCAATTCGAGTGAAATAGAAGATCACAGAAATGTCTAATGACATTTTTAGATCTGCTATACTTTTTCATAACATAACAATACTCGATTATATTATTGAAAATGGCTTGGACATTATTTAGTCTTGTGCAAACATATGGTATTCTTTGAATAATTTTTCTAGGTAAATATTTTCCAATTTTTCGGGTGAATCCATGCATACCTGATATTACAAGAGCCTAGGAGATGTTGTTTTTTGGTTATGTTCCTTCACTCTCTTACACTGGCAGACACCTTCATTAAATTGTTATTTCTTTCCTGTGGCTATCAAACTTATGGAAATACATGAGCAGATTTGTTAATACTTTAGGATTGAACAATATGAAGAGCTAGTCGATGCAGGGAAAAGGGTTCTTATGAAGTTTCATCAAGAGATAGGTGAGTTCATTTCTTTTTCCCTGACTAGATAAAGACTCGTGCGTTGCAACAGATATTATAAGAGATGAAAGCAAAAGCAAAAATTGCAAGTTGTAGCATAGTTAATTTATTAGGCATATAATACTATATCCAAACAAAAGCATTCATGGGTGGGGACCTTATGACCCCACATGTTAGCTTGTGGTGTTGGAGGCAGACTCCGATACTACAACTGGCATCACTTTAAGTAGTATAGAAAAGCCTTATGTCATGACAGTAATTCTGTTTTTTTGGTGGTTCTAGTTATGTCTTTTGGATAAAACATATTTTTATGCAATGAAGTGGCCAATCCAGTTGAAACGTATTTTTTGTCTGTGCTATAATTCTGTTGTGATGCAATTTCTGCCAGCTATGTGCTTGCTTGACAGCATGTGCATCTTACAGTGCAGTAATGTTTGATCACTGAAAATCTGCAGTTCCATTAGTAATGTTTCTGCCAGCTTGACAAGTTTGATTGAATTATTTTGCAAAATTCTGAAGCCTGAAACAAAATCTGATATTGAAACCGAAACAATATGCCAAAATACTGAAACCTCATGTTGTAACTGAAACTGAAACAAAACCACTTGTTTGACACCAATTTCTGCAAATCTGAAACAGATAACGAAACTAACTGCATTCTTCATTTATAATCTTGCAAAAGACGATCTGCCAACATTTTCCATTCTCAACACATTTCGACAAACAAAAGATTACATATTCCATTTAATTTCAATATGACTTCATCATGAGAACAACCAAAATACTAGTACTAACTAAAATAGCAACAACTAACCGATCTACTACTATCATGCCCTTCAATATCAGTACTAATTCTCTCCCAACGGACACTAGAGCTATCTTCTTCTCCTTTAGTTCATCATCTTGGCTCAGATATGCAACTTGCTACAATTCTGCTGCATTCTTCATATCTATAGCAACATGTGGCTTCTCATCTGCAGCCTCTTTTTCAGCAATCAAGCCATTCCTCTTCAGATACTGGATGTAGCCTTCCTCCCAATACCAAAAATTACAGTCAAGTCAATCTTTCTACCGAATTAAGAAGCAACGTGAGCTCAGCTCAACTGAAATCACCCACACAAAATCAAATCCAATGAACTAATAATCACCTTGTTGTCAGGGCAAGTGTAGAAAATCCAGTCCAATGATCTTCTCCTTGCATGAGGGGCATGGAATCAATGGTAATATTGACCTCTTCCGGTGACTCCAAGATGAGGAGAAGTTTGAAGAAACCATCACGGTCCCGAACGCCTCCTCTCTCCTGTCCCTAGCCGCACTTCCCCACCTTCCGCTGCTCCCTCACCGGATTTCACCACCTCCGGCCGCTACCTTCGTTGTCACTGCCGTAGCGGTGAAAGAGGAGACGATTTTGGGGATTTGGGGAATTTCAGCTCCTACTGTAGCGGGAAGGGCCTAAGTGCAAGTTTTACGCCATGCTCTGATGTGCAGAGAGCGAGAGCAATTTTCGTGCCAGCGTGGAGTGCCACGTCGGTAATCGTCCACGGTCAAACGAGGTTTGGTCCTACTGTGATACGTTAAACCACGATTATGGACCTAAACTTGTAATTTGCATGTTTGCGGACACAAGTGACACCACCCTTCAAGTTGAAGGAGTGGCCATGTCACTTTTATAAAAACAACCTAATTAGACACATCAACATCACCATGATTTAGCGATTGTGCATTTGTTAATCTTAATCAATTGAAAATTCCTAAACCAGACACTTAATCAAATCAACACAACCTAGAATCAGTAAAACAAACTGTCTTCGGACCGAACTGTAGCTCAAACCTCTAATCAATTGCAACATCTACCTCCTTGTCCTTTTCGCTCACTCCCTCCTCTATCTAGGGCTTGCCAACGGCTACCGTCGCCATACCAACGCGCGAGAGAAACCCTAACTTTAGGGAGGAGAGGAGATAGTGTTTTGTCGCGGTCATCGACGTTGCATCTCTGAATCGTGACGTCACCTCGAGTCGCACTGCCGCAGCGTTACCCCCTTGAGTTGAGGGTTTTTTCCACGTCTTGGTAGTAGATGATATTTTCTCCGGCCTAGATGAGAGGAAAACTCCATGGTAGGCTAGGTTAAAATCTTCGACTGGGCTAAATCGAACACGCATTTTTCCTAAAAGCGAGATACTTTTCGCACCGGGTTGTATCCACGGGGGTTGGGTTAAGTGAATCTTTGACAATAAAAGATGTCACAAGCTGTGTTTCATTCTCTTATTGTTTTGATTTTTTTACTATTACTTTGCATTAACAAAGCATTCACTGTGCCCGACATACGCTGGGCTTAATTAGCCCTGGAATTTATTTTTTTATTTAAGTTACCAGCATGCTTATGGACACACACGACACTGAACGGTGGATTGATCGATCATGGCGCCGCCGCTCCGATGCCACAACCATTCCGTTCGGTGGTGAGCATGTGCGGCGCCTCGTCGATGGCCAGCCACTGATCCACCGGCCACCGGTGCGTCATCGATGGCAGGCTCCCCTGCCTGATCTGTGTCACCATCACATAGCTCACGTACCATCCAGGTTTATTTCCCATGCCGTCGGAGGTGAGCACCATGTTGCAGGGCTCCGACGGCATGCATGTGGGCCGGTGCCCCTGAACCTGTCAAGGTTGCCCTTTCTCGAAGTAGTCATGGCCGGGGGACATCTGGCCCCATGACTCTGGGTCGGGTGGGTCGGGCGTCAGTGTCGGCGTCCCTCCGATCGTCCGTCTGGACGACTATCTCGAATGTGCACTGGGCGAAGACGGTCGTCGCGGCGAGGAAGAAGAGGCAGGCCAGTCAGGGCAATGAAAAGCTTCATTGTAAGGTTCATGTTGCTGGCATGTGGACGGTGGAGTGACCTACTGTGGTGTTGCAGCACCCCCATGGGACCGTTTTATAGCAGGCTGGGGGCAGGGCAATGACACATGCCAAATTTGTAATTAATTCCTCGACCTGGGGATACATACTATGAGTGTGACAGGGTGTCTAGCTGGAATATATAAAAAATGCTCAGTGCCACACGCCCTATATAACTTATATCTCGTCACTATCAAAAAAATCGGGTGCATCCATCACTTGTATGTACCCATCCTATCTATCGCCTTCAATTTAATCTCCCTTTACGGTAGTATAGGAGTGCATGTTACAGGCCTGAAGAGAAGCTCCTCTTAATATGATTTAAATTATTTTTCGTCTAAACTATTTATCTGATATAAGAGTAGATTATACCTCTACATTCGTTGTAATTAAATTTTTACAACATCTCACATGATTATTTTCTAGTGAAATAAATATATGTGTTAAACCATTTAAGTTCGATGTTTTATATGCGAGAAGCAAATGTTTCAATTGAAATTAAACTATGTGTTGCACATTCTAAGTTTTTCTGACTGTGATTAATCTATTTTGAGTGTCGCACCTCGTATTATTTGAATGTTTCAATAAATATTTTATTATATTTTACTATTTTACTTTTAAATGTTGCAGGTGGTTTTTTAATGTTTTAACATGTATTTTGCGATGTTTCAACAGATAGAACTCGTTGTTTCAATTATATATGTGTGTGTGTGTTTTTTTACCAAAGACATAATCACGTAATAAGATTGCAGAGGGGATAAACAACTTAAGAGAAGAAATATTTTAAATTTGCTAAAGTTGTTTATGGGATAAGAAAGAGAGAGATGATAATGTATGCATGCCAGATTGTTGCTAGGAAGATGCCTAGTTTTTGGCATTTCATAAGACACACAACGTGCAGTTGTGTTTGGAATATACATATTTATAATTCTGCACATTGATCCAAAATAAAAGACTTTTCACGGCGACAAATATGACCATATGCATTCCACTTGGTTAGAAAAATTATTCAATTTCCTAGTTTACATGTGCATTACTTCTATTTCAGATGAAGTAAATTCCCTGTATACCATGAAAACTCACTCAATCCCTCTCATACCCTTTAAATTTACTCAATCTCTTCTATACCCCCCAAAATTTTAACTCGATCTCTTCCATGCCCCTGTTACATTTTCCTTCATTTCACTGTTAAATTTGGTTGCAAATGTCTTTTATGCTCTTGACAATGTAGGTTTGAATATAAGCTTGAAAATCGATTGAAAATTTTGTTTTGGGTGCACAATATGCGTATTTTATTAAATTAATAAGACTAAATGATTAGTGTAGAAAATTTTAACATAAATTTTAAAAATAACACAAATGAAAGAAATTGAATTTTTATTGTTAATTTTAATAGGACAATGGATTTTTTTTATCAGGAGCATTCACACAAAAATGAGGAACATATATAAAAAATAATCGTGAGCATTATTAACCCACCTTTGTATAAATGCTCCTTATTTTTATGACTTTTTAATAAATAAAATAAATACATATTGTTTTCTCTTTCATTATCTAAAAATAAATTTTATCATGAATAATGTGTCACACAACAAACTCATAACTATAATAGTCTTATGCGACAAACTTTTATATTTTCAACAATGTAACTCATAAATTTCGATGTTTATCCATGCGTAAAGGTAAAATGGTCATTTTTATAAAATTAGACGGTCAACTAACGGTCAACTGACAGGAGAGGCATGGAAGGGATCAAATTGAAATTTTGGGGACATAAAAAGAATCGGGTAAATTTCAAGAGTATGAGAAGGATTGAGTGAGTTTTCAAGGGTGCACAGGAATTTACTCCTTCAGATGCTGACGCATATCTAGTTGGCCACTAGTCATCAACCCATGCTGCTGCACAGGCAAATGGTCTATATTTGTTATATTTGTTGTAGTTCGAGAAAATGTTCATATTATTAGATCTTTGGATCTTTTTAAAAACATATGCAGTTTTGTTTATTGAACCAATATTTTTTTAATTTATATAATATAATTCACCTAGAAAAAAAGTATTTCTTACCTTCCTTGTACAAAAACTTGTTAGCTACCTTCATGATTTTCACTACTTCAAAATAATTGTCTGTCTCTCACTATACTGACAGTTGATTTTTTGAGAAAGGTGATGCTTCGGGGCAAATTTTGTTTGAACAATACACTACTGCACGAACAATTTATTTATATATATATATATATATATATATATATATATATATATATATATATATATATATATAGATAGATAGATAGATAGATAGATAGATAGAGAGAGAGAGAGAGAATAACAAAATGCCCTGCGGTTAATGCCGGTCTACTGGTTAGCATTTTCGAGATAATAACAAAATATGCTTTACTAATTGAAACGTGTATATAGAAACAAAGTTGAGTCCACGTACATGTACAGTTTTTTAGTTCATGTAGATGCTAATTAGTTGGAGTGCATCGTTTAATTGTTTGATCAGGAAGAGCAGAAAACATTGTCGTGTGATATCTAGGTATACAGTATGGAAAAGCATTGTCATGGTAGCATTATGAAAAAACAAGCCATCTGTTTTGAAACAAAATTCTCTCGGTTAATTAATTCTTATAAGCCATTCCAGAACTTATTTTTAGGAGCAATATTAGTAGAGCTGCATTTATTAATAGTTGCCCTAGCTTTCTGCCTTGTTGGGAGAACTTTTAACAGCTACAACTACTCTAAAAATTTTCAGCTTTTCGAAACTGTCCAGATTCTCCATCATATTCTCAGACTCAGGAGCTACCAATAGAATTTAGAAAATGATCAGTACCCAAAAGCTACGTAACCATAACTTCTCCATATCCTCATTAGCCAAATATTCACCACCTACTTATTAGAATCTCCAGTTTCCGCAAACAACATATATGTGTATTGAACTACACTACTACAGAAAGGATTTTTGCAGACGGGCGGATTCGATCTTCGCATGCGGTTGGCCGGGCCGCATGCGCGAAAAGGTCTGTGAAGATCACCATTTGCGCATGCGGCCGGAGCCAGCCGCATGCGAAGATCGATCTTCGCATGCGATCAGTTATGACGGCCGCATGCGAAAACCGATCTTCGCATGCGGCCGATATAAGCAGCCGCATGCGAAGATAGATTTTCACATGCGGTCCAATTAAGTGGACCGTTTGGGAAAACAAATTTTCCAACA
>BDMV01000010.1:17589954-17600154 GCA_008326285.1 Oryza officinalis | reverse complement strand
GCAATGCCGGACCTCAAGGTCTTTCCAGTATGGTAGCCGCCAAAATATGGATTTTTTCTTTCACATACCCTTATCATTTCTCTTGCCACGTTTTCTTTTCTTCCCAAACTCGTTAGTTATGTCTTTGACCATGTCGTGGACTTCGTCTCCAGACAAATCCTTGGGAGCAGTTCCAAGTTCTCTCCGACCGTTGAAAATTTTCTTCTTTCTTCTAAAGACGTGGCGTAGCGGGAGCCATCTCCTATGACCCATGTAAACTATCTTTCTTGATTTCTTCAGCCACCTACTGCGTGTATGTTCCATACAGTCAGAGCAAGCCTTTTTTCCTTTCACGGTTTGTCCGGAAAGATTACCTAGTGCAGGATAGTCGTTAATGGTGCAGAACAATAGAATTCGTAGCTTGAAGTTATCCTGACCGTATGCATCCCAGGTTTCGACACCTTCTTTCCAAAGAATCTCAAGATCATCGATAACAGGCTCCAAGAACACATCGATATCATTGCCCGGTTGTTTTAGACCTTGGATTAACAAGCGCAACATAATATGTTTTCTTTTGAAGCACAACCATGGTGGGAGGTTATAGTTCGCAATAAGAACTGGCCAAGTGCTGTGAGAACTACTCATATCTCCGAAAGGATTCATGCCACCCGTACACAGACATATCCTCATGTTTCTGGGATCAGCAGCAAAGTCTTTGTGCATTCGATCGATATTCCTCCATTGAATCGAATCCGCAGGGTGCCTTAGCAAACCGTCGTTACTTCTATCTTCGGCATGCCAATGCACTAACTTTGCTTCCTTGGGGTTGGCAAATATTCTCTTGAAGCGATCAATGATAGGTAGATACCATACAACCTTCGCCGGACCACCCCGCTTTGACTTCTTTCCCTCCCCCGCACTTTTCTTTCGCTTGTATCGAAAAGCCTTGCACACAGGACAAGCATCTAGTCCGCATATTGCTTGTGGTACAATATGCAGTCGTTTGGACAAGCGTGAATTCTACGGACCTCTAACCCCAACGGACACAGAACCTGCTTTGCTTCATATGTCGTCTCGGGCAATGTGTTCTCTTCAGGAAGCATGACCTTCAATATTCCCAAAAGTTCCGTAAAACTCTTGTCTGTCCATCCACTACTTGCCTTCAGCTTCATTAGGTCCAAGGTAACTGACAATTTGGTATGCTTTGCCTTGCATCCGGTGTATAGAGGTGTCTCGGAGTCACTGACCAACCTGTTGAACTTCATGGAATCTCTCTCGTTGTGAGCTTGCTACTCAACATCACGTAACATCTCTTGCAGCATATCAGGATCCACATCAACCATTTCACCGCCCAATGGAGATGGTATAAACATGTCATGTTCATCTTCATTTTCATGATTGTCTGCACCACTTCTGTCTGCAGCTGCACCATTACCGGATTCTTGCTCTCCATGCTTCACCCAACATGTGTAGCCCTTCATGAATCCCCGTTGTATCAAGTGAGAGTGTACCTCCTTTCCGCTAAACATAATATCATTCTTGCAATCTCTACATGGACAACACATGTATTTGCTATTTCTTCTTCTCCTATCCTCCTCCGCAACGTTCATAAAACTTAAAACGTCATCTCTATACTCCTTGCAATGACGTTTTAGAGTTGTCGCATTCATCCAACTTCGATCCATCGCTGCAAAATTTAATAAAATATTAGTTAACATACTACTAAATTGAAAAAAATTATTACTACCTTTTTACTTACTTCTAAGATTTTTCTGTTTTTCTTTGAAAAAAATGACAAAAATTCGCCCCCTTCAACCTCCCACCAAAATAGTGAATAGTGGGATAACTTCAGACAACAGTCGGGTGGTTTATTTATAGTGGGCGAAATATATCTCAATCGGGCCAATGAACCGACATCTCTAACGGACGCATAGTTATCTCTAACGGGCATCAACAAAAAGCCCGACACAGATATGAGTCATCGGTGACAGGCTTTAAATCACATCTCAATCGGGCCATAATTGTAGCCCGTCACCGGTGGCTCATATCTCTGACGGGCTCTCTAGAAGGGCCCGATTGAGATACGAGTCATCGGTGACAGGCTTTAAATCCATCTCAATCGGGCCATATTTGGAGCCCGTCACCGATGATCCTCATCTCTGACGGGCTCTGTAGACGAGCCCGATTGAGATATGCTGGGTCATCTCAATCGGGCCTAAAGCTGAGCCCGTCACAGATGAGTGTCATCGGTGACGGGCTATGTGTACTTGGGTCTGGAGTATGACTGCACGAGTACATCTACAACGGCGCAAATTTAGACCCGATTGAGATGACTTGGTTCTGACGGCCCAATAGTCCAGGCATGTGAGGGCCCGTCAGAGATAAGAGGATCTATACTAGTGTTAAGTTTTAAACTTGACATGGATGTTTCTATTTACGCCTAAGGCATGCATAGTTTTCAGATATGTTCATAGAGATGAGTGTATATGTGTTTACAGTGACTTCGTCAATCTTAAGATGTAACAGTCTAGTTTTGAAAGGTGCTTAGGGATGAGTATATGCGCGTACTGTGTTTTTTTATTAAAAATATTAAGCTTGCAGTTGCAAGCAATTTTCTTTTTTTAATTGCGGAAGACAAGGTTGGAAGGAAGATTGGCCCAGAATTTGTGGGCGTGTATGTAGGCAATATATTCCTCTTCTCACGTGGCCGTCGCCGTGGCTCCCTTCAGTTGTGCCTCCCTCAGGTAGTACCGCTTCGTACCTTCGTACGTTCGTGACTGGCTAATATGTTGCGACAAAGAACACTAATTAAAAACAACTAAACCAGCTCCTGCGTTTCTTATCTAATTGGCGTTTAGTGATCAAAACATATTTTTGGTCACTGTTTTTTCTTCTATGACAGCTGAAATCTCTCAATCGAAGCCGACGTCGAGACATGGCGACATGCATGCATGCCTACATCTACATGCGGTTCCAAATGAATCGGTCAGGCCCTTACCGTCCTTTGGTTGTACGAACAGGTAAGGTACTGCATATATATTCGATGGCGCTAGATAGATCGAGATGGATGGACATGTGCTTGCCTTCTGTCACTACTGGTCATCTTTAGTTTAGTTTCGGTTTGTAACTTTTTTAAGTTCCGGGTTACCAGTCGGGATATCGATTTCGAGACTAAAGATAGGCATCTTTAATTTCGGGACTATCTTTAGTTCCGATTGATAACACCAACCGAAAAATATATAAAAACATCTTTAGCCTTGGTTGATAATATTTTTTTTTAATTTGCATATGCTGCTTGTTGCTTGTTTATATATTATGCATATATATGTATAAATACATATATATGCATAATATATATATAATACATATAATATATATGTAATAAATGTATATATATATATACACATATATAGATTACCAAAATAATACAGACATATAAGTAATTACATATACACATAAAATCTATGGTATGTATATATATTACAATCCTTTTATTCTAATCATGGGTGGGGTTGACGAATAGGTTTTTCATCGTGGTAAAATTTTCCTGTGGGATCAATAACTTGATCCATGATAAATCTCATCAGTTGTTCTTGAACGGTCTGTATAAATGCATAGTAGGGGAGTTGCTCCATCATTCTAAGAGCCTATCATTTCAAAAAATGAGATATAAATATATGAAATCAATAAGAAATCAAGACATAATGTATAAATGATATTTACATATATCGAGATCCTTGTCATTATTGATTCCATGTGTTATGGCATAAATATAGTTACAAACGTAGTAGCCGCATAAGTTCGTTCCTTGCTTCTATTTTGGACACTAAAGAAGATCGAAACTACAGATTTAATATATATTCTTATTTTAGAATAAATTAAATGATTCAATATAATTTTCGAGCATGTACTCACCGGAAAGTTCATCCTGGCATCTAGTTTTTCTTTGAAATTCCCGCGGACGAGTGTACGAAACCGTGTCCATTCCCTATGCACAATTGCAAGCTATGATTAATTATCTGAGATCCGCATATATAGTAGAAATAGCGACACTCATAATGACAGTGCAATGGATGCATTACCTGTCTAGCACTTCAAAAATTTTGGTGAAAGTTTTCTTCGGTTTATCCATTGAGTCATAGACATGGAGTTTGCTTTCAGTAAGGTCTATAACAAAAAGGATCCAGTGGAATCTGCAAATTGCGTGAGATGATATATATGTCACGGTATGAGTACGAGAAGGAAATTGGTACGAAAGGAGGTAAAAACTCACGACGTGTTGTATGGCAATAGTATGAAGGTCTTGAAATGTTGTTGCACCAGAAAATGGAGAATATTATCATTTGTTTCTTGCTCAAAATCCTTTATCACCGTAGTGTTAACTTTGCGGGGGTCCATGAATCCAACCTTGAAAGCTCCCTGCTTACGGCATATTTGAATCTCCATTCTACAACGGGAAAAAAGGATGTTTTCATCAACTATCCGCACACTACAATCATTCGATGCTACATATAAGGAGCTAAGGAACGAAATAAAATTAATTAAACAATACTTACAGAACCCATAGACTGAGAAAAGAGACGTCGAGGACGTCTCGATGGTACACATCGAAGATTTCCTAGAAACCGACCCACAACTCATCATCTCCTTGGCAGTAATTTGAGTTTTTCACTCTCACACCGAACATCACTCTTCCTGCGACTAATTTTTCCATGTAGTATTGGTACATCTGTGTAGAGAGGGTTTGAACCTAATCAGGCTTGACAAGTGGTTTGCCGAGGGTAAATTTGTATTTCAAATCCTCTGCTTTTGCTTTTTTTATTGGTGCATCGGCCAGCAATTGCTCCCTGTTTAGTCCCGTCTCCACCATAAATTGTCTTATCTCCATTTCACTAGGCGGTAGCAACAGATCAATCGATTGTTTTGGTTGCTTTCCGAGCTGAGGGACTTCTTTGGACTTTCCTTTTGCCTTCTTAAAAGACTTCATTATTGATCGGTCATAGTCGGATAGTAAGGTCTTTTTTACCGATGTGCTCATCTTCTTAAAGAACTCCTTAGATGACGGGTCTATAGGAATCTTCTTTACTGGACTACATGGCTTGAAGTGCGCCTTCACTTGCGCTCTTACGATCTCGTCAGTCTCCTCGGGAGTGCGGTCGTATGCCCTAGTCTTGAGAGCGGGGAGCTTAGGTTCCTCAAGTCTTGGCTTTTTCGTTTGTACGCTGGAATTTGACGGCGCGGGACAAGGTGGGCAAGTCTTTCTTATACTTACAGCTAGTTGCGGCGTTGAAAATGGAGTAGACAATGCCCGTGGCAGAGACCTCGGAGGAGTCGGTACCTGCCGAGGAGACGGTGTAGGCGGAGGAGGAGGAGGAGACGGTGCAGGCAGAGGAAGAGGAGGAAACGGACGCCGCTTCTCGCCCGGGAAACACGATATAGCGCTTGCACCATAGTATAATGGTGTGAGCTGTGTCTCCTAGTTTCGTCTCCCGTCTCCTCCGGGGATGTCCAGCTTGAAGTCCTTGAACCCTCGTTCCACCAGTTCTACTTCGACCGTTGAGTATCCAGGTGGAATCGACCTGCAATGGTATGTCCATGAAGGGTCCACTGGTATGGTCATGTTCGACGCCACCTTCACGAGAATCGAGGTTAACTAGTAATTAACATGTGCACCAACTTTCGCAATGTAGAAGACATATATCATATATAAAGAACATATGCCCGATTTAAATAGTTTAAAATTGTTATTAAATTTTAAAAATAATACATGAAGAACATATGCCGATTTAAATAGTTTAAAATTGTTATTTAATTTTAAAAATCATATATAAATAACATATGCCCGATTTAAATAGTTTAAATTTGACAGTTTAAATTTAAATAATCATATATAAACAATTCATGCCCAATTTAAATAATTCAATACATTCAAAATAATTTACATCGTTCATACAACAACCTAGGTCATTACATTAAAAATAATTTATAACGTGATGGTTGACCTCATGTACTTTCTCCTCACGAATGTTCCTTCGCTATGATCGTTGCGTGAGTAAGGGGTGTCCTCATTTGATAGGAGGATGCTCGAGTCAACCGTCACCACGAACGGTGGTTGCCCGTCAAACTGATCATAATCTTCATCAGTCTTGTCCTCGACTCCGACGATTTTCCTTTTTCCCGGGAGAACCACGTGGCGCTTTGGCTCATCGGACCCTTTCCCTTCGTTGGTTTGCTAGACATGTCCTTGACATAGAAAACTTGTGTTACATCATTGGCTAGGACGAATGGTTCGTCTGAGTATCCAACCTTGTTAAGGTCAACTGTTGTCATCCCACTGTCATCAATCGTTATGCCTCCACCAGTTAGCCTAACCCATTGGCACCGAAACAGAGTCACCTTCAAAGGTCCATAGTTGAGTTCCCATATTCCGTCAATGCCACCGTAATATGTGTTGGTTGTCCCATCGTATCTATTAGCATCGATACGAGCAGCACTATTCTGGTTCGTGCTTTTTGTGTCTTGGGCTCTTGTGTAAAATGTACACCCATTGATTTCATATCCTTGGAATGTCAAGATTAAGCAAGATGGTCCCATCGCCAAAAAGGCTAGTTGTTGGTCAATCGTCTCGTTACCCATGAGATGTTGTCGCAGCCAAGCAGGAAAAGTATCAATGTGATGACATGTAATCCAGGCATCGGACTTTCCGACATTTTTGAAGCGAACAATCGCCAAGTGCTCCTCGATGTAAAGAGCCACCAATGAAGATTGTTGCAAAACAGTGAAATGTGCTTTACGAAATAAATTGTTATCTACGGTCATTATTGTTTTTCTTCCAAGAGTTCCCTTTCACCATAGTCTCCCTTCGTGGCTTGATTCGAGCACCCAAATTGGACGAAGGTCTTCAATAAATTCTACGCAGAACACAATGATCTCCTCTATTCCATACCCCTTGACGATGCTTGCCTCCGGACAAGAACGGTTACGAACGTACTTCTTCAGAATGCCCATGTACCTCTCGAAAGGGAACATGTTGTGTAGGTAAACAGGACCGAGAATACGGATCTCTTTAACAAGATGACATAGAAGATGCGTCATTATATTGAAGAAGGATGGTGGAAAGATCATCTCAAAGCTAACAAGACATTACACCACATCATTTTCAAGGGCTATTAAACTGTCTGGATCGATGATCTTCTGTGAAATTACGTTGAGGAAAGCACATAGTTTTGTTATTGTTGTCTGGACATTATCAGGAAGGATACCTCGAATTATAACAGGGTGCAGTTGTGTCATCAACACGTGGCAATCATAAGACTTTAGGTTTGTGAACTTCTTCTCCTTCATGCTTATTATTCCCTTTATATTCGAGGAGTATCCAAACATTCAAACATATTTTCCTTCTCTACCTT
This sequence comes from Oryza officinalis, assembly GCA_008326285.1. Taxonomy (NCBI): domain Eukaryota; kingdom Viridiplantae; phylum Streptophyta; class Magnoliopsida; order Poales; family Poaceae; genus Oryza; species Oryza officinalis. The sequence continues at coordinate 17,592,766 of BDMV01000010.1, read as the reverse complement.
GCTTAGAGTGTAACTGATCGAACTCAAATAATGACTTCCTTTCTCCTTTGGTTCCGGATGAAGGACGTTGTGTTGTTTCATATGCTTTAGATCATTACGTGCATGAAGTGTATCTTTTGACTTCCCACGTACACCTAGAAAGCCGAGCAGGTTGACGCAAAGGTTCTTAGTGAGGTGCATTACGTCGATTGCGTGGCGGACATCCAAGACCTCCCAATAGGGTAACTCCCAAAAAATAGAATTCTTCTTCAACATCGCCGCGTGACCATATTTACTTGCTATAGGTTTGCTACTAGGTCCCTTTTCAAATACTACTTTTAGATCTTTCACCATAGTAAACATGGTTTTTCCGTTACGATGTTTAGGCTTAGTACGGTGGTCTGCCTTCTGTTCAAAATGCTTGCTTTTCTTCTGGACAGGATGGCTTGCAACAAGAAATCGACGATGACCCATGTACACAACCTTCCTACAATGTTTCAGATACATACTTTTTAGTTTCATCCATACAGTAGGTGCAAGCGTTGTACCCCTTGTTTGACTGTCCGGATAGGTTGCTAAGTGCGAACCAATCGTTAATAGTTACGAACAGCAACGCTTGTAGGTTAAATTGCTCCTATTTAACCTCATCCCACACGGTGACACCTTCTTTCTTCCAGAAAAGTTTAAGGTCTTCAACCAATGGTCTTATGTACACATCAATATCATTACCAGGTTGCTTTGGGTCTTGAATAATAATCGGCATCATGATGTACTTCCGCTTCATGCATAGCCAAGGGGGGAGGTTGTAGATACATATGGTCATAGGCCAAGTGCTATGGCCACTGCTCATCTCTCCAAATGGATTCATGTCATCCGTACTTAAACCGAACCTTACGTTTCGTGCATCCTCTCTGAAGTCTTGATATACCCTATCGATGTTTCGCCACTGAGACCCATCAGCTGGGTGTCTCAGCATACCGTCTTATTGACATTCTTCTGCGTGCCAGCGCATCATTATTGCATGCGCTTTGTTCCTAAACAATCGCCTCGGCCGTGAGATTATAGGGAAATACCACATTACCTTAGCAGGAACTCTCTTCTTCGAAGGCTGTCTGTCAACATCACCTTGGTTATCTCGTCTAATCTTGTATCGTAGTGCCTTACAAATAGGGCATGCTTCTAGGTTCTCGTACTCCTCACCGCGATAGAGGATACAATCATTCGGACATACGTGTATCTTCTGTACTTCCAGACCTAGAGGGCAAACTACCTTCTTAGCTTCGTACGTTGTTTCGGGCAATTCGTTTTCCTCCGGAAGAATGTTCTTTATGAGTTTCGATAACTCGCCAAATGCCTTATCACCCACACCAATTTTTGCCTTCAATTGCAAGAATTCCAGCGTGGTACCCAACTTTTTTTTGCCTCTGTTCGTAACCTGGATACAAGGATGTTTTGTGATCCGCTAACATACACTCCAAATTCTGGACCTCCTTTTTACTTTCATAGTCCTTCTTTACGTCGCACAACATCTGACCAAGATCATTCACACCGTCGTTATCTTCATCAGCCCCGATCGCCTCGCCTGTTGTATTTTCTTCAAATCCACTGTATTGAGCCCAGTCAAGAATGTTCGCGTCTTCTTCTTCATCATATTCCATTGCAACCCCTAACTCTCCGTGTAAGGTCCAACAATTATAGTTAGGCATGAATCCCAACTCAAACAAGTGAACATGAATAGTTCTTTATGTAGAATACTCTTTCTGGTTTTTGCAATTTTTGCATGGACAGCATATTAAACCCTTATGCTTGCTGGCATTGGCAACACTCAAAACATAACGCACGCCTTCAATAAATTCTGACGATCGTCGGTCCGCGGTGTACATCCATTGCCGATCCATCTACCTGAAATGCACAAAAATCGTAAAAAAATATCCACGAAAGTCAAACTAATTAAATAATCATACAATAATTATAATAATTATATATAAGTAATATACAACAATTATACAATATTCCACATATTATTCATGTTTAAATTTTTTTAAAAGTTCTAAACATATCTTTAATGTGTCATACTTATTTCTAACTATTTTAACAATTTTTCAATTAATTTGGTTTTCTATCCTTTTATCGTAGTTTTCTATATTTTTTATTTGTTATCTCTTTTATAACATTTTTATCCATTTGTTTCTAATTTTAAAAAGTAACCTCATTTTTCCGTAACAAATTTTCTCTCTCATCATTTCCATGAACTTTTATAGAGACAATATGTATAGAAACATAACTATAAATGTAATATGCTAAGCATACATCATTTTTGGATGAAGTTGCTAACCTTTTAGACCACTCTGATTTATATATTATCACCAAAACATTTTCACAAAAAAATTTGGCAGCACCTCCCTTCCTCCTCCCGACTTTTGCAGCAATGGCTCGGACTGAAGGATAAAGAAGTATATAAAGGTATTTGATCTTTAGTACCGGTTGATAACAACAATCGGAACTAAAGATCCTTTTTATTTTTAGTCCCGGTTAGTATTAACAACTTTAGTCCTGATTGATAACATTAACCGGGACTAAAGATATCCGGTGGCCTGACACGACCTTACAAAAAGTGAACCGGGACTAAAGATCATCTCTCGGTTGATAAAACCAACCGAGACTAAAGATCATAATGTCCTGGTGCATTTTTTAACCGAGACTAAAATGATTTTTAGTCCCGGTTCCTATTCTAACCGAGACTAATGTGATTTTTTTCAGTAGCGTGTGTTAGGCCCTGTTCTTTTCTTCTAAAACAGTGCGGATAAAAGATAAAGTTTCGTGGCACGTTTTT
>BDMV01000010.1:17456050-17589854 GCA_008326285.1 Oryza officinalis | reverse complement strand
AGCCGACGCCAGGTGACTGCGAGCCAAAGGAATCCTATCGTGACAAGCCGTGGCTTCGTATCGTGACTTACTGAGTACGGGAGGCCGAGGTCCACGTGTCGCCGTTTCACTAGGCGTCCCTACGGTGCCGCGTACGCACCATCCATTTCCAATTTTTTTTCCGTTGGCTAAGTACCTTAGAACTGACATATACAACTGCTCACTTCACTGTGCAAGTCGCTATTGGAATCAATATTTTGAAGGGGCCATCAAATTTCATGGGAATTATCAAGGCCTGTGGTAGTAAAAATGAAAGTGATGCGGTGCTATATGATAGTGAAGTGCCGGGCACTAGGACTGCACTCAGAGATGATGGATCTTTTGCATTGTCTCGCAACGTAGTGGTTCTTCATGTTGATGAGATGCTCTTGCTTAAATTTTTTCTTTATGGTGATGACATGATATCTAAGTCCACCCCAACTATCCTTACTCTAGGACACAATGACGAATCTTTCAATATTGAGCAAGGTTCTTATAAATTACGAGTGAAGCTAGATTGGACAAGCCATCAAGACAGGATGAAGATTGAACGAAGATTAATTTGTTGGGCAATATAAACTAGAGAGAGTTGAGCACAAAAATGAGTATATGCAATTTTTTTAGAACAACTATGTAATGTGTGAGCAAGATCGATAAATTAGTTTGTCTATGCTTGCATGTGTATCTTGAATATCTATGTGACCCTCCCAGACAACAAGCATAGTAACCAGGAAGTTTCGGGAAAAACTGAACAAATTTCACCAAAAGTTCAAATTTTTGTTTCAATTTATTTGAATTTGGTCAATATACCAAGCGTTTTTCATTACCACACCTTGACAATAAGCCCGGTTACAAAGTTGTAAACTTGTAACCTATAAAAAAACCCTATGTTCTACGTGTTTATAAGACAGTCATTTCATGAGAACCAGTGCGATGGCGATAATATCATAACTTTCCATTAATTTGGGAGAAAGTCAAATGGAAAGAAAGAATGCATAAAGACATTCATGATTAGAAATTATAGTTAATAAAAGAATGCATAAAAACATATATTTCATTTTAAAGAATGAATTACGCAAGGATATTTACTCATGCGTATATATGGTGCATGCCATATACCACTACTACAGAAAGGATTTTTGCAGACGGGCAGATTCGATCTTCGCATGCGGTTGGCCGGGCCGCATGCGCGAAAAGGTCTGTGAAGATCACCATTTGCGCATGCGGCCGGAGCCAGCCGCATGCGAAGATCGATCTTCGCATGCGGTCAGTTATGACGGCCGCATGCGAAAACCGATCTTCGCATGCGGCCGATATAAGCAGCCGCATGCGAAGATCGATCTTCGCATGCGTCAGTTATGACGGCCGCATGCGAAAACCGATCTTCGCATGCGGCCGATATAAGCAGCCGCATGCGAAGATAGATTTTCCATGCGGTCCAATTAAGTGGACCGTTTGGGAAAACAAATTTTCCAACAGCAAAATTAATACTCTATCGTATTTGATATTATATTTCGTATGATTTATTATCGTATTTTCGAATAGACGCATATGAGATAGTCGGATTGATGATATTACTGTAAGAAATATCAAATACATAACCATAAATTGAAACGTTGTTTACATACGAAGCATATATTACAAATATCACAACTGTTTCATCACATATATAATTAGTGTACATCTCATTGCATTTGTTCTTTCTCCCATTCTCTGAGAGGTTGAAATTTGTCTTCCAATGCGAGTTCACTCTGGTTGTCGTAGAAGAGACCTCTTGCGTTGCAGACATCACGACGGATGAATCGCAGAGGTCAGCGCACCGCATGCGGCTGATTAACCTGCCCTCAGGGGGGCGATTTTTGCAGGCGCGCCCACAGGTCGGCCGCATGCGAAGATAAAGCCCCCCGTACAGAAAAATGTTCTCTGTAGTAGTGCTACATCCTCTATCCTAGATAATTATCTATACCATTCAAATTTTGTTGCAGAATTAGCTATTTCCAAGTTCTTAGGATGTAATGCCCATAATAACCCTCTTTCCTCACCGGTCCCCTCAACCTCTGCCAATATGTATAGGGATGTTAGGGCATGTTCAACGATAGATACAAGTATAGTCTCTTAGATAATACAAGATTATTTTAGAGATCGTATTTTTAGGGCATGTTCAATGGTAGAGACGAGTATGGTCTCTTAGACAATACAAAATTATTTATAGATCGTATATTTACAATAGTTGAGACGACAAAAACTCTAACCATTAACTCAAAAAATATTCCTTTTATTACTATTTTTTTTACCCTCGTGCAACCATATTTCCATATTACAAAGGTTAAGAGTCATTGTTAAGCCGTTGTTATCCATAGCAACGATGTTTTGTTTCTCTTCTTTCTCTTTCTTTCATGTCAATATTCCTAATTAGCAACGCTAAGAGACCACTATTAACAACCATTGTATATTTCAACTGTTGAGACAACAAAGACTCTAACCATTAATTCAAAAAACATTTTTTTATTACTATTCTTTTATCTTTTTTTTATCCTCATGCAACCATGTTTTCATATTATAGAGGTTAAGAGTCGTTGCTGAGCCGTTGTTACTCATAGCAACGATGTGTTTTTGTCTCTCATCTCTCTTTCATATCAAAAAATATTTTAATTAGCAATGCTAAGAAACTGTTATTAAGAACCATTGTACATACCCTTACATGAAGAGAAATTGTACTTCTTATGTGCCCCCTAATCTATGTGCAAAACTTAAAAAAAAAAGAAGCTATATTCTAGGTTGGTAGTGTGCGTAGTGTTGTAATTTTACTATTGATTCCTATGGAGACTTTTAGTTATATACCCTCCGTCTGAAAAATACTGTTTTTTTAAAGGAAATCAAAGACATACTACGTGTAAAAGGCTAAAATACTATGGAGAAAACGAGAAGGAGAAATGAGTAATACACTAATACTAGTTGGGATATATAGGTAAAATAGAAAGAAAAAGATAAAGTAGTATATTTAGAGGTTTAGTAGACCCCACTTTAAAGGGACCCTGTCTTTGTGTAACAAATCCTCGAGCTAAAAAAAATAGTCTTAATGATGAAGGGAGTAGTTATTAGCGGCCGACTCCTGACATAAAATCCGAGACATACATAATGATAGTGAACGGCTTTGATTTTCACCTTACCAGATTACTTTTAAGGTCAACAATTAATTACTCCTTTAGCTTGAAAGTACTTTCTCCCTCCGTCCCAAATTACAGGACGTCCTCTTTTTTTAAAAAATCAAACATGTTAATTTTTGACTAATAATCATACTAACTATATCTATATATGCTAAGTATTATGCATGTTGTATCACTAGATTCATTCATATTTTTAAGTATTTTCATGTAATGCTAATTTTATATTCATTAGAAACATAACATGAAATAAATTAATAATCAAAATATGAGACCATGTAAAAAAATATTTGCCTTATAATTTAGAATGGAGTAAAAAGTAATTTTTTTCAGTGTCCCGGCATAAATAGAAGTCATAAATGTATATTTCCTCGGCACATAGAGAGTTTGTGTTAGCGTAGAAAATAGGGTTTTGCTATACATCAGGCTGCTGATTTTTTTTTACCCACTGACGTGCGCCTACCTGGCGGGAAAACTATATGCCACATTCTATAGTGAAACTAATATCCAAATAGAGATAGGGTCTTGAGCTGATAAGTAAGAAGACTGCTTGATTCATATGCTAACTTATCTCTTAGATTATACAGAGATAAGAAAGCACCCAAAGGTATAAACATAAGGCCCGTTATATGGGAGGACAATATAACTCATTACGACACAATTCACTGTAAGGCAATACAAGTCAAACCAACCCAGGCAATTCGCACAAGCCGATACAAGTCAAACCAATCCATCGGGTCGACATTAATGAAAACTGACCACAGCTAGATGTCAACCATTTTATCAGGGCTCTCACCGACATAGTCATATGTTAGACTAGGGTTTTTATCTACATGCTTTGTACTCGTGAGACTGATATAATAAAAACATCGGTCTTCACCAAACAGGATGTAGGGTCATTACCCATCTTAGACATAAACCTGTTTAAAAATCCCATTGTCCATGGCTCTACGCATCTTCATATGCATCCTTACACTTGCCTTACCCTTTATACACAAATATCATGCTCTCGGATACTAATGTGTCGACACTAGTGTGGCAGGTTGGGTGGCACTTGTTTTCAAAGGCTTTTTTCTTAAGGTATGATGATTTTCCATGATGATGACTTTGGATCGGGCAATATATAAATCGACAAAAGTGCATTCCTCTCCCCCATCGCAACCATCACCGCTCCAATCTTCACCAGGTCCATCCAAAATGATCAACATGGCTATGAGACCACTCCAGTTTGGAATCATCAGCACGCTTGGAGGACACGCTAAGGGGTCCAGTCCGACCACTCCGTCATAAAAATCTGACCAAGAGACCACGAATCGAAGGTCCAAGTCACCAAACCATCTCTACCACAAAGTTATACATATACTAAATTAATAAATATTATACCATTTATCGGGTAACTGGACTCGAAGCGCACCCGCATTTAGGGGCAGGCCTAGGATTTTGAACTTGGGTATTCATAATAGAAAGAGATAGTTTTTTTTACGACCCAAATTCTGATAGTTGTATAATATATAGCGGTATAAGCATTCATAAAGTCATAGATTCATAGATAGAATTGGTCATGAATTGAAAGTATTTAGCATATGAAAATTCTAAATTACTAATTGACAAAACATATCAAATTTATAGAGCATAGAAAATGGAAAAATGATAAGAAATCTTACGATTTAAAGAAGAACTTTCCGTTTCTTGATATTTTGAAAATGAGTGATGTTGTCTTCATCCTAAACTTGCAAGAAGAATTCCCTTCCAAAGAATGTAACCAACCAATTATTCAAATATTCATGTCCCATCTTGCTTCTTAACATGTTTTTGATATAGTTCATTGAAGAGGAAACCCTCTCAACACCAGCAGTTGAAACAGGGATAACTAGCACCAATTTGAGAAGTATGTAAACAAGGTCATATAACGAAAAACCTTCTCTGTTTTGACAAGCATCATACAGGTCTGCTAAACTTCTCAAATTTGCGAACTTTTCATCCTTACTCACATCCTTCCAATTTAAGTACTAACCATGCTAACATTGCTAAATATGTGCCCTGCAATTTATAAGTACTAACTCTGCTACAAAGCTTCACAAATCAGTGAATCACAAGTTTCAAAGTTCAATTATTCAAATATATGCAACAAATAAACCATGGACCATCCAGGATTCAAATGGAAAAAATGTTCCTAAATCTTAAATTGCTAATCCAAAATGTTCTTAAATCCTAAATTCACAGCAATACAGTAAGCATTAGGATTTAGGCAGTAGCAGAGTTACCTTCGGCCTCTAGGCTGGTAACTCAGCCTCTTGGCGCTCGGGACAGTACAGTGTGGAGCGGTGGTGGTTGGTGGATGGTGGCGCGGCGGCGGCGCGCTGCCGCTACTCGCTAGGCCCGGGCGGTGTCGTGGCGCGGGGAGGCGCGGGCCGTAGGGCGCTGGGGCAACGCAGGCCACGAGGGAGTCGCCATCATGACAACTTGCTAGTCCGAGCTTCGGGTGTAAAATTTTTTCTCTCTATTGGCAAAATGATATATTCAAATAATGGATAGAATGTCTTTTGGCAAGGAAAAACAAAACTGTGCTATGACAATTGACAAATGAGGACACAAATTTAAAGAGTCCTAGAGGAAATCTTGCCAGAATTACATTAGCATGTATGAGGAATTTATCGTATATTGGGCCTTGGGCCTCGTAGCTAATTTATCTTAGCCCATTCAATCCTGACAAATTCCAAGACCCATAATTAATGCTAGGTGGAACAAATATTAGTCCCACACAGGAAACCAAAACCAGAAAATGGCTCGACTTAATTAGGTTGCAACTGTGTGCACCTGTTGAAAAGCTGAGGATGAGAGATGGAATGTCATACGCGCGCGTGCATCGGGCCAACCAAGGGCGCGACACACATGCCAGGATGGGGCTGGCTCACTACTGGAGAACTGTTCTTTCGTCGATCGATCGAAAACACAAATATCTCAACTTAAACACGAACCGGTATTAAAGATGATCTTTGCTGCTAGGTAAATAGCAAAGATGATCTTTACTGCTAGGAGCAGTAAATAGCGTAGAATCTTTAGTCCCGGTTGATGTCACCAACTGGGACTAAAGTTTATTTTTAATACCGGTTCCCCTTCGTTAGACCATATTAGGCCCTATCAAGCGGAGCGGAAGATTTTTAGTAACCAACCGGTACTAAAGATCAGAACTTTAGTACCGGTTCGAGTCACCAACCGATACTAGAGATGCTGAACACATTAGTACCAGCTGGAGACACCAACCGGTACATGTGTTTATCTTTAGTACCGGTTGACTCTAACCGGTACTAAAAATAGTTCATGTCTTTTTAGTCTTTCTTCCATCTCCAGCCCGGGTCATTGCTACCAAAGAGGAGGAAACTAAGAGAGGTGCTGCCAAAATTATTGCTAAAAGTATTTTGATGATATTACACAAATCGAAGAGGTCTAAAATATTAGCAACTTCATCCTCTATTGATGTATGGTTAACATATTACATTTCTAGCTATGTTTCTATATGTCAATCTCTCTCAACAATATATGAAAAAAGATGAAAAAGAATAAAATTTTAGAGAATATAAGAGCACTTCTCCGTCCGACGGGGGCCCCAAATTTTTCGAGGCTTTGTGCCATCATCCAGTAGCTCGAACATCCTAGTCGACGGGCAATGGATGTACACCGCGGACTTTTTAGTTTATGATGGACACTGCTCTTCATCCACTCAACTTTTGAGTTTAATTACGATGTTTTCAATTATTAAATGCTTATTTAAATATTTTCACTTTTGCTGACTTTCTTTAAATTTCTTTATTTGATGTAGATGAACCGGCAATGGATGTACACCACTGACCGATGGTCAAAGGAGTTTATTGATGACGTGTATTATTTTTTGAGTGTGGCCGATACCCACAAGCCAAAGGGTTTTATATGCTGTCCATGTAAAACAATAATCAGAAGCAGTATTCTACATCAAGAATTCTTCATATCCACTTATTGCAATCGGGATTCATGCTTAGCTATAATTGTTGGACCTCGCACAAAGAGTTGGGGCTTGAAATGGAAGAAGATGAAGAAGAAGATGACAACATTCCGGACTGGGCTCAATACGGTGGATTTGCGGATGGTACAACAGGCAAGGCGGACGGAGGTGTTGCAGAAAATGACAGTGCAGACGATCTTGGTCAAATGTTGTGCGATGCAAAGAAATACTGCGAAAGTGAAAAGGAGGTCAAAGAATTGGAGCATATGTTAGCGTATCACAAAATGTCCTTGTATCCAGATTGCGAACATGGACACAAAACGTTGGGTACCACGCTGGAATTCTTGTAATGGAAGGCAAAAAGTGGTGTAACTAACAAGGCATTTGGTAAGTTATTGAAACTCGTAAAGAATATTATTCCAGAGGGAAACAAATTGCCTGAAACAACATACGAAGCTAAAAAGGTAGTCTGCCCTCTAGGACTGAAAGTCCAGAAGATACACTCATGTCTGAACGATTGTATTCTCTATCGCGGTGAGAAGTATGAGAACCTAGAAACATGCCAGTTTGTAAGGCCTTACGATACAAGATTAGACGAGATGACCTCGGTGATGTTGACGGACAACGTTCGAAGAAGAGAGTTTCTGCTAAGGTGATGTGGTATTTCCCTATAATACCACGTCTGAGACGTTTATTCAGGAACAAAGCACATGCTAGAATGATGCTCTGGCAAAATGCAAGGAACAAAGCCCTATAATACCAAGACAGAATGTTTGAAGACTTTGGAAAAGATGCAAGGAACATAAGGTTTGGTTTAAGTACGGATAACATTAATCCATTTGGAGAGATGAGCAACGATCATAGCACTTGGCCTAACACCCTATGTATCTACAACCTTCCCCCTTGGTTATGCATGAAGCGAAAGTACGTCATGATGCCGATTATTATTCAAGGCCCAAAGCAACCTGGTAACGACATTGATGTCTACGTAAGACCATTGGTTGAAGATCTGCAACTGTTGTGGAAGAAAGAAAGTGTCCCTGTGTGGGATGAGGACAAACAAGAGCAATTTAACCTACGAGCATTGCTGTTCGTAACCATTAACGATTGGCCTGTACTTAGCAACTTATCGAGACAATCAAACAAGGGGTACAGGGTTGCACCCACTGTTTGGATGAAACTGACAGTACATATTTGAAACATTGTAGGAAGGTTGTGTCCATGGGCCATCATCGATTTCTTGTTGCAAGCCACCATATACGAAAGAAAGACAAACAATTTTGAACAGAAGACAGACCACCATACTACGCCTAAACTTCGTAACGAAAAAACTGTGTTTGCTATGGTGAAAGATCTGAAAGTAATATTTGGAAAGGGATTTGGTAGCCAACCTATAGGAAGTGAAGACGGTCACGCGGCAATGTGAAAGAAGTCTATTTTTTGGGAGTTACCTTATTGGGAAGTCTTAGAGGTCCGCCATGCAATCGACGTGATGCAACTCACTAAGAACCTTTGCGTCAACCCGCTAGGCTTCCTAGGTGTATATAGGAAGTCAAAAGATACACTTGAAGCACGCCATGATTTTAAACATATGAAACAACGTGATAGCCTTCATCTGAAACATTATAGAAAATTATAGAAAATGAAGAAAAAGAATAGAAAACTAAGTCCATTTAAAAATCATTAAAATAGTTAGAAAATAAGAAGAACACATTAAAATATGATTGGAATTTTAAAAACTTTCTAAAAATAATTAAAATGTAGATAATACATGAAAAATATATTTATAATTTGTGCTATGTTTTAGTTGTTCAATGTATATGTTTTAATTAACTAACGATTGTTTCCTTGTCAAGATTGGACACGGGCAACTTTCAAGTTGAATTACGTGCTCCAAAGGTCGCCAAGCAATGCTAAGGCAAGTTATATGAACTATACAATTAGATATGACGTGTTAATTCTAATTATATACAACTCTTTTCGTACATATCTAGTTCAATTAACTATTGCTTACATAGTGCATATTTGTTCCTGTGTACATTGGTAAATAATAAATTAGTAAATTAATTATTGTTTATGTATTAATTATGATTACTATATATATATAGGTTGCATATTTCTTAAGTAAGTGAAATTTAGAAGTTCTTCGTAGTCAAGGAGACAAAAATTTAACTTAAGTCTTGTCCAAAGCGACAAGTATTATAAACCCGAGGGTGTATGCATATTTGTCGAAAATGTAGATATAACAATATACCATGCACCTTTTATAGTAATTTATATTTTCTGTATTATTTAATGTTAAGAACAGATGAGAGAGTCCGATGATGAATAGTTTCTCTTGGACATGATCAATGAGGGTAGCAGCTAGTACTACATGCTGGATGAGGAGGGAAACGAGGATCCAAGCCAATACTTGAATGAGCTGCAAGAGGAGGGGAACAAGGAGGAACACGAAGAAGTAAATGAGGAAGGAAACGAGAATGAGCAACAGGACAACCAATCGAACATTGGTTCGAAGAGGACACACAGACAACGAGGTCTCGCAAAGAAGGTGGAGAGGAGACACATTATAACTGCAGTGAAAGCAGATAGTGAACCAGTTGCCCCCGAAGATGCTGTAAGGAAGTTTATATCACACAACAGTTGGGTCATGGGTCATGTGGGATCACGTGCTCATCAGCATACAGAATTGGCGCAAAATAAGGTCACGCGACGATGTGGAAGAAACATATCTTCAAATACAGAGAAGGACATGTTGTGGACCACCATGCTCGAGATCTTCACAATCCCTCACGAAGAACACACCAAAGTGAAGGATTGGACTCTCAAAAGGATAGCCACACAATTTTCAGTGTTTCAAGAAAGATTTGTACAACAAATATATCCTGAAGGGTCTAACACCGGATTTTAACAAATTCCCCAAACTGAGGGATCATTGACCTGCATTTGTGGCCTACAAGAGAGGAGAGGAAGGGCAATCCAAGATAGCGATGAACAAAGTCAATGCCACCCGAAAAAAGTACTTTCACTAGCTAGTGCCCAAATGGTAGAATATGGAAGATGCTTTAGCCGCAAGAGGTATCTTTCCGGCCACAGCTGATTGGCCTAAACGATCAAAGCATTGGTACTATGCTCATGGCGGCAAACTAAATGCGGCTGATGGCTCCCTAATCTTCAGCGACGACATACGACAGGCAGCTCACAGTCTCGTCGATGCCTTAGCGACCTCTGCTAAGGGGAGATTCCATCCCGACAGAGAGAAGGACAAACTTACGTTGGCACTGCAGAATGCTGAGCACCCAGGACGAACGTGCGGAAAAGGCGTGGTTCCATGGAAGTATGGGTTTCAAGAGGACATCGACACGTACCGTAGTCGCATGAGAAGCAAGAGAGATCAGGATGCGAAGTTGCTTGATCTGGAAATGAAGGTCGCAAACTATGACCAACGATTGCAAGAGGAGGTGGCAAAACAGGTGGATATACGCTTAAGCGAGTGGAGCCAGCAGACCCAGTCATATATTCCTCACGTCATGGTTATCCCTTTAGGCAATCGAAGCAGGTACGCTTCTACAGGGCAAGTAGGAGATCAGACCAACGAAGCTGTAGAAGCGCCATCTGTCGACGAACCACGATACCTCGTGGATGAAATCACGCAGCGGACATCACGTGAACTGCATATTCCATTCAAGAACCTAGCAATCAAGGTATGCTCATAGTTTGCACATCCTATTTTGTACCCTATGGATAGTCGTGCATGTAAACTAATTAACCTTGTTTCTCATGAAGGTGGCGTATGGCATGGCAATACAAGTAGAGCAAGACCAGAGGTACCACTGTAGGCCAATGCCACCTGATTAATCAAAGGTCGAGGTAGAGCAGGTCTGCTCAGGCTTCGAGTATCTCGACCTGGCCATCCCTGAAGAAGATGGGGAGACGAAACTAGGACAGACATCCTACGTCATTATACTATGGAGCAGGCGCTACATCGTGTTTCCCAGGCGAGCAGAGGCGTAGGTTCCTACATCTCCACTGCCGTAGCCTGATCCTCGATCTCCACCGTCTCCTTCATCTCCTCCGCAACCTCGGTCTCCACTATCTTCTCCGTCTCCTGGGCAACCTTAGTCTGCACCGTCTACATTGCCCAGCTCCTTCCGCACCAAGACAAAGTATAAACAAACGAAGCAGCATAGATTTGACAAGCCAAAGAAATCAGCTCCAAAGAAAAGACCGTATGATATGACTGATTCGGAGAATGAAGCGGAAGTAGCCAGATAGGTCAAGGCTCATTTCAAGCCACGAAGTCCGCAGAATTCCAATAGACCCAGCAACCATGGCATTTTTTTAGAAGATGCACAAACCAGTGAAAGCGCGAATGATATCGGACTACGACCACTCAATACGCAAGTCTTTTGAGAAGACTAAAAGAAAGTCAAAAGATGTCTCTTAGCTCGGAAAGTAAGCAAAACAAGCGGTTGAGCCGATGCCATCTGAACACGAACTCAATATACAAAAATTTATGGCAAATACAAATCTTACCAGGAAGCAACTGTTGGGGAATGCCCCTATCAAGAAGGCATCGGCAAATGATCTAAAACACAAATTTACCCTCAGCGAACCACTTGTCAAGCCAGAGCTGGTGAAGAATCTATCTACACAGATGTACCGATTTCATGAATGGTACATGACACAATCAACCAATAGTAGGGTCATGTTCACTGTGAGGATTAAAGACACAAATTACTTTAATAGGTTGTACGATATGTGGATCAACTTTAAGGATGTCTATGACATATACCAGCAAGACGCCCTTGACATCTCTCTTAGTTGCTGGGTTCTTTAAGTGTCATTTAATTTTATTTCGTTCCTTAACTTGTCGTATGTAACATTGAATATTTACTGTTTGCGGATACCTCACATCATTTTTTTGCGATGTAGAATGGAGATTTAACTATGCCGTAAGCAGGGAGCTTTCAGGTTGGTTTGATAGACCCCTACATAATTAACAAGACGACTGTACGGGACTTTGCAGACGAAACAGAGAATAACATTTACAAATTC
Organism: Oryza officinalis; assembly: GCA_008326285.1. Lineage (NCBI taxonomy): Eukaryota > Viridiplantae > Streptophyta > Magnoliopsida > Poales > Poaceae > Oryza > Oryza officinalis. The sequence goes on along the minus strand of BDMV01000010.1, from coordinate 17,577,635 downwards.
CTAGTGCAGCAACATTATAAGACCTTCATACTTTTGCCTTACAACACAAAGTAAGTTTTTACCGCTTTTTGTACCAATATCTTTCTCGTATTCATACAATGATATGTATATCATCTCATGTAATTTGCAGATTCTAATGGGTCCTTTTTGTCATAAACACTTCTACAAGTAAGATCCATGTCCTGGACTCTGCGAAAACCAATAGAAACTTTCACCATGATTTTTGACATGATTAACAGGTAATGTCATCCATTACATTGTCATTATGATTGCTGCTATCGCTACTATGTGGATCAAAGCTTTATTAATCATAGTTTGCAACTGTAGGGCGTGGGCACGGTTCCGTACGACTGTCCGTGTGGTATTCAAAGAAGAACTGGAAATGAGGATGGACTTTCCGGTACGTACATGGTCCAAAATTATATATCTCATTTATTCTATAATAGAAATATATATTTCATAAGTTCGTTTCTCCTTTAGTGTTTACAACAGGAACAAGGGAACAATTTATGTAGCTACTATGTTTGTAACTTTATTACAGCATAACACATAACATTAGCACTGATAAGGATATGAAAGTATGTAAACATCATTCATACATTATTTATACTCATCTTATTGATTTAATATATTTATATCTTATTTTTTTAAAATGATAGATTATTTGGATGAAGGATCAACTTCCCCCGACGGATTACATAAAGGCTATTCAAGAACAATTGATGGGATTTATTATGGACGAGATTGTTAATCGGACGGGAGAATTCCATGACAATGCAGAACCTATTCCTCTACCCGAACCTTCCTCTTAGCTTTTGTAATATATGATAGAACATTAGAAATTAACAACGATTGTACATATATAAAAAATGTATTTAATTCCCATTGTACATAAGTAATATATACCAACAGTTATATACATCACTAGTACAGAACCGATCTTTGCTCGGTCAACAAAACTAGCAAATATCTTGGATGTTTAACGAACCGGTGCTAAAGATGCTTTAGTACCGGTTCTAAAAGTTCAAGTCCCTCAAAACATCTTTAGACCCGGTTGGTAACACCAACCGAGATTAAAGATCAAGGATCTTTACTCCGGGTTGGTGTTACCAACCGGGACTAAAGATGCATCATCTTTAGTCTCGGTTGGACTAAAGATATTTTTAGTACCGGTTGGTGTTACCAATTGGGACTAAAGATGCCTCCAAGGTTAGTTCAAAAAGAAAGCATCTCTATTCAAGTCAGATGTGTGTGGTAGGTGGGATGGTAATGCGCGTGAGGGCTGAGGTGAGAGATCTTGAGTTCGAATCCCGTATCGCACACATTTTTAGTACATCTTTAGTGCCGATTTGTGCATGATGCTATATATAAATATATATTAATCATATGTGTATGTATTTATATATATGTATATATGTATGTATATATTTATACATATATATATGCATATATATAAAAAAGTAGCAAGCAAAGAAAAGTGAAAAAGAATCATCTTTAGTACCAGTCGGTAACATCAACCGGTACTAAAGATGGTATCACGTAATAAGTATGATTTTTAGTTCCGGTTTAAATAATCGAAACTAAAAATAGGTATTTTTAGTCTCGGATTGTGTGTCCCGGTTGCACAACCGGGACTAAAATGAGTTGCCAATCGGGATTATGTGCCTTTCCCCATCAGTGGTCATATCATACTAGGAACATTTTACTTTGTTATTCTATATTTTCAGAAAGATTTTTGTGTGTTTTCTAATTTGTGGAATTTGTAATAGAACTATTGATGAGAAATTAACTGCTACCTTTGTCCAAAAAGAGTTGCTTTTTTTACAAGAATCCGGACAGAAGTGAACTCCTTTTGTGATGGAGGTCTTTGGCACATCATTTTATTTCTAGTGTGGCCTTTCCCAGTTTTCCCCTGATCCCCTCTGTATTTTTATTCTTCCAAGCATCATGGAGCATGAACAAAGCATACAATGGTTTGCATTTTATCTCGGTTCCATGCCACCTTCACTTTTCAGTTTTCACGTGCACGTGTTGAAAATATTGTAAATACTAAACCTAACTAATAATCTGTCATAGTTTTCTATGAATACATCTTCAGTTTATATTTTTCTCCTCAGCCAAATTATTGCTGGAAGAGCTCCAGTTCCTGGAGGAAGATGTTTACAGTGCTGTACTAACAGCCAGTCTGAGTTCTTTAAGAAATACGGATGATTGCCCTGATGATGATAATCTTACAAATGTTTGTTCTGAGGTGGGCATTCTCGTTGGTGTTATTACTTATTAGCCTCTCATTAGTTCTGGTTTTCAACTGTGCCAAAATAGTATGGCTGATTAGTTGCTTGAAATAAGGCTCATTGGGAGATTTCTTGTATCAGGATGAACAACAGTCTGAAGATTGGCTGGACAGAGCAGCGTCTTTTGCAAGTGTGGTTGTCCTGGTTCACAATATGTTAAAACTGGATTACACGATGCAGGTTAGCAACACAAGGATCTGCATGTAAGTGAGATTCATTTGGTTGCTTACCTTATCTTCTCACAGAAGCTAGACTACACAGCAGGAAAAGATTGTAAAGGCATTATGCGTAAAAACATCATTTTCGGAGATAGAGGGCTACTGTCAAATGTGGGATTTTCGGCCATACATCGATGACAATGTGATGCAGCTCGCCTGGCAGCTTGTTCCTTAGAACCTCCCAAAGCACTTGAGAAGATGAACAGCAGCACACCATGCTTGACACGCAGTCGAATATCCTGCGAGCAGTAGTCCTGATGCTGCAGCAGTAGCCAGTAGGATTGCCTCTCCGTTTTTGCTGTCTACATTGAGTAGTGGTGAATTGACGATGATCTAACAATGTGCACTCCAATGGATTTGTAAATATGTATGTAGGGATGTTGCCAATTGAATTTTGGGTACGAAGAGGAACTTTATGAGGCCAAGTTGAACCTGTGACGAGTCATGGATCTGTCAGCTAAGTCATGTAAATCTCTGCAATTAATTTTATCTGTTCAGAATCAGGTATAGCACGACTATGAATCCATACAGGCAACAAGCCATGCGGATTACCAGTATAGCTGTACTCCCTCTTTCCCAAAGTAAGTTGATTTCTGGCATAAATGTGGAGATATGCTATGTTCTTATTTTCGGATGGAGGGTGTATGTGTCAATTGCTGGCTTGGAATTTTTTATTACGTTGTTTATCTGTGTATGGTTGTTGAACAATTAGCTATACTTATGTTGTTTATCTGTGTGTTATGTTGCTGGCTTGACAAGGATATTTCCTTTAATTATTCCTGGTAGCCACATGTACAGCCTATCTGATTACATATGCAGTAGATTCAGTTAGCCAACCTCTTTAAGAGCTGTGAAAATCCAGGCATACCTGATAAGGAGAAACTAACTATTTTGGCACTAACATGGTGTCGCGAACTTGAGCATGTCAGAGTCGTTATTGTTTCACCTTAGTCCTTCTCCTTTTCTCGAGGACGAGCAAAGAGTTTAATGTGGGCGAGTTGTTGATAGTCCTTTCCTACCAAATTTGATCATTAATTCTGTATAAAACTTATCTAGATCCACTATCACCAAACTTAGTGATAGAGTTTTATTACTAATCATTTTTCACGAGTGTTGATGAATATTTATATGCAGGTGATTACTTGTGCCAATTAAGAGAAAATACAAGAAAGCACAACTCCAACCAATGGGAGGAGAGTACATGGATCAAAGGGCCCACATCAGCAGGATAACCGCCTCAACTCCACGCCAAACACCCCGTACCGACTTAAGGGTCCACCAGGTAGCGACCCAGATGAAAGGCGGTGCGAGGGGGCTTGACCAGGGGTTGGCATTCCCTGGTTTGGCCGAACCAGGGATGGCTTCCCTCGCTTGCAGCTTCCACGTGGCGTCGCATACTGCCTTTCTAAAGTCGGTAGCGTAAGGCCCACAAATGAAACTGCTATAGGATGTCGGTTTGAGGACACGTGAAGGCTTGAGAGGAGTTGGAGGGGAAATATTCCTTTAGCATCTCTACTCTCCCAAGTTTCCTCCACATTATAAACAGACCTCCTATCCCTCACTCTCAAGACACACCAAAGATAGAAAAGCCTAGCGCTGCATTCCAGAGACGAAGCCATGCTTAGCAAAGTGTTTAGAATATGGAGAGAGTGAGGTTAAGTCTGGGATAGTGCCAGGGCTGTCAGCATTCTTCTCCTAAGGAAGTGTCAGGGCTGTCGACACTTTTCTCCAAGTTTTTACCTCGATGGATGCTTTAATATAAGTAAGTGTTCATGATTCCTTTGAGGTATTTACTTTTTTTATTTAAGTAAGATATATTTTTATCGTTGCGAGTTCATCGCTCTGTTTAGGTAGAGTCCTTTAATCTTCTATAAGTATGGTACTAAGATTAGGGTAGTAATCAATAATAGAGATGTGATGTCTAGGCTGAAGGTTATCTTTGTTTGTTGTGTGCTCCACGGGTTGTGGAGGTAAGTAGCAAGTGATGACAACTATGTCCATCCTTTGTAATCTTCCATATTCAGATACATCATAGAACTGTAGGCCGAAGTCTCCTTGGCAGACCAGGGGTAAACCGGTGCCCGAAACAATTGATAGAGTTTTACCTTAACTTAAATTAAGATAAGTAACCCATTCTCTCTACTCTTGCCTACCATATATCTTGTGTTCTTGGGTAATCTAGCTAGAAGACTAGTACACACATATTCTCTATGAATATGATACCCTGAAATACTTTTGGGTAAAAGTTACAACGGTATCGGTATGCTTGTAGATTATTTTGTGCTCGTTATAAATACCAACAATAAGGAAAGGGAAATTTTAAGGATATTCTCAAAATGGTTACTGGGCAAAGCATAGCATCACCACAACCAGTAATGAACGCCAAAATGTTTACATTCACCAATATTTCATATCTTATATATGTCAAATGTAGAATCATATTTTTTTTTGCTTTTCTGGTGTGAAGTCTGATCTGGCAATACAATGTCCAAGCGAGAATACAGAACCACATGGCACAATAAAGAAAGATCGAAGCATTCAGAACAACACAGTTGTGAATTTGCAAGGAACAACATGTACTACCCGACAAAATATTTCTTCACAACATCTTGGGAATGTTGCTAGAAAATTTGTACGGACCCGAACTGATCAGGTAATTACAAATCTTGAGCAAGCTTCTATGTTTATATGATCTTTTGCAATCTTTTTTTTTAACAACATGTGTTCCTGCTCATGGCCTGTTTGTAAAAAAATAATTTCGTATGATCAATTCTTATAACAGATCAGAGGAGAAAATGGAAGAATGAATGAAAGAAATATAAAGATCGGCTCAGGGTTTGGTCTAGCCATCCAGGTAATGATCTGGTACTTTTGTTACTTAACTCCTTGGATTGTTTTAGTGGTGGTGGGCTTTATTGGTTAATCTCCTTTAATGATGGTCAAATTTCAGGGTTAGTATCGGGTGCACATCCAGTTTTGTACTGTTTAGGAAAAAAAATAGAGTTATAGGTATTCTGGAGCTTGGGTGGAAATGAAGTTTTAGCAGTAAGATGATACTTAAAATCAATAAAGCAATGAATATTAGTTCTAGCAAATAGGATAAAATGAACAGGACTACTTGTGAACTAAGCAAACCATTTGACAAGTCCTCTTTACTGACAAAAATAGTAGCCCGTTTAGCTTATTAGTATCTGGGGCATCTAAGCTTCCGTTACTGCAACATAAGCCTTTGTTTTGTTTATCCGAGCCAACTAAGATAAGCATGGATGCCATATAAATGGTTAGCAACATAGTACTATAGTCACCACGTATATAACAAAGCATATATATTTCAGTGGGTCTCACAAGTCAGTAAATAATAGAGGCATGGTTTAACAAATGTCAGATATAGTGAGCACTAAGCACATTTATTTATGTTTCCATCAATCTAAAGAACAAAACATGTCCATACAATGGAATGATAGTTATGATACATGACTTGTAACTCAAACTAATCATGTTAGATGATAGAATTAGTTGCACTACAGACTCTGGCAATGTCCTTATTTGAAGAAATTTTGAAGTTTTAGTAACTGCACATGTTAGCAGAAAACTAGATAAAATAGCTCTACATTTTTACATGGTGACTTTCTTTACTTTAAATATGACGTGTAACTAAATATGTCCATACATTTGTACAGGAGAGGGAGACAATCAACTCTGCTACTATTGAGTGGTTGCAGCAACCCAAGACAAAATCAAACAAGGGACAACTCAAATAGCTAGTTTCGACAACAATGTTACAAACTCATTAGTTTCAAAACTTTTAGTTTTATCTGAGAACTTGTATTTACAACATTTGGAAATTTAGCATACTCATATATTCATTACTATACATATCTGAAATATATTATGTCTTATTCGCTGTAATATCAAACATCAAAATTCTTGTGCTCATGAATTGCAAGGGTTTTGCCAATTAACATGTTTCTACTCCTGTTGCAATAGATCCAAATAATGCATTACCGATGCAACGCATTTTTTTCTATAAAAGCTGCTAGAAATTCATTTCATTGTAATAATAATTATTGCTACAAAAATGTTTTGGTGGCAATAACCCATATGAAATATTGCCACGAAAATATTTTGGTGGCAATAGCCCATATGAAATATTGCCACGATTAATGCTATGTGGCAATAAATTTTATTTGATATTGCAACAAAACTATTTTTGTGACAAGCAAAACAAATGCCACATACGAAGTGGTGGCAATAATCATTTGTGCAACGATGTTAAGTGTTGCAATGTGTTTTATGCCACGGTTATTTGGTGGCATTACGAAGTTTGTTAGCCCTAGATAAAAATCATTACAATAACCTATTGCCACTTTTTTTTATTGCCATGACTAGCAACAATTTTAAAATGGTGGCAATATGTATCTATTACCACGATTTTTTTCGTGGCAACAAACCATTTTCCAAGTAGTGAATGGTGGAGCATTTGGTCTGATGGGTAAAATGCAATGCTTTGATTTTGTATTCATCATGCATTTGATGATAGACATATTGATTCATCATGCATTTGATGATAGACATGTTGAGCATTACAAATGACATGTCACATGTTTTGCAAATGAAGGACCAAGACATTGTTGAGGCAATGAATTTGATCATGGATGTGAAAGATAGATGAGAGAGAATGGATGGGAGCCATTATTGAACAGAGTAACATCATTATGTGTTAAAAATGAAATTAAAGTGTCAAAATGGACTAGGAAGTAAATGAAAGAGGGACGTCTACATGTCGATGGCACAAGGTAACAAATAAGCATTACTACCATGTTGAGATCTTTCTTGCAACCATAGATGCAATTTTGGCAAAAATGAATCATCGGTTTACTGAAGTTAGTTCAGAGTTATTAATATGCATGTCATCTCTTAATCCATGGAATTCCTTCTCTAATTTTGATGTGCATAAGCTTGTGAGACTTGCTGAAATATATGCTAAAGATTTTTTGGTTGGTGCTCTTATGCTACAACGGACTCAACGTTGGTATTTGTTATGGTCACAAATAAATCCGCAAGTGCATGAATACAGATGTAGCACTTCACCTTAGAGTATTCCAAGGATATCGAATCATATGAAACGTGTGTGTAGAATCTAAGAACAGGATTCTATTTAAGGACAACAACTAATGGTAGGCTGAGACTAGAGAGAATTCCTATGGGTTAATTTACTAAATTTAAGTTAAAGGTAAAAACCTATCGATTGCTCCAGGCACCGGCTCTCCCTGGTTTGTCAAGCTGAGTTTGTCCTATAACTCTATGATGTACCCAAATATAGAGGGATACAAAGGACAAACAGGGCTATCACCACCTGTCGTCTACCTCACATTTCATAGAGCACACAACAAACGAAGGTAACCGCTCACTAACCTAGACACCACACCTAAGTTATTGATTATTACTCTAGTCTCACACAGGAACTTTTTTCTTTATCCAGAGTCCTAGTACTAGATCACTTAATAATAATACTAAGCGATGAACCCGCAACAATAGGAATATATCTTACTTAAGTAAGTAAATTGAATACCAAAAGAAAATCTCGAACATTTACTTTATTAAAGAAGCATCCGTCAAGATACAATAAAGGAGAGAGTGTCGATAGCTTCGGCACTCCTCTGGACTTTCCCCTCACTCTCTACCTATTTTTTCAACACTACTAAAGTAATGCCTAAAATATGAAAATAAGTTATACTCCACTTTGTTGTGTGTTTGAGAGTGACTTGAGCTCCTCCTTTTAGAGGTACATATGACGGTTGTAATGGCAATTTCCAACGTTGGTTCACTTGTAACCATCATTAAGAACCTATGGGGAGCCATCACGTGGAAGATGGTGGTTAGAGGTGCCATGGTTGGTTCGGCTAAACCACCACCACCGCCTCTAGCAGCCGACATTCTTCTATGTATGACATGTGGGCCCCTTTGGCGGTTGAGAATTGTTTGCCCCTACTTTAGGTCAGTTTTGACTAACATGTGGGCCCTCTAATCCTTGTGCTCACATATGATTGGTCAGACGTATATTTCATCACATGGCGAATATGTTTTCATCTAGGAATCACCTACATATATATATTTACCAATACAAGTGGAGATGGTTAGTAATGAACCCCTATCATTAAGTTTGATATTATATTTTGTGTTCTTTTATGTAAGAGTTGATGGTTAAAGTTTGTACTTAACGATCGTCAACACTCAACATGAAAATTTTATTAGCAACATTAGGAGAAATAAATAACTTCTTGGATGTAAAGATATTGCAAAGGTTGTTGAATTAATGGTTCAAACTAGGAAAAACAGAACTTACCCATTGGTGTATAGGCTCATTGAGTTAGGATTGATACTCCCGGTGGCAACTATTTCATTTGAGAGGGTATTTTCAGCTATATTTCTTATAAAGACAGATTTGTGAAGCAAAATATATAGGAGATGAATGGCTCAATGACTTAATGATATGCTACATCAAAAAACAGATTTTTAGAACTATGAATGATGAACAAATCATCCAAATTTCTTTTTTTTATATAGATTGCTGCTCATGAATAATAATGGGTGATTGACCGTCGCACATCATCTGTTGGACAATGGTTTCATATCATAAATTCTATGTATGTCAGTATGTGTATTCTGAACTAGACATGCATCCATTTTATACATGAAACATTTCAAATTGTGTTGCCCTAATTTAATTTGTTTAGCCTCATCTATTAATTTTTCCTTAGATCCGCCCCTGCGTATGTGCTGCCGCATGCGCACCCTAAACCACCTGATCGCACATACATCAACTGCCGCCGCGTGCCGTCGAGTCGTACAGGTATACCTTTCGTCTTAAAAAGACAAATCCTAGCTATAAATATAGACACGCATGTGTCCAGATTCATAGGTAGAATTGGATTTTTTATAGGACAAAAAAGAGTACAAGTATAGCCACTGCATCGTATAGGTTTGGGCTAGTGATTTCACTCTGTTGGGCTAACTTTGCCCATGTCCTCAATTTGGGTTAAAAGGCATTTTGCCATTTACACAACTGAGAGTCGACCAAATCCTAACTAGTAAAAAGAGTCTAACACACGGTGGAGTGACGGTAGTAGCCAAATCAATGACATATAAGAGACGAGTCAATTTCGTGTGATATATCATTAAGGAAACCAACAAAATTTCGGTGACATATAAAAAATTTCTCTTATAAAGAGAAAGATCTTTTTTTTTTATTGGCAGCATGGAATTAAACCCTTGTAAAATTATGCCAAGCACAAATAGAGATAAGTGGACTCGAAATCACACACCAGCAAATTAAGGTTAGTTGGCAATGACGAATGCAGACTATAACTGCTTAACTAAAACAAGTACCGTATACTCCCTTCATTTCAAAATATATAATATCATTGGTTTTTTTCACAATATTTGATCATTTATCTTATAAAAAAATTATATAAATATTATTGTAACTTGTTTTTATTATCAAATAAAATATAATCTTAACTTATACTTTTTATGTATTTATATTAAATTTTTAAACAAGACGAATGATTAAATGAAAGTATTTATATTAAATTTTTAAACAAGATGAATGATTAAATGTTGTGGAAAAAGTTAACGGTTTCGTATATTTTAACATGAGGAAGTATCTATCACCTTTACCAAGGACTTTGAATGAGTCGTACATCGGCCGACCCAAATTCAACTTAGTTTGTCCACTTATATCGTCTCGCCGTCTCCTCCACGCTTCATACGTTGTCGTCGATCGTCGTCGGCACCGTGGAACCGGGGGAGGAAAGGCAGTTGTCTGCTCGGCGCGTTGGCCAGCATGCATATTCCGACCTGCCTGAGAACGACACCATCGTCGTCATCCCTCGATTGCTGCAGCTGCTTTTGCACGGTTAGCTAGTCGTCTCTCTTCGTGAAAACGTGTGCTCCACTGCCCCTCGGTGACTCGGTCCGTTATACCGTACGAGGATGGCCCACCAGAATATGCCAGACTGCCGCTGAAACGTAAGCGCGAACTGGTGCCTCGTCTGCAGACGCCCGTACTGCCTTCGTGCTAAAATCCTTTCTTACTATCTCTTTTTTAAAATATATAACATCATTAATTTTTTATATAATGTTTAATCATTCGTCTTATTCAAAAATAATTAATATAAATATATAAAAACATAAGTTAAGATTATAATTTATTTGATGATAAAACAAGTCACAGCAAAATAAATAATATTTATATAAATATTTTGAATAAAACGAATGGTCGAATGTTATGCAAAAAATCAACGGCGTCATACATTTTAAAATGAAAGAACTATATTTTAGGATAGCATGTAAATTCATACCCACTCTCAATGTACCACCAAATTTGATCCCTGATCAGAATATAATTTAATACCTCTATACAATACGTTAATTAAATAGAGGGATTTAACGATGAATTATGATTAATTACTCCATTAGATTTATATTATAAGTCACTTTGATTTTTTAAGTCAAACTTGTGTCTTGCCCCTGTCTTGCCCCTGTCTTGCCCCGGTGACAGGTTAATTCTCAGTGCCACCATTTGCTAGTCTTCCTCGAACACCTCCCGCTCATCTCTTTGGCTGTGTGTCCACCACCGTTTCTTGCTCAGGCTCCACGTGAGGAGGGGTCGTTGGGGAGGAACTGCACGCGTGCGTGCCTTCGCACTGACGAATGACCAGGCGCACGCGTCCTCTGCAAGGCTCGCGCCGCTTTGCGGACGCATGACAGGCGCCGACGTGGGTGAGAATCTCTGATATGGACACCTAAGACCACATGTCAGATCATTGCACTGTGCATTATTGTTTTTCTAGATCAGCAATAAGAAATGAGGTAGCGCATGAGTTCTAATGTGGATGAATAAAGAGGACAAAGATTTTGACAAGTTCAGGCCCTCTCAGTAAGAAGAAAAATACCCTGCTCCTGTTTCGGGATTGAATCCACCAGATGTTGTATTGATCTAACGATCCTGTTGTGGTTATGTCCTTGAAGAGCTCCCTTCCTACCTTATATACGTTGGGGGTAAGGTTACAAAGAGAAAAACCTATTACACGAAACTACGCAACCCAGACTATGGGCTACGCCATATTACACAAGGCAATGTTAAACCCATAATCCAAGCCAATTACATAATAGATGGATCTGACCATCCACCTATCTCTAGTTAGATAAGCATGCCGAGTGAGTGTGTAGTACCTAAGCGATTTAATAGACGTGCAAGCCTTGAAGATAATGTGTCATCAACTCCAAAGCCTACTTTGCGATCCGTCCCGTAGCTTCGCGGTTGTGAAGAACATCACCGAGTGGAAAAGAGGTGACCACAGTAACCGGGTGACTTTTATAATAATGAGCCAACTTCCGGACCGTGATCAGCACTCCATACATCAGCTTCTAAACTTGTGGGTATCGTCACTTGGATTCGGCCAAGACCTCACTAACGAAGTAGATAGACCTTTGATCCGTTTGAACGTGTCCCTCCTCTTCACGCCCAACGACCAAAACCTTACTGACCACCTGAGAGGTTGCCGATACGTATAGTAGCAGTGGTTCTTGTGGCATTGCTGAAGCCAATACGGGAGGTGTTGTCAAGAAACTCTTAATGTCTTCGAAGGCATGCTGAGCTTTAGAGGTCTACTGAAAATCGTCAGTCTTCTTGAGCAATTTGAAGAAGGGCATGCCTCATTCTCCAAGCTAGGAGACAAACCGACTGAGCACCAACATGCACCTAGTAAGTTTCTGGAAGTCCTTCTTAGTACTCGGCGGCTTCATGTTGAGTGTGGCACTGATCTTCTCCGAGTTAGCCTCGATGCCGTGATGCGACACCATGGAGCCAAACAGCTTCCCTGGCGGTACTCCGAAGGTGTACTTTTTGGATTCAGCTTCATTCTGAAGGCCCAGATATTCTGGAATGAGGTTGTCCTTCTGGTTGGTCTTGATGACGACATCATCGATGTAGACCTCCACGTTGCGCCCAAGCTATGACTGCAGGCATCTCTGAATCATGTGCTAGTACATGGCCCTAGTGTTCTTCAGGCCAAAAGGCATGCTGATGTAGCAATATGCGTCAAACGATGTGATGAACAAGGTCTTGAGGCAGTCGGACTCTTTCAAACTCATCCAATGATATCTCGAATAGCAGTCAAGAAAGCTAAGCAACTCGTAGTCGGTCATTGAATCAACGACTTGGTTAATGCGAGATAACCTGAAAGGGTCTACGGACAGGCAGTGTTGAGATCCGTGTAGCCTATGGACATATGCCATTGCCCCGTCTTCTTCCGGACTAGTACAGGGTTAGCAAGCCAATCCGGATGGTAAACTTCCTTGATGAATCCTGCTCCAAGAGCTTGGTGAGTTCGTCCTTGATGGCATCATGTTGTTCTTCAGTGAATTGATGGAGTCATTGCTTGATAGGTTTAGTGTCAGTCTTCACATTTAAAAAGTGCTCGATCACCTCTCTTGGAATAACAGGCATATCAGAAGGCTTTCATGAAAATATATCTTTATTAGATTGAAGAAAGATGACAAGCACGTATTCCTATTTACAATCTAAGTCAATGCCAATTACAACAGTCTTGGAGGGATTAGTCGGGTTGAGTGGAATCTTCTTGGTCTTGGCGTCGCCCTCTCCAGACTTCAGTATCTTCTTGGTAGTGACCTCTCCTTCTTGTGATGTTGATGCAGCCAATCGGATTTCCTGTCGGCCGAGTGCTTTTTCACGGGATTGGGCCAACTTGCAGCTCTCTTTGTTGCAGGTGAAGGCTTTCTTGATGTTGTTGTGTAATGAGATGACTCCTTGTGGTCCCGGTATCTTCATCATCAAGTAGGCGTAATGAGGGACAACTATGAACTTTGCAAGAGCCGGCCTTTCCAAAATTGTATGATAAGTTGCCTCAAAATCAGCGACCTCAAAATAGTCATTCTCAGTCTGGAAATTATCTCGGGTGCCAAAGGTGACAGGACGAGTGATTTGGCCAAATGGTGTTGAAGACAACCTAGGGATAACCCTGTGAATTGGAGAAGAGCTCGGCCTCAACTCGAATCTAGGAATCTGCATCTCGTTTAGCATCTTGGCGAAGAGGATGTTGAGCGCGTTTTAACTTGATGTTGCAAACCACTGGGTCTAACACTAGGTGGTATCATCCTTGGTGAGCCACTTGGTCAAGATGATTCAAGCGGTCGAAGATGATTGAAACCTCGGAACATCGGAGGTATTGAGGTACTTTCAGCTGGATGGTGCTGATCTCGCGGTCAGTGAGCTCCTGCTTCCTCTTGGACTCGTAAGCGAGATGGCCTTCGAAGATGTGATTCAACTCGGTTTTAGGATGTTGAAACGCCCCCGAGCTGGGTTCGTTGTTGTCATCCTTACTGTGTCCTGAGGTTCCTTCGCTAGCCGTGAGCTTTAACTGCTTGGCATGTTCTTCCGCGAATTTCTTCAAGATGTAACAATCATTGGCCACGTGCTTGGAGTTTAGATGATGTGGGCAGGGCCCGTTCATGATTTGTCGTAGTTGTTGACACGGGGTCATTGCGACTAGTAGTTTGACATGGTGGCCACCAGTTTTTCAAGTCTTCGGTTGTGATCCTTTTGGCAGTTGTCATTATCTTTCTTTCAGCACCATCTACCCGACTGCTTCAACTTGCGAGAGGCCTCAATGGCTTTGACTGACTTGGCACATGAGTTTGCTGTCTCAAATAGCTTCATGACTGTGCGTGGAGGCTTGTGCATGGAGGCTTGCAGGAGAACTTGCCAATGAGATTTTCATCACAAATTCCCTTTTGGAAGGAGGCAATGATGATGTCATCCGTGACTTCTGGGATTTTGTTGCGGGCTTCAGAGAAACACCGAATGTAATCCTTGAGGGACTCATTGTTACGTTGTATGATGTGATACAGGTCGAATTGTATCCTAGGTCTCTCATAGGTGCCCTGAAAGTTTGCAATAAACGACTTCAAAGGTCAACCCAGGAATCAATTGACCCCCTTGGAAGACCCGATAGCCAGCTCTTTGCTGAATTGGCGTGTGCTATGGGAAAATAGTTTGCCATGGCTTTGTTGTCCCCTCCTACTACACATATGGATGAACTATAGATGGTGAGCCATGACTCTCGGTCGGTTTTGTCATCGTACTTCTCTATTCCAGTCGGTTTGAAGCTGGCTAGCCAATCCACTCGACGTTGTTCTCGGGTGAAACTGGAGACCCCTTCATCGCCATCGATAGGCGACCGGGGATGATGAGGTGAATAATTCCCACGATTCTTTCTTTCATGGTGACGGCAGTTTAGCTCGTCCCTTAAGTCTCTGCGCAACCGACGCCCATGTTCGTCTTCATGCTTGCGGCCACCGTCATGACGCCCATCGTGGTGGTGGTGGTCACGTGGCGATCATGATCACGGTCATGATCACCGACTGATTGCTTTGACCATCGGTTTTGTTCCTCTTGATGACGTAGATTTGAGGCTGTGTGACCTTTGTTGTTGACGACCACTCGGTGATCCTTGGAAAAGTGATGAGATGGTAGACGGCTGCCCGCATGTGTCTTGGGAGGCATAGGACTCCTCTGGTCAAAGGCTGCCCCCAGCTCCTTTATCTTGTTATGCGGTCGTGGCGACTATCATGGTCTTGACTTTGTTCAGCGTTGGAGTCATGTTGTCCGCGACGGCGGCGATGAGAGTGTCAAGCAACGTAACAGCTGCAACGACATTCTGCTGAGGTGTGGCGAAGACACTGGTGTTGTCGATGCGGGTCTGGAAGATTTTATTGTGCACAACACGCTTGCTCTTGACTAGACCATGTTTCCTCCGTGCATAGTCCTCCTCTTTGCAGACGCTCTCCTCTTTCTTGCGTAAGTGCTCCTCCTTTGCTTCTCGCGTGATGCGAGCCTGTTCGTCTTTGGCCAGGGCACCAGCCATGAAGACTTAAAAGATTGGAGTGTAGTCGTCGGAGTACTTGGAGCTGTATATGGTTTCTGTGCTGTAATTTCTATAGCCATCCGAGTAGTCAAAGTCGTTAACGATGTCCGTAAGCTCCAGGAATCATCGATTGGCAGGTTCAAGACACCCACCTCCGTGGGCCCCGATCCGAACATGGTTGAAGCATGACGAGATCGAACCCTAGGGGGAGTTGCATGACAATTTGAGGATAAGTCGTTGTGTTGCTGGAGATGCCGTGTTGATAAGTTGGCACTGGTGATCCCCTCGAGTGGTTTGAATCCACATCGGAGAACACCGCTCTTGACTAAATATTGGCCATGTTCAGGAGAACGAACAGAACCGAGGCAATCCGATCCCCCTCCCTCGACTGGTTCGAATCCGAGTCAAGGAGAGAAATCTTGCCAAAGTTGTCGGTGACGAAATCGAGGGTGCTGAAGCAATAGGCCTGCCCTAGAGGGAAGGCGAAGTCTATGGTTCCCGAAGTTGATCTTATCACACTTGTCGATAAAAACTCGACACAACCCTACCTGATACGCCAACTATCAATTTTCTAGATCGGCAATAAGAAAAGGGAGTAGCGCATTAGACCTAAAGTTGCATGTGGCACGCGCACGTAAAGGTTTAGACAGGTTCAAGCTCTCTCGATGAGAAGTAATACCCTGCTCCTGTTTCAGGGATTGAATTCGTCAGGTACTGTATTGATCTGACGATTTAGGTACGGTTATATCTTTGGAGGGCTCTCTGCCCACCTTATATATGTTAGGGGAGTAAGGTTACAAAAAGAAAAACTTAACCGTTTACAGCATTAGTTTTCTAATCTATTACACAATAGTACCCATCCCAGACTATGGGCCATACCGTATTATACAAGGCAATGTTAAACCCAACTTCAAGCCAATTACATAATAAATGGATGTGACTCATCATCTATCTTTGATCGGATAAGCATGACGAGTGGGTATGTAGTACCCATGATCCCCATATATTGGCCTTATGATGATTGATGAGTGGCTCCCGTGTCCCTTCCAGCATGAATTACTTTGCTGTCGTTCCAGACGAACGTGTTTCCTGCTAAAACTCGAGTCGTGAGAAATTTTGATAGAACCCTTCAAAGTTTGATGTATTTGTCAGCAAGCGTAAGCGTCTCACTCCCACTGTGGAAGAAGATTAACAAAATAGCTGTCAGTCTTTGAAGTATGTATTAATTGGTATTCCAGATTTCTAGTTGCACCCCTTTAAAAAACAATTTCTGGTTGCACCGATTTTTTCTTAAATAATACTAGTAATATAGTAATAACTAAAGTTGACCTATATCCCCGCAAAAAACAAAAGTTGACCTATATAACCTGGTACTCGTAGATGCCACATATATATAGGGCCATTATGCTTGCGCTTGCAAACCACAGCAGCAGCAGCACAAGTAGTGATCGTTTAATTTGCAGCTGCGCAGCATGGCATTTTGGCACAACGGCACCAGTACAACTAACCGAAGGCTTCTCCAGTTCAACGACAGTAACGACACAACAGGAAACGGGACAGGTAACCACTTCACTAAGAATTCTACACCACTGCGCGTCCTATTACATATCACCTTGCGCGTCGATCTCCAAAAAAAATTAAAAAATTAACATTGTGCTGCAACAGATTTAGTATCCAAAGTCTCACTTATCTCCCCTACTCCCCCCTCAACCCAAATTCGTCTAGAACCATGAATTTTAAAACTGGATATCCAATTTCCTACATTTTACAATACCATTGCCTTAACATAATTTTGGATAGTGATTTTGAATACTTAGAAGCTTAAATGAGTTGTTTTCAAAAACTAATACAACATATTTGTATATTGTCAATAGTCAGCTATAATTTATACTTTCTATATATAGTGATGTATAGTAGTATACTGATACTCATTTCTAAATGAGAGCAAAAAACTGAGTAAAAAATGTTTAAGTCGAGATTTTAACGTATATGTTCAATGCACAAGTGGTCCAACTCATTCAGCTTATATGTATATTAGAAAAACAAACAGCTTTGTAAAATCACCTTAGGGGTTTATATGAACGGTATAGTAAAATTTAGGAGAGGTGAATATCTCGTTTCAAAGTTCAGGGTGCTAGATACAGCTCTATGGGTATTTAATTTAGACTTTTTCCTATTTAATATAATAAATCTCAAAGTTGATCAAAACCACCTTAATGCAATCTAGCTCCTTGTCCCCAACACTTCTATCCATCCATTATAATCATTATTTAGGAAACACTGTCATAAGATTCACTCACTACTTGGACAAAACTATTCAGACTCACCCGCC
The DNA here is from genome assembly GCA_008326285.1 of Oryza officinalis. Classification (NCBI taxonomy): domain Eukaryota; kingdom Viridiplantae; phylum Streptophyta; class Magnoliopsida; order Poales; family Poaceae; genus Oryza; species Oryza officinalis. The sequence continues at coordinate 17,559,841 of BDMV01000010.1, read as the reverse complement.
GACCGAGGGAAGGTGAGGGAAGAAGATTATAGGATCCATCCCATTTAAAGGACCATGCTTCCAAAGCTCCCACTTGTCTAATATGAGTCTGAACACAATCATACTCCCTATGTATATTCTTTCCTCCTGCGCAAGAAGACAACTTCCTAAGACGAACGCCCAAGGGCTTGTCTATGAAGACAGCCTCCCTAGAGAGGAACATAGTGTGCCATATCTGTACCAAGCAGTGGCGTAGCTCAGATTTTTTCGCTAGGTGTGCTTAATTTTCATAAGCGGAAGATATGTTATATTCGGCAATCTTAGGCAATGCATGGTCACCAATTTTTCTTAGGTAGAATTTGATAGTGTACTGACTAGTCCTAGACGAAGCCATAAGCATTGCCTTAGTCGCCTTCAATGCATCTTAGGATCGGTAGTCTTAGGGTTTTTTAGGAGTTGCTTACTGTACATGAGTCGTCACTCATGCACAGGGTAAAGGATCCCTTTTATATGTGCATTGATGGGATCAGGGGCGATTCTTTTGGAGGAATCAGTGCATCGAATCATCACCCTTTAAAGGAAATTAATCGTAAGTTAATCGTGCTAATCACATGGGGTAACGTGAGGAAACAGTTCCCGTGATTCTCTCTCAACTCTCAATTTTCTTAGCCGAGAGATTATTTCCCAACAGATATTCTTACTGAATTAATATTTTAAGGGCTATATTGTTGTCAATGGCATCAATTTATTTCGCCCATCACATGCATGTAAGCGATGACCTTGGACATGTCCAAAACGCAGCCATACTCACGAAGTGAGCGTAGCTCAACTAGTTAGGTTCCCTTGTGATGAAACCAGCCCACCCAGGTTTAAGTCCTAAACTTGACACGGGTGCTCATAATTACGGATTTTATTCTTTCAGTGGAAGGCGATATATCCGTCGATAGCGAGGTGCCCGTAATGACTTCGTCAATCTCAAGACATGTTGAGTCACTCTTTCATATATGCTCATAGGATAAGTTGTACGTGTGTACGTTATAAGAGTGAGTATGCGCGCGTTATGAGTTTCTGTGTTTGTACTATGTTATAAAAAACACAGTCGTACTCTTACCATCTTTACGAGAATGGGTGTTCTTGTCATTTAATTTTGGTAGAAATATTGTTTTTTTCTTGCAGGCGCTTCAAACTTTCGTAGCTCCTACCTATGGGGGAAACACTCCTAGTCAATACAATTCGACCAACTTGTACCCAAATCCAGATCCAACAATAAGTAAGTGTGCTGAGCTTAGACACATTTCATTAATTTAGCCCCCTCTACTTACATTTCTAGACATGCCGTATGTGTCTCCATCCTGCAGATAGTGAACGGAGTAACCCCACGGTTAAGTATGTGATAATCAGCGTTCTGCTTATGGCTTTCGTTATCGTTGGCGGTCTTGTGTACTGGTTCGTTCGGAATCGTCGGAGGCAGCAGCCAGCAGGTGAATTGCCAGGAATGATAAAGGACGACGAAGAGAGAAGAATATTGCCGCCCTCAAGATCGAAGAAGAATGACAGAAAAACTGGGGACAACCTACCACAGCCGCTATCGTCGGCAATGATAAAGAAGGTCACCGGCAACTTCAAAGAAAAGATTGGGGAAGGAGGATTCGGCGAAGTTTATGCGGTACTATACTATACACATCATTTGCCCTACCCTACCCCCGAATATTTGTTGCTGGCTTTTATGATCCTTGTGTAGATACGATGACCTACTTATACATTATACATTATAGTACTAATTTTTACTCTCTCTCCGTTTTAAATTATAAGTCGTTTGAATTTTTTTCTAGTCAAACTTTTTAAAGTTTGATCAAGTTTATATAAAAATATAGTACTATTTTTAACTTAAAATAAACGTATTATCAAAATATATTCGATGTTAAATTTAATGAAACTAATTTAGATGTTGCTAGATTTTTCTATAAAAAAAGTCAAACATCTTATAATATGAAACGGAGGAAGTAAGATATATGCCAGAAACTATTAATTATGATGTATTCCATCAGTACAATGGAACAACACGGGAAGTGGGGTAAAACACATGTGAAGATGTTCCCCGTGTTAGTCAACACACAGGGGAATGCTCATACGGAGCCTCAAACCTTTTATGACCCGATCTCCCTGGTGTTAGAGTAGCAACACATAGAAAGATTTCAACCATTCTGTGAACTTGTGCAACACAAACTCATCACATCACTTGCTCTTCTTAGAAACTTGGATGTCACCTTAGAAACTTTGAAGTCCGACTCATCCGTGGCCCGTCGTCTCCAAATCCATCTATGGACGTGAAGAGGAAAGGAACGGATCTGAACTAGCCCACCCAATAGCTATGCCACCGCCAAGCACCACCGCACCGTCCTCAACTCTGGGTCGCCACGACGGGCCGTGGACCTAACCCTTCGACGGAAGAAGCATCCGTGCCACCCTACTATTCTTTGGATATGGCTAGAAAGTGAATGGGACCATCTCATCTTGCCTTCCTATTGCCACCAAACTTCACGTGGATCCACCCCTTAAGACGAAGAAACTTACCCATGCACAAGCTAAATTGGCAAACGAAGTGAGGTCGTTGCCGAACCAAAAACAAGCCGGCCGGCCACCACCACCGCCGCCGCCATCGCCGTCATAGGCACCGCAACCTGGTTCCGCCCCCTTCATCGCAACCACCAATCGACATGAGAACTCCAAACAACTACAACCACACCACCCTAAATGTCGCCTTCGACCACAGCAGTGGCTCCTCCGCCACCTTGCTGCTGCCGCTGGCCTACAGTGCTGATCAAGACATATGACAAAGACTATAACAGACAACTAGCCATCGCCGCCGTTCACTTAGCCGCAAGTCCTAATTTGAGCGATGAGGCCCAAGAACCGGTAACCGCTGCCCAGAGTAGTTGCCAAGCATGCCACCATGGCGGGAAGCCCCACTACCGTGACACTGTCGGCATCCCCGTGCGGCCCAAGCTAGTGCTAAGACCCACCACTGCCCACGCATCAGCGCAGCCACCACGCCATCCACACCCCAAGCGCCACCAACACCGCACACCGAAACCACCGCTGTCCACATACCCGCGCAGCTCAACTTGAGCACAAGACCCGCTGCCGCCTACATCCTTGCGTGGCACGACCCTCGCCCCTAGATTGCGCTCTGTTGCTGCGTGGAGCCGTAATCCTCCATGAGACACAGCCCAGCCACCGCCTTCCTTGCAGCCGCACGGCATGCCGGCAGCCTACTCAAATCGTGTTTTTCCAAGATAAAACTATCTAATGTTATATATGAGGGACAAAAATAGACATATGAGATTTATTTACATCATCCTAAGTAAAACTAACTTTAACTTCATTGGTAGTTTTCAGGTTTGCCCTGTATAGGGAGTTTGCACTACATATTTTCCTACATATATAAGCTCACTTCCAGTTGGTATAAGATTGCTCACCAGAAAACACTGTGGGAGGTCTAGGGCTGTTGGTCGTGGACGAAAAAATCACCTTTCAGCGCCCTTAGAATTTTTTTTTACAAAACTCACAATGACAAATGGTTAAGTTTTTGCATATGTCGAATTTGAGAATTGATAAGTAGAGGAGTACGGGTAGACATACTTGAGCAAATACTTCTCCATACAACCACAATACTACCTTCGGTTTTCAATAGACAAAGCCATTGACCCTTTAACACATATTTGATCATTTGCCTTATTTTAAAAAATAACATAATAATTATTTATTTTGTTATCACTTGGTTTATCATTAAAGGTACTTTAAACATAAATTAAATATACGCATATTTGCACAAAATTTATGAACAACACCATCAAATGGTCAAACATCAAAAAGTCAACAGTGTCATTTATTAAAAATCAAACTATTGTTGATAAAATAGAATATTATTATGCCAATGTCTTCCAAGTCAATTTCCCATTATGCGTTTGGCATTTCGGGGAGGGTAGTACTGCTGAAAGCTAAAAAAAGCACATCACCACAGATAGCGTGATATGTGCCACTAGCTTTAAAAAGATATCAACGTTTCGTTCACATTACAAAAATTGTATGTTTTATCCTCACTACTATTTTTCTATGAAAATGCCACATGAAAATTTTCAACTTAATTTAGTGCATCTTTATTACCCATAGGATCCTCGTACACAGAACATTTATTCTTGCAATCTGCAATTGAACAGGGAAACTTGCATGGAAGGAAGATAGCCGTGAAGCGACTTAAAAAAGAGCTCAAAGTGTCAGCAGAGAATTTTGGGAAGGAGATGAAGATACTCGTGAAAGTAAGGCACAGGAACTTAGTAAAGCTAGTAGCTTATTGCAGTGATGGTAAACATAAGTACCTCTGTTTTGAGTTCCTATCCGGTGGAAGCCTCGACAAACTACTTTACGGTAAATGATTGATCTTGGATGTTCTCGTTTGGTAAATGAATTTACAAATTGATTGGAATTCGTTGGCTGTTTCAATTCTTTGATTCGTTATCAATTTTGCTAATGTGTTACATATATGATATCCATTATAAAAACAGAACAATGTTTTATAGTTATTTAGTTAACATTTAATGGAAATGATATCTGGCTAAAACAAGTTTTGAGCATTTACAAGTTAATATTTTGGTTTTGTAACAAAAGCGAGTAAGATATTCAGTTGTTTGGGCACATATAGAACTCCTCGCCATTATGTGGTTTATATCCATATAATTTAAGTCCTAAAACATTGAGTTGTTTGGCAGAGTGGGACGTGTCGGAAAGGGCGTATTGGGATTTGGGACGTGTTTTGTTGGGTATTGGATACTGTCAATTGTGTTTCAACAATCCTAAACACCCAAAAGTTTTGTCAGTTTTTAAAATAACTAGGCAATGAAAAAGAAAGCCATTTCTTTTACAATCATATGTAGCGGGAACCAAAAATCATATTGTATTTTTACGATAAAGGAAGCAAGATTTTAAATAATTACCTCAAGGTGACATAATTAATCTTAGAAAAAAAATGGACAATATAAAATAAATATCATACTGTTGCGAAGTATAAGACACGGATGGTCTTTCACTCTACTCTCCACCGTAGCAATACTAGACTTAAAAAACTATGGTATCTCATGGCATCTCCTCGAGGATCCTAAAAAGTATCTCATTGAAATGCAGGGTTTGTTTGCACACTAGTTTCAGTTTGTCATACTTTTATAGCTAAGATGTGACATGCCATAATTTGTGGCGTAAGAAATACTTAGCCATAAGTTCGGCAAGTTTTATTAAATAAATATGTCTATGATAAGTGAGGAAAAAAACAAAAGGCATGGCATGACAAACATGTGACAACGAAACAAACAATAGGCAAAGTTGGTGAAAGTTATAACAAAGTAACAAAGTGTGGTCACCATCCAAATACCCCTGCAGTTTTTCATGTTTTCTCATTATTTCCCATATAAAATCCATTTGCTGAAGCAGAGTGTGCGGTAATGCAGAACACAACAAAAGCACCAAACTACTTGATTGGAGCCAGCGCTACCACATGATTAAAGAGATATGCAATGGCTTGCGTTACCTCCATGAAGATTCGGACAACGAAGAAAAGATTATTCACATGGATCTTAAGGCTGCCAACGTACTGATCGATCGCAAGCAGGATGGTAACCTTGTCGTCAAAATCGCGGATTTCGGTTTGTCTAGGCTCTTGCAGTCTGATCAGACAAGCATATATACCACTAGCCCATTCGTCGGAACGAAGTAAGGATGAGGAAATTAAAGAGCTGACAATAATTCACTTACCTTTATGGATTTAATTTATTTGTTGATTCTTTTATCGTGTGTATGTTTTTGTTTTGAGATAATATGACATCTGCGTATCCTGCACGTAGATTCTACCTGCCACCGGAGTGCTTCCAGCGGAAAAGCAAAATCTCGGAGAAAGTTGATATATACTGCTATGGCATGCTTCTTGTAGAAATGATTACTGGATGGTGTGCCAGTGATCGGACTTTCCCTGACGTTCAAGTCTTGATAGAAATGGTAACATAAGCTACTTCTCACTTATTTTGAGACAAGCCTATCGAAGTCGCTCTGTTCTTGTTCAGGCTAGTAATATACCTGTGCACTGCAGTGGACGTTGAATTTTGTTTTGTAGAGATTAACTTTTATAATAGGCTCATATCCACTGGGAAAGGAGTGTGGAGGGAGAGTGCTAACTCGGTTACTCGATTTTGTTTGCAATAGACATTGCAATGCAATCAAGGGTTACTCTGGTTTTTTCTACTCCGTTTCATATTATAAATCATTTGACTTTTTTTACTCAAAGTTTTTTAGATTTGATCAAGTTTATAAAAAAAATTAGCAACATTTATGACCATAAAATTAGTTTTATTAAATTTAACATTGAATATATTTTGATATAATATTTATTTTGTATTGAAAATATTACTATATTTTACTATAAACTCTATCAAACTTATAAAAAAAATTAACTAAGAAAAAAGTCAAACGACTTATAATATGATACTGAGGGAGTAATTTTTAAAGAGGAGGTGGTGTTTTTTCACATACATGCTGTGGTGAGATAGGAGAGGGGAGCAGATCGACCACCCTCGTTTTAGGCCAGCATTCCCTCCATTTCATATTATAAGTTGCTTTGACTTTTTTTCTAATCTAACTAATTTAAGTTTTACCAAATGTATCTAAAAATTTAGCAACATCTACAATATCAAATTAGTTTCATCAAATCAAACATTTAATATATTTTGATAATATGTTTCTTGTTTGTTAAAAATATTGTAATATTTTTCTATAGAGTTGATCAAACCTAGAAAAAAGTTATGAAAAAACAAAGCGTCTTATAATATTAAACAAACAGAGTAGAAACAAAGTATGAGTTTAGTAGTTTTAGTTCAATATCTGATGGTAGGATTAATTAATACTACCATTTAATTAGATAATTATATCAGAACTGCTAAATAGCTGTTGATAGAAAATTGAAACCAAAATCTTTCAAATTTCTAACCCTAGGATTTGGTTCGTGATTCGCGCTCTATGAATCCATGTCTTCCTCGTCCAGCACTGGCTACCCTTCTTCTCCATCCCCAGCTTAGCTCCAGTGACCCCATCTTTTCCTCCTTCAGTGCCAGCTACCCTTCTTCTCCATCCTCGATGATGCTCCGGTGAACGATGACGGTTCGACAAGTTAGGATTTAGGTCCATGTTTGGGGTGGGGTGGGAGGGGGGAAATTGCATGGCTTACAAGGATGGCCATGGGAGGCGGTGGCCCGGCGGTGAGCGATGGATACGGGTGGGTGGTGAGGCGATGGTAGCGACGTCAGAGCCATAGGGATGGAGGTGGACGGTGGGCCAACATTGGCAGCAGGGACAAATCGGAGCTTCTGGTTAGGAGGCGGCGGCTAGTGATGGCGGATCCGGTGGTGGGGAGCCGCCGAAGATAGGAAAGATAGCAGGGCGAGGGCACTCGCCACCGCCGGCTTGAAGAATATAAGTGGGGAGGGGAAGGGAGAGGACGCCAGCCAAGGATGTCTCGCCGGCACCATTGACACCTTCCAGCCAACTGGCGAGGCGAGCGGTGGTGGCGTGGGTGGCGGAGGAGTACGTGTTTGCTTGCGGGAGCGCGTGAAAGCGGTGGCATCATGCAGGATGATGTAGAGAAAATAGGGTTTAGGTATGGCACGAATCTCGAAGTGATCTAAAGGTTCAGGATTTGCATGTTTTTTTATGGGTAGATTTGCAGGATTTTTGAGGTTTTTTCTGTCAAAAACCATGCAGCCAGTCCCTGTTTTTATTTCCTTGGTCAATCACAACTCTAGTTTCACAAGACCATTATACTCAATTTTCTTCTAACGTTACAAACAAATATAGTCCATTGGGTCTTAGCGAAGATATGATTTCCCCCCACCGCACCTAAATAAACAACTGGAGCCACAAACATAAGGTCATAAGCCTACATGACAAAAGAAAAGGTTATTTAATGTGGAGCGCCCTGTGCTCTGCTGTCATCAATATGGAACTAAAACCAAACAATATCTCTCGTTACACAAGCTCTAATACCACCTGTTATAACCACATCACTTATTATCTATAGTGCACAGTCCAGCACAGCTCGCTTTGGTGATGCTGGAAATTGAAACACTAAGGGTCTCAAGTCTCATTGGGCTTACTCCCTTCATAGGTCCAATGCTCTAATGTGCACGGACCTCCAAACTTTTAAGGCAAAACTTGCTACAGTACATTTAAAGTTTATGGTCTTTGCTGTGAGACATCCAAAGAACATGTATCTTTTTGTGGACACTACAAAAATATGGTAATTAGCTGCTGGACACCCGAGGCATTATTTTATTATATTTGGGAAAAACGTGGAGAGAGAAATTTAAAAAGGACAAGTTTGCCCCTGCCTGCTCTTTCTCCACCTGATCTCCATCCAAAACCGGTGGTGACAAGAGGCTTTGACGGCAGCTGGGTCAGCTTCTGCTACGGTGGGAGTCGGCCGCATCGCGGCGGAGGGGGCAACGAATGCCTCCACGGGCCCCCGTGGCGAACGAGCTCGTGGGCGCGCCATCACGGTCACGGCGGAGGCGCCGGCGAACACCTCCATGGGCCCCCATGGCGGACGAGCTCACTACCACATCGGACTGCCTTCGCCCTTCAGCGGCGACCCTTGGAATCAGCGCTGATGGCAGCTGTCGCCATGACACGGGTTGGGTCGAAGCATTGGGCAAGCTGGAGCTGGCGGTGATGAAGGACGACGCCGACGGGACGCCGTCACAGAAAGAGAGAGGGACACCGCCCCCTGCCTACTTTGCCCGCCGCCGCTCCGTCCTTTGCTGCCGGCGGCCTCCCAGGCTCGCTAAAGAAGAGAAAAGAAGAGAGGAGAGGAGAAGAAAGAAAACAGAAGAAAAAAGAGAGCTGACGCAAGAAGAAGAAAAGTGTCAAGGGGCATTTCGGTATTTCAACGCTCTTTCTCTCTCTGTTTTTACCGAAAATAATAAAATAATGTCTTGGATGTTCAGTAGCTAATTAACATATTTTTACAGTGTTCATAAGAAGATACACATTTTTTGGATGTCTCATAGCAAAACCTACACATTTTGAATGTCCCGTAACAAATTTTATAGCAAATTTTGCTAACTTTTAAGTTGTGTTCCCAATTTTTAGTATCTAAGATAGGACTAAACCCAATTACCTTATTTATTTGCAGGCTCAGCATGCGTTGAGCAGCAGAAATGTCACAAAGCTGCTCGACGGCCGCCTGGGAGTGGACGCGTGTAACATGCCGCAGGTTCTCAACTGCATTGCCATAGCGAACGACTGCCTCAACAACGTACCGGAGAAAAGGCCGGACACCAAGGACATAGCGGAAAGGCTGGCCAGATGCTAAAAGGGCATAGGCAGGACACTGGATATATCGACACCGCATCTGAACTGCTATCACAGTCTATCCCAGTTTTGCTTTCATGTTTTTTATATGCATTCGTTGCAGACTTGCAGTGATCATGCTGTCATTCATATGCATGGACATCATATATATTATATTGTTATTAGTTGCTTTGTTATATTTTGAAATTAGGGCCATTGTTTGGCCGCGTTGGGTGAAGGGCTCAAACAAAGCCACTGCAATTTCGGACTTCATTAAGGCCTCTGTTTGCCGTGTCAATGTTGATTATTGTTAATTACAATTGCAATTGCTTTTAGGGCAACCACAGTGTAGAATTATAGGGGTCTTAAGCCTCTTGAGGTGTACATATCATCAGCAGCTGATAACACAGCTGAAACCACACCGTTTTTTCGTTTTTTGGGATTCTTTTTGGCTACCTGAGATGATGACAAGTTTTTTCTATGCGCTTCTGTCTCCTCGATTGGGCCTGGTAAACCGGTAATGCAGGGTTTCTCGGTCGTGGCCACTATAGAGATTGCATGCACTTTGCCTAGTGTCCAGTATGCTTGACTGCGTGTAGGCAGTTGAAACATGCATGCGAGCCACGTACGCCTCTACATATGTTCACAAAGACACCCGATACTTAAAAAATAGCAAAGCAATCCGTTCACTCCTTACACCTTGTTATATGTTTTATAGAAATACTTTATCCTTTAATAAAATATAACGTGAAGAAGAGAACATTTTGTTTGTACGGTGGCATATCTTGAAAAAGAGCCCCTAATCCCCAATCCATCTTATGCTCGCTGCCTGCCTACTCGTCTTCAACACGTAGACGCAACCCCTATCCCCTTCTGCTATAAAAGGCCAAATGGGCCGTCCGGCCCGGCCCTGCTCGGGCACGACCAGGCACGGCCCTACCGATACGTCGGGCCGTGCTATGCCTGCTCACGGGTTGCATCAATAGTCCAGGCACGACCCAATAGGACTCAAGCCGTGTCGAATTAGCCCGAAGGCACAACAAGCCCATCGTACTTCTCTTTTGATTAAGTTTATTCTGCGTCTCTCATTTCTTTGGGTCATCTTATATGGCTGGAATAAGTCTGTATCCCTTGTCTATTTGGGTTGTGCCTTACATGGCTGAAATAAGTCTATTTTGTCTCCCTCATCTCTTTGGACTATACCTTATATGGCTGGAATAAGTCTATTTTCTATCCCTCATCTCTTTGGGCCGTGTATTATATGGCTGAAATAATTCTATTGTGCCTCCTGGTCGTTGGGCGGGGCCGTGCCGGGCCGGCACATCGTGCTGAGGTAGAGGCCCAGGCACAACCCAACTATTGGGCCGGGCTAGCACGGGCCTAACAACAGTAAGGCATTGTCGTGCTTGGGCCAGGCCAAATCTTCGTGCCTTGGGCCGGGTCGTTGGGCTGTGGCCTTTTGGCTAAACTATACCTTCTACCGCTGCTGCTCCTCATGCCATTGCCGCTCCGCGCCTCCTCCCGGTTGACGGCTTTCTTCAACCGCCACTGCCACCATGCCTGGCTCCCCCCTCCGCTTCCCTTCCTTCACCCGTGCCTCTCTCTTCCCGAGCACCAGCGTCAGTTGGAGTCCCTCCTCCTCTCGAGCTAGCTGTCGGTAGTGATATGTTGTTGGAGAACCCCTGATGAATGCTCTCGTGGCTGGAACTGTTACTAGCGCTGGTGTATGATGGAAGGAAAGCTCCACAGACGTCGGGCTCGGGCTTAGGGAAAGAGGAGTTTGTGAGATGGCATCCATGGTAGGCCTCGGCACCGACCGACCTCAACCTGATGAATTTCGAGACATCGCTTGCTTGTGCAAATGTCTCTAATGATGATTCTGTTGGAAATATAAGCACATATTGATTTAATCTATTCCATAAATAAATCGTGACATTGAACACGTCAACTAGCATAATCACATCATATGATCTACACATATAAATTAGATAGTAAAACATGAATAGATCTAATATGTGAGACATAGTAAGTGCGTACCGAGAGTTTTGGACGTTCAATTGCATAGTAGGAAGACCTCGCAGTACTAAGCGTTGACGACGGCACACAGCACTCGAGCGACAAGGAAGACGAGCCGTGGTGGACAACCAGCAAGCAGTTGCACGAAGCACTTTCCAAAAACCTTATTGTTGCCTTCCCCCAGTGCAGGATGTCGAAGGCGAAATGTTCCGAAGACCTGCTCTCCCGATCGCCTGTGCATGCTGGCGAGCGGAACGGAGTAGACTACGAGTGACGGTGCAGTACAGAGGACGAGATAAACCCTAGATTGATTTCACATATGTTGTGGGCAGGCGGCGGCTCGGTTTATATAGAGAGAGATATCAGGACGTGTGATCAGGACGCCTACACGATCTCCACTCCGCGCAACCGAACCGGATAAGTCGCGCATAACTTATCCAGACTCTACGCCGCTCCACGCACCGGACTATTCAGATTGTTTCAAAAAACAAAACCAAATTTTGCGGCAAAACAAAAACTGCAAAAGAAAGTCGTATCTGTGCAAGGATGAAGAACCAATTTTTGTGGACCATTCACGCGCATGCGGCATACGCACGCCGCCTGACCTGGCATGTCCTGGCGAGGCGAGTGAGCACGCGGGTGTTCCTTTTGTTCTCTCCACCACACATGCCTCAAGTGGCTAGGAGAGCATCCTCCCTTATAAGGAGTTATTACTCTCCTAGAGTAAGTAAGGTAGTATTATACATCACATGCATGCCATCACATGAGGTGGGGTTTTTGATTTTCCAAAGAATTAATCTCCATATAGGCAAAGGCCCATATATCAATTCCAATAATCCCCCACCAAATCTTAAAATACCACAGAGATTTGTCTTTCCCAATGTACTGTTTATATACCAACAGTTCGATGGAGATCGGTTAAGGTTGAACATCCACCTAGAACTACAAGCTACACTTACTCACAAGTTGAACAATGGACTACGCCTTGAATTACAAGTCTTGTGCAAGCAAGTTTCACTCAGAGTCTTATTTTGTACTAGGCCGTCAATAGACTACCCCTCGAGTGAAGCGTATAAGTCATACTCCTTGGTCTCTTAATAAGCTTCCTAAAAGATTCACCCAAAATCTACATAGACTGCGACCAACAGTCAAGCTCATATAGGTGCGTTCTTTCAAGAATACTCTGTAGGATAATATCTTCGCTAATTAAAGCCAACAGAACGCATTAAGGCATAGCCAACCTACCTTGCAGCTCATGAGAGTACATGCTTCTTCACTTAGAGAGGGTTTTTAGAAAAGTACTCTCCTCGAGTTAACTAATGGCTTGTTCTTCCCAGGTCCTAATTCACGAGATCTTCGATCACATAGGTTGGGTTACTACCATAATATAACTCATATAGGTTTCATACCCATCTCCTTCAATGCACTGTCTATCACATTCCATGATAGTCTCTTTGTGAAGGGATCTGCCAGGTTTCTAGCTATTTGGATGTAATCCAATATTATAATCCCAGAGTTTCTAAATTTCCTAACATATTTCAATCGTCTTTTCACATGTCTAGACGATTTTATGTTATCCTTAGAACTATTCACCTTGACAATTACAGTTTGATTGTCACAGTTCATAAGAATAGTCAGCACCAGTTTTTTAACCACAGGTAGATCCATGAGTAAATCACGCAGACATTCTACCTCAAAAGTAGCAATATCTAGTGTCGTAAGTTCTGCTTCCATGGTTGCCCTCATCAGAATGGTTTGTTTGCAAGACCTCCATGAAACAGCACCATCACCTAGTGTGAAGACATATCCACTAGTGGGTTTAATCTCATCAGCATCAAAAATCCAATTAGAATCACTATATCCATCCGGTACCGCAGGATACCCGGTATAGTGAAGCCCCAAGTCCATAGTACCTTTTAATAGCGCATCACTCGCTCAAGCACACGCTAGTGATCATCTTCCGGGTTAGAGGTAAACCCGCTCAACTTACTCACAGCAAAGGAGATGTTAGACCTAGTTGCGCTATCTAGGTGCATAAGTGAGCCAATGATTTGGGAGTACTCCAATTGATTCCTAACAATTCTCTTGTTCTTGCGAAGCAACAAACTAGGATCATAAGGTGTTGGAGAGGGCTTGCTATCAAGGTAGCTAAAGCGACTCAAGATCTTCTCCATATAATGGGACTGCAAGAGTATAATCTCATTCTCACCTCTAATTAGCTCAATGCTCAAGATAACATCAAGTACTCCCAAATCCTTCATATCGAAATTTTGAGAAAAAATGATTTAACCTCATTAATCACCTTAAGATTTGTTCCAAATATGAGTATGTCATCAACATACAAGCATAGATTAACTCCCTCACCCCCACCATGACAATAGTATATACATTTATCTGCCTCATTAACTGCAAAGCCTGCAGATGTTAATGTTCTATCAAATTTCTCATGTCATTGCTTAGGAGCTTGTTTCAGACCATACAAAGACTTCAACAATTTGCACATTTTGTCTTCTTGACCTTCCACTACAAACCCATCAGGATGATCCATAAAGATCTCCTCATCTAGCTCTTCATTAAGAAAAGTTGTCTTAACGTCCATTTGATGAACGAGAAGACCATGTGAGGCTGCCAAAGAAAGTAGTACTCAGATTATGGTCAATCTAGCAATAGGTGAGTAAGTGTCAAAGAAGTATTTGCCTTCTTTCTGAGTATTGCCCTTTGCAACTTGCCAAGCCTTGAAATTTTCAATAGTACCGTCAGGCCTAAGCTTCTTCTTGAACACCTACTTGCACCCCACATGTTTGCACCCATAGGATCGCTCTGTCACCTCCCAAGTCCCGTTAGTGATAATGGAGTCCATTTCACTACGGACAGCCTCCTTCTAGTAGTCTGCATCAGAAGATGCATATGCTTCTGAAATTGACTTAGTAGTGTCATCCACAAGGTAAACAGTGAAATCATCACCAAAAGACTTAGTCGTCCTTTGTCTCTTGCTCCTCCAAGGAGCTTCACTGTCATCCTCCTCAGTGACAAGTTCATGTGTATGTTCAATTTATTCTGGTGGTGTGATTGAGCTGGAAATTATTTCAGAAGGTTGGCTAGAAGAACTATATGTATCCTTCATTGGAAAAAAGCTCTCAAAGAAGGTAGCATCACGAGACTCCATAACTGTACCAACATGCATGTCAGGTACCTCAAATTTAACTATTAAAAATCTATAGGCAATGCTGTGGTGAGCATATCCCAGAAAGACACAGTTCATAGTCTTAGGTCCAAGCTTGTGCTTCTTTGTTATTGGTAGATTGACTTTCGCCAACCAACCCCATGTGCGCAAGTAAGAAAGTGATGGTTTTCTCCCAATTCATACCTCGTATAGTGTTTTGTCCTTATTTCTGTTAGGAACTCTATTTAACACATGATTCGGGGTCAATAATGCCTCCCCCACCATGCCTTAGGTAGTCTTGCGGTATCTAACATGGTATTCACCAAGTCAGTTAGCGTGCGGTTTTTCTTTCGGCAATCCCATTATACTCGGGAGAATAGGGAGGCGTCCTCTTACATATGATGCCATGTTCCTCAAAGAATAAGGCAAATCGTTTGAGAAAAACTCTCCACCATGATCAGACCTTGGTCTTTTTATCTTTATGTCAAGTTAGTTTTCAACTTCTGCCTTATAAATTTTAAAATAGTCTAGAGCCTCAACTTTCATTTTCAACAAATACACATAGCAAAATCTAGTAGCATCATCAATCAACGTTATGAAATATCATTTTCCACCCTTCGTCAACAGCTCATTCATTTTACAAAGATCTGAATGTAGGAGTTCTAGGGGTGCCAAGTTTCTCTCCTCAGCAGCGTTGTGAGCCTTACGAGGTTGTTTTGATTGCACACAATGGCACTTAGAACCTTTGACTATGAAAAACTTAGGAATTAAACACATACGAAAAGCCGAGACATCAAGCCAAAATTAATATGACATAAACATGAGTGTCAAACATTAGCCTCATCATCCACACTACCACATATATGGTTCACAGACTTACTGCAAAAATTAGATAGGGAAAAGCAGAACAAGACTCCGCACTCATAGCCTTTACCAATAAAATATTCATATTTAGACACGACTACTTTATTAGACTCAAACACCAACTTAAATCCATCTCTACATAGACGGGAGCCACTAATGAGATTCTTATCGATAGTAGGGACATGCTGCATGTTCTTCAGCTGCACGATCTTTCCCGAAGTAAACTTCAGATCTACTGTGCCAACACCATGAACAGAAGCATATGACCCATTCCCCATTAAGACAGAGGAATCCCATACGACCTGATAAGAAGAAAACAACGAGATGTCAGCACAAACATGTACATTAGTCCCTGTATCAACCCACCAGTTAGTAGACTGATTAACTAAAAAAATAGTAGGTAAATTACCGTATCTGTTTCCATCTCTAGTGTTACCAATTATCACATTGGCAGACTTGGAAGTCTGCCTTGCAGGTGCCTTCATCCCCTTGCGTTGTGGATACTTCTTGGCCAAATGACCAGGCAAGCCACACACAAAGCAAGTTCTCTCATCCTGGATCGGATTATTGTTGTTGTTCTTCTTCTTCTTGTTTAGGGCCTTATGCACCACATTGGCACTAGACTGCCCACCATCACCCTTAGACACGACATCTTTTTCCTGAGCTCTCTTCTCAACATCAAGAGACGCTATCAACCCCTCAACAGAGTACTCTGTCTCTTATGTTTGAGTGTAGTACCGAAACTTCTCCATGAGGAAGGTAGTTTCGCAATAATGCACCCAGCCACGAATTTATCGGGTAAGACACACTTAAGGAGTTCGAGTTCCTTAGCCATGGTCTGTATCTCATGAGCCTGCTCAACTACAGAATGGTTGTCAACCAACCTGTAGTCATGAAACTACTTCATGATGTACAGCTCATTGCTAGCATCAATAACACCGAATTTGGTATTCAACGCATCCGACAACTCCTTAGCGTCGGTCATGTGCATGTATAGCTCGACCAGACGATTGCCAAGAATGCTAAGAATGCATCCCACAAAAAGAGTAGTGGCCTCTTTGAATTTTTTCTGCTTTTCAGCATCAAGAACTCCTTCAGATTTGCCATTACTAACCCAGAAGCATTTCATAGCCATAAGCCACAGAGTGACCCTGATCTGTCATCTCTTGAAGTGCACACCGATGAATTTATCCGGCCTCAGTGCATCAGCAAAACAAGCCATAGTAAAATAACAGTGCCTATAATAAGTTTTTTGGATTGATGAAAATATAAACACATATTGATTTAATCTATTCCATAAATAAATCATGACATTGAACACATAAACTAGCATAATCACATCATATGATATACACATATAAACTAGACAGTAAAATATGAATATATCTAATATGCGAGACATAGTAAACGCGGACCGAGAGTTTTGGACGTTGAATTGCACAGCAGGAAGAACTCGCGGTACCGAGCGTTGACGACGGCGCACAACACCCGAGCGACAAGGAAGACAAGCCGTGGTGGACAACTAACAAGCAGTCGCGCGAATCGCTTCCCAAAAACCTTATTGCCTCCTTCTCCCGGTGCAGAACGTCGAAAATGAAAGGTTCCGGAGACCTACTCTCCCGATTGCCGGTGCACACCGGCGAGCGAAACGGAGTAGACTACGAGCGAATGTGCAGTACAGAGGAGGACATAAACCCTAGATTGATTTCACATATGTTGTGGGGAGGCGGCGGCTCGGTTTATATAGAGAGATATCAGGACGCCTGATCAGGACGCCTACACAATCTCCACTCCATGTAGCCAAACCGGATAAGTTGCGCATAACTTATCCGAACTCTACGCCGCTCCACGCACCGGATTATTCGGTGTTTCTAAAAACAAAACCAAATTTTGCAGCAAAACAAAAACTGCAAAAGAAAACCGCATCTGCGCAAGGATGAGGAACCAATTTTTGCGGACCATTCACGTGCATGCCGCGTACGCGTGGCGCCTGGCTTGGCCAAGCGAGGCGAGGCAAGTGAGCATGCGCGTGTTCCTCTCTTCTCTCCACCACACATGGCTCAAGTGGCTAGGAGAGGATCCTCCCTTATAAGAAGGTCTTACTCTTCTAGAATAAGCAAGATGATACTAAACATCACATGTATGTCATCCCATGAAGTGGGTTTTTGTGATTTTTCAAAGAATTAATTTTCATATGGGCTAAGACCCATATATCAATTCCAACATATTCTTCACATCTCATGCATCGTCGAGGACAAGAATGGTTTGGGTTGACGAGCGCACAAATCACAGATTTTAGTTCAGTTCTGTAATGTGATATTCCTTGAAATGAAGGGTTTTAAAGTGTTTTTTTTCTTTTGGTATGATGGTTGCTGGGGATCTCTCTCTGCGTGCACCCTGCGTTTGTCTCTTGACGAGTTACTGTGAAGGAGGTGACATGTGATGCTCTAACATTTTGCACTCTTCACTGATCCTACAATTTTACCTTACAATGTTCTAAGTTACCGACACAAGAAGACACGGCAGAAAGGATCGAGAAGGCAAGGGGTGTTCCTTTTCTCTGAAAAGATAAGAATATTGAGTTAGTGTAAGTATATGAAATGGTTGTATAATAACCAATTGCATCGCTTTCATGAGTCCCTCATTTACTCTTTTTACCCGATAAATAAGATGGCATATCGATCCACTCTTTAGTCATAAACTGATAGCTGCATTACACAGGAAATAGTGTTCACCGTTTACTGACATTTGAATCTTCTTCAAGTACTAAGTGCGCTTTTTGGATTTGTTATCTATTACACAATGTCTTACCCCACCAATTTGTTTTTTAGCTCTCTTCGGGTATGCTCAAGTAGGACAGCACGAAGGTGCTGGAGGTGGCCAAGACGAGGAAGGTGCCTGTGGCATTGGCCAAGTTCAACAAGGAAAATCTAGAGATATCCTCAGTCTTCGAGACTCTCAGAAGGACAGTTCCTGTGCAGGACATGGATGCTCATCTTCACTGCTTAGGTAAGAAATAGATGCCTGATTGCTTGCAAGAGCAGCCAATTTGGTGTTTCTGAAAGAACTACTTGTGCTTGCTTGCTTAGTTCGTTGATTAAAAATCACTGCTGGGAACCCATCTTTAATCCCGATTTATAATCTCTTTTAGTCCCGGCTATGCAACCGGGACTAACAATTCGGAACTACGAATAGACATTTTTAGTCTCGGTTGAAATAACCGGGATTAAAAATCCATCTTTAATACCGGTTGGTAGCTGATCGTACCATCTTTAGTACCGGTTGGTGTTACCAACCGATACTAAAGATGTTTTTTAAAAAAAATGCTTTATGTTTGCTAGCTGCATGTTTATATATATGCATATATATATACATATATATGTATAAATACATATATATATTTATATATTCATGTTTATATATATACACACAAATACATATATATATAAAAGTGTATATATATATACATGTATGTATATATATATATGTAAGAAAATACATACACATAGGAGTAATATATATTTGTATATAGCATCACATATATATAATTGCTGGTATATATTACTTATATACAATGGGAATTTACTTATATACATATATAATCGATGTTAATTTTTAATGTTTCATTATATATTACAAATTAGGACAATTCATCTCGAGGAATAGGTCTTCCGTCATCATGGAATTCTTTCGCCAGATTAACAATTTCATTCATAACAAATCTCATGAGTTGTTCTTAAACAGCCTTGATGTAATCCGCCTAGGGGAGTTGGTCCTTTATCCACATAATCTATCGGTTTCAAAAAATGAGATATGAATATTTTAAATCAATGAGAAGAGTGTAAATAATGTATGTGCAGGTGTTTACGTACTTCAATATCCTTATCAGTATTAATGGCATGTGACATGCGGTGAATAAATTCACAAACGTAGTAGCCGCATAAATTGGTCCCTTGTTCCTGTCATAAACACTAAAGGAGAAACGAACTTATGAAATATTTCTATTATAAAATAAATGAGATTTCTAATTTTGGATCATGCACGTACCGGAAAGTTCATCCTCACTGACAATTCTTCCTTGAATTCCCCACAGATGTTTGCACGGAATTTTGCCCACACCCTGCAGTTGCAAACGAATGAATGACGCTTTGATCCATATAGTAACGATAGCAGCAATCATAATGAGAGTACTAGCGGATCACATTACCTGTTAATCATGTGAATGATATCGTCGAAAACATCCCTATCTTTGCGCATAGAGTCCACGACAATAATTTGGCCTCTGGTAATCTTTATGACAAAGAGGACTAAGTGAAATCTGTAGATTTCATGAAATATGATATACATATCAATTTATAAAAACGAGAAGGAAGTTGCTACAATAACTGGAAGAAACTCACTTTGTGTTGTATGGCAATAGTATGTACTCCTTGAAATGTTGCTGCACCAGGAATTTATAAATGGCATCCTCAGTTTTCACTGGCCAATGTTCTAAGGTCTTCTCATTGATTATGTACGGGTCCATGAAACCGCACTTGAAGTATCATCCTTTACGGCATCTTTGAATCTCCATTCTACGATGAAAAAAGACGTTAAATCTTCGATGTCACATATAACGGGCCAATGAACGAAATAAAATTAAACTACACTTACAGAACCCAGCAACTCATAAGAGAGACATCAAGGGTGTCTTGATGGTATACGTCGTGGCAATCGTCCCAGCGGATCCACATATCGTATGTCCCACAAAAGAAATGTTTATTTCTAACCTTTGCCGCGAACATCATCCTACCCTTAGCTAATTGATCCATGTACTATTCATGGAATCGGTACATCTGTCTAGAGAGCGTGGAGACCAACTCTGACTTGACAAGTGATTCGCCGAGTACGTACTGGTGTTTTAGTTCTACGTTCTCTATAGCGTCCTTCCTCAGCAGTTGCTCCTTACTCAGATTTGTACCGGCCATAAATTATTGTAAAGTGATGTCGTGGTCCGATGGCATCGGATCAACCGTTTGTTTCTGTTGCGTTCTGAGCTGGGGAATAGCCTTTGCCTTTGTCTTTTCCATCCCAAAGGACTTTTGAACTAAGCAGTCATAGTTTGATAGTAAGTTCTTTTTGTGGGTTCGCTCATCTTCTGAAAGAAAGCCTTAGTCATCAGGTCTATTGGAATCTTCTTCTCTTGAACCCATGACTTGAAGTGCTCCTCCACTTGTTTTCTCACGATCTCATCAATCTTCTCGTCTATCCTATCATACATTCTTTTCTTGAGAGCAGCTAGTTTTGGCTCGTCAAGTCTTCGCTTCTTCATTTGATGTGTGGACTTTGACGACGCTGAAAAAGGTGGGCAAGACCGCCTGGTACTTGCAGCTGGTTGTGACATTGAAGACAAAGGAAACTTTGCAGGCGCGGAGACGATGCAAGCGGCGGAGACCGTGGTTGTGGAGTAGACAGTGCAGGCAGAGGAGACCGCGGTTGCGGCAGAGACGGTGCCGGCGGAGGAGACCGCGGTTGCAGCAGAGACCAAGGCTGCGGTGGTAGAGATGTAGGAACGGACGCCGCTGCTCGCCCGGGAAGCACGATGTACCGCTTGCACCATAGTATAATGGTGCGGGTTGTCTCTCCTAGTTTTGTCTCACCGTCTCCTCCGGGGATGTCTAGCTCGAGATTAACATATGCACAAACTTTCGCAATATACAAGCCATATATCATAAAACTACGAGCATACCTTGATTGATATGTTCCTGAAGGGAATAAGCAGCTCACACAGTGTCCACCCCGTGATTTCATCCATGAGGCAGGGTGGTTTGTCGATAGCTGGCCTTGCTGTAGCATCGATACTCTGTTCCCCTACTTGCCCTGTAGAAGCGCAGCTGCTTCGATTGCCTGAGGGGCTCACCATGACGGGAGGAACGGACGGCTGGGTCTGCTGGTCCACCTGTCTTGCCACCTCCTATTGCATCCGTGTGTCGTGGGTCGCGACCTTCAATTTAAGATCTGCCAATTTCGCATCTGTATCTCTCTTGCTCCTCATGCGACTTCGGTACGTGTGGATGTCCTCTTTAAACCCATACTTCAATGAAATTATGTCTTTTCCGCGCGTTTGTTCTGGGTTCTTCGGATTTTCCAGTGCGAGCGTAAGCTCATCCTTCTCTCGTTCCAGATGGAATCTTCCCTCAGAAGACGCCTCTAGAGCATCCACGAGACAGTGAGCTGCTTAGCGTATGTCATCGCCAAAGATCAGGGAGCCATTACCGGGATTCAGTGTCCCCCCATGAGCGTAGTACCAATGTTTTGATCATTCAGGCCAATTAACTGTGGACGGAGCGATTCCTCTTCTGGCTAGAGCATCCTCCATTTTTGCCACATGGGCCACTGCCTTCTTGTAGCCGCCTGACCCTAGCCGGTGAAAGTACTTCTTCTTGGAGGCGTTGACTGTGCTCTTCGCTATTCTAACTTGCCCTTGCTCTCCTGTCTTGTAGGCCACAAATGCTTCCCAATGATCCTTCAGTTTGGGGAATGTGTCAAAGTCCAGTGTTAGATCCTTTAGGACATATCTGTTGTACAAATCTTTCTTGTAGCCTTGGAATTGTTGAGTCATCTTTTTCAGCGTCCAATCCTTCACTTTGGCCTGATCTGTCTCAGGGATCGTGAAGGTCTCGAGCATGGTGGTCCACAGCATGTCCTCTGTATTTGGGACATATGTTTGTTCCACATCCCCTCGTGACCTTGTTTGGCGCCAATTTTGCATGTTGATGGGCACGTGATCCCTCATGACCGAACCATTGTGTGACACAAACTTTTTAGCTGCATCGACGGGGGCAACTGGTTCACCGTCTGGGTTCACTTCAGTTATGATGTGTCGCCCCTCCACCTTCCTCACGACACCTCGGTGTTCGCATGCCCTCTTCGTACCAACGCTCGGTTGGCTAGTCTGTTGCTCATCTTCGTTCTCCTCCTCGTTCCCTTCCTCATTCCTCTCCTCATTTTCCTCCTCATTTAAATACTAGTTGGGGTCCTTGTTCCCCTCCTCGTCCGTCCAGTACTGGCTGCTGCTTTCATTGATCTCATCCAAGAGGAATTGTTTGTCATCGCGATCTGTCATCTGTTCGTAACATTAAATAGTACAGAAAATGTTATTATTATCCACATTGTCGACAACTACAAAGAACTTCTAAATGTCACCTATTTAAGAAATATGCAACCTACATATATATTGTTATATATATCCACATTGTCGACAACTACAAAGAACTTCTAAAATTCACTTACTTAAGAAATATTCAACCTACATGTATATTGTCATATATATCCACATTGTCGACAACTACGAAGAACTTCTAAAATTAGAATTAACACGTCATATCGAATTGTTCACATAACTTGCCTTAGCGTGTTGCTTGGCGACCTTCGAATCACGTAATTCAACTTGAGAGTCGCCCACGTCCAACCCTGGAACAAAACAATTGTTAGGTTTGTAAATAGACAACGAACGAACGAACAGAGCACTAGAGAACATGGTTATTTTTATCTAATATCCCTCTAGGATAGACAATTTCATAGAAATTTAAAAGAAATTAATTGAAATTATTCGTTTGTTCCAATAGGTTACATAGGAAATTTTCCTATAGGAATGTTCGCTCGGCCGTTCGCTCGTTCGTTCCCTCGATTGTTCGGTCATTCGCTCATTCGTTCACTTGTTCGGTCGTTTGTTCGCTCGTTCGGTCATTCGGCCATTCGGTCGGTCATTCGCTCGTTCGGTCGGTTGGTTGGCCACGGCGGCAGTGGTGGTGGCGGCAGCAGCAGTGACAGTGGCAGCAGCGGCGGCGGCGGACGAGCGAGGTGGAGGGAGAACGGCGCAGCGCCTGAGGAGAGAGGTGGAGGGAGAGAGATGGCCGGCAGGGGAGAGATGCGACCGAACCTTGAAGGAGACGAAACAACGACGGCGACGACGACGGCGGCGGCAGCGGCGGGAGATCGACAACGAGGACAACGATGACGATGCAGTGGCGGTGTTGAGGGCGATGACGACAACGACGATGCCGGCTGCGGCGGGAGATCGAAGACGATGGAGATCAGTGCGCGGCAATGAGAGATGAGATTGAAAACTGCTAAGTGTGAAGATCAGAGAAGACGGTGCGCCCTATATATATATGCATCAAGAGGGGCCGGCGACAGTGGAGCGCGGGCGAAGTTGGAGCTCGCGTGCACGCGGTGCTGGAGCTCGCGCGCGGTGGACGGTCGGCGGCGGCGGCGGCAGCGGAGGCGGTCGGTGGAGCTCGGCGGTGAAGCGACCGGCGGCGGCGATGAGGCCGGCGGCGGTGGAGCGGAGGACGACGGCCGGCGCGAGCTCGAAGGTCGGCAGCAGCGGAGGACGACGGACGGCAGTGGCGGAGGACGACGGTCGGCAGCGGCGGAGGACGACGGTCGGAGGGCGATGGTCGCAGGCGGGCGGCGGCGGAGGACGGCGGAGGCGTACGGCGACGAAAAAATTTGGTAGCCTAACAGCGCCAAAATTTCTAGAGTTCCCGCCTGGACTTAGAAGTTTTGGCGCCGCGGGTGGGCCCTTATATAGGGAAACGATCTTCACAAGCGGTCCGTCCGCCTACGAAGATCGTCTTTACAGGCGGACCGCCCGCTTGCGAAGATCGTTTTTACTATCTTCGCAGGCGGACCGTCCGCCTGCGAAGATGTAAACCCTACTCGGCATAACAGTCTTCGCAAGCGGTCCATCCGCCTGCGAAGATTGTTACAGAGGTGAATATATTTATTTCAAACCATTTTTTAATTTATTTTTGTAATTTGTAAATGTCTACAGTAGTTATAATAAAAATGGTAATTGTACATACTAATATACAAACCTTAATATTATTACTTTTCAAATGTAAATCTTACTTAAATGTTTGAAACATTAATATGACTACTTTAAATTTTTTAAAAAATTTTTAAACAGTGGTGTTCTTTTGCTTGAATGAAAATTGGAAACTTGCTTAGCTAAAAAATTGGAGTCATCCTGACTGCAAAGTCCAATATAAATAATTAAGATTTAAAAACTACAGACCTCACGGAACTAATCATTATTAGTCTTTCGCCCCATGAAAGCAAACCAGGAATCCATCCTGCCAAGCTTCTAACAATCCTGTATTCCTGTCTTTTATCGGTGATACTTTACCCACATGGAGCCATGAACGTCTACGAATAATTAAAGGATACAAATAAAGAATCATCCCTAAACTATTCAAATAACCTCTTTAACACTCTTCTACTACTACTTCTGTCTCAATTTGGGATGAGATTCGAATAACAAATCTTAGGATGGGTCAAATCTCACCCCAGAAAACAATATTTTGAAAAAATTGGTTAAATTCCATCCCAGAAAAAAAATTTAGAAAAAAAATATATAATATGGTTTATCTCAAAGAATCATATATCCCCTCATTTTAAAAGGTCTTTCTGCTCTCCGTCTCAGTCTCTCTCTCTCCACTAATCCGGTGTAGCAAGTGTCAGCGCAGTGGCCTCCATTGCTACAGTAATACAGCATTAATGGGTGACGAATCTCTTCTTTCCTATGGTTCCCCTGCCACTCAATCTGCTCTCGTGTCGGGGCACAAGTACTCCAATTGCATATCAATCTTTGAGGTAATTGATACAGCACTCGACAACTTCTTCAATACTATAACCCTCAACTAATGATCCCTCTGGATGTGCACGATTTCGGACGTAACCCTTCAAAACTGCCATGTAACGCTCGTATGACCACATTTGATGGAGGTACAATGGGCCAAGCGAAACCATCTGCGGCACTATGTGAATAATGAGGTGCTCCATCATATCAAAAAATGATGGAGGGAAACATATCTCAAGTTGAACACTTCATCTCTGTATGGAGACAAAAACCTCGGCCAATGATACATCCATTCCCGACTTTCCATATCTCTAAAAAAAATGAACATAAAATATTTGCAATATTAATACCAAATTTGCAGGGTTTATTGAAAAAAAACATATCGCTATTCAAAACTAACTGAAGGTTAATTGTAAATTAATAAAAAAAAAGTTTATTTCATTTTTTTACACAGACATGCCAAATTAGTATGTTAGAAAAATCTAACAAAATCTTATCATCGACATATTACAAACTAATATAATTATTTTTTGATTGCACCAAATAAATAGACATTAAAAATTTTATTCTCTCTCATATATATATGACAAGATCTAGATCTAGATCTAGATCTAGAACTAGGAGGTGGATGTGATAGCAAAATAAAAAAAATGAGAATTTATGTTACCACATTAAACCACTACAATAAGAGGCATCAAGTATTACACATACATCTAACATCAACATATCAAAAGAAAGTAAATTAAAAAACATGGACCTTTTCCTTCACAATTTTGCATGCATAAATCCATCACAAATTGAGGTTTATATTTAAGTCACTCTAGGAGAGAGAAACTTCGGGGAGAATGAACATGGCTCAGGGAGGAAGAAGGGGCATCTTTGTAGGCGGGCCATATAAGCAGCGCCTGCGAAGATCGATCTTCGCAAGCGCACGTCGCATACCGCCTGCGAAGATAGATCTTCGCAGGCGTCGCTTATATGGTCCGCCTGCAAAGATCGATCTTCGCAGGCGTCGCTTATATGGTCCGCCTGCAAAGATCGATCTTCCTCCACCCCGGGTATCGTCTTCGCCGGCGGGATTTTGGCTTCGAAGACCATACCCGCTTGAGAAAATTTAACCCCTACGACGCCGAAAATGGGTTTTCTAGTAGTGGGAGACCGCCGCCAATGTTGCCTTTCTTGGGAAGCTCGGGAAGGCTGCCACCGCCGCTCCACCGCCGCTCTCCTCGCCGAGCTCAGGATGGTCATTAGCGAACTCAAGTTTGGTGGTCGATGGGGACTGAGGAGAGAAGGGTCTGGGAAGAAGAATGGAGAGAGAAAGAGGAAGAAGAGAGAGGGGATAGGAGATGGAGGTAGAAGAAGAGTATTAGGCTCTCTCATGTGGCCCTACAATTTTTTATATATTTTTGTTGATTGGACCACCACGTCAGTGCCATGTAGGCGAAATCAGACTCAAGACTGCTCAAGGGGGTAAACTAAACTGTATTAAAAGTTCGGGGGTGTTAAATACCCGGTTTTAAACTTCAAGGGCGTGTTTTAGACAAAGCAAATAGTTCAGGTGCGTAAAATGTACTTATCATTTTTGTTGCATTGTTTAAACTTATAGAAAATAATAAAAATAATATTGGTTTTTATTTGTGTCCGAATCACACGGACGACTATCGATTAGAAGCAGCTGTAATATTGTATCAGTGTCTAAATCAAAACAAGGCACGGTGTATTATTTGTGTCCGAGATCGACCGGAAGCAGCTGTGTACGAAAGCTAGTGATACACACGAGCCGAAAAAAACGAAAGTCTAATTAGCCTCCCTCACTGACGAAAAAAAAGTAACTAACGAAAAGTTACAAATATTTATAATAGGTATAGATATATAAACGTACCGACATTGTATCGGAATAGAACGACGTATCAAAATTTTGGACGAAAACATCTTTATTTTTATAATAGTATACAGAGATAAATAGTAAATATTTAGTTTTCGAATTATATGGTTCTAGATATTTTAGTAAATGGGGGACGAGTTTTGATATTTTTGTTGGATTCGGATAAATTTGTAGAGAGTAGAATGGAGGACAAAAGAAAATGATTATAAAAGAGTTTTTAATTATAGATATAAGATAGAATATTTGGACCGGAAGATTTTGGTATTGTTGACTGACTTGAATATTTTGGTATAAGGGATATGGCATCCAAAAAAAGCAAAGGATAATTTGAATTTTACGATTTGAAATTTCTGGGTAGGGTTCAAGGAATTTTGAAAGAACTCAGAAGGATGGGATTTTTGGGATTTCTATATTATAGATTTAATAGGAAAGAGAAAACTTAAGAGTGACTTGGGACGGATGTTTGAAGTGCAAAATTTGAATTTTGCGATTTATTTAGATGGTGATTATTTGTTCAGAATTTTTATGATCACAATAAGTGATTTTAATTGAGATCTATGGAACAAGATCCTATATACATACAAAGAACGAAGATTTTACAATTAGGATTTTATTAAAATTGATTTACATGGCTAAACTAAAACCGGAATGTTACACCAGACTAACATGTTTTCTATGTATAATATTTTCTATATGTATAAAGTTTATGCATATAAACTTTATAAACAAACACGATACTCACTAAGAAAATGAAGGTCTCATTCACATGACACACTTTTCATATGTAGTATATCACATATTATTTGTGCTCGCCAGAGGAGCATGTCCACCCGTATATTAGACCCATCCACCCCTCTAACCCAGCATGTCACGCGAACAATAACCATTTTGTATTAAAAAAGGTTAAGTGTGAGTTGATGACTTGAAATAGACTAGATTATCAATTTTTCTTTAGATATAACTATTTTTTATATATATAAAGTATAAACTTTATAGGTAAGCACGTTACTCACTCACTGCTATAGGAAATGAAGGCCTAGAATGAAGGAACACACGGGGGCTTATTATGTGTATAAACATAGAATTCTTATGTGGGCCATTGAAATGCGTTGTCATGCCATGCTTTTTTACGTGAGTTGTCACAAATCATTTGCGTAGGCCAGACACATGGCCGGGTCACGCAGTAGACCCACCCATTCTTCCAATCAGCAGGTGATGTGAACAATAACCACTTTCTAAAATATGTTAACCGAGTTGATGGCTAGATGTGGACTTTTTTATGTATAATATTTTTTGTATGTATAAAGTTTATACATATAAATTTTGTAGGCAAACACACTACTCACTTGGAAATGAAAGAGTAGAAAGGAGGAAACACACATGGATTTGTTGTGTGTATGAACTCAGAATTCTCATGTGGGTTATTGGAACGTGTTCATAGGCTGAGTTTTTTCTACGTGGGCTATCACAAACTATTCACACGGGCCAAAGACGCTTGTCCGGCCTCTCATTAGACCGACCCATCCTTTCCAACCAACTTGTCATGTGAATAATAACCACTTTTATAACAAGTTAAGTGTGAGTTGATGACTTAAAGTGGACTGGATTAGCAAGGCTTTTTACGTATAATAATTTTATATATGTAAAGAGTTTATACGTATAAACTTTACTGGCAACTCATTAGGAATTGATTGCCTAGAAAGGATGAAACACACGTGAGCTTGTTGTGTGTATGAACTCAGAATTCTCATATGGGCTGGGCTGTTGGAATGCGTTCAAATGCCGCGCTTTTTTACGTGGGCTATCACAAACCACTCTCGTGGGCTAAAAACGCATACCCGGCCGCATATTAGACCCACACACCAATTCCAATCAGCAGGTGATGCAAACAATAACCACTTTCTAAAATAGGTTAAGCGTGAGTTAATGACTTGACATGGATTGGACTATCATGGTTTTTTACATATAATATGTAAATTTTATATGTATAAACTTTGAAGGCAAACACGCTACTCATTGAGAAACGAAAGCCTATAAAGGAGGAAACACATGTAGGCTAGCTTGTTGTGTATGTGAACTCAAGGTTGTCGGAATGTGTTCATAGACCGTGCTTTTTTACGTGGGTGTCACAACTCACAAACCATTTTCGTAGGCTAAAGACGCGCGTCGGCCCACTCATAAGATCGACCCAGCTCTTCTAGTCAGCATGTATGTAACGCGTGGGGACATATATCCTACGTGTACACTCCGTGTATACCAACTAACAAACGTCACGAAAAATTCTATAAAAATTGGACATGCACTCTTGATAGTATTACACATATCTGCAAAGTCTCATATTCAAATTTATTATATTTTAACTATAAGAAAATAAAAAAATCTAATTTTGTTTTTTTTTAAATTTTGTTATATAGGTGTAATACTATTGAAAGTATGTGTTCAATTTTTTTTAGAATTTTTTGTAATATTTGTTAGTTGGATGTGCATGAAGTGTATACGGAAAGCTTATGTCCATACGATACATTCCCTAACGCATGAACAATAACGATTTTTCAAACCAGGTTATAAGGTCGGTGGATGAATGGATATGGACCAGATTAGCAGGTTCAGATGGTTAACCATACGTACCGATGTACATACATGACACGTACATTACGGTCCACATAAAGCACGTCAATACGTTCGTAATATCATTCGGGTTTTATATATAAACTGGTAATTAAATTGATGAGCGCGTCTAACGGCGGTCGATGGATCGAACCGATCGAGTGGATAAGCTAGCCCAAACATATAACACCATTCCGGTGATATATTCAACAAGAACAACTACTAGTAGTTAGCCAAGCGTTCAATGCAGTTTAGGATCGACAGTTTTCAGCCGGAAAGAGATAAAATAGGAGAGTTTTCAACAGTGACAACCCAGCCAGCCCAGTCAGCTCGGTCAGATTTCATATAAGAGGCAAGGTGAGGCGAATATCCAGACACCATAAACCTTCTCACCCATCGATCCATCACCGACCGGATTCCGGCCATCTTCAGGTTTTCGTCGGTGGCGGCGGCGGCGGCGGCCGCATTTCTGATCGGCAGATATATCCGATCTTCAGACTGATTGCAGGTGCGTGTCCACGTCTTGCTCGTCTGTCATCATTTTCGTTGAACTCTGTTCAGTTGATTTCTTTCGATCGCGATCGATCGTCTTTGTCCTTTCAAATTCACGCGTGCCTGTCGTAATCGAACCCGATTAATCGACTGTGTAGAGTTCCATTTGGGCTTAATTTGGCCTCCGGTATGAACTGATCAGTCATCGATTCATCGTCTGCTTAAAATTAGTCAGCCGTTGTTAGGCAGGTTTTGCTTGGACTTTCTAGGATTCTGAAGAATGAAGTTATATATCCTGACTGACGATTTCGCAAAACAAAAATTGTTTACGACGATCGAGGAGGATAAGTATTAGTATTAAGGTGGCGTAATTAACAAAGTACGATCTGTTTTTCCCCAAAAATATGTGCAATTTGCTATTACTAGTCGATCAATATTGCAAACCAATAAGATTATTCACTCGTACTGCTAATTAACTTGTCCATGAATAATCAGGATAAGGGGTTCTGTACTGTGTCAGCGTATAATAACCTCCGATTAAACAGTAGATGCACCCGTACAGGTGTAAATGTGATAGAACTTAATTTATTAGATAATAACAACTTAATTGCAATTGTTAATGTAAGGATCAGAACGTATATATTCTATTTCTTTAATTTGGTGAGATGCACATGCATGTTAATTTGATTGTATCAAACATTATCTCTTGCTTTATTTCTAGTACTGTTCCGGCCACGTATGTACAGACTACACCAGTAGTACGTAGGTACATGTGCTTTGCATTGCGACACGTATGCAATTAAGTTTTTAAGTTAGTGCTCAACGAAATATTATTACTGAATTGTTTTGTATAATAAGACTAGGTATTTGCTTGACTCTTTTTCCTAAACAATATGGTGATCTTCAATCAGTTGCTTTCAGTCTTGATGTTGCTTGATTTGTATGGATACTCTAATAAGTCAAAGACGCTTCAGCTGCTTGGCCAGCCAAGAAGAAACAAACAAACACACCATGGATCATGATAAATATATATTGCTGCTCTAATAAGGAAGTCAGCAAATGCAGGTGTTGGTTTTTTTTTCTCTACATGGTCCTAGCTGCTTAATTAACAACTAGAATGCACACTAGTAAAGGGAGGAAAATAAGGCAGCTAACATGATATCTCAATGTGCTAGTCAATTTGTTCTCTCGCACACTGAGAAAGATGTTTTTTATTTGAGAACTGAGAAAGAGGTAAAGATCAGATATGTCTCCCTAATAGGGTGTTGGTTACAAGTATTGTAAAATGAACATGGTGAAAGGAGCTCACAAAGATGGTAGTTAGCCACCAGAACTTTTCAAACATGTAGACCATCCATGCATATGTTTAGAAACTTATCTGGATTGTTCCAGATATTCTTAAAAAATATTATTTAAATACTATGGTTGTACCATAGCATATATATATATATCATAACACAAAGCTACAAAAAGGCAGTGACCATCTATCCTCTCATGTTTGACTTAACAAACACGCACAAAAACCTAAAAATGGTGAAACAACAAAGAACTGAAGGAGCTGCAAGCCACATCATGCATTGCATTGTCACCAACAAATCAATAAATACCTTTCAAAATAAATAGACACCGGACATATTATTGTGTCAATGGTATAATAAAAAATAAATAAATAGACACCAGACATATTATTGTGTCACTAGTATAATGTATATATGTCCACAACAACATGATAGAGAGTACACGTACTTTGTTTTGGTCTCATCTGAAGTCTGAACTCTGAAGCAAATAAACAAAGAAACAGAGAAGAAAAAGACGAGCTCTCCTTGTGTTGACCTCTTAGCTCATCCATGGAGATAAGCCCAGAGGATGCGTACAAAGCTTCTCTCCTCCCTTGAGCTGTATTCATGGCTGTTATTGCAATTAAACAACTCCTTATCACCATTGCATACAACCAAAAACGCCCCTATATTCCTGTAGGCAAAACATGCACAAACTGTATTTTATTTCTTCGGCATGTGCTCTGTTTCTGTATTTTCGTCAGAAAAATGTGTGAACTTTGGAGCTGAGACTCAGTGTTTGGAGATTGTCATTTGCACTGTTTTCTCCAATTTAGAGATAGTGGTGTGCTACTGTCTACTACAATTGCTAGTAGTACCGTACTGTTTTAGAGTCTTGGGCGATAAATATCTTAAGAGTTTATAAGGAGCCCAAGATCTTTTTGCCGTTTACTCTTCACTGCAGTGTCCACTCCATTATTGCATCAGCTAATCGCAAGTCGACAATGGTGTGCAAGCTAGTGCCTACCATTACATGGTCTCAAAGAAAGTGTACAATTATTTCATTAAAGGACAGAAGAAAAGAAAGAACATAAATATCAGCCATCTACAAAAGTTATTACTACAATTTTATAATAACTTCTTTAATTTCTCTCTGCATGGCTTACATTACATTGTACACTCTGTCTGTGCCTTGCAGCTATAAAGAGGGGAGCACAAGAGTTGCTTCTCTTGTCTTGCTGAGTTTGAGCTTTGTGTTTTGGTTTTTAGCTCGTGTGTGATTGAGAAGTAGACAAGAAGAAGAAGGAGAAGGAAGAAGACGACGCAGCCACCATGGGAGAGGAGAAGCAGAAGGACGAGAGGAAGAACAAGTATGCCGTCGGGTGCTCCATCATCGGCTCCATCATCTCCGTCCTCATGGGCTATGGTAACTACACCTAATTGACATATTACACATAAGTGGGTACATTTTCAATAGTCGTGATTTTAGTGAGGTCAGGGATTTGCTGTTGATCTTTGTCTCGATCTCTATCTCATTCAGCATGTGTGAGAGGGATTTATGGCCTTATGAGTCATGTGAATGTGATGTGTGCAAGTCTTTCATATAATCGCGCGAAAAAGGTAAAATTGACATCATCAAAAATAAATTGCAGACACTGGTGTGATGAGCGGGGCGATGCTGTTCATCAAGGAGGACCTCAAGACGAACGACACGCAGGTGCAGGTCCTCGCCGGCATCCTCAACGTGTGCGCGCTCGTCGGCTCCCTCACCGCCGGCCGCGTCTCCGACTACATCGGCCGCCGCCTCACCATCTCCCTCGCCGCCTGCATCTTCCTCGCGGGCTCCGTCCTCATGGGCCTCGCCCCAAACTTCGCCACGCTCCTCGCCGGCCGCTGCGTCGCCGGCGTCGGCGTCGGCTACGCTCTCATGATCGCGCCGGTGTACGCCGCCGAGATCGCGTCGGCGGACATCCGCGGCTCGCTCACCTCGCTCCCGGAGATCTGCATCAGCTTCGGGATACTCATCGGCTACGTGGCGAATTACCTGCTCGCCAAGCTACCGCTGGTGTACGGGTGGCGCGCCATGCTCGGGCTCGGCGCGCTCCCGAGCGCCGCGCTCGCGCTCGGCGTGCTCGCCATGCCGGAGTCGCCGCGGTGGCTCGTCGTCCAGGGCCGCGCCGAGGAGGCGCTCGCCGTGCTCCGCCGCGTGTGCGACAAGCCCAGTGAGGCCGACGTGCGGCTCGCGGAGATCAAGACCGCGGCGGGGCTCGCCGAGGATGGCGCCACCGTCGCCGCCGCCGCTGGCAGTGGCGGCAAGGGCGTGTGGAGGGAGCTGTTCCTGCACCCGACGCCGCCGGTGCGGCGCATCGTCGTCGCCGCACTGGGGATCCACTTCTTCCAGCACCTCACCGGCATCGAGGCCGTGGTGCTCTACAGCCCGCGCATCTTCAAGGCGGCCGGCATCGCCAGCCGCAACTCGGTGCTCGCGGCGACCATCGGCGTGGGCGTGACCAAGACGGCGTTCATCCTCACCGCCATCCTGCTCGTCGACCGCATCGGCCGGCGGCCGCTCTACCTGTCAAGCCTCGCCGGCATCATCGCCTCCCTCGCCTGCCTTGGCATGGGCCTCACCGTCATCGAGCGGTCACCGCCGCACCACTCGCCGACGTGGGCCGTCGTGCTCGCCATCGCCACCGTGTTCACCTTCGTCGCGTCGTTCTCCATCGGCGTCGGGCCGATCACCTGGGCGTACAGCTCGGAGGTGTACCCGCTCCGCCTCCGGGCGCAGGGCGCCAGCGTCGGGGTGGCGATCAACCGCGTGATGAACGCCGGCGTGTCCATGACCTTCGTGTCGCTCTACAAGGCCATCACCATCGGCGGCGCCTTCTTCCTCTTCGCGGGGCTCGCCGTCGCCGCCGCCGCATTCTTCTACCTCCTCTGCCCGGAGACGCAGGGGCGGCCGCTGGAGGAGATCGAGGAGGTGTTCAGTCAGGGTTGGCGCGCGCGGCGCCGGAAGTCGGCGGCGGCCGTGGAGATGCCGGCCTCCGGCGGCGGCGGCGCCATGATGGCCTAGTGCGACGTGCACAGTGCGCGTGCGTTAACAACAGCACGCGTGATCGTGGATGACGTGGAAGTGTTTGTCACTTGGGAAAAAGAACGAATATTCGCTAGCTAGCTACTGCTAGAGATGGAAATGGAATGGACCTGATACTACTGTTGCATGGTAGGAGAGGACTAGCTAACAATGTCATTTTGTTTTTGTGATGCTTACAATCCATGTGTCATTGGACAAAATACTTGAAATACCGTAAAAAAATTAAGAAAAGGAAAAAAATTGTGCCACAGCATGGTAATAGTCATCGGTTGTCAAGGAAAAAGAAGGCATTTTATATAGTATAATTACAGGTGGGCTTGGAATGGACTAGCATGTACCATTGTAACCTTACATGTTCACATGTTTTCAATGTACAAAATGCCCAATGCGGTGGGATGGGTTCTAATATCTAGGTATACTCCCGCATATCTTTTTAAATTAAATTCAATGGATAATGGTTGTGAAAAAATCTTTAAAAAATTGATATAGAGAAAAAATCTAGAAAAAAAATTGATATAGAGACATCTATCACTCAACTAAAAATCAGGTTTAAACTCAATTTACACATTGAGGAAAATTGTCAAATTCAGATGTAAATAGTATCGATACCGTTCGTGCTTTGTTTTTGTTTTTTTTATTTCTCGATATGTGAGCCAACTTTAAACTTCAGATTTAATGAAGTTACATAAATGTTGTCAATTTATTTTAGATTTATAATATGAATTGTGTTTGAACAAACGAGAAATGGCGCATGGAGGGATTAAAACAGTATCCCTCAGTGCACCACACGGTCACATATGCCTCTTGACAATCTGTTGGGAAAAATATTTTTTGGGACTACCTATAGAACTTTTGAATGAAAATTTCAATAAAATCTTTCAAATGTAATTATAGTTACATGTAGTTATATTGTAACTCGGTTGTAACTAATATGTAACTTGTCTAAATCATTCATTATCACAAACTTGCGGTAGATTAAGTGGGTAGCACGCACGGCTTGCGGAAACGAGGTCTTGAGTTTGATTCCATGTAAGAGCACAAGCTAATTCTCACGAATTTTTTCCCTCCACACGCCAGCACGAATTTTGAGGTAAATCCGACAGTCAACAAATCAAAAGTTTTTCTCCATATCTTCTGTCAACAGAAATCTAGCATATCCGTATTTTTTTTCTACTTAATTTTTTGTCGGACATGTGTCCAGTAATTGTAGAAACACTGGTATTCTGCTAGCAAATCTCTCTGATCTAAAAGTCCAGTAAATTTGTTAGATAGAGATAGAGCAGATTTGTGCCTCATCAAATCTAAATGCTAACCTACGATAAGCTACTAAAGCCCAGGCGCACAGCGTACTGCATATTAATTGTTGGGCCGAAAAAACGAAGTGAAATTGGCGGAAGTTAGGAGAGATATGGGTTGGGCCACTGTGGCCCAGCTAATTAATGGTCTTGTGCTTGTAAATCTTTGGGCCTAACGGGCCTCCTAATTTATCTTGTGGCCTGCGGTAACAGTCTGCTGCGCTCCAGGGGACTAAGGGCCGGGCCCGTCTAATACGCGGGCGTTCGCTGGCACCGAAGCTAGCGAACAGAAACGACAAAAAGAACACAGCGCGCGCGCGGAGATGTGCAATGGCCAATGGGAAAAAACACGCTTTTCGGTTTCCGGTTTCCCTTTCGCGCGATGGAAAAAGAACGACGTGGCCTGACATGGGCTTTTCCAGTTCCCCTTTCGTGATACGATCCAACAACCACGGTGCTGTCATTAAGCTTTGGTTTCAAAAAGGCCAACGGCCTTTTTTTTATAAGTCCATGAAGTTTTTTTTTCCTTTTTAATTTTCTGGGATGGGTAAGATAGGGATAATAAAAGGGTGGGGAGCTAATAAAAAGAACTTTTAATCAGAAATGCCTACAGCTTTCAAACCATTCAGGTTTTTGGTAACAAGCACTGATCATCAGTAACGACATTCAGATATCCAGAGTATTCAGATATGACAGGAATCAAACAACTGACAAAATTGGATGATTGTCATTCCACATTTATTTAGATATTCAAAAGATTCAGATTCGTAGGGATCACAAGAACTGATAGAAATGGATGACTATCATTCCATATTTTTTCAGATATTCAGATGTCATAGGAATCACAAGAACTGAGAAAAAAATGGGTGCCTGCCATTGCACAGATATTCAGATAGCTTCATAAAAAGTCAAAGTACAAACTCTGTGGACCAAAAGAACATAATAGAATCCTCAAGAACCTACTAACTGACTATGATTTGTTTCAAGATTCAAGATCCTAAGCAACAATCTAGCAAGGCCACCAAGAAAACTACCAACAGAAATAGATAACGAACCATTTGAAGAACCTATCCAAGAACTGATCCAAAACCAAACAAAAGACACACCGCCTTTGCCCCAATTGCGTATCTGCGTGCACTTTGCTGTTAAAAAAAACAAGAAACCAAACCAGTTTAGTGCGGTAAAAAAAGAACATATTGAGGTAAAAAAAAAAGATGTGGAGGAGTGGAAACCTTTTTCATCTGAAAATTGATGCGTTGTTGCTGTTGCCTCCCTGTATTACATATTATAAGACTTGATTTTAAAAGATAGCTCACAAATGTAAAAAAATTTTGAAAATGTGAACAAAACTCTTAGTTGAAAAAAACTCACATATTTTTTGATGATTGCTTGAACTTTAGGGTTGTGTTTCTCATTGTACCGATGTGCAACCTTATAATATGTCAAATTTTCGCGAAGTGCATCATCCTATTTAGAAAAGAAAAAAAGGAATGTGTTAAAAACATGTTAACTGTATTTTACCTATTTTCTTGAGATATGGATGTGTTAAATATATATTTTTGTCTACTTCACTATGAATGTAACATATGTTAGATTCCCAGAAGAACAACAAAATCATGCACTTATTGATGAAGTTAAGTAATGAATTACAAATAAAAATAGTGAATAGATTGAAAAGATTATGTAACGGAGAAAAAAAAATTAAAACAGTGAACTCACAGGTTTGAAGAAAGGATGTGATTTCCCATCGTATGTTTGGATCGTCTTCATTACGTAGATGTCAAAGTGCTGTTTCAAAATTAGATGACCCAGCACTTTGATCTTTGTTGCCAATGGAGATGTGATTTCTTGATTTTGAATAATAAATATCTTCCAATAAATCAATAGATCTGAAAAGTTTGGCCACTTGTTCTTGATCACCCCATTGCTCAAAACCAGCTGCAGCATATAGGTTCTCTTGTTTCGCACCCTTAGATGAATGATTGGTAGAAGTATTACTTATAGTTTCATGGACAGTTCTGGCTTTCTTCTTCATTGACAAAATGACATCATTTGCTCTCTCACTGAGAGACTGGCAAAATTGTCTCTTGGAACTTTGGATATTATCAAGCGTGGTTCGTGCAGAACTTCGTATCTGGTAATTGATGAAAGCATGGTCTGGTGGTGAATCTGAGCTGCAACCTTCAAATGGGTGTAGGAATGAAAATACAAAAAATAATAAAAAAAAAAAGACCAGCTCCTTATGTTGCGACTTACGAGGAAGATTTTGGGTGTAAGAATGAGTAAATACTTCACTGTTGCATCAAACCAGTAAATAAAACATGTAAATATCTAGCTAAAATTCAGAACTTGACACAATAAAAAAATGATATACATCTGTGCAGCAGGTGGGTAAGTGATATACACTTAGTTCGATTTGCTATTGCGAGTCATAATCTTGAAAATGTTGAAAAATTGGGATATTGAGAAGAAATATATGTATACCTTCACTTTGTTAACAGCACAGTCCGTTTGATGTTCAGCAGACTGTGTGCTACTTTGAGATCCTTCAACAGCTTCTCCTGTACTTGCAACGTAATCTAAAGACACATCTTTTTGGCTGTTACTTTCAGATTCTTGCATAAAATCATTTGTTTCTCCCTCTGAATCATCCTTGCTGCTTGAACACTCTGGTGACATTTTTCTGCATGGAGGATAAAGTTTTTTTGTTAGAAAAAGTATATACAGAAAGCCATTAGGAATCGCCATATAAAACAAACATGTTTATGCTACATTCAGAAGATCCAAATAAAGGACACCTCAACTAGCTTCCTAAAAATGATAAGTTGTTGCACTAGTTCGACCAAAACTAACATTAACAAATAAATGCTACTAGTACATGATAGTGCACAACTTGTCAATGTGATTTTCTTTGTATAATCCTCCTTCAATAATAAAAAGTTGTTGTAAACAGGAAGTAACTATGTACAAATAAATATTTGCATATCTAGACACGTGAGAGAACACATGCATGTTAGCTGGCAGTTGAAAAGTAATACAATGATGCACTCGATATGATTATGCAAATGATTTATATTGATATGATTATACCAACAAGGCTTAGCTTCAACCCTACAAAGTTCACTATAAGTCTAAAACTGTTTTGCAATGGACTACTCCTGTTAGTCAACATGTCAAACACCCCTTGCTATGTACTTTAATCGTTTGTATTTACCAGCACACAGTAGACAAAAGCACCCATTGTACAATCAAAAACAAAACAAAACACTGAAACTTGATTGAATATCTAAATCCTACAAATATGAGAGCAAAATCAGTTGATGACGACACCCAGAATCAACTGAAATCGAATCAAAGAATAATATTCACTGCCAGTGCCTATCAGGTTCCCCAAAAAATTGTCTAGAACAAAGCAAATCTGCGCACAATCGTTTCAGGGGAAAAAACTAACTGCAAAGGGAGGAACACAATAATCAACACATGATGAACTGCACAGATCCTTGGAGCTCAAAAGGAAAGCACCGAAGAAATCAAAGGGGAGAGGGGGAAAACTGTAAGAGATCAAGGGGGGGAAGTGGAAAACTATAGAAACTCTCAGAAAACAAATAGCAGCCAGATAAACAGCAAAAAAAGGATTAAAATCACAGCCAGAATAGGATATAATCTAAATTTGAGAAAACAAACAAGCGAGAGGAAGGGCAAAAACAAATTTGTGGCATGCAAATCCTTGAACTAATCGATGAAGACACGGAGGAGAGGGGGATGGGAAAACAAATCCGTCACCAGTCAAAAATAGAAAATAGAATCGAATCCAAAATCGCAGCTCCATGAATCACAAATCAAACACCAAATCAATCTCGACTAAAACAAAAAAATCACTGCCGAAATCCTGACCCCCATCAATTGAAAACCTCACCAGCGCAAAACGGCTAGCACCACAGGAATTAGGGGCAACCCTCACCAACACAAAACAGCTAGGAACACAGGAATTAGGAGCAAAACCTCACCAGTGCAAGGATGAACTTTAGATTCCAGAGCTAGGGTTTTGAATCCTCACCAGCACATGGGGGACTAGAGAGAGGGAGAGAGAAAAAAATGAGGTGAAAGAACTCTCTGGGCGCACTGTTTGAAAAAAGCAACGGAAAATACCCGATCTCTGCTTCGTTATCTCCTCTCCGTCTCCCTGTCTTCCGTACGGCCCATGAAAAGAAAAGGCACGTGACAAAGAAGGAAAGGAAAGGAAATCAAAAAGGGAAAGAAAGACTGGCCCAACAAGTTCGCTGGATAAGAAGTTGGCGAATGTTCGCTAACTAGACCTCCGGCTAATGGTCCCTTTGAAACGCAGGTTCGAGAAAGAGTAGGAATAGAAAAAAAAATATGATAGAAATACATCTGCAAAACAGAAGATTAAAAAATATAGGAATTTTGTGGGAATAAGTGTTTGATTGAACCGTAGAAAAAACGCAGGATTGAGTTTCGATTATTAGAGTAAATCGGGTTGGTTATTTAATTATACACATCTAACCTATACTAATTAAATAAACAAGTGGCCATGAACTACTAGATTTACCTTGATCCTATGCGAAATAGCAAAAACATAAGTTTAAAGTGGATGTTAAATTCCTACTTTTTTCTATAGAATCATAGGAATAGAAAAGTTCCCTACGTTTTCTATAGAATCATAGGAATAGAAAACCTCTTGAAAAATTATTTCCTCGTTCCTACAAATCAAAGCCATAAATAGTATAGGATTTCAATTCCTCTGTCCTTCCTCCAACTTTCCTCCAATTCAAAGAAGCCCTAAACTTTTTTCTTTTTTTTTTCTTTCTCCTTCCTCTTCTTCGTCTCCTTGAGAGTTTGGGAATTGTGAGCACTAAGTTTACCCCAAAATGGAAATGGGTGATAATGCTTGCAAATGCATCTTAAGGGCTCCTTGAATCACGGGAATAAAAAAACGAAGAAATAAAAAAATAGGAATACAAATGCAAAACAGAAGACTACAAAACACAAAAAAAAACATAAGAATAACCGTTTGATTTGACTGTAGAAAAAACGCAAGAATCAGATAATAGACTCAAAGAAAATTTTTCAAGAGCTTGTATTTTTGCTAAGTTTTCTTTAAAATTTTTATAGGATTGTTTATTTCATAAGAATTTCAAATGATAGGATTCAATCATTTGTTTTAAAGTTCTTAGGAATTTTTTCTATAGGTTTAAAATCTTTCAAAATTCCTATTTCTTTTTACAAATCAAAGGGCCCTAATCAAGGTTCACGAAAGCGGGAGCTTTTGTCTTTTCCTTGAAAACAGGTGAGATTCGGACAAGTTTTATAAAAAGTAGAAAGTCACTAAGGATTTGATCGGTCTACCGAGCTGTTTGTCAACTCGAACCAGCTCGAAACCTTGAAATTTCGCAAAAGGATGGTGGTTTTTCGTTTTGTGAATCTCGATCTTATCCCAACCGCGTGATAATTCTGAACTGATCGATTGATAAAATCTCGTGCCGGATTGTAGTCGATTGCCCGTGCATTTTACTATTTTCTTTTCAAAAGGTAGGTAGCAGGATTGCCTATTATATTGATAAAGAAGGCGAGACTACTTAATCACCACTGTTTTTTTAAAAAAGGTCTTCCAGATGATGATTTGCTAGGCTTTAGTAAGTCAATTAGCAGACTAGTCCATATTCAAAGGGCACATCAAGTCATGGAGGCTTGTGTACGTGCACTCGGTGTGGACAATGGTCAAGTAATATTCGGTAGACCAGATACATGGGTTCAGATAATTAACAACCAGTGTTCCATGATCTGGTAATCAATTTCGTTTATTTACATGACCACATGTATTATGTATCCCCTGATTGGAATTTCAAGAGGGGCTAGAATCTGGTAGGAAATTTCACCTTGGAGAAAGATTTGACACGAAGGTGAAAAGGTCATATTGGGAGTAGTTAGGTACAGGCCAAAGAGAGGCATTATTGGGCGTAATTTAATATTATTGGATTATGCATCCACATCTTTCAAACTATATTACTGGTGGAGATTTTAGATTTATAGAGTCTAGATGTTGAATTAATGTAACAGATGCATATTCAATGTATCTTGATTTGTTTTATGGTCTTGCCATGTCAAGCGATGATGCATGCTTCCCATGAATTGATTGAACATTTATTGCGAAATGGTCCTGCACACCAATTATGTTAGAGTATCTTTGTTGGCAAAAGCTTAATTAGGGTCCATAGCGATGTCATTTGAATCCATGTATTTTATCATACCTTAAATACTATTCCCTCCGTTTTTTTACTTATTATCATTTAGATCTAGGCCATTGATATACTATCCATTGTACATATTCCATAATTTATAACCAAATATCCTTAAAAAATATTCAAATTATATGTACATGAAAGTATTTTTTACGGCAAATCTAGTAATGTATGATTATGTATATATATCTTAATGATTTAACGGCTAGAGATTTGTCAGCACACATTTCTAAAAATAAATCTTAAGCCCCTTTGATTTGTAAAAAAGACATATGAATATTGGAGGATTTCAATTCTATAGAAAAAATTTCTATGAAAGCATTTGAAACAAAGGATTAAATCATATTATATCCTTTGAAATTCCTATGAAATGAATAATCCTATAAAGATTTTGAAAGAAATTTAGCAAAAGTTCCAACATCTTGAAAATTTTTATTTGAGTTTATCTCTTTCATTCGATTCTTACTTTTTTCCACGGTCTAATCAAACGGTCATGTGATTTTCTTACGTTTTGCGATCATCTATTCTACACTTGCATTTATATCAGAATCATACATTTTTCTTATCCCTCCGTTTTTTCATTTCTGTGATTCAAAGGGCCCTGTAAGACTTACTCCAAAGGAAGCTTCCAATTCCAATGAATGAATATTGAGCCTACAGTCAGATACTAGTAGTATTTCACAACTACTAGTAATTTGTTTCTTTCTAATGGTTGACTAG
This sequence comes from Oryza officinalis, assembly GCA_008326285.1. Taxonomy (NCBI): domain Eukaryota; kingdom Viridiplantae; phylum Streptophyta; class Magnoliopsida; order Poales; family Poaceae; genus Oryza; species Oryza officinalis. The sequence goes on along the minus strand of BDMV01000010.1, from coordinate 17,517,177 downwards.
TGTCTTTTAATTACAATATGCTAGGTTTTTAAAAGTATCCTCGTATCACATATGTGATAGTTGAGCATGCGCCAGGAGAAACATTATTTCACCAAATATTTTTGTAAACACAGGAGATTAATTAATCACAACAATAAGTTTTGTACTACCTTCATTATAAAATGTATGACATTATTGATTTTTAAAATGACGCTTGGCCATTATTCGTATTAAAAAAAATTGTGTACTATTATTTATTTTGTAGTAACTTGTAGAATATTTGAGTCATATTTTTAAATAAGATAAATGATTAGACATTATGTCAAAAATCAACAAACAGAGCAGCACATTTAAAATTGGAGGGAGTATAAAATTCGCATCACTGTAATGGACTAAATTTGCATAAAGTATGCATGCTATACATATTAAGGAAAGTCAAATTTTGTGTGTATTAATCAGAAACATTAATTGTTTCAAAGTTTGGTGAAGAAAATTCACGGAAAATAAATAAAGTTTGAACCTATTACCGCTATCTCCCAAAAGAAAAGGGCAAGAAAAATACAGAGATGTCAATGTAGTTTTTTTCCATTTTGAGATGAAGTCATTCAGCTTGTTTTTCAGACCAGTATGAACACACAATACACAACGCAAGAATGATTCTTCAACACACATCCAACTGCCCCTGCCCCCCTCCAAAAAAAAAATCCATGTGGACCGAGTAAAAAAGTCCATACCCTCTACCCACTGAAGAGACAAGACATGCATTGATCATACCCAAAATATGAGGACGATTGTAATTTTGGCATATTCGTGATCTGCATTCAACAGTGAGATGATGAAACAATTAACCCTACATGTTTTTCTATGATGAAATCGTACGGATGTCAAATAAATTATCTCTTCCTTGATTAAGCCAGAGTCAAGCGACACTCTTTGGGAGCCTGAGCTTTGTCACCGATATATACTAGCAACATCACAGCGTAGCATCAAGCTTCCAAAACAGGACCTAAACATCACTCTGGTAGTTCTAATAGAGGTGTCTGGATTCGCAGATTTGGCTCAAGGCATCGAACAAACAACCTCATGTTTCCTCAAAATGATGCTAAAAACATTATTATTTTAAAACCATAAATACTACCGCACGACAACCCATCCAACCTACAGCTCACGAGATACTTATCTTTTCTTTCTCGGCTCCCTCTTTCTCCTCCACCCACTTCTGCTTTTTCCCACCTCCTCCCATGCTCTACTCCCTTCTTCCTCCTATCCTCTTTTCCCTCTCAATCTCCTATGCCCCCTCTCTCCTCCTTCCTCCTTGCTGTGAGACAGTTACTCCGTGAACAGCTATGTCAATGTGGAGTAGGCTACTGACGTCAGATCTAGAGGCCTAAACGCTCCTCGTTGCTCCATAAGATCTGGCGACAAGAGCAATGGACAACGTCGGTCTTGTGGCCTTTTCCTCTATTCCATGCTCTCAAGCATGGCAGCACTGACCGGATCTGGCTCCTATATCTAGCTCCTATAGTGTAAGGGAGCAACCAGGAAGAAGAGAGGCTGTTTAGGAGGACACCGACCAGCGTCGGCTCTTCCTCCTAGGCATGTTATCGAAGGTGATGGAAGATGGAGGCCAATGAAGCTGCTGGATCTAGAGGTAACGGCGTGGTAGTGAAGTCATCATGCTCCTCATCGGTGTTGTGTGCATGTACGTCGTGCATTGCGTCATTCTCGGATGGTATCCATAGATACAAAGCTAGGTACCTATGGTATTATGACTAATACCTACAAGTATCAGGCCTGGTACCTAAGGTACCAAACTAATATCTATAAGTATCAGCTGGTACCCCATTGGTAACAGGTATCAGGTATCAAGGCGCGGTGGGAGGTCACGCAACACTGCTGCTTGGCCAACCGGTGAGCCTTCTGTCACTAGCGCCTCCTCGCTTCTTCTCCATTTCACTCCTTCCATTTGGCTTCATCTTTTTCTCCTCTTGGTGCTTGCTACAGCATTGTCCTGCTACTATGACGGCATGTGCTAGCACCTCCTGGTGTCCTACCCAGTGCCTAAGTGGGGCTGGCACTTTCTGCTAGCGCCTCGCCACACTTCTCCACTAGCTGGTGGTTCTACTCAAGGTGGCGGCGCGAGTGCACGGCGTGGGGTAGGATGGAGGCACGGACTTGTGAGGATGAAGTGGAGACACGGACGATGTCAGCACTTAAAGTATCCCGTAGCTAGAACGGAATATCGTGCTCTAGCAATCCTCTTTAAAAAAATATGCTCAAAAAATACATACCGGAACACATGAACACAAACATTGTAGGATACCTACCCAAGGTTGTTTGAAAAACGATAAATAATGTCTTGAAATTGACAAAGTCACCACATATGTCTCCTTGTTGGCGGGTATAAATATCACCTATCATTAAAAGAGTAATTAGCGATAAATATGAGCCCTCATGTAAGTTTAGAACTTGAACCCAGATTTAACATGTTTGGTCACAAATAACTTAACCATCTGAGCTAGGATCCAAATTTTGATAGGTTAGAGTCAGGGTTCACTTTACCAGCGGTAACCGCGTGGTTACCGCTGTTACTGCCCATACCGCGGGGGTATGGTTACCCGTACCGTGCGGTACGGTTTGATGAAATTTGCCTGAATTCAAAAATTCAAAAAAAATCGAAAAAAAATCAAAAAAATGATGAAGGTAGTGCTTGATATGTAGTGTTTTATGGTGAAGAAATTTCTCAAAAAAAGTAATATTTATTCAAATTTGAGAGCAAAACAGAGAATCAATTTGGAAATAGGAAAAAGAAAAAAAATTGGGCTGGCCTGGTACTGTGCATATGGCCCATAGAGGCCTAACCGAGGAGAAAATATCTTCTCCTTATCTCTACCGTGCTCTCTCTCTGGTCTCTCTCTTCCTCTCCCTCCTTAGGCTCGGCGGTGCAAGACGCGGCGAAACCGCGCCAGATCCGTCGCCACCGCGCCGGAGAGCGGCGATACCGTGCGGTAGCGCGTGGTAACCGCGCGGTACGACGCGGTAATCGTCCCTGCGAGCGGCCGGAAGGTAACTCTCTCGCAATCCTCACTTACCGCGCAGTATGGCACGGTAACCGCACGATTTGCGACGGTTATCACGCGGTTTAGTCTGGTTACCGTAGAATTAGAGGGTAATTTCCGGGAGCAATAGAGAGCGGTAACCGCGCTAAAACCGTGGTTACCGCGCTCAAATAGACGGTAACCGCATAGCTTCAATTTTTAATGTCATGTCAAAATATTAACATGTCAATAGATGTTGTATGTATGGCTATAGCTATATTTTTGGAACATTTTTGGCCACATGAAAAGTTTGCTAGTTGCAGGTCAAGGAAATGTAACTTTTAAAGTTTATGAGATTAGTCTTTCATTTAACGTATAATACATATATAACCTCTGTGACCTCTGTGACCTCTGTTGGATGAGTTATTATGGTAGATGTAAATTTATTGTACTGACAATTAGTTCATACGGTTTGTATTACGTAAGGGTAGCTATGCGGCCTTGATGATTTCATTTCTAATACTATACTTTTCGCGTATGTTACATACAGGGTGGATATAGCAGATAGTAGGGACCCGGTGTGGGAGCACGGGGAGAGCATAGCACCTGGATCAGAGAAAGGGCGGTGGTGGAGCAACTCGACTTAAAATTCATTTGGCTAGAAAAGGGAAGGGGGTTACATATTGCAATTCAGTGCCTCCAGATGTCCGCGAATTCTTCAGGCGCGAGTTGAACAGGATAAAAGATGCAGGTGATAATCATCACATTCAGAGGTCAAGAAGGGTTGAAGCGGCTAGAGTCAACTATTATGACCTAACAGGTGATGCCGACGAGGAGGAACAAATGGAAGCAGCCATGCAAGCCTCACGGCAAGAGGCAAACTTTAGGAGGGGTGTGGAGGATCGAGGTGGCACATATGAGCATAGTGGTGGCAGTGGATCCGCGGAGCCCGAGGCACGGAAAGGTAGAAGCAACCCAATTGCCAGTTTGTTGCGAAGGGCTACATCTCACAGGGAGTCACCTTCTGTGAGAGATTACAACCTAGCATCTGCCAAGTCTCCTGTACAAACACGCATCGATACAGGATTCTTCACAAAGAAGGGGAGGCAAGCTAGAGAGGCCATTGGTGAGTCATGGGCAAGATTCTTCTACACCTCCGGCATTCCTGCAAGAAATGCTGATAATCCATACTTTGTCAGCGCCGTTCGAGAAATACAGAAGTGGGGTACGTATGCATTTCATATGGATTTACATTGTTCTAACAGTTCGCACACTAATTATTTGGCATTTGTTCATTGTAGGTGAAAACATACCTTCTCCAAGCAGTAGAGAGATTGATGGGAAGTACCTTGATGCTACAGAGAAGGACGTCAAGAAGCAATTCAACAGGTTCAAGCGTGATTGGGATGAGTACGGTGTTACTATAATGTGTGATTCTTGGACAGGATTGACGGGTATGGCAGTCATCAACTTTTTGATATATTGCAATGGAATCATATTTTTCCACAACTCCGTTGATGCCACGGGCCAAAGCCAAGATGCTAACTTCGTAATGAAGGTGACGACGTTCCTTCAACACTTTAGCCTCATTTGATAACATCAAGTGTAGTGTTTGAGGTCTTGTTTTATTTTGTGATTGACCCATGCAAGAGATAAGAAAGGTGGTACGCGAAGTAGGCCCTCAACATGTCGTTCAGATTATCACTGACAATGGGTCTAACTACAAGAAGACTTGCAGACTGCTGCGGCAAGAGTATCCAACAATTGTGTGGCAATCTTGTGTGGCGCACACAATTAACTTGATGCTTAAGGAGGTTGGAAAAATGTCGGACCATGAAATGGTGATTGCAAGTGCGAGGAAAATTTGTAGATGGCTATATAATCATTCCAAGCTGCATGCCATGATGGTATCAGCTATAGGTGGTGAACTGGTTAAGTGGAATGCTACACGGTTCGGCACAAACTACATGTTCCTTCAGAGCTTCCTTAGAAGGCGAGATCAGTTCATGCAGTGGATGGCTTCCACTGGGTTCATGCAAAGCAAATTCAGTGGCACAACGGAGGGCAGGTATGCACACGCATGCCTATCTAGCATGACTTGGTGGGAGAACTTACAGGCAGTAGTCAATTCAGTTCAGCCGATGTACTCCTTCCTTCGGTTTGCTGACGAGGACAAGAACCCCAATTTGAGTGAGGTTCTTCTGAGATATTAGTTGTTGAAAATGGAATACGACAGTCTTTTTGCGAGTTAAAGGGATAAGTTCGAAGCATACATGGAAATTGTTAACAAAAGGATGCACGACCTCACCAATGAAACTCTAATCAATGCCAGTAAGTAGCCGATATTACATAATGAGAAAATTGGTATTGTATGACTCTCATCGATCTTGTTTCATGATTTGTAGCTGTGGCATTGAACCCTAGGACGCACTACGCGTACTCTCCAAGTGCCTCCGTCTTCCAAGACCTCCGTCAGGCCTACGAGTGGATGACGGACATCGATACGGCCGCCGCCGCTTTGCTGGAGGTTGAGATGTATCGCCGTAAGACTGGTGAATTTGAGAGGGCCCTGGTAAGAAAGATGGCCTATCATTCTATGAAACTAACAATCAGATTAAAGAATGGATGGACAATGCTCGGTCCAATGCTAGCCCAGAACTAGATGAAGACTCAACTGAGAGTGACGCCCCCGTGCCTACTCCACTTGTAGCCAACCTAGTGGAATTGACTGACCTGCGTAGAACCACAGGAGCTTCTACTATTGCAGAGTGGGCTGATGTGAATATAGGTGACACTCATATTGGAAAAAGGAATACTCGGCAGCCACCAAAAGCACCTACATCCAAAAGAGTTAAGGGCAAAGGTCCACAGTCTCGCAATGTTGATAGCGATGAAGAGACTGAAGGAAGCCCAGACTACCAAGAGTCCAATGATAGTAGCTCAAGAACTGATACAGACGACAGAGACAATGGTGGTCAAGGAGGCCAAGGCACCACTGAAGTGCCTTCTAGGGGTCACACCCAATAGTCAGATCACCACAGCCCTATTCAATTCACTGGTGCGATGTGCTTTAATTACCATTTAGACCTTTACCATGCATTTCACTATTGATTAATTTTCTTTCTAAAATTTCATTTGCAGATGAGGCCAACTTCACTCACGCGACTCAGGACCGTGATCACGGTGCTCCAAGCTCTCAACGAACTACCGTTTCACCGAGTGACCAACAACAACGACAGCATCTTGACATATCACAGGATAGCTACAGCTCATTCAGTGCCTCTAGCATTGAAAGTGGCTATCCAATGTATGCGTACAATCGTCCCCAACCTTCTGATTATCCCCCTCCTACATGGGTGTACGAGTGGCAAGAGCCTCAGTGGTACACTCAATTGTATGCTCAGTGGCAAACAATAGCATCATGGACAGGTCAAAGTTGGGAGGAATACAAGGCAGGGTTGCTACACAAGCATGGCTTGATGCTCATGTCCACAGAGGAGTACAACATGGCATATAATCAGTGGAACTTATAGCTGGCTCTATGTTGGTATGTCCTTCTCTATTTCCTTTGATTGAAAACAAAAATTCTATTTTCATATTGCTTGTTCTGTGAACTATCATATTGTGGATGTTATATTGTGGACTCTATTGTGAACTCTATATTGTGGACTGTATTCATTTCACCTGTGAACTCTATATTGTGGACATCTTGACATGTGGACATGTGGACACCTTGTGCGACATCTTGAGATTATTGATTGTTGTTGTCGAAATATTATGTTATGAATTGTTCAATTGATTTCAAGTCCGTAATATTTTTAATTGTATACCCACAAGTATCCTACATATTTAATTATTATCCCCAAATTCTACACATTTTTAAGTGTTTCTCTAATTTTTTTATTTTTTTCTTCATTCGTTCTTCTTTTGCTCTAACATCGCGCGGTAATTGCGTCAAACCGCGTGGTTATTGCACCATACTGCATGGTTACCACGGTCTATACCGCGATTTCCCGAATTTTTTGAATTCAAATTTTTGAATCACGAATTTGTCGCGGTTTTTGACGGTTACCACGCGGTAACCGCCGTACCGCCGGGTCGCGGTAACCGTGCGACCCACGGTAAAGTGAACCCTGGTTAGAGTTTGAAAGGGATAGAGGTGCTCATCAGTCATCGTCCCGGTGCATTTGCACGGTCGTTGGTAAGACAAGCCTAGATGCTTGGACCAATCACCAACGGAGACATGGTCACATGGAGTGGTGATCCACATGTAAGAAAAGCCTCGAGAGCCCGCTGCCATGCAACAACTAAAAATAAAACAAAAACTAACCATAACACAAACAAAAGTCCTGGAGGCTTGCGTACGTGCGGATGCTCCTGGCCAGGGTTTACGTTACCGGCGGTAACCGTGTGGTTACCACGGTTACCGCCCTTACCGCGGGGGTACAGTAACCCGTACCGCGCGGTACGGTTTGATGAATTTTGACCGAATTCAAAAATTCAAAAAAAATCCAAAAAATTGGTGAAAGTAGTGCTTGATTTGTAGTGTATTATGGTGAAGAAATTTATCAAAAAAGAGTAATATTTATTCAAATTTCTGTAATTTTTTAATCATTTTCTTCATTTCGTTCTTCTTTCGGCCAAACATCGAGCGGTAACCGCGTCAAACCGCGCGGTTACCGCGGTTTCCCCAAATTTTAAATTCAAAATTTGGAAGTCTAATTTATCGCGGGTCGCGGTATGGAGCGGTTACCGCGCGGTAACTGCCATACCGCCGGGTCGCGGTAACCGGCCGGTAAACGGTAACGTAAACCCTGCTCCTGGCTCATATCAGCAGATGATAATCAAATACTAGTCCACATACATCAGATCAGCTAGCTAGTCATTCTTGGGTAGCTTTGTTAATTCATTTAATTTGTTTCATTAATTTACATGATGAAACTCACTCATTTCCCTTTGTTGATTCAGAAGGAAAGAGTTGACAGGAAGGTGAAGTCCATATTAGTAGAATACAAGCCTATATATGATTTACACAGAAAAAGTATCATTTGGATAGTTAATAGTACTGGGTCATGCAGTACACATTTCAAACCGTAGTACTGATAGAGATCTATGAGTACTGTACAGTAAATATTGAGATTAATATAAATATATAGTATATGCATGCACATATCATATTTAAAGTCTCTCCAAATTGAACATTTCTCTAAACGCTGTAGGTCAAACAAATGGCATTTGGATCCATACGTACATTATCTCTTAACAATCAATATGCCCACGTAGGATCAAATTAATCTCACTTGCATAAAAAAATGTTCTTTTATACGCACCGCATACTTTATTTCTTGGCAAAAACATAGGGTCAATAGATGACAACTAAATGCAATAGACATATTATCATACCCAAGTAATCCGGCATTTTCTCTTTTCACTCCTCGTTTTGGATTTAGGACATTGATTTATTAGTCTCCAATACAATATTTCATCACTACATTTTATAATCAAATATTCATAAATTATTAAAAATATAATTAAATGAAAGCATTTTTTTGACAAATCTAGTAATGTCAATTAAACATATCGAAGCTGAATATTAATACACATATTAATTAGTTAATTATTTAAACATATTGAAGCTGAATATTAATACACATATTAGTTAATTATTTAAGACTTTGAGGTTCAACCATGCCTTGCAACATTATGAATTAGAGTGGAGGTTTTACTCTCAAACTATTACTAATTTTAGTACTTGATTTACATTACAAAATCTCTTGATGTCTATCACGTGATTTAATTACGGGGCTGCTATACCATGTCATCCCATTCGAAACGGATGATATATACCATGTTCGTATCAGATGATACCTATAAATACCAGGGCTGGTACAACATAATATCTATCGTTGGCGTTGTCGTCGCTGAGCATGTTCACCTTGCCTCTTGTTGCTATCGTTGTCGAGCCCCTCTACCTCGCATCCCGACCATTGCCTCGCCTTCATCATCGAGTGGCCATGGCGGTGCTAATCACCATCGTTAGTAACGGGGATCTCATAGCGTCACACTCAATCTCACCCCTTGCCCCAATCAACTTTTTGACAGCGATGGAGATGAAGATGGTGCAATGCTCTCCCACCCCCTCTCTCCTCCTCTCACCTATTGTCTCTTTTCTTCATTAGATTGGGGTGCAGTACCAACGAGCGATAGCGCTGGGCTTGGCCCTAGTGGATCCAGCATATATCCACTGGCGGCGGTGGTGGAGCACGAGATGCTACACTAGGGACTCAAGACCCAACGGATCCACTGGCACGGCAACGGAGGAGAGCGAGCAGCGACGTATCTGGTGGCTGGGGCTTGGCCTCCCCTCTCCCAAGCACGATGACGGCTCGACCAACAGTGAAGCTCGAGTAGCCAAGGAGCAGGTGGGAGAAGAAGAAATGAGGCGCTGGTGGTAGGCAGCTCGTCTCTGGTCAGGCACCGGTGTGGTAGGCAGCTCGTCTCTGGTCAGGCACCGGTGCCATGCACCCTCCCCTCCCTAGCCATGCATAATAACAACAATGGGACCCACATGTCAGTGGCGCTTACATGGATCGCATCCATAAAAATATAAAAAAAATATAATGGACCCACAAGGCAGCCACATGTTGGCCTCCGCATATCTCCTATCTCTCTGGATGAATGTCTCAACAATGAGATCGATCAGGCCACGATGGCACCTAAGCTCGACGAGAGGGATTGATTGATGAGGGGGAGAGTGTACCGTCCGGACAAGGGGACGGGATTCTGTACCTTAGTATTTCTGTTAATTAATCTCAAATGGATAAGAGCCAGGTGCCTCGTCAAACAGTACTTTAAAAGCCACCGTTCAATCTTATTCCGTACGAAGGTTTCAATGAATGTATTGAGTATTGTCAGAGTCAGCATAGTTGTTTATATGATGACAAAAATAATGATCTGAAAGAAAAATGAGTGAGGAAAGAGTTAAAGTGAACAACTAATTTATCGCCGACAATGCACGGGCTCTAACACAAGCTAAGCAACACCGGGTGAACTTCTACCGGCCACACGGTTGTGAGGTGCTATGTGAGCAAGAGAAAAAGTTAGATTAAAATATTAAAAAAATAATACATGCAAATTTATGGATAGATGAGCTAATAGCCTATTACTGTATATTTTATTTCTATTAGTTAACTATATATATTGCTAATGTGGATATTTTTGAAATTAACGGTAGGCTGTATTATTGACCTTGCTGTTAGGTTGTATTCTTCTCTTAACTTTTTTAACATATCCACACGTATGTTTTTCAAGTCTTTAAACGATGTGTTTTTTTAAAAAAAGTTCTATAGGAAAGTTGTTTTAAAAATAATATTAATCTATTTTTTTTAAAAAAATAGCTAATACTTAATTAATCATGTGGTAAGAAGTCGTTCCGTTTTGTGTGCGTGAGAGATTAATTTCTAATTCATTGAGAAGAACACAGCAGTTTGGTGGAGAAAATTTATAGAAAACAGATACTGTATGAACGAAAAAAGTTTGGTTCATATTGTCCACTACCGCTATCTCAGAAAAGAAAAAAAAGGGGCCAGAAAAGTACCGAGACTTCAATGTAGTTTTTTTTTTCTTTTTTGAGATGAAGTCAATGTAGCTTGCTTTTCAGAACAGAAGAATGAATTTTCAACCAACACCAAGAAATATCTTTTTAAAAGTGGACCAGAATATATAACTGAAAAGGTCCCGCTGAAGGCATGATACGATCGTACCCAAAATCAGATCATGATCTTACCCACAATTGTATTTTTTGGCATGTCATGATGGATCTGCAATCAATAGTGAGATGATGAAACAATTACCCTACATATACATTTTCCCTACGACGATGGAGTTGCATGCATAGATGCCAAACAAGTGACCCACGCTCGTTGTCCTCTAAAGTCTAAACTAGCAATATATATATATAGTAGCAACTAAACAGTAAACACCAGTACTCAGTTCTCAGCGAGGTGTCTGAATCGACAGATTTCGTCTCAGGTAGCAATCAAACAACCTCTAGATCCATCGAAATGATACTAATTAGAAACAATATGACGTACGAATAATGTAAACATCGTAGGGTATAGCTATTGTGTAAGACTTTCTTGTTTAATGTGGGTAAAATTCCGAGACTTTTTTGGAATAAGGATCCCTTTTGATATGCTAGAGGTGAAAGGGACAGAGTTGCTCATCAGTCATCCTCATAGATTCATAGTGCATTTGCACGGCCAATCGTTGGCGACCAGCCTAATGCTTTAGACCAAAGGAGGAGTGACCCACGTGCAAAAGCTAGCCAGCCAGCCTCGAGCTGCCACCAACTAAGACAAATTAACAACACAAGTCCTGGAGAGTTTTAAGTTTTAATTGTGCGCTCCTCGTGGACGTTGTTAGTCCAGATGCATGCATGTTGGGTTGATCAGCTAGCTACTCTTCTTTAGTAGCTTTGGTAGTAATTAGTTTTATTTATCTGCGTGAACAAAATAACTGAATTGCTAAAAGAAAGTTCCACAGTTTTTCTCCTCTCAAGACTTTTACTCCCTAATTAATGACTCATTTACTCCTCAAGACAAAATAATTAACGGACTTGCTAACTAAAAGAAAGCCTATATATCAAAGCGAATTTGTTTAAATATATGATATAACAAAATTTTTGAATGTGTGGTATCCACAAAAGTTGTCAATAGTTAATGTATATTTATTAACATGGTAACCGCCTCAGCCATATTGTACTTGTACATGCCCAGAGGCGGCTGTTCAAGTTACTCCATAGGAAGCTTCCAATGAACGTACAGTATTGACTACTATCGGCCTTCATAGTATCATTTGACATACTCTACATATATTTTTAATTTTAGTGGTTGACATTATTATCTATTAAAATATGCTATATTTTTACATGGTCAAAAAATGATTATGCTATAGTTTTAAAATTATCATTAGATATTGGGAATTAATGTGGCAGGAGAAACATAGTTTGACCACTTAATTTTAGAAACACTAAATACCTAGTATTTTTTATAGCTGCCCATTCGCATCATTGTAAGGCACTATTTTTGCGCAAAGATTATTGCACGCATGCGATGAATTATGGAGAGTACAAATTTTCATCAACTTTGGTGGAGAAATCCACTGAATAAATAGATAAGATCGATCCCAACCAAAAAGTCATGTTCCTATGACATGTCATCCACCCTCACTATCTCCATAAAAAACTGAAAAGAAAAGGAAAAATGTACGGTGAAGTCAATGCAGTTTGTTTGCTTGTTCTGAAGTATGAACACAAGAATGATTCTTCAGCAAAAACATAAGAATCTCTCCTTCAAAGCTGGCATGTGGACCTACAATATAGATCAGATAAGGATTGTATCTTTTGGCACATTCCTAACCAGCAATCTATATTAATAAAACACATAGAAATCAGATAAGGAGTATATATTTTCAGGGGAGAGTACGCCCGCATGCATACGCATAAAATTCGCTAAAACATATGCACAAATGAGGCTAAAAACATATGGAGTGGCACGCCCACAACATGAACACGTACGTATCCCTGGACATTTTGTGCAGTTTAGATATACATAAGTCGCCCTAATTAAGGTAGATTATTATACATTATTATATTACATTTTACATAGAAATGTTCCTTCTTAGCTAGTTCACTTTGAATTCAACGATGAAAGGCACTAAAGATGTCAATGTTGAAAGGAAGGGATCAAAGGGCTGGAAAGTCTCGGTCATCGGCTTCCAGGCTCTGCCACCAACTAATTACTTTCTCCGTCCAAAATTATAAGAAATTTTGGCTGGATATGACACATTCTAATACTATGAATCTGAACATATATGTTGTCCAAATTCGTAGTACTAGTATGTATTCCATTCGATCAAAATCTTTTATATTTTATATTTTGAGACGGAGGAGGAATAAGATGACAAACAAAAATGTCATATGCCATAGTACACGTCAGCTTTACATGCAGTCAATGCTTGTGAGTTTGTCCACGTTTCAATTTACTCATGCAACCGTATTCAAGTACAATTATTACTAAAGTAAATTTCACAAAACTATAGATACTTTAATCAAATTATCATAAATTAACATGATGTGTCACAAAACTATATATTTAATACTAAATTTGTCACAGAATTATATATTTAAGGTGGAATATCATAAAACTACACATTTAGTAACAAAAGTTATTGCAAAACTATAGGTTTTATATCAATTTAATCACAAATTTTGGACATATATAACTCAAACATAATATTAGAGCTAAGGATTTAAACTCCAAAATATGTAATTTTTTGATAATTTTATTATTATATTTGTAGTTTTGTGATAATTAGCCTTAAACTTGTAGTTTTATGATACATTAGCTTAAATATGTAGTTTTGTGATAATTTGACTCAAGTATCCGTACTTCTGTGCAATTTACTCTTATTACTAATATCTTAATTAGCAATACTAAAAGTTACATCGTCTAATAAAGTTGAACAATGCATGGTCTATAAAAACATCAAAGATTAGTTGGCGCTTGTTATTACTGTCAAGATAAGCAATATAGATTGTTTTTTGCCGTCAAGAAAATTAATTGGCCGCCAAGAAAATTTTTGATTCTTATAGTAACATACTACATATTTTCAAAAATCTAAAGTGGACACTTTTTTTAACGGCCAATCAGATTAACTGACGTTATATTAATAGAAGGAGAAAAAGTTACACAACCAATGACTGAAATAAAGTAGAACCTATACATGCCTGACTGCAAACATGCTTCTCATGGCAACAATCTTCCAATGTGTTTTGCCTTGGCCAAATCCTAACATCCTAGCTCATCTTGGATGCGAATAATTATTTGATGGATTGTGGCTCCTTTCCTCTACAGATTCTCGCATTTCTTTTTTTTCAGATTTTTCAGGCGATGAGCAGAAAGGCTGATTTAAGCCCTTTTTGCTTTGTTTCCTCTAGATGGTTTGTCCTCTGTACCCACCAATCCAACAGATCTCTACTAGTGTTCCACCTCGAGATGATATGCCCTTGTCGTAACCATGTTAGGATGTCAAACCAGATTTGCTTTGAGATTGGGCATTTGAACAACAAATGGTCAATTGTTTCGAGGTTCCGGAAGCATAGTTGGTAGAAATAGTTATTTGGCCATCCTCCTGATTTGCAATCAGTATGTCCATAGCTGATTTCATAGTATGAGCCAACTGAAGATCTTGCATTTCATTGGAGCCCATGCCTCTCAGGTCTGCTTTGCTGATGATGTGATTATCATTCTGTTGAATTGAAACTGATAGACAGATTTTGCGGTATATTCTTCATTAGTTGTTCATTTCCAGATAATTGAATTCTTCACTCCTCTTGTGGGGGTTCACGTGCTAGGACCATCCGAATTTGCAAATACTACGTGAGAAGGGTTAAGTTAGGATGTGATGAATGTCATTGATCCTAAAGTGGGCAGTTGATAAACACTTGAAGAATTACTCTAGATCCTTGAAGTTAACTAGACATGAGCAGTACTAATAATAACCATTGGTTTTACTTCATTAAAGAGAGCTATAACTGCACAATTAATTTGTAAAGTGGTGGAAACATATGGTGACCTCTCTACAGTAGCATGGACACGTATGGACATCGCTTTTGACTTCTGCCCTCACATGGCTTACCTTCATCTGGACACGTCGTGTGAACACCTTATCCTTGTCCTCTGTTTCAGAGGAAAAAAACCCATGCATCCGGAACATTCGTCCCACTGACATGTGGGACCCAGCCACTGACACCCTCCGACAGTATCTCGACTGGATCGTCATCCTACGGCCACGATTCACGCAGCCGCCGCTCCCGTCACGGCGTCACCATCCCCACGTTTGCGTGGTCCCCCACCCTCTGACGTCAGCGCCAGAGCAGCGGCGTGCAGTGGCAGGCGGCTGAAAATAACGGTGAACTCGCCGAGGCAGACACGTCTTTCTTAAACCGTGGTTAAGCTGCTAATTGTGGGCGGGTTAGCGCGACACAAACCACGCGGGTTAACCCCCAAACGCCTCTCTCGATGACAACGTGGGCCCACCGTGACGCGACCCCACCCATCAGCGACGGTCGCGTGGGAGGAAGCGAAGGCAGCGCCGCGCACCTGGGTGGCG
Organism: Oryza officinalis; assembly: GCA_008326285.1. Classification (NCBI taxonomy): domain Eukaryota; kingdom Viridiplantae; phylum Streptophyta; class Magnoliopsida; order Poales; family Poaceae; genus Oryza; species Oryza officinalis. The sequence continues at coordinate 17,501,986 of BDMV01000010.1, read as the reverse complement.
TGGCGGCAGGCCACTCCGCTCGCGACACGTGGATGAGACCCACCGTGGGGCCAATCTGTCAGTGAGGTGAAACCAAGGCGTGTACCCTGGCAGGTGCGCGTAGCATCAATGGTGGCGGGGCAGTGACACTAGTGAGAGACGAGGAGTGTATATAAACGGATTTGGCGCACGCGGCACGCCCACCGCTCGCGCAATTCGCACACGCGCTCTCCCATCCTCTCCTCTCCTTCTCGCCCGCGTCGTCGTCGTCGTCGTCACCACCGCGGCGGCGGGGGAGGCGGGAGGCGGGAGGCGGAGGCGGAGCGGCACCACCACCCCGGGCGGGCCGCGGCGCCGCGAGTCGACTCCGTGTGGTGCGCGAATCATCCTCTCGACTCTTGGGTTCGTCATTTCGGTGGGCGGGTGGTTTGGATTCGGTGTGGTTCTATGGTGTTTCGTTGGGGGGGGGGCGGCGATTCGGATCGGGGGTGATTTGGAGTGGGGGATCAGGTTCTTGATTCGAGGCGCGATTCGGGAATCGGGAGTTGGGAGGGAGCGGGGGAGAGGGAGGAATATTTTGGTGTGGGGTTTGCACTCGCTTCTCCCCGTCGCTTTTGGGGGGTGGGGGTTTATCCAGGGTACGAGGGAGTCGTTTGATTTGGTCGCGTTCTTGCTTTTTATTTGTTTTTGTTTTTGTTTTTTTTGGGGGAGAGTCGTTCTTGCTGCGCGGAATATTTTATTGGGTGTTCTTGATTTTTTTTTGCGTCTTCTTATGTGTGTGGTTGATTGGTTTGCGAGTCTTCATTAGTTTATCTTCGCCGCGTTTGTGTAAATGTGAGCAATGTAAAGAACAAAAAAAAAATCAGAGACTAAAATTAGTGTGTTCTGTTTATGGCTTCAGAGTTGCTAGTCCGCAGCTACTGCGGAAGTAGTAAATAGATGATTAGATGATGAAATGCACACCGATTTGTCCAGTTTGTGTGATTTCTTCTTGCTGTGTTGTATGACCTTGATAAGATCCAGTTATGGCTACTTATTTTGTTCTCTTATGCCGTTTAAATCAATTAGTTCATGTATCTTTGCTGTACAAATTGTATTATCATTTTGAGTTGTGACATTTTGTCAGTCCAAGATTCCCTGAGACAACGGACCTTACTAATGATGGTGGTGAGCTACTGAGCAGCCTTTGCTTTACCTGATACTAGTGCTCAATTTGGCAATTGTTAGCTAGTTTATTTTAGTCGCGCTTGTGTAAATGTGAGCAATGTAAAGAACAAAAAAAATCCAGAGACTAAAATTAGTGTGTTCTGTTTATGGCTTCGGAGTTGCTAGTCCGCAGCTGCTGCTGAAGTAGTAAAGTACACGTGGTAGTGTTCAGGTTTGGTCGGAAGAGCACTAAATTTAAGTAGTATGTATCAGTTATTTCTTTCAGATTGTTTGACCACAGAACAGATACGTTTTTCATGTTATCAATGCACATCCTTTTAGAAATATAGCCTTGGTATTTGCATGTCAACTAGAGAAGCATGTCGGCTGAAATTGGTTCTATTTTTTCCAGGACAATCATGTCTTCTAAAGTTCCTGGGTTAGCGTTACTTAACACCAGCATAAGCAAATCTTGGACTGATGAGGAACTTGTCCGATTCTTGGCGGAGAGGAAAGCAGAAGACTCTCTGCCAGAGAATGTATTTGTGGGGATGAGCTTTTCTCTCATTGATCCACGGAACTCAGGTTAGCGTCCAATCTATACACAGGATAATTATTATGATATTTTCCTGGTGGTGCAAGCAACCAGTCCTGTATTCTGAATTAATGGTATTTTCCAACAAGATTATGGCATATGTGATATTTGTGGTCTGACTTTCATAATTCACTGTGGAGATTATGGGGACCGGATACCCTCATGGCAGGCTTATCCGACTGGCTATAGGGGATAGGTTATGATTTATGATTATCTAATCGGCTTAGGACTTAAGTGTTACGTTACCTTGTGTAATAAGGAACGGCTTATAGTCCTGAGTCGGGAGTATTATGGAGTCCGATACCGTATGTAGTTAGGTTTCTGACTTGTGAGCCTACCCTCTAAACCTATATAAGGAGGGTAGGACGTCCCTTGAGGGATGGAGGAAAAGAGAAGGATCGAAAGAGATCGAAAGAGATCGACATAAGAAAAAAGAGATCAAGAGATCAATATACCACTCGGTGGATCAAATCCCCGAAACAGGAGTAGGGTATTACCTCTCTTGAGAGGGCCTGAACCTGTCTAAATCCCTTTGCATACTAACCCATTGCGTTTGGCCCTTGACTGCTACCCCCAGTTTCTTATTGCCGAAACCAAGTTTCGACATTCAGTCATTATGAACCCTGAAGGCTTCTTTGTTTTGTCCCATTTGATTTGTTATATACTTACTTTACAGCATTGTATTGTATGATCGGGCAGTATTGCAACATTTTAATTCTCAACGGATAACTAAAGAAAAGGAATTCTGCATAGAATTGATAACTATTTAGGGTTGAAAGGCATAAACAATATTTTATGCAATGCCAGAAAGAAATATTTTGAGCTCTGATGAAAGCGCTGCATTAAATGCAGGAATGAATACTTCTGCCTCATTGATTATGGCACAAATTGCCAGCATGAGGTGCTCATAGACTATAGCGGGATGTTATATGAGAAATAGTTTGGCACTTCACATTAAATTGAGCATTTTTTTCATTTTTCTTTGTAGCTTGTGCACCAATTGCTTGCCTGCTTTCGCTGGAAAAGTATGAATTACACTCTTTGATGATTAAATTCTGTTCAATGTGTTGCTTGGCTAGAACTTACTCTGCCATTCTCACTAGATTATGCAATTATGCAAAGTCATTGTTTCCCAGTGAAACTTAAGTTTTGAAGATGTCAGAATGCAGTATATGCAATTAGTTATCAACTTTTGTTTTTAGTTGGAGTCACTATACAAGCAGATCATGTGCTTAGATTTTGGGGCTTCAGTTCACTTTCCACATTAAAATGTGCACCTAAGTTGTTGATCTATGTCTTCACTCTTCAGTATCCCACATTATAATACATTAATGGAAGTTGAACACATAGTACATATGTGAACGGGCCTCTAGCTGAGTTGGTTAGGTGGCTCTAGTAGCACTCTGTCCTGAGTTCGACTCCCTGTGGGAGTGAATTTCAGGCTGGGGTTAAGAAAATCCCCTCGTCTGTCCCACGCCAAAGCACAGGTTGGGGCTGTCTTACCCTCCCGCAGGTCGAGTTTTTTGAACACATCGTACATAAATCTACTGGAATCATATATTAATAACATTCTTGCATGTTTTAAATTGGTAACTAGTGCCTGGTTTCAATAAGGATTTGATTGCAAATTTTCTGAGGGATCAGAACTAAAGTTTACTATTTTTTTGCATAGCATAAGTCCACAGTTCACTGTGACCGGAGGTGCTATATCCTAGAGTCAAGCTATTCCTACAATGAAAACCACAATGATGCTTAATGGTTTATTATCTTGTTAACCCTCAATGAAAGATAATCTGACAGAGATAAATTTTCTTGCAGAGGACATATGGTACATGAATTTTTCAGGTGATCCACAATCTCCTAAGAATGGCGAAAATGCTATCATAAAGTCGAAAACCGGATACTGGAAAGTTGTTGGTACTGTTAGAATACCGACAAGTACTGCTATTGTGGGTATGAAAGTTACCCTGGACCATTATGAAGGCCAAGCACCATCTGATAACAGAACTGGGTGGGTGATGAATGAATATCTGGTTGAACAGAACGACGAAGCTAATCTACCACAGGTGACCCATGGTGGTTGATTGATATCATTTTTTTCTATAGCATATAAGCTTTTTTTTTTCAGGGTTGTTGATTGATATCTTTTGTAATTTTGACAGGACTACAAGAATTTGTGTACAATATTCTTTCAGGGAGATGAAAAATTAAATGCTGGAGATAAGCAGATATGTCTGAATGCAAATGTTCCTAATGAACGCAAGGAATTTTACCTTCAATATCTTGCTGAACTAGAAGAGCAAAATGCTGCATGGAACCACCAGGTTTGTATTGTTTTCTTTATGTAAGGCATCCTTAGCAATACCCTGGATCTTTTAGTTTTGCACATATTTTTTTCTCCTTTTAGTGTAAAGTATACTTTGATCCATGATTGTCTGTCATGTAAAATTAAGAAATACTCCTGCAATCCTGTCATTGTAATTCACTTTTTTGTTTTGATTTTGAAGTATTTAAGGTTTTCTCCTTCAGTAACCATACAAAATCTGTTGTTTGTCAGAGCATGCTCCTATCCGATTATCATTTACTTCTTATTGCTTTCTTCTGCATTACAAACTGTGAATATTTATGTATATATAATACTAATGAATATCCAATCAACATATGTCAGGATGTATCTGTAAACGAGCAAAATGTCTCTTCCAGCAAAGGACTGGATGGGCAGAAAACTAGTGCTGCTGCTGATGAATCTGTTAATCATGCCCCTTCTAATGAGGGCTACATAGAACTGAATGACTTGTTAAGCTCAGATTCCTCTGCATCAACTTCGGAATACTCAAGTCAGCGGACTATGATTTCTGAAGAGTACTTTGATTCTGATGCATTCCTGAGGGAGATTAGGACTGACAGTAACACAGCTGATGAAGAACATACAGACAGCAAGTTCAGCATAGCCGCGGCTAGTAAATCAGATTGCGTGGTTATCGGTCCACCTGAACAAGGTAACTTATCCCTTCTGTTGCTTGTTCCAAAACTATAGGAGGCTACAAATCTTTGTTTTGTTCTAGAAACGTAAAGTGTAACCATGCAAACAACCATTTCAAAGTTTATAACCATGAAAATTTACAAGTAAAAAGTCCCAAATGCAATATACTTCACGCAAATACTCAAGAACTGTTGATAATGCTAATTTTACAGCTGCACTTGCTCATATTGATATGCAATGTTTATTTGTTTGTTTCTCATTGCTACTGGTGAAGTTCTTGATTAGCATGCTTGTTCAACAGTATTAGTTCGCATACGAGTAACATGTAAGTTACTCTTTTCTATAGAGTTAGATGATTACTTCTTGGCTCATTAACTTCTTTTATTTATCTTGTTTATTTATACAATAATTTGCTAGTAGGATTTATACTGAAGTTGGCATCTCTGTGCGTGCAGGGTTTGTTAACAATCTTGATAACCATGCCACCATAGCTGGAGATTCACCGCAAAAGTCAGTGCAAAATGATAAAGTAGATGAACACTCAAGTGAGGAGCATCCGCAACACAGTCCTACATCTTCCTGTTTCCCAATAAGTCATGTGAAACGAAGCCGTTCTAGCAGTTCTAGTAGCTCTCAGGGTACCAGCAACAGCAAGTCTCCCCCGAGAGAGCGATCTGCCAGAAAATTTGGAAAATTAGGAAAGAAGTACTGCTGCTTTGGATCTTTCTAGTCCAGTGCATAGCATTTCTGTACTCTGTACAGGAAGCATGATATTACGCCATGCTATTTTGACACGGACTTGTCACCTCAAGAGATTTATGCCAGATCTTCGGATAGAACATAGTCAGAAGACAGCAAGTTTTGAAGCAACAATGACCAACAATACTACAAACTGTGGAAAGTTACATTTTTCTTTTGTTCATAGTGAAGATATCATGACCTTGATGATTCTATCAAACTGAAGTGAGCTACCTTGATTCCATTCTTGATTGATAGGGTCAGATATTCACTGATTCCTGTGTTAGTTCAGTGAAATGAGGATGGCAATAGTTTCTGATTATCACCAGGTGCTCTCATTTGTAAACATCTACAGTACAATTTCATATGATAGAATTTTATATTTTAGTAAGTAATACTGATTGCTCAATACTTAGTTATCCTGCTTGCATCTGAATGAGTATAAGCTTTTGATTTATGAAATCTTCTGTGTGGCAGTCGCCTGTTGTCTGCTGGTAAAACTAGGATGAGTATAAAGCTGGGTTACGTAGATAATGTCACCTGACTGTTAACTTGTTTTACTCTTCAGCTTCAAGTTTCTCCTTGAGTTGTTAATTTGCCATGTGAGTGAATTACTGTATACCGTAAGCATCTGGCCATAGTATGGTTGTGCTTGCTTATGCTATTTCAGCATCAGCATTGGCCACTCTTATAACTTATTTAAGTTCTATATATGCTTATCCTTTTTTTTCGGTTTTTTGGGTTGATTTTGGAGATCGGAAACTCAAGGAATTAGTTTTAGCCTGAATTATGATTTGATGATTGTGGATTTGTGATGGACTGTGTTGACACGAAACTGCAGCACACGCCAAAATACAATACTTTTTTAATACAAAGAACAAAATGCATTTCGACCCGTCGTAGTTCTCAATCATTTCGTGGCACCGGGTGTGGCTGAACCATCTACGATGGGGGGAGCGAATCTGAGGCTCCTGGTAAATCTGGGATTTTGGCTTGACGAGTAGTTCTAATCGGCCTCCGTATGTGAATCGAACTGTTCATTTGTACTTTCGCTGTTTCATGTTATAAGACTTTTTAGATTTTGAATAGATTCATGTATGAATTCATGAATGTGTTTCATATATGTATTCAAATTTATATGAATGTTAGTGAATTTAAATAAAAGATGAAAAGTCCAAAACGTCTTATAACGCGGAACAGACGGACTGTAAACTACCTGGGCGGAGACATGCCATACGTTTTGCACTGTTATTCGGTTGTTTCTTGTTTCTCAAAACAGAGATAGAAGCACAAGTTGGTACAAATATTATTTTGGCTTACTTGCTCAAAGCAAGTGCATTGTAGAATTAGTAGATCCGCTGTATAACCCATTATTTTTCAGTGCTTCAAATTCATGTCGTTTTGTTGGTTTATCTTTGAAAGACATTTTGGTCATTTACACCTAAAGATATCCACAATTGTACAAATGCCTGGAAGATGCGCAGTTCATTCTGAAGAGAAACCGTGTTTCTGGACTCCTTTTTGTTCTAGCTAAGTTACGATTTCACTTTTGACTGGTCGTGAAGACAGTCTCCTCTGCTTTTAAAATGTTTTGACTTCCATCAAGTAGGTACTTGGACGAATATATGATATGTCAAAGGAATACTGTAGATGGACTCTAGACAGTAAATTTTTTTATAAGATATATTTTTAGGACCGCGGCAACATGCGGGATTTCCACAGTCACTAGTCAGACAGGGGCGAAGCTAAGTAGAGCCAAGGGGGTTCCTGGGCACCCGGTTAAAAAAAAATTAGTGCTTAATACCCCTTACTTATCACATGCAAGAACGGTCCATAACCACAGCATGAGTTACGTTGCAGTTTGCAGTCTCCTCTATCTTTTTCTCTCCTTTTCTAATTCTTTACGAGTTAATTTGATTCATTAATTGGAAGAACTCCCGTGAAAGATAGGTTTTGAATTATGTGATAATAGTTGTCAATTTTTTCCAGATCGAATGGTTAGGGTTTGGAGTGAAATTATATAGATACTGTGATGCAGTGTAACCATGGTAGGATAGTATATATAGTTATTGTCTTTTATTTAATCTGAACATTGTTACATGACTAAAAATGAGATGTGCATTTATGGAGAGTTTCTTAACAAAAAAAACTCCGGTTAGCACTAGCAATTCCAAAAAAAAAAAACATGTCTATGATGTCAATTGGGGACAGCAGATCAAGTTGAATAAAGCTCGAGGATGATCGTACTTCTCGAGACAAATCTACCATTTATTTTATTTTTTAGTTAAGCATTTGAAAATTTTGATGGTCGGAACTTAAAATTTTGATCGAATATATTATCCTAGACATTAAATATTTCTGATTAAAAAGAAGTATTCTGCTCTGCTAATTAATGATTGGTATGCTTTTGAGGACCGTAATAGTTCTATCGACCTGAGCCCCTAAAATGTCAGGACCGGCCCAAACTCCATTGTTTGTTATGTTAAATCATTGATGGTAATAATGCACGAAAACAATATAATTTACTATAATATTGCTTGAAAAAATTATATGCTAGTACTATAGTTGTGCACCCCCCCTTCCACTCTTCTCTAGCTCCGCCACTCACTCACACAGGGGTTCCAGAATCATGCATGCCATATTCCATATCCTCTAGTAGGCTAGACCAAACTAATTAGTTCAGTTCTATTACCCAACTACATCCATCCATTACTGCTAAAGTTGGACAAACATCATCTCGCATTTCTATAGACAACCTGAACAGCTCGAGACAAGGCTTAAGTTGCAGGTCTGCCCCTCGTTGCATTGCAACACCTCCACATGCCTGATCCTGCCTTTGCCTTGGCCATCAAAGGTCTCTTTGCGGTCGAAGCACTCGATGTCAGCGTGGAACACCGGTGCGACTGGCGACAGATTGAGGGTAAAAACAGCAAACCATGCATGATAAGTTCAGTGGAAAGATCATCGATGGAGAAGAACATGAATTACTTGTAGTGAGGTCGTATGAAAAGACTTACCTGTACATACTGGGTAGGGATCTTGCACAGTGCTGCATTTGCCAACAGATGTTGGCCAGAAGGAACTAGGGGAACCAATAGTCAGTCACAAGTAAATTCAAGGGAATGTGCTATGGATTAACTTACATTCTGCAGAGCTCGCTGCTTATGCACTGGATTTCTTCAGCTGTAAAATTGTTGTCATCATGGAGAACAGAGTAAAGGGCCTCCGTGTGCTTTCCCTGGCAAGGAATGTTAACAGTGAACAGAAAACTACAAAAAATAATAATCTTGAGCAATAAAACAGGCTACACACTACTGTGCAGTAAAAGATGCACCAAATTAATATATCTTACATGAATGTTGTGAGCACGGCCAATCAAATAGAACTCAAGCCTTGTATGGTTGCAACTCTCCTGCTTAACTGCAGTTCATATAGGACCATGGAAATAAAAGCAAATAGTCAGGAGTTATACAACAAGTGGTCAAGTGGAATAGATACATGTAACAGTAAAAAAGAGGGAGAAAGCACAGTAAGGACGATCACACTAACCATCTTGTCTAACACTGGTTTTTGTCTCAATCCCTAGAACACTAAAGAATGTGACTGCTGGTTCATATCCCTCCTCCAAAGAGGTACAAGGCTTTTGAGGGGAGAAGTACAACATCAAAAAAAAGAAGGGAGAAACATCAACATTTTGCAAAGTAAAACCAAACCAGATAAGGAAATCAAGGTGTATAGCACTGTATGCCTACCTTTTTTATCACATCCATTTCATGATGGAGAATTTGATCTTCACTTATACCAGCTCTGTGCATGGTCAGTATTCTATCTCTATCAACTGGACATAAGATGGAGAGAATTAATACAATTGCTTCTAGACACATACCTATAGAAGATAATCCTCTTGGCCCAACAGTTTGTGTTCAGGCGGAAGGCAATTAGCAACTCCCTTAAAAAATGAGAACATTAATGAGACCTTTGTACCTACAGATCAGATTAAAAACAAACATACCTAATCATACCACCATCAATAACAGCATTTTCTTTCTCTGAGAACACACAACATTTTCTTTCTTTGAGAACACATGTTGAACAAAGACCAAACCACTGTGCTTTCTGGCTTCTGGCCAGTCCATCGATGTCACCAACTACATTTGCAAATTCAGTAACATATAATGCCAGCTGAAATGTGTTGTTACAGAAGTTTTAAAAGGTGTACCTTTTGTGGTTGTCTATCAGTTTAGTTAGGTGTAGTGTGACTAGTGTCAAACCACGAAGCAAAGAAGGAATCAAGGAGAAGAAAGATGCATGAAGAGACATACTGCTGTAGCACATAATGGCTGGTCTCTTCCACGTGAGGATCGTACGGTAGTAGCACCAAATATAATCGTTGGAACTTCTGACTCTGACACAAATGGTATGCCATTCTGCAAAAAGGGGCCCGCCACCTGAATACCATGCCCTCGAACCTGATTAGTTGTGGAATTCTAAACATGAGAGTTCTTGATAAGTATATCTACACATCAAAATCAAACAGAAATAACCTTCTTCTGTATGTCATGGGCAACACTTTCCAAGTATTGCTGGCTTGGCCTGCTAACAGAACTTGGCAAACAGCAGTGCATTAAAATCCCAAGGTTCTGGCACAAACCATCATCTTTAGCTGCAAAATTTCACACGCCACAGTCACCAAAAAAAAAGGAAAATTCAAAGGTGTTTCTGACACAAACAATAATTTGCATACCATCATTATCTGTTTCTGGCAAAACTACAATGAGCAGTTCAACCTGAATTCCACGTATTGCTAGACTTTCCGATGTCTCCTTGTGTACATCCAGCAAAGTGTCTTCTATATTGGTGGAAAGAACCAAATTATCTTTTACAACGGGCATTGTTGGATATAAAGCCTATAACATTCATACCAAGGTCAGATGTAAGAACCATTCTACATCACCCTGGCTTACATCAGAAAAATTTAAACATGCCCATTTTTTTGTGATACCTGTGCAAACTTCTCTCTAGAAAAGACAATAGGAAATCGAATGGTGGAGAACAGTGAGAATTCTTCTTCATTGATATAAAGATTGAAATGTATAGCAGTAGAACTGATAAAAAGAATAACCGGAATGATAAATAAATCCGCATAAGGGTAGAATAGTTGAAACAAATGCTAGAATATAGAATCTAGCATAGTCATTTGACGTTTAGATTCTAAAAACTTATACATTTGTTTTACTGCTTTTGAGCACATGTTATTTCATTTAGGTTCTGTTGTTCCATTGCAAATTTGTGTCATAATCGTATGAGTAACAAGCTGCCAAAATCAAACATCTCACTCAAGCTGTCAGACACTAGATCCATAATCTAATTGAGCAAGCATTATATCTGGTTCATCATAATTAAAACATGATAAATTATTTTCACGACATTATTTGAACATATTGAGAAAGGTTCTACTTATTGCTTATTATGCTGACTACAAAATACTATGATTATCTGTTATCGGTAACCAATAATAAGATCCAAAAAAGAGTAACTACCAATGTCATGTTGTTTCATTCACAATATATCATGATATGTGTTCAAGCGAAATTAGATAGCTAGCTTAATACTTACTAGCAGTAAAAGTTGAGTAGAGTTAGTAAAGGAAGATCTCAAATAGCATATACCTGTCGATATAGCCTATCATTGTGGTTTCTCTTAAAACGTTCAGTCTCAGACATTGGCTGCTCCTTATCCATCTTCCTCTTCAGGGAGTCACCACTTATGACTGTTCTCTTCTCCCAATGTTTTGTTGATCTGGAACTTGTAGTAGCCATCGTCATCGAAGAGCTCGTGGTACTCATCCCAGGGCACAGCAGAGACGTTCTTGAAGGGGAACTTGATGCCCCAGCCAGCGCGGAGGTACAAATCGCACCACTTGGGCTGCAAAAGAAGTCCAAATGATGGTGGCTCATTCGGCATGCAGTCAATCAACCAACATGGATCCCAATCCTCTTCTTCCTCCCAAATCCTCATCCTCTTCTTCCACCTCATCGTCGGAACAATCGGACATTTCAGAGCAATCATTTTCAGAGCAACAATTTCCAGGCTGTTCAGAGGCAATATCATCACTTAAGGCTGTTGAGAGGCATCATCAAGTTCATCTTCTTCATCAGAGCTTCGTCCTGCATGAGTATTTATAGCAGCAGCAGCAGCCAGCAGGGTCACCTTGTCCTGTCTGCCCCTCCATGGTTTGGTGGTGTGGCTGATCCACACGGGTGACCTCGACGAGGGACGCCGCCGCCGCCGCCTCGTCGTCGATCCGCAGGAGACGTAGCCTGTCCGCCGCGTTGCTGGCCGTCGCGGCGGCGGCGGCGGCTGGCGAACCTGCATTTGCCCCGCTGCACTCCACGGCTTGGGTTGGCTGCTTGACGGGGATGCCCTCGTCGAGGTCGACGGTGGTGGCGCCCGGGGAGGAGGATGACCCGGCGGCGGCGGCGAGTGCAGGATCTCCAGCGGTCGAACAACGGGGGATTGGGGATGGAATTACTGCGTCTCGAATATCGACTGCGCGGATTATTCTATTATATTTCTATATACTACTTTCATTTCAAAATATACAATGTCATTGACTTTTCACTTGATCGTTAAAAATATATAATTATTATTTATTTTATTGTAAGTTGTTTTATCATTAAATAAAATATAGCTTAACTTATTTCTTTACATATTTATACTAATTTTTAAATAAAACAAATAGTCATGTATAAAAAATTAATGGCGTCATACTTTTTTAAATAAAACGAATAGTCATGTATAAAAAATTAACAACGTCATATATTTTAAAATGATACTAATGTATGAAACATCAATTTCGGAATTGATCTACCAAAATTAATATACCAAATAGTATTAGTTAAAAAAATAAAGTCGATCCAACTAGCACATGTTCGGTTTACATGGGCTTAACTTACCTTACCTCTATTTTGTATTATAAATTGTTTTAATTTTTTCCCTTAGAACTTTTTTAAATTTTCTATATATAAGATATAACCATAGGTATTGTAGTCATAGATTCTATAAAACCACAATTTAAAAACTTGTGAATTTATTTGAAGGAATAGATAAATGACATTGGACAAAAAATCGAGGGAAGTTTTTTATAATTTTGAACCACCTGATTTTTTGGATGATTCGTGTGCCTAACTCTTCCTCTAGCTCCGTGACGATAGGTAGAGGCCAAAGAAGCTAAGGTGTCATTGAATCAAAGGATTTACGGAGAAATTTCATAGGATTGAAATCCTATAGGAAATTTTTCTATTTGACCTTTTGATTTAAAGGATTGGAGTTTTTCAAATCCTATAAAATTCCTATGTAATGACTTATTGCATGTAGGTTTTGAAGAAAAGTTAGCAAGAGGTCTAATCTCTTGGAAAAATTCTTGAGTCTATCTCTCTCATTTGATTCCTGCGTTTTTCATGCGGTTCAATCAAACGATCAATTTCTGTGTTTTGCAATCTTCTGTTTTGCACTTATATTCCTGTTAGAATTCTGTGTTTTTCATATTCCTTTACTTTTTCATTCCTACGATTCAAAGGGACCCTTAAAATTTAAGGTCCTAGGTTTAGGTGGGGGTGAGAGGAGAGGAAGAGGGGATAGATCATTGAGTTTATAGGGATGATTTTGGTAGGCAGCAGCACAACGTTGGGCGATGGATACGGGCAAGTGGCGAGGTGTGGGAGCTACGAGTATAAAGGAGAGTAGTGGGCTGTTGTTGATATCAAGATAAATCAAAGCTTGGTTATGGACGGTGGTGGTTGGGAGCCGCCGAAGCAGGAAAGACGATGGGGATGGGTGCATTTACCGTCGTCTACTTGGGAAAGAGAAAGTGAAGCTGTTCGGTCATCGGGGACGAGGAAACACATGAAAATACGTCAGTGGGAGTGTGGGACTGAGGAAGGAATGGATGTTAGGGTTTGGGAATTGTTGCATGGATTTGAAAGCGATTCAATGATTCGTAATCTCTAAAATATTTGTAAGTGTTTTTTTTCTGTCAAATGTCATATTGATAGTCGATTTTTAATTTGGACGATGGCTGATGCCTGAGGACTTCCACAAGGCGACCTCCATTGGCGCGGCGTATACGTGGCTGAGGCTGATGGCTTCCGCAGGCGTGGGCGCGTGGCGTCGACACCGCGGACTGCCTCCGCTGGCCAGGTGATAATAAAGGTTGAAAAGCCAAAAGAGAAGGGCAATGGATCTGCACTTTTTCCGTAAGAGGTTGACGGATCCAAGTGTGTTGGTGCTAGTTGTTGTCAGTGTCTTAGCTAGATGGGAAATTGGGACAAACTAAATTAAGTGTGCAAACGGTATGAATTAAGGGATCATTTGCTGTCCTTTTCAGATTTAATACATTAAGGTCTATTTGGTAGGCTCTAATTGTTAGAGATATATTTCCTTGTTTGTGATTATTTCTTATTGATATTCTTTTCATATCCCTTCGATTTTATTTCTATAAATTGGTTGAATTGATATGAAAGGTTCTTAGTCTATATGTAATCATCGCATTGAGTCCTATCACTCTAACTTGGTATCAGACTTTTTGCTTCCGCCACAAAACCCTAAAACCTCCCTCTCCCTCCCGTGCTCGACCGCCGGCTGCCGCCATGACGCCCGCACCGTCTGAGCCAACCTCTTCGTGATCCTCTGCCCTCCACAACACCTCTCAGGCCATCACCGACATCGTCCGTGCTGTCCTCCTCCCACGCGGATCCGTAGGTGACACTGTCGTCGTCGACTATGCCGCCATCACCGCGTCCACCGCGGCCCGCGAGGCGATCACCGCTCTCCTCACCAAGCTCACCCCGGGCGACGCATTCTCCACCTCCAAGTCACCGCCCGTCGCTTCGTCGGACCGGTTGCCTACGGCACCACCGAGGCAGCTCTGGCCCCTGGCATTGACATCTCCTATGGCGCCTTCTTTGATCGCCATGGCGCTCCTGATGCCCCCGTTGAACCTCTCGGCACCCTGCCCCGGCCTTGTCAGCCTTCCTCCCACCGAACCTCGACGATGATGCGACCGCAGCTCTCCATGCACAAGCCGTTGCTGTTCTCAACATCAAGGCCCTCGTTCCCGTCACCCTCAACATCAACGCCGACAAATATAGTCACTGGCGCGGCCTCCTTCTCATCACGCTCAGCAAGTATGCGCTCACCGATCACATCTTCACTGACATCTTCTGGTCGGACTGCCCCGATTGGATGCACATGGATTGCGTCGTCCTCACGTGGTTGTATGACATGATCTCCAGTGACCTCCTCGAGTCCGTCATGTCGTTCACCACGACGGCTCGGCTTGTTTGGCGTAGCCTCGAGCAGCAATTCATCGACAATTGTGAGTACTACGCCGTCAACCTCTCGGCGGAGTTCCACAACTTCACCCAAGGTGATCTCCCAGTCACCGACTACCGCCGGAAGATGAAAACTATGGCTAACGGCCTCGCCAACGTGGACGAGCCCGTCACCGACCGCCAACTCGTCATCACCACCATTACAGGTTTGAATGAGATGTTTGGTCATCTCCAATCACTTATTCCCATGCAACGACCGTTCTTGTCATTCGCCGATGTTCGGTACCAACTTCTTGAGGAGATCACCAAAGGGCATCACCGATCCCGTGGTACGCCCACGGCCTTCCTCGTCGGCACCACCACCAAGAACTCCCACTCAGGGGAGGGAGGGTCCGCCCCAGCCAATCCCGCCCACGCCACCTAAACATCGCTTCATTTTCCTAATTCATTTTCTCGGATCACTCCAACCCACTCCACTTTTTCTTAAGAGCTTAAAGGGTTTGGTTGGACTCAAGGTCCACAAGAGATAGGGCTGAAGCAGTACCAAATAGTCCCTTAGTATTATTATTCAGTTCCGAGCTAAAGGGATGTCTTTATTGGTAGTATTAATCCCTACATCCCATAATATAAGGCATAACTATTTTTTTCAATGCTTCATAATATAAGACGTGCATGCATGCATTCAATTAACTAGCACCTCCTCTCCACTAAATTATAAATTTTTAAATCCTCCACACTCAAGATCTCTAATTCTATTGGTCGCATGCATTATATTTATTAGGATAATCCAAACTAGGAGGTGATAGTAATTGTTTCTTGGTTTTTGAGTTAAGGGTGGTTATGCCTTATATTTTAGAATGAAGAGAGTAGTAGAGAAGCCACTCTTCTGCATTTTAGATATCACTCATACTTAGAATTCAAAAATTAAAACTTAATTTTAATTTGATTTTGAGGTTTTCATCGTCCTATTTTGCAGCATTAGATTTTCCCCCTCAATAACATATTTATAAAAGTTTTACCACCCATAAATTTATTTTTGGTTGCTTCGTTTATTTTTTTTCACGGCTGACAGCTCAAACGATCAGAGCCGACTCCATGAATTAATTGAACTACTTGCCTATCCTGTTTTCATGTTTTCAGAATCTCATGACAACATTTCCGAAGAAGCATCTGTGGCATTTGAATATATAAGACGCACCAAGTCGGATATAATCTAGGAACATAAAAAAAAACGTACTGGAGTTCAACTGAGACTGAGCAGCAGCAGCTACTAGATTTTATCGATAATGGAAATTAATCCAACCTCTGCATCAAAAAATGTATCCGTCCAAGCAACAACTATGTACTCTTTTAATTAGATAAAATTAAGCTTAGGAGGCTGGGGTCAAACTTAACTGTGACATCAATCATGCCATGATTGAGTATTCTCATCATATCATGTGAATTCTGGTCTTCTAATTAAAGAAGTGAACTATGTGCTCTCAGTGACACTTCCCATTTAATCATAAGATAATTGAGTAAAAGGTAAAGAAGTCTAATATTTAGCATGTAGTAGTATTTTTTATTAGTAAACATATTAGGTCAAGCTAATAAATTGTAGATATCAGAAACTAAACTCTTGATTAGTAGTCTCAAAATTCAGTCATACAAATAGCTAAATTTCCTTACTATATGAAGCATTTCACTTTTGTCATATGAATCAATTTTTAATCTAAATCTACTGCTGCAAACACCATGAAATGCATTGGAAGAGCTCAGCATATCTTACTTGTAAGGGAGCATTTGTATGACCATATATTGAATTTGGTAATGCAACAGACAAACTGAGAATTTTGTGTACAACTTTCAAACAAACAAACTAGTTTGAATCATGTGAAGATTTTTCAGTAGAATTTATAATCCTGTTAACAAGTATTTTGATTCTGATAACTTGATCTGTAGATAAAAGATGTAGCTGGGAAAAAAAGAAAGTATTGCTGCATCGCAAGGCCCACAATCTTCCAGTTCCAGAGTAACACATCACCAGACAAATGATGACTTCAATACTTAGGCCTAGTTCAAATTTGCGATTAGGTTTAGCTTTTCAGCGACACGCAAAACGAGGTAAGTCATTAGCGCATGATTAATTGAGTATTAATTATAACAAACCTTAAAAATGAGTTTATATGAGAAGTTTTTTTTTTTTTGCAAAAAACACATTATTTAACAGTTTGAAAAATGTGCTACCAGGAAGCAACGAAGTTGCAATTTGGAGTTGAAGAAAAGAACGCAGCCTTAGTTAAACAAACATTTAACTAATAATGGGATATACTGAACTTAATATCCTAGCTGCATCTATCATGAAATGCACTCACCATCTCAAACAAGCTGTTGATTACACTATGGAAAATGTTACAAGTACAAAAAAAAAATCCAAACAAACTTTTTACAGAAACTGATGTAGCCTGTTGTGAGTGCTTCTTGCTTTTCCATAACCACCAACTGATTAGATTTAACAGTGAGATCTTTGTTTGTAAGAATTTTTTAGTATGTGTAGCACTGCTCTTATACTATATATCAGACAAGGAAAAACAATTGACAAGTATGCCCTCGTTTCTTTGAATGCAGTTCTAGCAAAAAAGCGAGAAAATAACTCATAAATTTCACTATTCAGTTGACACTTGCAGGGAACATGTGACTAAGAAGATGCTGAAGTTAACAACCCACTAAGCATTAGAATATGCTGCATGGAATCTCTGTATCTGACAAAGCAATTCTGATCAGTTGGTGGCTGCTATCAGCAACTTAAGTCACTTGATTCTCCCTAACTGTAATGATAATACATGTCAGACATCCCATTGCCATTTGCTGGGTTTCTGAAAAAGACATATTCAGGGAGAATGTGGCACATCTTCATGTTACTACTATGTTAGTTGATATCCGCCACTGTGCTAACAAATGGAAAAAGGGCTGGCCAAAAGGCAAAAGCAAATTGACATGAATTTCACAAATATTCTGAAAAACATAGACGCTATGCACCAAATGTATGAATATGCACGGAAGAAAGCATATTATACCGATACCACATAGCTGTCTGCCAAACTTTTAGCAAGATCGAAACTAACCTATGATGGACAGCAACCATCATGGTTCCTTCTCTTTTT
Organism: Oryza officinalis; assembly: GCA_008326285.1. NCBI lineage: Eukaryota > Viridiplantae > Streptophyta > Magnoliopsida > Poales > Poaceae > Oryza > Oryza officinalis. The sequence goes on along the minus strand of BDMV01000010.1, from coordinate 17,484,070 downwards.
TGTTGTTGTCAAAGGGAACCATTACATTTTAGGTTGGTTCAAATGCACTATTATATGGAAATTTCGGCAGTAACTAGTATAACTGCTAACTCCATACCTTCATTACCATGAATCCTGAAATGGCCTAGGCACTCAAAAGATTCAATTTATTTGTAATTTCATTCAAATTGAGTTTCACCATAATATCAAAAGTCGAACCAAATACTAGTAGAGTAATAGTCAATATCAATTTCACTTGCTCCAAAATTTCAGCAAAGTGCACCTCATATGTACATCCATCACAACTTAAACAACATAAATTGCATCACAACAATGAACAATACCTCGCAATCTTGAGCTCTGCTCCCCAAAGGTCAGTTAGGATGATGGATGATCCTTTGAAGCACGACGGTCCTCGCACGGCGGATGTCCCGGCTACACCGGTCTGCCTGCTCTCCCAGATCATCCACACTCTTCATGAACAATTCCAGCTTCTTCTTGACCTCCTCTATGCCGAATCGCACCGCCTCCTCGTCGCGCTCCGCGAACTCCACGGAATCGGCCATGGAGCTGATCTGAACCTCAAGGTGGCCGACGAGCACCCTGATGCTGTCAAGGTCCTTGATGGCGATGAAGGTGCCGACCTGCATTGCGCTCACCACCTCCTTGTGTCCCTGGAGCGCGTCCTGGTATTTCTTTAGTAGCGAGTCGATCCATTTCCCCGCCGAGCCCACCGGCATGGAGGCAGCAGCGGCGAGCGCCGCGGCGACGGGCGGCGCGGCGATGGCCGCGGCCACGACCGAGCAGACGAGCAGCGCGGCGAAGGTGGTGAGGAAGACGATGCCGGAGACGCGGCGCCACACGCGGACGGAGCGGAGGCGGCGGTCCAGGCGGCGCTTCCGCCGCCGGAGCTTGTCCACCATGGCCATCTGCTGCCGGTACACGGTCTGGAACGCGGCGAAGAACTCGTCCGTGAACGGCTCGCCGGCCGTCTTGAACTGGCGCAGCTCGCCGAGCGTGCTCGCGTACAGCTCCGACGCCGCGGCGGCGGCGGGGGGTTCGTGGTGGTGGCGCTGGAGGGCGAGGTGGAGGATGAGCTGGGAGTCGCGGGCGCGGTGGAGGGACTTGTCGAGCGCGGCGAGGAAGTCGAGGGTGTGGAGGCTGCCTTCGAAGTAGTCCTCGACGAGGTCGAACAGGTCGGGGCTCCGCCACACGTCGCGCTTGCAGGCGAGCACGACGCGGACCACCTCCTGGTTCATGTCGAGCAGGCAGCCGGTGACCTCCCGGAGGGAGGCCAGCGACAGCGACCGCACCTCCACCCCGGACGCCACCGCCGTGATGGCGCGGCTCGCCCGCCGCCGCAGCGCCGTGTCGAACGTCCCCAGCTCCGGGTCCGCGCTGCACGCCGCCTCGTACGACCCTGGCTCCCCCTCCCCGTCCTCCTCCTCCTCCTCCACCACCGCCGCCGCCGACCTCCCGCTCGCCAGCCGCCGCGGCCGCATAATGCCGTGACGGTTCCCCATGTCCGGCGAAGCCAAGATACACAGCAAACAAAAACCCAAATCTTGGCACAAACACACAAAATCAAAGAAACAGAAAAAAATTGGGGAGGATTGTGAATTTTATAGGATTGTGGTGAGCGGGGGAGTGTGGGAAGAAGAGGGGAGGTGATGTGGCGGAGGATGGCTTGCACGCATTAGGAAAAAGAGGAAGGACGGAGGAGGTGGCGGTGGCGGCAATGGCGACGCGGGGAAGCAACCGGAGGAAAGGAAGCGCGCCACTGCTCCTCTTCCCCTCCACCTCTGGCCTCTGGGGGTAGGGGGGAGTGTGAGAAGCTGTGTCGATGTGTGCAAGCGCGTGCTCACGTGCTCTTCGTTTCTCTCTCTTCCAGCAGCAGCAGCACAGAGAGAGAGAGAGAGAGAGAGAGAGAGAGACGCGTGTTCCCTGCCTGGCGGGGGGGAAGCTGGAGAAGTGCAGAGTGATGAGAGAGGAGCGTGAGGCTGGTGCTGGCAGCCATGTGGATGTGGGGCTTGGCAAAATACGTGATATTTTTGTTTTCAACCCTATTTTGACAAAGTTCTAGATAGCTGGAGCAGTAACTTTCTCATTTTTCAGTGTAAACGATATATTTTATTAAAACTCTATATATAATATTCTTAAAAGAATAATTTCATTTTCTAAGTCTAGGACATCCACGTGAATCAAAAGTAATCCTTAGATGGGTACTTTTACCATTGAAAGATGACATTAGAAAGAGAAATAGAATGAGCTACCCATACCTATAAAAACATTCATATGAATTAAAATATATTGTCTCTCCTCTTTCTTTCCTCTTGCTGAGAAATTATTGGCAGTTGGATTGATTCTTTTATGATGTGTGGACCTTAGCTTAATGTCAATTGCTATCTTTGTATATTGTTGTTAACGGTGAAATTTGGTAATCGACTTGGAAGCGGAAGGGGAACCAAAGCAGAGAGGAAAGATTGAGTTGGAGACAGACCAGGTTTCGTATCGGACCCGGTGGTCGTATCGGACTGGGAAAGGTGTTGCCATAAAGAGCATATCGGCCGATTCGGATTCAGTTTGGTTGTGGGCCGATACGGGTTGTAAGTTGACAGCGTTGACGTGAGCTTGGTCTAGGCTTGAGATAAGCTTTAAAGGGGTTGCCAAATAAAGATAAAGCTCGGTTTTAGGCAATTGTATCTTGTAAATTAGGTAGTTTAGATATAATCTGTGGCTAGAGTCTGTCGCAAAGACTTGTTTGTTAGTTGTAGATAAGATCGTACCTGACAAGGGGTCTGTTGTAATCTCGGGTATAAATATCCCGATAGTTTGTACATGTAATCTCTCTCTCAATCAATCACACAATCAAATCAATCTACTTTCGGCGCATCGCCAACCCTCGTAAGAGGTCGACTCCTAACGAGTTCTTGCTTCCTTAGAGCAAGGTAAGAACTCGTACCCGACGATTTGCATCGTCGGGGCTAGCGTGTCGCTTTAGGCACGTTAAGCCCTGATGATGTGATCGTCGTTTATCGTGTTTTAGCTAACCTAGATGTGGTTTGCTAATTCCATCTCGCCAGCGGTTAACTCGTTTTAGGGTTTGTTGCCGACGATGATTGAATTGGTTTACTTGTTTAGGTTATCTAAGGCATTTACCATCCCCAAAAGCAATTGACGGTTTGATTTTCTTTGTGCTAAGTCTCGATTCACACTTTGAGTTGCTATCGACCTTAGTCCTGTTTCGAGATCTAACACGAAGCCTGCTTTCGGTTGTAATTAAGGATAGCGCCGGGGTTTCAGCCGGTCTTACCTAATGCATGTGATTATTTATGTTTTTGCATGTGTTTGCCACTTATACATGTGGATCGACAAATATAAACGTATCGGTTGCAGGGTGTCTTCAAGATGTCTTTGTGATTGGTGTATTTATATTGGCCGATTGGCTTGTATAAGTTTGCACTAGGGTAATAGCTAGTGTGTTTATCTTCATGAAATCCTCATCGGCTGCTTCTAGTAATTTGCCTTAGACATGTTAAAATAGGCCGATGAGGTTAGATCTGTTTCAATTTACTTATTATCTTGAGTAAGCCGATACAGCTTTGCCCTATCGGCTGGATTATAACAATGTGACATCGGCCTATCGGCCGATCGACCATTGTTTTCTGATATGGTTTACTTGTTTCTTGTTGATTGCAGATCAAATCAACTGGCACGCTCTGCGCACGACTAGGCAAGCCAATTTGGATCTGCATTGGAGTTAAGCAGATCTCCCAGGCCGCCGTGGTAACGCGGAACCCGTTTTGTGGTCGAACGGGTCCAAATTCTGCGCCAACAATTGTGAAGATTGAAACAATAAAACTCTACTTTTGTGGGACTCGTCTATATGAACTGGTTGGTCCTTATGTATTATTTGAATAAGCTTTATTAATCATGTACTAATAAGCTTTCTCATTTCATGTGTGACTAGAAATCTCTCCACAACCTAAAAAATGAAGGCAGCTTTAAGGCGAATGATTTAGGATGAAGATTTTTAGCGGCAAACAATAAAACAAGTCATCAGCGTATGATTAATTAAATATTAAGTATTACAATATTGAAAAGTGGATATATTTAAGTTTTAAAGAAATTTTTACATAATTTTTTAACATGAAATACACCATTTTGTGCATTTAATGGTTTGAGAAGTGTGTTAAAAAAAGAGGAAGAAACTAAAACTCGCATCGAATTCAAACGCAGCCTAAATATAATCCAAATAAGCAAAATACAGCTAACAAACTCTCATGTTATGATTCAGTAATGATTTTGACAGCAAGAGGCTATGCAAAAAACCTAAGTTTGTCAACAGCTGTCGCTACACAACACGAGAATAACAGCAATAAAAAAAGATATGCTAAATATTTCCCTTGCCATTAATTTTTTTTTCTGACTACATTTTGATCATTGCTTCACCAAATTATCTTTGTCGAGGCATTAACTTCCCTCAAATGTGATACCACAAGAAAAACATAATCTTTTGAGGAAATTTTAGTTTCTTTTAGGTAATGTGTTTACTAAGACATTAATTTTCGATTTATGTGATCCTCTGGTTTCAACATGTTCATCAAATTCAACGAGACCGTGCCAAAATTTCAGTAGCCATAAATTTGGCAAACGGGACACAAGTACTGGTACACTTTTGTAAGCAACCCAGTGAGTCATCTACTCTGAAGTCTCTAAGATCAAGCAATCACATTACTTAAAGTTACTAATTAATAGTCCAATTGTAGAGATAACACTTCAGAATTGACGTACATAGAATTAGTTATTCGTTAACAAAAATAACATGAGTGGAGCACAAAATTGGCACATGGTTTATATCCGCTCATGCTTGTTGAAGAAAGCAAAACTAGATAGCCAGCAGCGAAGCTAAAAACACTAAAATTTACTTGTTGAAGGAGGTCATTAGTACTAATCTTTTGAAATTTCACAGAGGCTAGCTACAGTAATTATGGTGAAATTTTTGAGAGATTGAGGGATAGCACCCTGCATGCCCATCTCAAAGCAATATTTTGCAAGTTCATTGCACAAATGCAGCAAGCTAGCTAGGTGAATTCCAGAAAACTGCAGTGTTTCTTGTGGAGCAGTGTCACAGCTAAGCTGTTCGATCATCATGGTGGCCACAAAACAAATTAAAGAGAAAGCTGATTATTGACTTATCTGTACACATTCTCTCCTTGTGTCAAAGGATGATGGATCCAAAGCATGTTGGCACCAATTGTCACTTTCTAGCTAGATGGTCAATTCAACTCAAATAGGACAACTAAATTAAGGGTGCAAACGGTGTGGATCAAGGGATAATTCGCCGTCCCTTTCAGACTTGATAGATCCACTCAGTTCCTTCTGGAGTTGTAGGCTGTCTTTATTTAGTGGAGAAAGCCATCGGTCGCTTTTTAGGGATGGATATGACTAATATTTTTATTATATATTTATATACTAAATTTTAATTAATGTCATGATCAAATGTCTATAAAGACATGCATTAAAAACAGAAGAAGTATATCACGCAGCCACATCTGATGTCTTCTCCACGGATAACTCACACACCACCTGAATAACATGACGGTTCTAGCTACTTCCTGTCTCTAATTAAGTACACGAAATCCTCTTGCGTCGTCACGCCCACGGTGTCCATCATGGTGTTGAGGTTGAAGATGTCTCGATCGTTAGTGCGTAATGTATTCTTTCCTTGAATCATCTTCTCCAAGTCGATATCCAGACAGTAGTATAGTAGCCGGTGTAATCTAAGCCGGGTGGACGATGCTGTTGGTCTTGCGTTATTCCTTTCCTGTTTGGATGTTGGAATTGGACACGATGAATTAAAAATGGGACGATGTTGGAGTCCAATTCAAATCAATGTGGACAATGTAGTACTACATCAGTCACAAACGATATGTCATGACATCAACAAAAACCACCATTAATACTGTGAAGGAAATATTATTTTGTGTTGTTAATTTTAACAATTGAAAGGGTCGTTATATCTAGTTTTATAATAAAAAAATAGTAATCAGATTCGATCTATTAGTTAAATTGGATTTTTCTTTTTTACAAAAACAGGAACATGCGGTGACCTCGACTGCTTCATCCCGCCACCGGCTAAGAACCATCTCGGCAAACCGACCGTAGTTTGTCACGTGGGTCTGCACGGGTTTATAGGTTTTTAAAGTGTGCCAAGTATTAGTGGGCTAGACCGGTACCATCAATTGATTCTGGGCCAAAATTGACATGAAATTTTGTGCCCACTGTTTTGTACCATATTGATATTGTACATCCTAAGGCTGTGTTTCGTCTGTCTGTGTTGGAAAGAAATTCTCTTCGCACGAAAAATAGAGCGACTCATTAGCATATGATTAATTAAGTATTTGCTAATTTTTTTTGAAAAATAGATTAATATGATTTTTTAAAGCAACTTTCGTATAGTAACTTTAAAAAAATGTACTCAGTTTGAAATACGTGCGCGCAGAACATGAGAAAAAGGAGTTGGGAACACAATATGCCGAACACATCATTAGATGAGTTCAATAGATCATTGTCAAAACTTGGTTTCGGCAATAAGAAATTGGGGGTAGCAGTCAAGTGTCAAACACGATGGGTTAGTAGACAAAGAAATTTAGACAGGTTTAGGCCTTCTATAAAGAAGTGATACCCTACTCCTGTTTCGGGGATTAGATCCACCGCGTGGTTTATTGATCTCTTGATCTCTTTCCTCTTATGTCGATCTCTTTCAATCTCTTGCAATCTGTCCCTCAAGGGACGTCATATCCTCTTTATATAGGCTTAGAGGATAGGCTCACAAGTCGGAGACCTAATTACATATAGTATAGGACTCTATATTATTCCCGACTCAGGACTATAAGCCGTTCCTTATTACACAAGGTAACGTAATACTTAAGTCTTAAGCCGATTAAATAATCATGAAACATAACCTATCCCCTATAGACAGTCGGATAAACCAGCCATGAGGGTATACGGTACCCATAATCTCCACAGTAGCCCATGAGACCTTCACAGTCAACAAGATAACTTTGCCTCGAACCAGAATAACACATAGCCGAGTACCTCCTTAGCCGAGTGCTTCCATCACCGAGTGCTTTATCATCCAATAAAAAGACTGTGAAGGGCTGAAAACATCTCAAAAATTACCAGGAATATATACTTAGATGCATCGACTAGATGCACCTAATTAGGTGTAGCCCCCGACTATGTGTTTAGTTAAATAAACTAAGCATATAGTTAAGAACTATAATAATTTTACTCATCTGAATGGTATAGATAAATGTCTAGCCTAAGCCAAAAGCAATCATAAAAAATCATATAACACATAACCTTATAAACAAGGCATAGTGTATAATGACCCTGAGTAGTGGCAAGCTCATGCTATCCGAGTCATTATGCCCGAGTCATCTCAAAGCATACAATTCGTCCATCCTCAGGAATATGTTGTATAAACAATAAAAAATCTGAGTTAATAAACCTCAATAGATTTATCAATCATCTGAAAAATATGATCAAAATATTAAATAGCCTAAGCCATAATATTGGTCTTAATAAAAAAAGCACACCAAGGTAGCAAAATAGCATTGATATAATATAAAATCAATTGCTATGAACAAACCAAACAGCTCCTGCAACCTATAGAAAAGTTACCAGGACAGTTATAAAAAACTTTACTGTTTGTCACCTTCCAAGTTGCATCGTACCAACCCTCAAAAAGTCGTGTAACTGCTATATGAAAGGATTTTGAAGGCATCGGGCAATAAGACACGTGCATATTACCAAGGCAAATCTGCTTAAGTCCCTAAAGACATTTGTCAAGCCACACCTGAATTATGGGCCGTAAGCTTCTCATGGGTCTCGGCCCAAATTCGAGAAAGCCTACTGATACCCTAAAAATCACTGAAGCGCCGTCGTCTTCCCCGCTGCTTCATCTTCTGAAAATTTACCCTTTCGCGCTCCTGTTCACAAGCTCTTCCGAAGAAACCTAGAACTCGAGTATATCCAAATCCATCCATCCAGAAGCTCAAAGCTCCATCAAGATTCACCGCGCGCATCCAGCTCCCAACATTTCCTTCGAGAATCCTCACTTTCCAGCTCCAGATTCGCTTCCCTCAAACCGCATCCATGGCAGAAGAGAGAGAAATCCCCTTCGACCAATGGGCATCGTCCAACGTGAAAGAATCAACTCTGCGGGAAATGGTGAAGGACGGAGTTCTTCCTGCCATGGAAATCATCGGTTGGTGCCCGGCGTACGGCGAAGAGTTCCCAACTCCAAACACCGGTGAGATTGTAGTCTTTACCCACTTCTTCTATTGCGGATTTGGTCTTCCCACTTCCAAATTCTTCTGTGGTATCCTCGATTACTACGGTCTTCAAATTTATCATTTGAACCCAAACTCCATTCTGCACATTGCCATCTTCATCCATGTGTGCGAAGCCTTCTTGGGTGATGCGGCCATCGTTCCTTCGGATATACACAACAATCCTCCTGTTGATGTAAAAAATACACACTGGCCTGGGAGATCTGCTTAACTCCAGTGCAGGTCCAAATATTTCTTTCGGGTTCTAGGCGTGCCAATTGGTTTGATCCTGCAACCAATAAGAAACAAAGAAAACGCAGTTAAATCCACCAATGATAGCCGATCGGCTGGCTTGCCGATGACATATCATTGAGCATTGAGCCGATGCAAGATGCATTAAATCGGCTATAACATATAAAGCAAGATAAAGCTAAATCTACTCAATCGGCTGTAGATATCAACAAAATATAATCTAAGTCTCAGAATATATTTAAACCAAGTGATTGGGATAGATCGGACAGGGCGCCGAGACAGTATGAATCACTTATGTCTAAATATATTATAAAGCGTAGATTATACATGTTCATAACATAGCCGATTAGGTAAATCTAACATGTATCGGCTAGTACTTCGATACTACTTTATACAGAGATATTATCATGAACAAAATATATTAAACAACTTGTCAAACTAATGTTAAGATGATCCTAACCAGATTTGACAACAAGCTCAATATATTTTACTAAGTTAATATCTCGATATAAAGGGCAGATTTAATATATCAAGATAACAAGATAATTAAACCAGGTAAGATCGGCTGAAACCCCGACGCTATCTCTATTAGCAATCATAGACAGGCTAGAAACTATGGTTCTAAACATGATTTAGTAGGTCAAACCTAACTGATGCAGCACCAAATATGTAAAGAAACATAATGTCTAGATGATCAAGTCGATGAAAACCTTTTCGAGATGGTAGATATATTATATAATCTAGATCAACAGCGATATATAACCCTATCGGTTGCTTTTCTGTGAAACAGACATCAACCGATCTAAGTTATATATTGATATCAATTCAGATTATACAATATATATGATAACTCGACGATTCACACAAACAGGATCAGAGTGTCATAAAGATGGAAGCACTAATCCCGAGAGCGCAAGCCGCCATAACAGGTTTTACCTCTTGTCGGAGATCGAAGCCGATGCAGCCCAACTCGAAAGCAAGAACTCGTCGAAAACAGTGAAAGAGTAAAGGTGGCGATGTGCCGAAATTGTTGTATTGATTCGTTCTCTTCTTTACACGAACCTGGGTTTAATTTATACCCAGAATTACACAATATGTCCTTGTCGGACACGACTCTTATCTCTATTACAACTCATATTGAAGATAATTCCCTAATACAAACTCTAACCGACAGTATCTATTAGGAAACTAACATTATATCCTAATTAATAGATCCAATTCCCTTCTTCGGACCCAATCCGTATGTGGGAATCCTTATGAAGCTCGTCAACCGAACCCGACAAAGACTCTGTTATCCTCTCGTCGGAATCGGCTACATCGGCTATCCTTGTCCGACTCTGTCTCAGCCGATGGTCACGATAGCCGACTCGGTCACCAGCCGATACACACCGTAGCCGATTCGGTCACCAACCGATTCTTGCTCTGTTTTGGTAACCACCAGCTTCCTCCAAATCCGATTCGATTCTATCTTCAAATCCAATACTTGATTTACCAAATTTGGTCGTTAACACATGCCCCCCAAGTCCGCGATATTTGGAATGTTGCGGATTTGCTCGAATCCTCTCCGAATCGATTTAGGGTTCTGTTTCCATTTCAACCGTTATCACACGTCTTCTTAAATAGCAACCACTGCTTGGAGGTTTTCACGCCGTTACTCCCGTTTTCACCGCCTCAACCGTAATCGCCTCTAACTCTTGCAATAGCCTCATCGGATTCTCCGGCGACCACATAGGAGATTCTCTCGTCAGCAACAACTCCATCTCTGACGATGTCATCTTCCGCAGCTCCTTCAAGCGCTCCGATCATCGAGTTCCCTGAGGTAACCTCATCAGCCAAATTCCATCCTTACTCATAGATTAGTTTTCCTTCGCCATTTATTTCTTCTCCCCTTTCTTTTCTGTAGCATCTCTCCCACCAAGTTGCAATCCCAAGCCTGGTTCATCCCAATCGGTACTTCTTGGGCCCAATCGGCAACAAAGACCCCATAGAAATCATCAATGCCGAGACAAACAGGATCCCCTTTAAGTTAACCAACCCTAGTTTGAACCATTGGAGCAACACTTTTAAATCCTGGCCATCGGCTGTCAAGACTTGGTCTGATTGGTACAAAAGGATATCGGCTAGCAAACAAACTCATTGGGAAGAAATCGGTATTGCTCAGTGCTTAGCCCTAACCATAGCCGATTTAGCCAAAGATGAACCCATGCTATCGGTTGCCAGCTATTTTTGGTCCAACACCTTGAATGCCTTCCTCTTCAACCAAGGACCAATGACCCCAACTCTTCTGGACATCACCATGATAACTGGGCTAGACATCACCTCATTGGCTAACCCTATCAGCTTGAACAGCAAAAACCAATTTATTTTCAAAACCAGAAGCATTGGAGGCTGGAGTGGATTCATCTCTCTGAATATGGGATCTGGCCCTGTCACTCCTAAAGAACACGCAGCCTTTCTCTTGATGTGGCTGGAAAAGTTTCTGTTTTGTGGTTCAAGTTGCGGTCCAACCACCAATTGGCAACATATAGCCGAAGCCTTAGTCAACAAAAAACAATTCCCTCTAGGCAAATACCTCCTGGGTTATCTATACCAAGTTTTGAATAACGCATCGGCTAAGCTGTCCGTCAACTGAACAATCGGCACAGGTGGACCTTGGTGGCTATTGCAGTTATGGCTTAACCTCCAAACAATCAAAGTTGCCAAGAGACCAGCCTTGCCCGAAGCTGATTTTCCTTTGGTTGAGCCGACCAAAGATGACGACGGAGATGAAGTCACAACCAGAAGATGTATGTCGTTTGGAGAGGCAGCATCTTCATATCCCGGATCAGAATTATCAGCTGAACTCTTCGTCGACTGGTTCGGCAACTTTTATGATGGATTTCCAAAAGATTTTAGAAATTGGTTTGCATATGAATTCTCTGTAGATTTTGAATTGCCAGCTGATTTCAGATTTGATGAAATAAACTCTGAAAAATTTGAGAAATCCAGAGAAATCTTTACAACGGCTATCACCCCCTGTATCCTTCCTGTTGGCATCCATCAAGGCAGGAACATCCAGATATCTTATGAGTTCTACCACCCTATGAGCGCTGCCAGACAACTGGGAATGGGACAGATGCCAATCGGCTTGTTCTTCTCAGGAAAAATCCAAGCCAGAGGAAAAATCTCATCGGCTCTGATGATGGATAGGCTATTGAGCATAGAAGGACCTCCCCTTGGAAGTTTGGAAAACATTGAGTTGGCTATGCTAAGGAGCTCTACTTTTGATCAATGGTGGATTGAATGGAAGAAACATCTTTTTCACCAATTGGCTTCCATGTATCTGACTGACATCATTCCAGACATGGTTCCACAGGTAAACATACTTCTTTTATTGATAGCCGATTTCCTTTAGAAAATAGCTTAACTCCTTTTCTTCTTGTATTCGCAGACCACAGAGTCTTCTCCTTCTCATGTCAGCAACAACGGAGCCATTATTAATTATGCTGCCAGAATCCTCCCCAATGGTGGTGGATTAGCCCCTTCAATCATCGGCTACAATGCTCCCAAAACATCTTCCCTACTCCAAGGGCAAACACGTGAGCCGATTCCCTCTGAAGCTGGCAAGAGGAAAAGGATCAAGTCATCGGCTATCGCTCCACCGGCTACAAAGAAGAAAGCCACCAAAAAGCAGAAAAACTATGATCCAGATGAAGAAGACATAGAAAAAGCCATCGATGAAGCAGCTGCCGAGCTAAGTGAAACAGTAGAAGAAACTCCAACAATCAGTATCCCTATTCCTCAGCAAACTTCACCAACGCCGATCCACAAGACATATCAACCTCGGGTATGTACTTTGTACTCTTAGTCCTTTCATAACTTTCTTTGCCGATCTCAGCGTTAACTCTTCTTTTGTAGAAAAAGAAATCGGCTGCCAAAAAGAAACCTGCACCGCCTCCATCGGTAACACTTCCTTCAAAACTTTGTTTAAACCTTATTTCATCAAGTATTAACTCATTTTATATTTCAGCCGATCCGCTCTCCAACTCCTATTCATCATGATTCAAGTGAACATACTCCATCGGCTAGAGACAATCACCACATTGAAGACCAGTCGATTCCTCCTATTCCTGTAAGTATTTGTATCAAAAATATAAATCGGCCATTAATATTCTATTGACTAACAATCCTGTCTCTTTCAGGCCTTAGCCGACATGTTCTCTTTTGACATTAGGCAATTCATGGATGAAGAGGAAGAAACGTCCAGCAAGGCTATTGCTCCTATAGCCGATGACTTAAAAGCTACCCTCAAGGATATTGCTCATCGGCTTGAAGGTTCCCTTGATGCTTTGGTTGTCAACTATGGATCAATTAGAGCAAGATTTGAAGACATTCAAGATCAGATCCCAGACGATGCAGCCGAAATCATCTCTCCAGCAGTTTTCCTTGAACAATATCGTCACAAGCTGGAAAGAGCAAGATAGAGGATAGCCGATAGGCGAGAGCGAAAAGATCTTGAGACAACCATCCATGCCAATCGGCAAACCATAAACGAGGAAAAAGCCAAACTTGATCAGATGATATCTGGGCCAAGTTCTATCCAAAGCAATATAGATCGGCTAAAGAATAAGAAGATTGAACTACTGGCTGAATTAGAAGCCTGCAACGCTGAGTTATCACTGGAAGAACAGAAGCTTGCCAATTTACCAAGAGCCATTGAAGAACAAAAATCCAAGCTGAAGTCCTCAATCAGACACTTAGCCGATCTAAACAAATCCATGAAAGTCATCCCAGGAAGTGATGCAGCCGATGCCCAAGCCATAGAAGAAATAGAACAAATTAGGCAAAGGGCCATATCGGCTATCCAAAAACTTGTAACATGAATCCGCCGATGATAATATAAACTCCATACTTGTATTTTTGCTTTAAAATTTTGAAATTTTTGTATGTATATGCCCCCTAATTTTGTTATGGAGAACGAAACATCACAAAATTACAATCGGCTAAGAAAAAATAACCATGAAACAACCGATTATACTAAAAAGAATTGTGCTAAGGGCGATATAACTTATATCGGCCATCTAAAGGCGATGTCAATACATCGGCTACCATGTATCGGCAAGATACAGCCGAATCATGAATTAATCCAAACACTTGGGTAATACTTTTTCAAATATTTTCCATTAAGAGCTCTTCCAAATATTTCTCCATCAAGTCCTTGTAACATGTAAGCTCCTTTAGAGACAGATTTGTAAATCCGAAAAGGTCCTTCCCAATTTGGTGACCACTTGCCGAACTTATTATCACGAGTTCCAATCGGCAGAATCAATTTCCAAACCAATTCTCCCTCCTCAAAAGATTTTGGTACCACCTTCTTATTATAATGTCACGCAACACGCTCCTTATCTTTTGTTATCTTCTGTAAAGCATACATTCTGGATTGAACCAAGTCTTCTGACTCATCTACCATAAGATTATGATAGTCATCGGCTGTCAATTCATCTTGTAAATCAATCCTCCTTGAGCCGATGACATGCTCCCATGGCAAAACTGCTTCATGCCCATAGACTAACTTATATGGAGGAACTTGAATTGACCCATGACAAGCCATCCGATAAGACCATAATGCCTCAGCCAATCGGTTATGCCACTGCTTTGGAAAATCGGCAATCTTTCTCTTAATCAACTTAATCAAGCTTTTGTTAGACGCTTCTGCCTGCTCATTAGCTTGCGCATAATATGGTGAAGAATTCAACAATCTGATTCCCATACTCTCCATAGATTGAACAAACTCATCTGACACAAAATTAGATCCTTGATCAGTTGTAATTGTTTGTGGAAGACCAAATCGGTATATAATATGCTCTTTAACGAACTGAATTGCATCCCTAGAATCAACTTTTTTCAATGGAACCGCTTCCACCCACTTTGTAAAATAATCAGTTGCCACCAATATATACTTATGTCCTTTACTCGATGGTGGATTGATCTGGCCGATCATATCAATTCCCCAGCCTCTGAACGGCCATGGCTTGATTATTGGATTCATAGCCGATGCTGGTGCTCTCTGAATTGATCCAAATTGCTGGCAATCTCGACATCCCTTGTAATATCTAAAGCAATCCTCCAACATTGTCGGCCAAAAATACCCAACTCTTCGAAGCAATCACTTCATTTTATGAGCCGATTGATGAGTACCACAAATACCTTCATGAACTTCTCCCATCACAACTTTGGCTTGATCAGCACTTAGACATTTGAGCAACACCCCATCAATCGTCCGATAATACAATTCATCATCTAACAAGACATATCTCAAAGCCTTATACCTCAATTTCCTTGAAACCGATTGAGAAGGATTCTTCAAATAATGAAACACATCATACCTCCAATCATCGGCTGCAATTGTAACAATCCCCATCTCAACATCTATCACCATCGGCTTGTGAGACTCCACTGAACAACACTACAACCACGTTGAACAGGCCCAACCATTCCACCTGAACTACACCAGTTCATTAAGTCAAATTAATTAAGCATGTGAGACTAATCACGGTGAATCTGGTTGATCGCCCATAACCGCGGGCACGGCTATTCGAATAGTTTTATTCTGATCAGAGGTGCGCAACTGTACCCACAAGACACGATTCCACACATGTTACCATGCCCCGAAGTATCACCACGATACTGCAAAGGGGGAAATCGTGACAAGACCTTTCGCATAACCCCCTCTAACCAATTGTACCACCTCGGGTTTCGCCCCCACCCCTCAAAAGGCAGTGGGCAGCCCCCCCTCGTGCCTTGGTGAATCCGGCAGCCGCATAGACCGTCGCAGGGCCCATCCAAACTCCATCATGCTCACCCTAACCAGTGTACGTCAGCTAGAGGAAAGTTACACTACAAGTCCAGCAATTGCCCATTCTTGCTTGTGGTAAGCACTGTTATTCTTCCAGGGTTTCCCATGAACCGGTCCTTAATTGCCATGGGTGCGACCAGCAAAACCATGCACTCACAGCCCACCATTAGGTCATATTTTAGTTGGATAATTACGACCAATGAAACATGGTCAGATGTTTCGAGCTCACAGCTCAACTAGAAGCTAAAAGTAAAGGTGTAATTATCCCATTAAATGAGCTAGTGGTAATTAAGCATGGCTAAGCATATATAATTCTAGCAAAGTCAACATAAGTGACTCACGCTAGTCAGATTATCACCCAAGGTTAACAAAGGACGGTTAACAAGTAAACATGGCACAAGCGAACGGATAGGTAAACCCTATTCCCATGTAATTAGCAAAACACGCACTTTATTTGCAAACGTAAAATATTTCGTAAAATAGGTACAACATGTTCAAGGGGAATGTGTGACTTGCCTTGCTTCTTCAAACAATCTTCCGAGCTCTTTTCCTCGCGAGCGCGAACTTCCGAAACGGCGGAATCTACACGCTGGCACGCAAAATGAGGAAAAACTCTAATAAAAACCAAGTAAACAGTACATAAAAAGTAAACAAACATGTAGAGCTCAATTTTAGATGAATTTTGCAAGTTGAATGGCCCAATTTGGAGTTCGTATGAATTAGATATGAATTTTAGAAGTTTTGAGCCATTTAAATGAATTTCTGGAAATTAAATCGATTTATTGCGCAATTATTAATTAATGTTGCAAAGGAAAGGACTACGCTGACATCATCAAAGGGAATCGGCGCCGGAACGGCGGGTCCCACGTGTCAACGGGTCAAGGGGCGGCTGATCCTTGGTGGACCAAGTCCACGCACGCACGTGTGCAGACGCACCACGTGGCACAGACGTGGCGGCCACAGCGGGCGGAAGGGTGGAGGTAGCGCCGACGTGGACGCCAACGTGGCGAAGCCGCGGGCGGCCACATGATTTGGGTGTGGATTGGGCCAAACAAGAGGGGCCCACGAGTCGGCGACACAAGTGTCGGTGAACCGGGGAGGAAAAGGAGGTAAATTGGACTTGGCAGGGGAAAGGGGAAAAATTGGGCTGAGAGGGAACCAAAAGTGGGCTTTTTGCGAGGAGAAGGGAAAATGGGCCGAGGGACATAAAGTAGACTTTTGTGTGGAGAAAGAATAATAGGCCGGCGGCCCAATAGAGGAGAAAGGGTGAGGAGGGAGCAAACATGGACTTCTCGCGATGGGCGGCGCCAATCGGGCCGACGGCCCAAGAAAGGATGAGGGACGCGAAACAGACTTTTCGCGAGAAGGTGGGCCAATCGGGCCAAACAGCCGCTGGGGCCAGAGGAAGTGGTGGGCCGGCGCGGGGCGGCCTCTACGGCGGGCGGGTGGCGCTAGGGTTCGGCCGAAACCCTAGGCCGACCGGCCCTGGCACGGCGGCGGCGGCCACGGGGCGAGCGGTGGCGCGGCGGCGGCGGCGGCCACCGGCGGGAACGGCCGACGAGCGGCCGCCAGCGGTGGCGCTGAGGGTGGCGGAGGGAGTAGAGGAAAAGAGAGGGGACCGGGATCCTCACCGCACGGCAAAGGCGACCACGGCCGGCCGGAGGAAGGCGGCGGTCGGGCTCACGGTGCGGGCGGCCTTCCGGCGGCTCCCGGCGGACGTGAAGGGGTGTATGGGGTCGGCGAGCGGCGGCGGGGCCGATGGTGGAGGCGGAATTGGCGCGGCGGCGGCGACGCTAGCGGGCGTGGCGTACGGCCGGAAGGGCGCGCAGCGAGCGGCGGAGAGAGGCGAGCTCGGTGGGGCTCGGTAGATGCACGGCGAAGCTCGCGGGAAGTGGGGGAAACGGTGGAGGGGGAGCACGGGGGTGCTTTTTATAAAGGAGGGAGAGCGCAAGGTGGCCGTGGATGGCCGGAATAAGCGGGCGGAGTGGGGGGTGGCGGCGGAAATGGGCGGCGGGGTGGTTGCCGGCTTGACCGGCCGGAGGAAGGAGGAGGCGATTCAGACTTCGGCGCCGGGCGCGGCAGCGGGCGCGGCCAACGGGCCAAGCTAGGCCGGAGGGAGGGAAAGGAGGAGAAGGCCGTGTGGCGCCGCGGGAGAGAGAGAGGGGTTTTGGGCCGAAAACGGCCCAAAACAAAAAGGAAACCTTTTTAATTTGTTTTTCTTTTATTTAATCAATTAAATTAACTTTGTGACCTTAAAATTATTTCTTTAGCTCCAAAAATTCATGAAAAATTTTGGAGAGTATTTTAGGGCACGGCGAATATTACAAAAATATTTCCGGCCATAATTTTTAAAGGAAATTTTTGATTTCCTTGCTAATTTCATTTGATTAAATTGCTTTAAATTTTTATTAAATTTTGGAAAATGTATTATTTAACGATTTTTAATCCCGATCAAAAATTGGGGCGTGACACTCTACGACATCCCAAAATGCTCAATACTCATACCGGTGTAGAACTAGATCCCAGGAAAAGCTCTAGTTCCACACTTTCATTTGAGCAATGAAGATCAGATTAGTAAGGAGTAAACACAATTAAATTTTACTCTACATTTATATTTAAAATAGATAGGCCAAACAGCCAGATAATTACTGATCCACTGAAGCTTTGCTACCCGAAACCACAAGCAGCCAACTGGGAAGATAACCCTTTTAGATCCGGTCTTAGAAAAAAACAACGATTTCCCGAATCACTCAGATTAGACTAAGCATACAACTTGCAAAATGGATATTCCAGTATAACAAGAGTCAGTACATTAAACTTAGTTAATGCACCGGCAAGCATAAGGCAATCCTAACAAATTACATGCATGGCTTATAATCAAGAAAGGCTTTATATGTAGCTCATTTTAGTGTAAAACAAGTTTTTAGTGCACAATTTTTTTCAAAAGAGTTGATGATTCAAATAACAAAACTTTAACATAGATAGATCAAAATATTTACTATATCAACCTCGTAAACATACTCTTGTTACCCATACCGAACAACAAGTCATAATCTCATCAATAATAATATACTTGATTGTCCACCTGGCATCATGTCACACCCTGAAGTTTTCCTAAATCGTAAAAATCGAGTTTAATAATTTATCGGAGAAATTGTTTAATTAATCTGGAGAAAAATCCAATTAATTAATGCATTAAAGAAGTGGAAATGGCAAGGTGGAATTTTTCTTGAGTTCCCCATGTCAAAATACATTAACAGGATTTTTAGTGGAATTTTCAGAGCCCTGGAAATAATTTTAAACCAATTAAAATCAAATTCGGAATTTGTTTAATCCCAGGAAAATCCCTTTTCCTTTCTTTTTCTTTTTCTTTTTCTTTTTCCTCTTCTTCTTCCTTTCGGGCCGTCGGCCCAGCCCGCCGCGCGCGCCGCGCGCCCTCTTCCCCTCCCGCTGGGCCGGCCCAGCCGGCCCTTCCTCCTGCGCCTCTCCCTCTCTTGGGCCGGCCGCAGGCCGAGGCCCGCTACCGCCGCCCGTTCGGCCCCCCGGCCCGGGACCACCGACAGGTGGGCCCCACCTGTCGGGGTCTCCCCTCCTCCGGCCGCCCGCGCCCGCAACGCCGGCCGCCGTCTCCGCCCACTCCCCCCGCGCCCCGCGTGCCCCGCGCACGTGCGCGCCCACGGCGCGCCCTCCCGCCACCACTCCGCCCGCAGCCGCCGCGGAGAGGGGCGGGATCTTTTCCCCGGCCGCCTCTCTCTCTCTCTCTCTCTCTCCCACTCCGGCGGAATTCGGGCCGCCTCGGCCACGATCTCCCCTCCCGCTCCCAAAAAACCACCCCCGCGTCCTCCTCTCCCTTTTTCCCCATTTCGCCGCGCTCCCGGCCCCTAGCGCCGCCGCGCCACCACCGACCCCGTGCGCCGCCGCCTCCGCCGTCTCCGGCCGCCGCTCCCCACCGCTTGCGCCGTCCCCGAGCCGCGCCGACGCGCCGCCGCGTTCTCCCGCACCCCGTCCGCCCTTTTGGCGCCGCCGGCTCGCGTCTCCTGCGCCGCCCGCGCCGCCGTCTTCTCCGCCTCCGGCCGAGCCCGGTGAGCACCTCCCCTTTTTCCCTCTCTTTTCCCTCTCCCTCTCCCGGCCGCCGCTCCTTCCCGCGTGCGCGCCGCCTTCGCCGCTCTCCGCCACCCTTGCGCCGCCGCCTCCGGCCACCGGTCGCGCCGTCGGCCGCCGCCTTCGGCCGCCGCGCGCCATGGCCGAGCCGCCCGAGCTAAGGGCCGTGCCGCCCCGGTCGCCTGCCGCCCGCGCGCCCTGGGCCGTTAGATCGGCCACTCGGGCCGATCTCGGCCGTTCCCCTCCGTCCCGCGTGGCCGCCCACGTGGCTGCCCCGTGGCTGCCGCGTCGGCACCACGTGTGCACCACGTGGTGCACCGCAGCCGCCGTGGTCCCGTGGACCGAGTCCACGGTGGACCGGCCGCCGCCGCCGCTGACGCCAGCCCTGGGATTAATTGCGCAATAAATTAATTAAGGATTTTTCTGTTTTAGTAAAAGCACAGATAACTTCAAAAATTCATAACTAATTCATCCGAGCTCCGTTTAAGTCCATTCAGATTTCATTAAATTCATAAAAATGCAGAGAATCCATTAAAAATACTTTTGTGCTTTGTTTCAGTAGACTTATAGCGTGTATTGTTGTTTGCTTTGTTTGTCGCGTAGATTCTGAAACCTCCGACACGCCCGTTTATTTCGAGATCGTCGCAGAGGTAGCCTCAGCTCAGGAGCAAGGCAAGTCATGCTTCACATTGATCATATTGTACCTATATTTACAAATGACTTATTTTTTCTGTAAACACTGCATTATTTCGCAATGTCATTTCATGTGGGTTTATACCTATTGTACTCAGCCAATTATATTGATTATCTTGTACCTTTGATAGCTTGGGTAATTAATTCATTGTTCGCTGATTTTAGGAGTGCTTAGCCATGCTTAGCTAACCTAGTTCACTAAAAGGGATCACCTTGAATAATTAATTAATGTAGTCCCTATGGTGACACTTTGGTTTAGGAGCCACCATGGTAATAATATTTAACTAAAATATGCTAATGGTGGGCTGTGGGTGCATGGTTTTGATGGAAGCACCCATGGCAATTAAGGACCGGTTCGCGGGAAACCCTGAAAGAAATACCGTGCGTACCACAAGCCAGCGTGGGCAATGGCTGGACTTGTAGTGTAGCTGCCTCTGGCTGACGTACCAGAATAGGGTGGGCGTGATGGAGTTGGGTCGGCGGGGGACATACCCGTTGATCGGCTGTCGGATTCACCGTGGCACGAGAGGGGGCTGCCTACCTTGGACATAAAGGTGGGGGCGAAACCTGTGGTGTGGTACGGCTGGTTAGAGGGGGTTATGCGAAGGGTCCTGTCACAGTCTCTATTCGGGTACTTTCCAGTATCGCGACGCATGGTTGACATGATGTTGAGGCTGTGTCTTGTGGGTACAGATGTACACCTCTGATCAGAGTAGAACTATTCGAATAGCCGTGCCCGCGGTTATGGGCGATCAACCAGATTCACCGTGATTAGTCTCACTTTCTTAATAACTGGAATTACTGGAACTGGTTTAGTTCAGGTGGATGGTTTGGGCCTGTCGCAACGTGGTATAGCGTTGGACAATAATGGTTTAATATTGGTCAATTAATTCAACATTTTACTACAGCTTTCAACTAATGTTTCTTTTAAATGCTTACTTTATGCAAATAAACCCCTGCCTTCCTTTGGAATATCTTGCATCATGCCTCCTTTTCCGGCATGACTTGTTGAGTACCGTGGGTAGTACTCAGTCTTGCTTAATTTTTCCCCACACCAGAAGAGGAGTATGCGTCCGATGGAGGCTTTTCAGAGGAGTAGGCTTCGTCCGCTGTCGAGGATGCCTGTGGAATGGTGCCAGCCCGCTGCAAGAGTCCCGTTCTAGTTTAGTTTGTCTTTTCGTCTTTCCGCTGCATTCCTGTAAGACTTTTACTGTGTTTGTAAGACGTGGATCTGTATGTCAACATTGTCGTCTGTGTACCCTGGCTTGTCCTGGCAGGGGTTTTAATACACATTCAGTTTCAAAAATTCTGGTACTAAATTTCCGGGCGTGACAAGTTGGTATCAGAGCCGACCTTGACCGTAGGACAAGCCAACTGGAAACCCTAAGAGCCCTCTGAAACTCTTTCATATGCATATGCCTTTCCGCATTTGGAGTGGTTTCAAAGATTGGTTTCCCCGGTTTTAAAAAAAAATTTTGGGGTCGTTTGTTAAAAATTTTACGTCGGTGTAGAGTATTGAAAATTTTTTGGGTAAATCGGCTTCGGTTTATTGGAATTTTATTCGACGGTTGGTTGGGAAATTATTGGGGGAAAGCTGCATTAGGTCTGGAATAGGATTTATGGGTTGCCAAATTTATTTATGTCATTAATATTATTGTTGTTCCAAATACCGCTATTATTATGTTTATTTTCTCATGCTATTTTATTGCTTAGAGTCGATAGTGCCTTTATTGGTATTCAGGCAAAAATAATTTATGCATAAAAAAAATTCCCAGCTTTATTGTGTCTTTTATTCTAGTCTTTTGCTGTTTATTTTAATTTGGATTTGAGCATGCATTGATTCCCACCCCTTTGTCTTCTATAGATGGCAGGCCATCCCCCGACGCACCACGGTCAGAACATGGAAGGTTTTGTGGCAGAGTTGGCCCGCATGGCCCTGGCAGTTGGATATCCAGAAGCCCCAGAGTACACCACACTGCTGCCCCTCACGGGAGAGTTGCCACACCGAGTCCGCTTGGAGGTACATGGCTTCGTGGGCACCAGTCTCCCCAACATGGTGGTCACAGCTTCGGGAGGAACTGACGAGCACGCCTGTCAAGAGGCTGCCTACCTGATGATGGCCAGGATGCGAGAGCTGCACGACCACGCTCTCCACAGCTCAGCATACCGCTACCACCCACGCCGCGGCAGTTCTTCCAACAGCAGCACCTACCAGTCAGCTGCGGAGGAGAACGACACCACCTTCGGTCA
This sequence comes from Oryza officinalis, assembly GCA_008326285.1. Lineage (NCBI taxonomy): Eukaryota > Viridiplantae > Streptophyta > Magnoliopsida > Poales > Poaceae > Oryza > Oryza officinalis. The sequence continues at coordinate 17,461,621 of BDMV01000010.1, read as the reverse complement.
CATGAGTACGGTGATGAAGGGCTTGGATAGGATGCACGCCGACCTCCACAGGGCTGCGAAGGCCCTGAATGACCAGAAGCTGGGACAGATCGTGGACCTGCAGGACGAGGTAGCACGCCTCAAGAGGGAGAATGCCACCTTGAGGGGACTGCCAGCACCCGGTGGATCGCGGATCCGCACGACCGCCAGGAAGACTACCACCGCTCCCGTCCGCATCCAGCTGGCGCCCAGGCACCCACCGCCAGCAGCCGCTCCAGCTCCACCGCCGTCACCAGTCCCGACGCCCGCAGCAGCTCCAGCTCCGTCCTCGTCACCTTTTCTTACCTTCGTTCTAGCCTCGGCCTACCAGGGAGGCAGTGGCAGCGAAGGTTGGTTGTCTGCTACTCCCAGTGGCAGCAACGGCAGTGGCAGCAGTTCCGAGCCTACCAGCGGAGACACCTACATGTTGGACTCCAGGAGCCGCTCGGAGGATGAGGGCGACGACCAGGAGAGCGACTTCGACTCCACCGACCGTAGGAGCCGCTCGGAGTTTTAGAGCCGTCACCCTTAGTTTTTACCGTTTTGCTTAGTTTGTTTCCCTGCTAGTTTCTGTGTGTTAGGTCTGTTTGTTTGTGGGTTAGTCGGTGGTCCATATCATGTGTTGGTATGGCTGCCCCATTAAGGATGTTGCTTGATCTTTTCAGTGTTTTTAATTCAGATCAGAACAATTGCAGTTAATTTTAATGAAATAAAGTTTAGTTCTTAAGCAGTCTGTTTTTCTTCTCTTCTATTGTGGTTCGGCCTACTCCAGATGGTGAACACCAGAACCAGCGGCTCCACCAGCGGCAACGAGGAGCCCACAGGAAGGGCTCATGTCAATGGTTCCACCGGCAATGCACCACCACCACTACCACCGGAAAACCCGACGATCGCGCAAGTGTTGGCAGCTCAGACCCAAATGATGACTGCCATGATGCAGCAGATGCAGCAGCAGATGATGCATCACATGCAACAGCAGCAATAGCAGCACCACCAGCAGAATGCTCCTCCACCAATCCAGTCGAAGCTGCCAGAGTTTCTTCGCGTGCGACCGCCCACCTTCTCAAGTACCACCAACCCCATGGAGGCGAATGACTGGCTCCATGCCATTGAAAAGAAACTCAACCTTCTTCAATGCAATGACCAAGAGAAGGTCGCCTTTGCCACCCACCAGTTGCAGGGTCCCGCCTCAGCATGGTGGGATAATTATTTGGTCACCCGTCCGCCCGGAATGGAAGTCACCTGGGCGGAATTCTGCCGCAGTTTCAGGAAGGCCCAAATTCCTGATGGCATCGTGGCCCAGAAGAAGAGGGAATTCAGGTCACTCCATCAAGGTTACTGGACAGTGACGGAGTACCTCCACGAGTTCAACCGTCTTGCGCGTTACGCCCCAGAGGATGTGCGCACTGATGCAGAGAGGCAGGAAAAGTTTCTTTCCGACCTGGACGATGAGTTGACCAACCAGCTGATCTCGGGAGATTACCCTGACTTCGAAAAGTTGGTTGACAAGGCCATTCGTCAAGAAGACCAGCGCAACAAGATGGACCGCAAGAGGAAAGTGGCTCAATTCAAGGCACACCAGGGCAACAGTCAGAGGCCTCGTTTCGTGTCCGGACAGCAGGGTGGACCTTCCACCATGATCGTCCGCCAGCACCGGCCATACAACTCAGGGAACTTCCACTCCAGCAGCAGCAGTGGCCCTAACAATAGTGGTGGACAGCACCATCGCAATCCAGCTCCACGCCCTCCAATGGCACCTGCACCGCCGACTCAGCCGGCTCAACCCAGGAGAGACCCTGGAGGAAAACCATTGACGTGTTTCAACTGCGGCGAGCCTGGACATTTCGCCGACAAGTGCCCGAAGCCCAAGCGCGCCAGGTCCCACTTCGTACAAGCATGAGTCAATCATGCCTCGGCCGAGGAAGCCCAAGCAGCACCAGACGTCGTACTGGGTACGTTTCCCGTCAACTCAACTCCTGCTACAGTATTGTTTGATTCTGGTGCAACACACTCCTTTATTTCCAAGCATTTTGCTGGGGCACATGGGTTATCAGTAGTGGAACTTAAAGTGCCTATGCGGGTTCATACCCCTGGTAACAACATGAACACCGCTCACTACTGCCCCTCAGTGACCATAGAGATCGAAAGGTCACAATTTCTAGCCAACCTTATCCTTCTTGAATCAAAAGGCCTAGATGTCATTCTTGGGATGGATTGGCTGACGAGACATAAGGGAGTGATCGATTGCGCAAGACGCACCGTCACTCTAACCAATGACAAGGGAGAAAAGATTGCTTTCCGATCTCCGGCACCACATAAGTCCGTAACAAGTTTGAATCAGGTTGCTACCGAGGAGCAGACCAGAGAAGTGGTGAAAATCCCTAAGAAGTTGGAGGATATCCCAATTGTAAAAGAGTATCCTGAAGTCTTTCCGGACGATCTGACGACGATGCCACCTAAAAGAGAGATCGAATTTTGGATCGACTTAGTACCAGGAACCGCTCCGATACATAAGAGACCTTACAGAATGGGAGCCAACGAGTTGGCAGAAGTCAAGAAGCAAGTTGACGAGCAGTTACAGAAGGGATACATTCGCCCGAGCACGTCACCTTGGGGTGCTCCGGTAATTTTTGTGGAGAAGAAGGACAAGACCAAGAGGATGTGCGTCGATTACCGCGCACTTAATGATGTCACTATCAAGAACAAATACCTGTTGCCCAGGATCGATGATTTGTTCGATCAACTAAAAGGAGCAACAGTGTTCTCTAAGATAGACCTGCGATCAGGCTACCATCAGTTGAGGATCCGAGAAGAGGACATACCGAAGACTGCCTTTGTCACTCGGTATGGACTGTTCGAGTGCACAGTTATGTCCTTTGGACTCACTAACGCACCCGCGTTCTTCATGAACCTGATGAACAAGGTGTTCATGGAATTCTTGGACAAGTTTGTTGTGGTCTTTATTGATGACATACTCATCTACTCCAAGTCTAAGGAGGAACACGAGCAGCATCTTCGCTTAGCGCTCGAGAAATTGAAGGAGCATCAGTTGTATGCCAAGTTCAGCAAGTGTGACTTTTGGCTAAAAGAAGTGCAATTCTTGGGTCACATTATAACAGCTCAAGGAGTGGCAGTGGATCCGTCAAATGTGGAGTCAGTTACCAAGTGGAAGCCTCCACTCACAGTTTCACAAATCAGGAGTTTTCTAGGACTCGTGGGTTATTACCGTCGGTTCATTGAGAACTTCTCCAAAATTGCCAAGCCAATGACACAGTTGTTGAAAAAGGATGAGAAATTCAAGTGGTCAGATGAATGCAACAGAAGTTTTGAGGAACTTAAGAAGAAGTTGGTAACGGCACCAGTCTTAATTCTGCCAGACCAGACGAAAGACTTTCAGGTTTATTGCGACGCGTCTCGCCAAGGGCTGGGATGTGTTCTGATGCAGGAAGGCAAAGTGGTCGCGTATGCTTCATGCCAGTTGCGTCCACATGAAAATAATTATCCCACTCACGACTTGGAATTAGCCGCAGTGGTACATGCCCTAAAGATCTGGAGGCATTATCTTATTGGGAACCGTTGTGAAGTGTATACGGATCACAAGAGTTTGAAGTATATCTTCACCCAACCGGACTTAAATCTTCGTCAGCGGAGTTGGCTGGAATTGATTAAAGACTATGATATGAGAATCCACTACTATCCTGGAAAAGCGAATGTCGTGGCAGATGCTTTAAGCCGAAAGAGCTATTGTAATTCCACCAGTATGGAAGAGATGAGCAGCCAGTTGCAACAAGACTTTGCACGGCTGAACCTCGGTATTGTTGAACATGGGTTTGCGTCCGCTTTAGAATCACGACCAACGCTCGTGGAGCAAGTCCGAGCAGCTCAAGCTAAAGATCCGGAGATAGCAGAGCTCAAGAAGAACATGAGGGTCGGAAAGGCTCGAGATTTCTCCGAAGATGAGCATGGCACGATATGGATGGGAGAAAGACTGTGCATCCCGGAAAACAAAGAGTTAAAGGAGTTAATACTCACGGAAGCCCATCAAACTCAGTATTCAATTCACCCTGGGAGTACCAAGATGTACCAGGATCTTAAAGAAAAATTTTGGTGGGTTAGCATGAGAAGAGAAATAGCTGAATTCATCGCACTCTGTGACGTATGTCAGCGAGTCAAGGCAGAACATCAAAGACCTGCAGGACTGTTACAACCTCTCCAAATTCCGGAATGGAAATAGGAAGAAATTGGAATGGATTTCATCACCAGTTTGCCAAGAACGTCGTCTGGACATGATTCTATTTGGGTCATCGTGGATCGACTCACTAAAGTGGCTCATTTCATTCCTGTGCACACTACATACTCTGGAAAGAAGCTAGCGGAACTCTACCTCGCAAGAATCATGTGTTTGCACGGAGTGCCTAAGAAGATCGTATCGGATCGAGGAAGTCAGTTCACCTCAAAGTTCTGGCAGAAGTTACAAGAAGAATTGGGAACCCGTTTGAATTTTAGCACGGCTTACCATCCGCAAACCGTTGGTCAGACTGAGCGAGTAAATCAGATACTGGAGGATATGCTGAGAGCCTGTGCGCTCGATTTTGGAGGAGCATGGGACAAGAGTTTGCCATATGCCGAGTTCTCCTACAACAACAGCTACCAAGCCAGTTTGCAGATGGCACCATTTGAGGCGTTGTATGGCAGGAAGTGCCGCACCCCGCTCTTTTGGGATCAGACTGGAGAGCAACAACTGTTTGGGACTGAAGTTTTGAGCGACGCAGAAGAAAAGGTCAGAACCATCAGAGAAAGGTTGAGAATTGCACAGTCTTGACAGAAAAGCTATGCCGACAATCGTCGAAGGGAGTTGGTTTTCGAAGCAGGGGACTATGTGTACCTCCGCGTCACACCTCTTCGGGGAGTACACCGTTTCCAAACCAAAGGCAAATTGGCACCACGCTTTGTAGGACCATACAGGATCCGCGAACGTCGAGGAGAAGTTGCCTACCAGCTTGAGCTTCCACCCAACATGGCTGGTATTCATGATGTGTTTCATGTCTCGCAATTGAAGAAATGTTTGAGAGTACCAGAAGAGCAGGCCAGCCCGGATCAGATCGAGATTCAAGAGGACCTGACTTATGTGGAGAAGCCAATCCGTATTCTCGAAACCAGCGAGAGGAAAACCAGAAACAAAGTTACCAGGTTCTGTAGAGTTCAGTGGAGCCATCACTCTGAGGAAGAAGCCACATGGGAAAGAGAAGATGAATTGAAGGCCGCCCACCCGCATCTCTTCACCAGCACTTCCGAATCTCGGGGTCGAGATTCCGTTTAAGGGGGGTAGGTTTGTCACACCCTGAAGTTTTCCTAAATCGCAAAAATCGAGTTTAATAATTTATCGGAGAAATTGTTTCATTAATCTGGAGAAAAATCCAATTAATTAATGCATTAAAGAAGTGGAAATGGCAAGGTGGAATTTTTCTTGAGTTCCCCATGTCAAAATACATTAACAGGATTTTTAGTGGAATTTTCAGAGCCCTGGAAATAATTTTAAACCAATTAAAATCA
>BDMV01000010.1:17422016-17432190 GCA_008326285.1 Oryza officinalis | reverse complement strand
TCCAGGACCAGCCAGGGTACACAAATGACAAAGTTGCCATACAGATCCACGTCTTACAAAACAATAAAAATCTCTTACAAAACTGCAGCGGAAAAAAAAACAAACTATTCTAATAAACTAAACACTCGCAACATAGCGACTCCAATCCACAGGCATTCCTCGACGGTAGCAACAAGCCTACTCTTCTGAAAAGTCTTCCTCTGAAACATACTCCAGCTCTGGTGTGGGGAAAAATAAAGCAAGACTGAGTACTACCCACTGTACTCAACAAGTCATACCGGAAAGGAAAATAATAATGCAAGTAATAACAAAGGAGAGCTGCAAAGGCCATTTTGCATAAAATACGCATTTAAAAACAATAGTTGAAAGCAGTAAAACAGTTGAATTAATTAATCATAATTAAACCATCACTGTCCAACGCTACACCACGTTGCGACAGACCCAACCACCCACCTGAACTAAACCAGTTCCATTAAGTCAAATTATTAGAAAATTCAACTAATCACGGTGAATCTGGTTGATCGCCCATAACCGCGGGCACGGCTATTCGAATAGTTTTACTCTGATCAGAGGTGTACATCTGTACCCACAAGACACAGCCCCACGACACGTTTCCGTGCCGTGATACCACCACGGTACCCCGGAAAGGGACTGTGACAGGACCTTTCGCATAACCCCCTTTAACCAATCGTACCACCTCGGGTTTCGCCCCCACCCCTCAAAAGGCAGTGGGCAGCCCCCCCTCGTGCCTTGGTGAATCCGGCAGCCGCATAGACCGTCGCAGGGCCCATCCAAACTCCATCACGCTCACCCTAGCCAGTGTACGTCAGCTAGAGGAAAGCTACACTACAAGTCCAGCCGTTGCCCACGCTGGCTTGTGGTACGCACGGTATTTCTTCCAGGGTTTCCCGTGAACCGGTCCTTAATTGCCATGGGTGCTTCCATCAAAACCATGCACCCACAGCCCACCATTAATCAAGATTTTAGTTGAAACATTTATTAAATCCCCACGATTAACCATCGTGAGCCAACATGAAATAACCATCATTAAGTATTAATGAAACTTTAAATATCCCAATTGTGAGCTAATGTTTCTAAGCAGGCTAAGCAAGTTCTATTGTAGCAACTACTCAAATTATTTCCCAAGCTATCAAAGGAATAAGGTAATTGCAATATAAGGCTGAGTACAATAGGTAAACTATCCCATAGATGACATTATAAAACAATGCAGTATTTAGAGAAAAATAAGACTGTTTCGCAATTTAGGTACAACATGATCAAATGAATAAGTATGACTTGCCTTGCTCCTGAGCTGAAGCTACCTCTGCGACGATCTCGAAATAAACGGAGCGTCGGAGTTATCGGAATCTACACGACAAACAAAGCAAACAACAATACATGCTATAAGTCTACTGAAACAAAGAATAAAACTATTTTTAATGGATTCTAGACATTTTTATGAATTTTCTGAGACTTGAACGGACTAAAACGGAGTCCGGATGAATTAGTTATGAATTTTTGAAGTTATCTGTGTTTTTACTATAAACAGAAAAATCCTTAATTATTTATTGCGCAATAAACCCTTAGGGCTGACGTCAGCCATGGATTTTAATACACAATTTGCTTTGGAAATTCTGGTAGTGAATTTCTGGGCGTGACACAACTCCCTATAGGCCTCGCTTTTTGCTCGAGACTCAGGGGTTGATTTTGCGGCATGGAACTCTTCCCACACAACCCGGGTGATGAACGGGTACTTCCCGAATAGTTCTGGCTGGACGGGGTTGAGGACGTAGTCAGTGACCAGCGTGGTCTTGAAATTCTTCCACAAGTTGCCCATCTTGCGGATAGCTTGCCTCTTGAGTCTTGCCTCAGCATGTGGGGGGTATTCGAAGCTTTCCTTGAACTGCTTCCATGCCTCATCTTTTTCTGCCTGTGGGACCAGATCGATGTGGTCCTTCAAAATGGTGAAGTTTCGCCTCCCTAGGACTCCGCATATCGTAGAGAACTTTTTGACAGCTTTCGTAGGAGCCATCGGGAAACCCAGATCGTCCACCTCTGTTATGGTGTATACTTTCTTAGGAATTTTATTCTGGGTCATAGGAGTCCGGCTCGATGTTGTCCCACTAGTAGTCGTTGACATTGGTTCGCCTTGCTGTGACATTTTCTATATAACTGTTGTTCGGCAACAAAGTTAAAAAAAGGTGTACTACACATGTATATCATCCCTAAGTAAAGATCTTTATAAATTAAACCCTAAATTCCAGTACTCTACAACATCATCACATGCTATTTCCCTCCGTTGCTGATGAAAACGAGTGACTCAAGTATGGTTTCAAAAAAGAAAAATCACATGCTATTTCCCTCCGTTGCTGATGAAAACGAGTGACTCAAGTATGGTTTCAAAAAAGAAAAAAAGAACAAAGAAACAAGGAAAGAAAACGAGTGACTCGATCACTGTGTTACGTTTCCTCCATTAATTTGTCCAGCCAGTTCATTTTTTTCCCCAGAAGTACAGGACAAGAAAAATGACTACAAATTGGATAAATTGGATAAGTCCAGGCCGGGCTCCAGTTAGTCTGGTATCATGGGCCATTCTCTCATCGAATATTCTCCTAGTGATGTCGAAATGTGTATCGGCTCGGCTCGGCCCTAAAAAGTAAAATACCTGGCCCAAACCCCTACCCGAGCTTGACATAGGATATTCGGACAGCAAGATATATGGCAACGGTACGGTTGCCAAACAGTTGTTTGTTATATTAAGCTTATATCATTGGTTCCAAAACAAATTATGACCTGTCAATTTTTACCCTCCACAGTTGTAACGCCCACGTTTTTCTAAGACCGCAGTTTAGCGTCGCTCTATCTTTTCGTTCAAAATCCCCAAAAATTTCAAAGTTAGTTTTAGTCTCGTTTTATTTATTTTCCCCGATCATATCAAATCATTTCCTTCCTGTCCAAATATTCCAAAATATTTTTTGGACTTCTACCGCCCGGTGTTTATCCGTCCCTTTTTCAGCCGGAGATTCCTTGCATTCCCATTAAGCCAGGAAAACAACTCAGGCTCATCCAACACCCGTTCAGACACATTTCTTTTCCTAATTTCCTAAACCCCCTGCAAAACCGACAGTGAAAGTTTGGCACCGTCTTCGTCTTCTCCGCTGAAGTTAGGCAGCGACAATAGCCAGAGGAGCCTATAGACGGAGAAACATGCACAGAGGCATCAATGGACACTCTCGTCGCCAAGTTCCTCCTCCCGAATCACCCTAGCAGTATAAATACCCGAGAAGACTTACCGTGGAGTCCCTCAGCCGATTCACCACACCATTTTTACCACTCCGGAGCCGAGTCGCCGAAGTCCCGGAGTACGTCGCGTCGAGGTGGCCGACCCCCTTCCTCCCTTTCTTCTGTTCTTCTGCCCTGTCTCCTCCTCCTTCCTCCCCGGCCGAGCCGCCCCTCCCCATTGCTCGGTGCCGACGCAGCCACCCAGCCGCCGGCCCCGCGCCGCCAGGACGCCGGTCGACGTCGCCAGCCCCACGCGCTGCAGCCGGTGCCAGGCTGCCGACGCCGCTCCCTCGTCGCCCAGCCGCCCAGCCGCCGGCCCCGCGCCGCGCAGCCGCCGGCCGACGCCGCCCCCACCGCGCGCAGCCGCCGCCCGGCCGCCACCACCTCATCGCGCCAGGCCGCCCGCTCCTCCTGCTGCTCGGGAGAGAGAAGAAAGAAAACAGAGAAAGGAAAGAAGAAGAAAGAGGAAGAGATAAGAAGGAGAAGAAAGAAAAAAAAAGAAAGAAAAGGAGTGGGACCAACGGGCCCACATCTCTCCCTCCCTCCTTTGACCCCTTTGACCTGACAGCCGGGCCCCACTCGGAATATTCCAATATTCCTCTCTATTCTTTTTACCCTCCAAAAATCCCCAAAAACTTTAAAAATCCATATCTTTCCATCCCGAACTCCGTTTGACTCCGTTCAAATTCCAAAATCTTTCTAAAATTCCCCTCTATTTATTGACACTGTCCTTTTTGTGTTTTGCTTTGCTTTAGCAGTGGTTTTATGTATTGTTTGTTTTCTCGTGTTTAGAACCCGAGTCGGACGGAGGATTCGCGCAGGAGTTCGACGCTCCGTCCGTTGTCGCAGAACAAGGCAAGCCCCCTTGACCATTTATTGCCCCTATATTTTAAATTAAATATTTTGTTTGCCAAATTGCATGCTTTAGGTTACACTGTTTTGGCCACGATTCAAATATGGATCGTCGGACCTTCCCAGTAGTCGCACTTTTACTATATAGGAATTGATGACCTCATTCCTTTGTAACTCCACTACATTGCATCGGTATTTTTAATGCCGAAGTAGATTACCTATAGGTCACGATTGTTCTGTTGTGTGGGAAAAACTGGGATACTTATATTTTGAAAACCCGGCGAGATGTCGGTATGGTTAAGAAGAAGAAATGTGTTTTGTAAAAACTTGATGATGCGGGAGTCAGTACCTTGGTGATATGGCTACGTATTATCCATAAGGACTATTTTCTTTGGGAAATTCATCTGAACATATGACAGTACGACCACACGGGTATAATGGGATGCCCCTGGCAAAGTAAATAGCTAAAACATAGGTGTCCAGTATGTTAGCAGTTGAGGAGCACTGGTATGGTGGCGGGTATGGCAATCTCCTGCAGTGGGGATGTGTCGGAGTCCATACGGTGGAGCCTGAGTAGATAAGGGCTTGAAATTTGGCCTGATGTTTGGTGGAGAGATTCCACCCAACTGTGGGACACGGGATATTTATGGGTTGGTTATGGAAAAGCCTTGTAGCGAGCTCTCCTTTGTCGGCCATGTCTGATCCACATGTGTTCGGTAATGCGAGAAGTCCGCGGCGTGTGGGTAAAGTGTGCAACCTCTGCAGAGTTTAGTCAAACCGTTTAAACAGCCGTGCCCACGGTCATGGGCGGATGTGAAGTGTTTCTCATAGCGTAGTGTTTGCTTTATAAATTAATTCTTGGAATGGGTACCATCACCAGAGTTTGCCTTTGTGGCGGACGGCCAGCCTTCGTGGTTGGGAATGAGTCTGTGTGACTCGGGGTGTCGATTGGCACCAAGGTGTGGTTTGGGCTGAGATGGCCGAGGTAGAGTGGCTGAGATGGTCGAGTAGTGCTGAGATGGCACGGTGTTTGTGTTGAGAATTACTACAGTGACAGGTTGTTGCAAAGCAACCTGTGGAATGGAGTGTGGCGTGAGCCTTACTTCAAAACTAAAAACTATTACACTAGAGGTTTACAACTAAATTATTTATAAAACCTGGTTTTCCAAATAAAACCGTTCCACCCCTTGTTATTAGCCTTGCATGTCATTTTTTTCCCCGGGCTTGCTGAGTACACTGAGTACTCACCCTTGCTATTATTATTTATAGAGTTAGAAGAAGGATACCTTGACCCTCTCGCCGAGGCCTACTTTCAAGAGCAGGTCGAGTACAACTTCTCTGGGTTTCAAGCCTAGTTCCCAAGCGTAGCCTGTGGATTTATGACTATTTTATTGCTTCATGTCACCCTCCATTGTTGTTATGTTTCCGCTTGCGTTTACCTTGTCTTTTCAGTCTTTCTACCAGTCTAGGGTTTGTCCACGACGGTAGTAGTTTGAGACCTCCAACAATGTTGTAATAAAAGCTTTGTATTTTTGGATTCCACTATTATCCTGTGAGTACCAGCTCGTGTATCCTGGGACTGGTGCTGTAATCACAGATAATGTCGTGACCTCCAGCCTATGCCGGTTGATTTTCTAGACCAGCATAGTTTGGGGCGCCACAACAGCACACTGATATCTGGGTAGCACAAAAACTTTTGCAAGAGTAATATAATGTTCAGTATAATGAACATCTCCCTAGGCAATACACCTGATCGCTATCTAAAATATATTTACATGGTAGTGTATGGTAGAAATACTGTCCAAATTCAAAAAGGGGTAATGTCCAACTTAAACATTAAAGAAAACGTGGTCCAAATTGCAGCCCTAATGTCTCCAACTTGCAGCCCTAATGAGGAAGAGGACGGGATGCTCACCGGGATGCTCGCGGTGGTGGCGGCGTCCAAGAGGCGGCGGCGGCGGCAGCGTCCAGGAGGCGGAGGAGGCGGCGGCGTCCAGGAGGAGGAGGCGGCGGCGGTGGCGTCCAGGAGGAGGAGGCGGCATCCAGGAGGCGGTGGCGGCGAGGAGGCGGCGGCGGTGAGGCGGCGGTCGTGAGGGAGAGTGAGAGTGGGAGTGAGAGGGATGAGGCGTGAGGGAGGAGGCGGCGGTAGATCTGGATCTGGACTCGGTCCATGCTTATCTCAATCGGGTAGAACTACTACGCCTGATACGGATAACACACATCTATGACGGGCACACTTAATATGCTCGATACCGATGACGCACATCGGTGACGGGCACAACTAATAAGCCCGATACGGATGACACACATCCGTGACAGGCACAACAAATACGCCCGATACGGATGACACACATCCGTGATCTATGCGACCGTAGTAGGTGCTCCCAGATTTGCTCTATGTGACCGTAGTATGTGTTCAATCCAGCTTGATCCTGATATGCATCTATACGGACTCCACTGTTTTGAACTGTGCTTTTCTCATATTGTGTGACGGTGTAAAATGTGTACCCATTGATATCGTACCCTTGCCATGTGTCAACATCCCAACATGGGCCCCTTGCCAACCTGCGAACTGTCTCACTTGGGCCATTGGTCGACACAGCGATACGATTCTTGAACCATTCGTTGAAGCGAGTACTGTGTTCTCTGTTGATCCATATATCTGATCGACCCGTGTTCTCCTCTCGGACCTTCGCCAAATGCTTCTCAAAGTATGGGGTTACTTCGGCCATATGTTGCAGCACAGCGAAATGAGCCTGCGCATAGCAAGTTTGAGTGGGAACAATTCTTTTCCTGCCTATTGTGCCAACACCTAACAACCTTCCTTCGTGGCGAGACGCAGGTACTCCGATAGGATCAGTCTCGGCCATGTAATCGACGCAGAACCCTAGAACCTCCTCCGTCGTGTACCCTTCAATGATGCTTCCCTCCAGTTTTGCTCTATTTCGAACATACGACTTAAGAACTCCCATGTATCTCTCGAACGGATACATCTCCCTTAGAAAAGCTAGGCCACATATTTTTGTTTGCTTCACTAGATGAACAGGGAGATGAACCATGATATCGAAGAAGAGGACAGTGGAAAATACGATCTCGCAAGTGACACAGGGTATTGACAATATCGGCCTGCAACCCATCTAGATCTTCGGATCTATTAATCTTCTGACCGATTTGCATTGAAGAAGGCACAGAGCCGTTGGATCGTGTGACGGACTTTGGGTGGTAGAATGCCTCTGATAGCAACTGGCAAGATCTGTGTGATTAGCACGTGACAATCATGAGACTTCATTCCAACCAGTTTTAGCTCCTCCAATTTAACGTATTTACTGATCCTCGCTGAATAGCCCGAAGGAACTTTAATATCTGCCAGGCATGATAACATTGCGATCTTCTCATCCTTCGACAATGTGTGGCAAGCCGGCGGGAGGTACACTCTTCATGTCTCTTCATCCCTAATAGGCTGAAGTTCACTGCGAATGTTCATCTTCTATAGATCTAGGCGCGCATTCAACCCGTCCCTTGTCTTCCCAGGCAAATTCAGCAGTAGCCCGATCAAACTATCGCACACATTCTTCTCTACGTGCATTAGATCAATGCAATGACGGACCTCAACATCTTTCCAGTAAGGTAGCCGCCAAAATATGGATTTTTTCTTCCAAATACCCTTATCATTTGCCTTGCTACGTTTTCTTTTCTTTCCAAATTCATTAGTAATGTCCTCATGTTTCTGGGGTTGGCAGCAAAGTCTTTGTGCTTTCGATCGCAATTCCTCCATTGAATCGAATCCGCATGGTGTCTTAGCAAACCGTCATTTCTTCTCTCTGTGGCATGCCAACATACTAACTTTGCTTCCTTGGGGTTGGCAAATATTCTCTTGGAACAATCAATGATAGGTAGATACCACACAACCTTCGTCGGACCACTCCGCTTTGACTTCTTTTCCTCCCCTGCACTTTTCTTTTGCTTGTATTGAGAAGCCTTGCAGATAGGACAAGCATCTAAGTCTGCATATTGCTTGTGGTACAATATGCAGTCGTTAGGACAAGCGTGAATTCTACGGACCTCTTACCCCAGGGGACACAGAACCTGCTTTGCTTCATATGTCGTCTCGGGCAATGTGTTCTCTTCAGGAAGCATGGCCTTCAATATTCCCAAAAAATCTGTGAAACTCTTGTCTGTTCATCCGCTACTTGCCTTCAGCTTCATTAGGTCCAAGGTAGCTGATAATTTGGTGTGTTTTGGCTTGCATCCGGTGTATAGAGATGTCTTCGAATCACTGACCAACCTGCTGAACTTCATGGAATCTCTCTCGTTGTAAGTTGGATTCTCAACGTCACGTAACATGTTTTGTAGTAGATCAGGATCCACATCAACCATTTCACCGCTCAATGGAGATAGTATAAACATGTCATACTCATCTTCATCTCCTTCTTCTTGATTGTTTGCGCCACTTCTGTTTGCAACTGCACCACTTTCCGATTCTTGCTCTCCATGCTTCACCCAACATGTGTAGCCCTTCATGAATCCCCGTTGTATCAAGTGAGAGTGTAAGTCCACTCTGCTTTCAAACATATTCTCATTCTTGCAATCTCTACATGGACAACACATGTATTTACTGTTTCTTCTTTTCCTATCTTCCTCCGCCGCGTTCATAAAACTTAATACGTCATCTCTATACCCCTTGCAATGACGTTTGAAAGTAGTCGCATACATCCAACTTCGATCCATCGCTGCAAAACTGAAGAAAATATTAGTTAACTTCTCATGAGATAAGTACTACTAAATTAATAAGTACTACTTACTTTAAAATTTTCCTGTTTTTCTTTGAACAAAAATACAAAAATTCGCCCCCTTCAACCTTCCACCAAAATGGACAACAGTGGGATAACTTCAGACAACAGTCGGGTGGAGTATTTATAGTGTGAGAAATATATCTCAATCGGTTCAAATAAACGACATCTCTAACGGGCGCACAATTATCTCTTACGGGCGTAAAGGAAAACCTGTCATCGATATTTATCATCGGTGATGGGCGTTTAAACGAATCTCAATCAGGCCTTACTTGAAGCCCGTCACCGATGACACTCATCTGTGACAGGCTCAAAGTTGGGCCCGATTGAGATTAACCCGATTGAGATAGTGGAGGTAATCTCAATCGGGCCTAACTTTGTGCCCATCACAGATGAGTGTCATCGGTGACGGGCTATAGATCTATGTATCTCGAACGAGTACATCTACAACGATGTTACTTTCAGCCCGATTGAGATGACTTTGTTCTGATGACCTACGAAGTCCAGGCATGTGAGGACCCGTCACAGATGAGAGGATATGTGCTAGTGAAGAAATGCACACCACTTGATGAGGACACAACTAGCTCGGATATAACCATGACTACCTTATGTATTAATCAGCCAAAGGTTAACCAGTTCTACATAAGATTTACTTGTTATATTTTTGAACATACGTTGCTACACAATAAGTTTTGTTTGTTTTCGTTTGCAGAGGTACTTGCTTGGATGAAGGAAAAGAAGCCGAGCATAACGAATGCATGGAATATCAAAGAAGTTGATTGCGGACCAAACCAAAACCTTCTCCAAGTCGATTTCGGGTGCAATTCGGAGTCCAGGACCAGTCTGCACTAAAACGGGCTCCCAGGACGCATACGTGCTCGGATTGGGGCATTTTTTATATGAATGGAAAGCTAAGAAGATAACCTTTCTAATGGATCTGGTCCCATGTCCAAATTCGTTACGAGTCATCGGGAATTGGCCGAACAAGTTGACATTCAGAGTCTGTCCCGGCGCTGCGACGCCGTATTTGGGCCTTTGGCCCGTGTATCGTGTTGGAGCCCATTAGGGTTGCGTCAAGGGTTGCTTGAATCCACATGGTTTGAATTAAGTCTCGTTTGAATCCACATGGTTTGTATATGCCTCTTCCTGTTCCTTCTATTCCTTGGGCAGATATTTCTATGGACTTTGTGTTGGGATTGCCTAGGACTAAGAGGGGGAGGGATAGTATTTTTGTTGTGGTCGATCGATTT
>BDMV01000010.1:16961793-17421916 GCA_008326285.1 Oryza officinalis | reverse complement strand
GATACAGCCACAGCATCAAGATGGGACTCGGCAGAAACCTTGGGCCGATATGATAGCTGATGTAATGAGAGAACAGTTCGGATTAAAGCCAAGGGATGGTGACAACCTGTATCGGCATCCATATCCAGAGTATTTTGAGAGGGTGCCGTTACCAAGCCGATACAAGGTTCCAGATTTTTCAAAGTTCTCAGGACAAGATAATGTATCAACTTATGAGCATGTTAGCCGATTTTTAGCTCAGTGTGGTGAAGCATCGGCTACGGACGCGTTAAGAGTCAGGCTATTTCCTTTATCTCTGTCTGGATCGGCTTTCACATGGTTTTCATCTTTACCTTACAATTCTATTCACAGTTGGGCCGATCTGGAAAAACAGTTTCACAAATATTTCTACAGTGGGGTTCATGAGATGAAACTGTCTGATTTGACAAGCATTAGGCAGAAACGAGAAGAGTCTGTCCAGGATTATATTCAGAGATTTAGGGAAGTCAGAAACAGATGTTACAGCCTGACATTGACAGATTCTCAATTAGCCGATTTAGCCTTCCAAGGTTTGTTAACCCCAATCAAAGAGAGGTTTTCGGCTCAAGACTTTGATAGTTTGGCTCATTTGGCCCAAAAGATAACAGCGCACGAACAAAGATTTCAAGAGGCCAATAGAGCATTCAAGAAGGTGAACTTCATTAACTCTTATGTTTCCGATTCTGAGGAAGAGGAGGTTCCCGAAGTAGCAGCAGCCGAGTGGGCAAGAAACAAGAAGGTGATTCCATGCCAATGGGTCAAGAGCTCTGGGAAAGAGGAAAAGTATGATTTTGATGTCAATAAGGCTGATAAAATTTTTGATCTTTTGCTTCGGGAGAAACAAATTCAGCTGCCTGCTGGTCATGTGATTCCATCGGCTGAGGAATTAGGGAGGAGGAAATACTGCAAGTGGCACAACACAGGGTCTCATAGTACTAATGAATGCAAAGTTTTTCGGCAACAGATCCAGGTGGCCATTGAACAAGGCAGGATAAAATTTGATGACTCCAAGAAGCCGATGAAGATTGATGGTAATCCTTTTCCTATCAACATGGTTCATGCAAGTGGTAGGACAGCCGACAGAAGGGATAATCGGTTCAATAAGTTTGACTCTACAAGCATGATCAATAAATATCAAAAGAGATATGATCGGCAAGAGAGCCAATATTATGAAGATGATGATGGCTTTGATTCACATTGGAACTGCGATTTTTCATATTTTGTTGGAACAAAGGCATGAGGTTACCATCGATAGAAGATTGCCCAGGTTGTTCTAATGCCGATACAAATTATAATGAGAATTTTAGCCGATTTCGTCTTAAAGAAGATCGGCTGATCAAAGGAAGTTGCCTGTTCATCAGAGGTTGGGCCCAATTCATCAAGATTATTTCCAGGAGGAGGATGCTGAAGATACTTCAAGAGCTCAATGGTGTCCTTCTGGGATTTTTTCCAAAAGTCAGAAGAGAAGGGTTCAGAGGATGAGGAGCAGGGAACAATTTCAGGAAGTTGAACAAGAGATCGATCATCGGCTGAAGAGAGCAAAAACAAAACAGGAATGGCGTGTTAAGAACAGAATAATACCAGCCGATGAGAGTAAAACCGATGAGGCAAGAAGGATAGTTAAAGGAAAAGCCATTGCTTCTTCGTCGGTCAACATGGTTTTGTGCTACCCGCAGAGTTTGGGGTTAATCAAGACAATGGGACATCATGGAAGAATCTTGTGCCAGATGGGTATTGTCACCGGAACAGGCTGTTTTCGAGAAACCCGAAGGAACAGAGAATCGGCATCTTAAGCCATTGTATGTCAAAGGATTTGTTAATGGCAAGCCGATATCCAAAATGTTAGTTGATGGTGGGGCTGCAGTGAATCTAATGCCGTATGCGACGTTTAAGAAATTGGGAAGGAATTCGGAGGACCTCATCAAGACTAACATGGTTCTTAAAGATTTTGGTGGCAATCCTTCAGAGGCCAAGGGAGTTCTTAATGTAGAATTGACAATCGGCAGCAAAACGGTTCCTACTACATTCTTTGTCATTGATGGGAAAGGTTCATATAGCTTACTGCTTGGAAGGGTCTTATTGGTTGCAGGATCAAACCAATTGGCACGCCTAGAACCCGAAAGAAGTCTTTGGACCTGCACTGGAGCTAAGCAGATCTCCCAGGCCAGTGTGTGTTTTTTGCATCAACAATATGTGATATCCATAATATAAAAAACGTAGCTATGAAGTATTAGATAAGAGTATGAAAGCCTCAAACTAAGGAGTCTAGGTTAATTTATAAATTAGGACATTGGATGGGCCAGCCTCATGTTATATGCAACATATAGAGTGGTTACATAGGTTAATAATTTCAGATTATCTAGTGAATGGCCTATCGGATAATCTGATAGAAATGTCGCATAATCTACATCCGCTGGATTTTAGAGATACCACATCTGTATCCGAATCCACATCATACTATCCGCATCCGCATCCATATCCATTGGATTTTTAAAAACCCATACCATATCCTCATTGCGGATGAATTCGGAGCAGATCGGACCAGATATTATCCGATCCGTTTTCACCCCTAGTAGCCGATGCTGCTCCACGCCACTTCCGGCCGCGCTAAGCAGGGGAATCAGCTCCCCTTCCATCGGCGATGCTCCCCAAGGCTGCCAAACGCTCGATTTTGCCATGGCCTTGGCAAATTTCACCGGAGACCGAGCTTCCTCCACTGCTCCCATGGCCGCCTCAAACCTCCTCGCCTCCGCTGCCCATTCTAGCCAAAGGTTGCTATTGCGCTTGCTAAAGAGGACCCTCGCAATGCCTCAAAACCCTTTTCTTCCCCGTCCTCGCACCACCAAAGCCGCCACTTCGCCGGCGACCTTTGTGCCCCTACACTGACCATCGCCGCACCCAACCTCATCTGCGTCCACACTGCCTCCCAGCCTCCGTGCCGCCTTCCATGGGTGGCCGGACTTCCCGCGACCCCCCCTCTCCGGCTGCACCAGGTTCGAACCCCGTGCGCCGCCGCGTAGGCCAACCCTAGCGTCGGCGGCTTGTGTCCATGCGCACGAGGGAGAGAGAAGCAGAGAGGGGGAGAAAAAAAAGAAAGAGAAGAGGGAGAGAGAGACTGATAGTGGGCCCCACCTATGTTTATTTTGATTAAAAACTAATGAAAGTAATTAAGTTAATTGTGTAGTTAAAATGTTAGGTTGACATGTGGGTCCTAGTTGTTAATGAAATCTATTTATAACCATGTTTAAAAATTGTGAGGCTGACATGTGGGCCAAAAGCCATCCTAATGGTCTATTTGACCAGGTCAAGGTTGACCCTAGCCCCACCTGTCATTGGCTCATTCTCTTTCCATATAAAAATAATTGTTAGCTAAAGAAAAAGGACTAGGCACCACCTGTCAGAGAGAAAAGATATTTTCCTTATACAGAATAATTCCAAAAAAGGAAAAATGGCTGAACGGTCGGATTTTTCAATTAAGTTGATTTAATTAAAATTTGAAACTTTGACAGGCCATAACTCCCTCATTTAAATCGGATTTCGACGAAACTGTTACCAAAATTCTTCTAAATTCAAGATCTTCAAAATGGCACTGGTTTGGAAATGTTTACTATTTATTTTAGGATTTTGCCCTCTCCGTTAGAATAAGGAGTAGGTTATATTAATACCGCGATTAATAAAACATGTTATATCTGTGAGGAGGATACCGAAGCAGTCAAGGACAAACCCATGACTGAGCAAGGTAAGTCACTACACCCGCACCTCAAACATATTGCTCCCATTATTAACAATGTGTTTATTGCAAATAAAATTGCATGCTAATTACAAAATACGTACCAAACTTGGTTATAAGCCACCGTGAAATTGTTATCCATACTGCTTGTTACCTAAGTCTATTATTTATGCGTGGTCAATTATCGACGCTGCTTAGAATTGCTATATAGACGATTTTACACTCCATGCTGGGTAAATAGATGTGATTATGGTGATCACTCGGTACTAGTGATTATCGGAGGGCAGGTAGAGACATGAGCGCTAACCGCAACTCAAAAACCTTTGCGAAAATCAAAAACTTAATAAAACAAAAAAAATTCGACTGGGACGGCACGGATAGTCTATGGGTGGGTCTAGGAAATGGCAAGCCGCCGACCCTGGTCAATGAAGGACCGAGTTAAGAAGCTATGTAGGAAATAAACTGAGTACGACCGCATTTCTCGAATGGGTATAGACTCGGTGAACTAGGTAACCCGAGTAGGGCAGCACCTATCATGGTAGTTCTGCAGTTATGATGATTGTGATGGAAGATGTGATGGATCGATTGGATCGATCGAATGACATGTCAAGAACTTAAAATACACCTAAGTATATTATTATATATTGTATAACCCCCTAGTACCTCAGGAGCGCCAAGACTCCTCTCACCACCAGCTCGAGGTAGGGTTGGGCGCTGGGGTGCAAAGGGGATTCATAGTCCTTGGAGCGAGTGCCGCAATGCGAGGGTAAATGAAAACCAGGCCGTGGCAAGTCTCATGTCTTGGGACCAGGCTCATGTGTTGGGCACGTCATGGAGTGCGGGATTAAAAGCATACATCCAAGTGTGAGTAAAACAAATCTGTTCGAATAGCCGTGCTCGTGGTTAATGAGTGTCGAGACTTGTACTACTCTTGACTAGCCTCATAAGTTTTAATATTGCTTAGATTAGGAAGGTCTGGCCTTACCCAATGTGCGGGAAGGTTAGAATGGTGAAAGATGTGAAAAATGGATGCGAGGGTAAACCGGACCAAGCGAGGCTTAGGGAAGGTGGATGAACCCTTGCTAATTAAAAACAACTTCAACTTAACGTTGTTTTTTAGTTAAAATGGCTAAGTCATAGGTTTGTGAAATGATTTGTGAAATCTAGCTTTGTGCATATAAACCAAGTCATCCATGAACTCCTGTATACATTAAATGTATTTTGTAGTAGTGGCTTGCTGAGTACGGCTAGTACTCACCCTTGCATATTTACATTCTTTTAGACATAGGTGATGCTAAGATCCCTTGTGAGACCATCTCAGAGGAGTGCGAACCTAAGGAGACGCCTTAGGGTTTGATCCCTAGTCGACGCCTGTGAAGTATAGGTGGACCGTCCCAGCTTCACTTCCACTACCTTACCTTATCCTCTGGATTTTGGTTAATGTATTCGACTAGACTTGGTCTATTCGGGTCCCACTCGGGCAACCCTTTTAATATTAAGTATTGTAAGACTTGACGATTGTCACAACCTGAAGTTCCCCTTTCTGGCCTTAAAAATCATTAAATAAATAGCCATAAGAAATTGTTTAATTTTAACCTAGAGCTAAACCCTAAGTAATGAAAGCAATTAATAATTGGAATCAACATGGTGGAATTTTTCTTGAGTTCCCCATGTTAAAATACACTAACAAGATTTTTAGTGGAATTTTCAAAGCCTTGGAAATATTTTTAAACCAATTAAATGAATTCTCGGCATTAAATAAACCTAGGAAATCCTTTTTCTTTTTCTTTTTCTTTTCCCCCTCCTTTTTCTTTTTCTTGCGCCGTCGGATCATTCCTTCCCGCCACCAATCATTCCCGCTGGGCTGGCCAAGGCCACGGCCCAGACGCTCGCACGCACCCTCCCCTTCCTACTGGGCTGGCCCGAGGTCACGGCCCAGCTGGCACGACCCCTCTTTCTTCTGGGTCACTAATAGGTGGGCCTCACCTGTCAAGCCTGTCCCTAACCACCGATCGGTGGAGCCGCACCCGCAACCATCACCACTGCTTCCCCACCACTCCTCGCGCCCCACCCCTATCCACCCGCGTGCGCTGCGCACATTGCAACCGTCGCCGCCCCATCCGCTCGCCCGCGCGTGCGGCACGCTCGCGAGAGAGCTGGGATTCGGTTTGAATCCTGGCCGCCTCTCTCTCTCTCCCGCAACGGTGACCACCTTTTCGGCCCTCACCTGGCCGCCTCCGAGCCGCTGCCACCCCTATAAAGGTCGCCCCCAACCTCCTCTCTTCCTTTTTGATCTCGTCGCACTATCCTGTGCCCTAAATCACGCCCGTGCCACCGCTCACCGTCAATCTCCGGCCGCTGCTAGGGACCTCTAGAGCTGTCGCCTATCCTCGCTGTCGGCCGCACCTCGTCCGGCGTTGTTCGCCGTGGTTTTCACCACCGTTCGCCATCGCTACCATCAACTTTCCCCACCCTGGCCAACTCTGGAGAGTAACTTCTCCCTTTCCTTTTTCTTTTTCCTCTTCTTTTGTTTTGTGCGCCACTGTCTTCCGCGTCACCGGCAGTCGTCGCCGGTGGTCACCTGCCACCGTGCGCCATGTCCGGCCAGGTCGGCTTGAGCCAAGTCCGTGTTCCCGCCGCAGCCTTCCGCACCGTCAGATTCACCCACAGGTGAATCCGTGCCGTCCATGTGGCCTCGGTGGCATCCTGCGTGGGTGCTACCATGGCACCACGTCGGCGCCACCTCCTCGCGCCAGGTCACCGTGGCCGCCACGTGGTGCGCCCTCACCCGCGTCTACATGGACTCGGTCCATCATGCGCCGCACACCCGTGAGCCGCTGATGGGTGGGGCCCGCATGTCGGTGCCTACCGCCCATGGTGTCGTTAGCCCTGGGAATTACTGCACAATAAATCATTAAGGTGTTTTCTGTTTATAGTAAAAAACACAAAGAATCTTCTAAAATTCATAACTAATTCATCCGAGCTCCGTGTAAGTCCATTCAAGTCTTAGTAAATTCATAAAAATGCCTAGAATCCATTAAAAATGGTTTTGTTTCCTGTTTCAGTAGACTTATAGCCTGTTTTGGATGTGTGCTTTGTTTGTCGTTTAGATTCTGGCGTTTTCGAAGCTCCGCTTTATTTTGAAGTTGTTGCAGAGGTCCCTACAGCATTGGAGCAAGGCAAATCATACATATTCATTGATCATATTGTACCTATTTTGCAAATATCCTTCTTTCTACTAAATGTTGCATTTATTTTATAATGTCATGTGAGATGGTTACCTATACTTGGCCATAGCTTGTTCACCTCGTACCATTGATAGTTTGGGTATTAACCTAATTACACATTGGTTTAGAAAATGCTTAGCCTGCTTAGACCAACTAGATCACTGTGGGGGATCTCACATATAATTTACATACCTTGGTCTATTAATGATAATGTTGGACATGTACCATTATGGTATTAATATAACTAACTATTATGCTGAATGTTGGGCTATGGGCACATGGTTTTGATAGACACGCCCATGGCGTTCAAGCACTGGTTCGCGGGAAACCATGGAAGAATTAGCGTACTTACCACAAGCCAGCATGGGCAACGACTGGGCTTGTAGTGTAGCTTTTCCCTTTCTGACATACCTAGGCAAGGGTGGGCATGATGGAGTTTGGATGGGCCCTGTGGCGACCTATGCGGCTTTTGGATTCACCTAGGCACAAGGGGGGCTACCTACCTTGAATGTAAGGGTAGGGGCGAAACTTGAAGTGTGGTGCAGTTGGTTAGGGTGGGTTATGCGAAGGGTCCTATCACAGTTCCTTTTCAGTATATCATGGTATTATGCCGGCACACGGCAATATGTCGTGGGACTGTGTCTTGTGGGTACAATTGTACACCTCTGATTAGAGTAAAACTATTCGAATAGCTGTGCCCGCGGTTATGGATGGTCAACCAGATTCACCGTGATTAGTCCTACAATAATAATTTGACTTATTTGGAACTGGTGTAGTTCAGGTGGTTGGTTAGGCCTGTCACAATGTGGTGCACCGTTGGACAGTGGTGTTTAATATTGCTTAATTATATTCTATAGTTTTACTACTTTTAAATACTATTTTTAAATGCCTGCTTTATGCAAAAGAACCCTAACCTTCATTGGAATTATCTACATCATACCTCCTTTTGTGGTATGGCTTGTTGAGTATAGTGGGTAGTACTTAGTCTTGCTCTATTTTCCCCCACACCAGAGTCGGAGGAGTAGGCTTTGTTGCTACTGTCAAGGATGCCCGTGGATTGGAGTCTCCGCGCTGTGAGCGTCATGCTTATCTGTTTAGCTTGTTTGTTTTTTCGTTGCATTTGTAAGACTTTTATTATGTTTGTAAGATGTGGATCTGTGTATCGATATTGTCGTTTGTGTACCTTGGTCGATCCTGGACAGGGGTTTAAATGCACATTCAGCTTGCAATTCTGTTTCAGTTATTTTTGGGCATGACAACGATGCGGACTATGATGTACCAGATATGTAATGTGTGTATGCTAACCTACCGATCCAGGGAGTTGGTATTGTGAACACATTTGGTTCCCTGTGTTACAAAACTGGGGGCCGACAAAACCCTAACCCGGTTGCCTCCTACCTCCTCCCACCACGCCCCATCCATGCCCGGTGCCGCTGGCGCGTGGCTGCTGCTGCCGTCGTCCGTCCTCCCCATGTCACCACCTTCGTTGTCCGCCTTGCCCCTACCACTGTTGTCTGTCCTCCACCCACCGCCGCCATCTGTCCTCTTCCCGCCGCCGCCATCATCGACAGTCCTTCCCCTGTCGTCATCGTCTTTCCATAACAACCACCATCACCGCCCTCGCGTAGATCAGGGGAGGTGAACCTCGCGTGGAGGAGGTCGCTGGTGTGGAGGATTTTGCGGACCTTGAGTTGGCGTAGGGACGGTGCAGAGTTTGTTGACGACAGCGACGGTGACGAGCAAGGTCGACAGCGAGGAGCAGGGCCAGCTGCTTCACCTCCTCGATGACAATAAGGACAAGCCTATCCTCCGCACCCCGAGGATGACGCCCACCCGCCGCTTGTTGCATTGGCTTTCGATAGCAGCAGCAACAGGTAAGAAGCTACCACCTCTCTCTTTGTTCAGATTATAGCTTGGACCATGGCGAGCGAGAAGAATTTAATTGGTGATTGTAAAATCAAGGTGTGTTTCATTCTTCTGTTGTGATGAACAATTAGCATATGAGGTTATTGGTTTTGATATTTGGAGATTATTGGCGAAGTGGTTTTTGAGATGATTGAATTTTCAGACGGTGAACAGGGACTATTGTTTTATCTAGTCAGACCAGGCAGGTAAGGCCGGTCAGACCGGCCAGCCCACGGTCTAACCGGCCGACTCTATGTCGGTTTCGGTTTAGGGTTGTTTCATTGGATATCCATGGTTAATGACTTCTAGATGGACTCTATGCGTATGTAATACTGTTGTGTGCTAACAATGAGTCAAGTTTGTGATAGCTTGTGCTCGGATATGGTTTCTTTGTTTGATTCATGTGTAGGTAATCTTTATGTCTCGAGAGAGTATTGCCGGTGATGGATCGGGAGTCAACTTACGATAAGGTGATGTCCGAACAGTCAGATATCATGCGGGATACTTAGGCTAAAGATCAATGCACGTAGTTGATGAAGATTCCAAATGGCATACGATGGAGATATTGTGTGCGTATGGGATGCGGAGTTGACTTTGGAAGGAGTCCAAAATTGGTACAATTGAAATATGTAAAGTTGGTTTCTTGTACGGGAAGGTTTCCTAGGTGGATTAAGACTTCTTGTATGAGTTTGGTTCGTGGCTTTAGGCTGCTTACCTCATGTATAAATAGAGAGGGAGGGTGTGGCCTCCCGGTATCGCTTTTGAGAGCATTGAGTTGTGAGTTTGGTTAGGGTTTCGAGATTAGTCTAGATTTTTGTGAGGAGTGCTGTTGTTACACTTTTGTAAACACAAAGAGAAGTAATAAAGTAGTCATCTATTTTAATAGATCCCGGGTTCTGCAGTCTAATCGACGAGATAACGGCGGTCAGACCGGCGGCTTCACGGTGGTCAGACCTGCAGCTTCATGGCGGTCAGACCAACGGCATCACAGTGGTCAGACTGGCGGGGACACGGCGGTCAGACCGGTGAAGGTGGCAAGAGGCAAACCAATCTACATCGATTTGAGGGTAACTTTTAATTCCGCTAAAAGTTTTGGTTTTTGGGTAATACAACCATTCACCCCCCTTTGGTTGGCTTAGTTCTTGCTTTTCGATCCTACAAGTGGTATCAGAGCCTCGTTTTTCTTCTTTGGATTTTTACCGATCTAGAGTTTTAAGCCATAACTAACAAGTTTTCAACTAATCCATATATTTTCAATGGTTCGGATTTTGTTTATTGGTTTGACAAGGTGCAATCTTACATTATGGCTCAAGATTATGATGTTTGGCAAAAGGTTGCTCTTCCTTATATGATTCCTGATCAAATTTCTACTGAAGCTTTAAAAACTGAGTTTAATAACAATTGCAAAGCTTGTAATATTTTGTTGAGTGCAATTTCTCGTTGGGTTTTGATCGTGTGTCACATCTTAAAACCGCCCATGAGATTTGGAATGCCTTGACAAACTTTCATCAAGGAACTAACTAACATTAAAGAACTTCGTCTAGATCTTTTCAAAAAGGAATACATAAAATTTGAGATGAAACCTAGAGAAGCTTTGAATGATTATCTTGGTAGATTTAATAAGATTTTGAGTGATCTTAGATCTATTGATTCTGCTTATGGCTCAAATAACACACAATCTGAGGTTTCTCGCCACTTTTTGAATGGTCTTGATATGTCTATTTGGGAGATGAAGGTTACATCTATTCAAGAGTCTGTCGATATGTCTACTTTGACGTTGGATTCACTTTACACAAAACTCAAAACTCATGAGATGAATATTCTTTCTCGCAAGATAGATTCTAAGTCTAGTGCTTTGGTTTCTCCCTCGACTTATTTGGATGTTGGTGCTTCTTCGTCAAATTCTACCACTCTTGCTTTGATTAATGCCATGTCCGATGAGCAACTCGAACAGTTCGAGGAGGAGGACTTGGCTTTGGCTGCTAATAAGATTTCTCGAGCTATGAACAATGTTAGGTATAGGAAAAGAGGAGGTCAAACTCGTTGCTTTGAATGTGGTGCACTTGGTCACATTCGTTCACATTGTCCTAAGCTTGAGAGAGGCAAGAAGGAAGACAACAGTGGAGAGAAAACCAATGACGACAAGCCCAAATCGAAAAGCACGTTCAAGTGTAAGAAATCCAAGGAGGTGGTCAGGAAGGTGTTGAGTCAAGTCTATCTAAACCTTATGAAAATACTAAAATTCATACAAATTATAAAATAGACAAATAAACATTCAAAGTATTGCAAGCATGAACAAAGAAAAACACTATATGCATAATACAAAGCTCTCTTTTAATTTTGTTTCTTTCAATAGTTTGCTTGATAAAACCAAGAGCACAAAAACTCCCCCTCAAACCATGCCAAAATGATGAATGATTTTCAACTCTCCATGAAGAAAAGCAAAATGAGATGAATCCAATGGTTTCATGAAAATATCCGCACAAACTCCGAAAGTGTCCAAAAGCCTCATACTTACTTGCCATGCAGAAAACCCAAGACTATCGAGAAAAATCACCAACAACAGCTAGTGAGATGATCAAAACCAACATGTCCAAGTCTACGATGCCAAAATATCAAATCTTTGTTGAATTTAGCAAGAAGATGTCGAAGCCTCAGTACTGGGGTTAGATAAAAGAAATTTAGGAATCCAGTACTGAGACAGATGACCAGTAGATCCAATAGACATATATCCACGAACAAAAACAGTTTGAGAATTTTCAGAAAAAAATTTTCGAGGCCGGTCTAACCGAAGTACAGTAGCCGGTCTAACCGGTGGCCGGTCTGACCGCTGCTGTATCTCCAGTCTGACCGGAAACTGGTTTGACCAACGCTCAGTAGCCGATCGGACCGGTCGCCGGTCTGACCGCCCAACCCACTGCGGTCTGACCGGTTTCCTCGAGAGAAAACCAGATTTTTGCCTCTTAGATTTTGCAAAAGCAATCTCTCTTTCTTTTTTCTGTTTTCGTGCTAATTTGAAAAAAATCAACAAGATGACCATCTTTACCACAAAAGGAACAAGTATACTTTTCCCTAGCAGTTGATGGTTTTGAAATATTAGTTTTAGTTTCTTTTAGTGCAGGAGAAAGAGAGGGCATAATTCCAGCAGATTTAAAAACTGTTTTCACAACATTAGGTTTTGTCAAAATTTCACCATGTTCAGTCATTTTCAAAACATTAGGTTGATTTTTGTTGAAATAATCATGCACATCAAAACCTACACCCCTATTGTAGCTAGTCACTTTAGATTGATCCAAAATCATGTTAAGTTGTTTCTTACCATCAGAAAATCTTTCCAAATAACTTTTCAAATAAGAAACTTCTTTTTTCAGATTTACACAATTTTTACGATCTACCATGACATCTTTGTTTTTACGACATTTTGGACAAGAAAGCACCTCATCACATTTCATAATATTTTTCATGTACTCAACACGTCCTAAAGCATCTTTCAATTTCATCTCATTCAAAAAGCACTAGCAATTTTGAGAAATCAAAATATCCTTGTGTTGTTTAACTCTTTTTGCACTCAAAACATTGAACAAAGAACTTGCACAAAAAGCAGTTTTATATTTTTTCAAAACGTTCTCTGTCAAAATCAACTCATCAACAATACGAGCATGCAAAGAAAATCCAAGAGCAAAAGAAGACTTAAGTTTTTTGGTTTTTTCAACCTCAGATTCCAATTTCAAGCAATTAACAGAATTAACATCTCGTAAAGCATTAATTTTAGAAAATAAAACTTCACAAGATTTGCAATCATCATCATTAGGAATCGAAGATTTTAATCTAACAATTTCAGCATTTAGAATCTCAATAATGTGATCCCTCCCATCAAGCATATTAGAGCATATTTTAAGTTTCTCCGCAAATTTGAAAGCAACATGTTCTAATTGATCATAACTAAGCTTTTCTTCACTATCACTATCAGATTCATCCTCATCAGAACTTGCATTGCGAGCAATAAAAGCTAAATCAACAACATGCTTACGTTTCCCATTGCTCTCTTTTTTTGAGTCTGATTGATCGCTCTCATAAACTTCTATGAATTCTCGAATTAGCCTTTGCATGTAACTCTTCATCTTCTCCTTTGTGATATTCTTCTTGTCTACCTCCTTTTCCTTGTTCACCTTCTTGTGATTAAGATAATTGAACTTGATATGATTCAACTCTTCCCACTCAAAGCATCGAACGGGTCCTCCTCGCTTCCTGTTCCTGACATTGTTCATAGCTCGAGAAATCTTGTTAGCAGCCAAAGCCAAGTCCTCCTCCTCAAACTGTTCGAGTTGCTCATCGGACATGGCATTAATCAAGGCAATAGCGGTAGAATTTGACGAAGAAGCACCAACATCCAAAAAAGTCAAGGGAGAAACCAAAGCACTAGACTTTGAATCTATCTTGTGAGAAAGAATATTCATCTCATGAGTTTTGAGTTTTGTGTAAAGTGAATCCAACGTCAAAGTAGACATACCAACAAACTCTTGTATAAATGTAACCTTCATCTCCAAAATAGACATATCAAGACCATTCAAAAAATGACGAGAAACCTCAGATTGTGTGTAATTTGTGTCATAAGCAGAATCAACAGATCTAAGATCACTCAAAATCTTATTAAATCTACTAAGATAATCATCCAAAGCTTCTCCAGGATTCATCTCAAATTTTATATATTTCTTTTTGAAAAGATCTCGACGAAGTTCTTTAATGTTAGTAGTTTCTTGATGAAAGTTTCTCAAGGCATTCCAAATCTCATGGGCGGTTTTATGATGTGACAGACGATAAAAATCCGAACGAGAAATTCACTCAACAAAATATTACAAGCTATGCAATTGTTATTAAACTCAGTTTTCAAAGCTTCAGTAGAAATTTGATCAGGAATCACATAAGGAAGAGCAACCTTTTGCCAAACATCATAATCTTGAGCCATAATGTAAGATTGCATCTTGTCACACCAATAGCAAAATCCGAACCATCAAAAATATGTGGCCTAGTTGAAAACTTGTTAGCCATCGCTTAAAACTCTAGATCAGTAAAAATCCAAAGAAAAAAAACGAGGCTCTAATACCACTTGTAGGACTGAAAAGCATGAACTAAGCCAACCAGAGGGGGGGTGAATGGTTGTAGTACCCAAAAACCAAAACTTTTAGCGGAATTAAAAGTTACCCTCAAATCGATGTAGATCGGTCTGACCGAAATAGATCAGCCGGTCTGACCGCACCTGTGCCGTCGGTCTGACCGGTATTGATCTCTCGCTCTGACCGTCCCAAAGTCGCCTCTGCCTCCTGCCGCAGCCACCAGTTTGACCGTCGTATCCCTGCCAGTCTGACCGTTATGAAGCACTGGTCTGACCGTCGGTGTCTCACTGGTTAAACCACCGAACCCGAGCAAAAACAAATTGAAGATTTCTTAAAGTAGTTGACAACTTTATTAGTCCTCTCTATGTTTACAAAGTGCAACAATAGCACTCCTCACGAAAATCTCGACTAAACTCGAAACCCTAACAAAACTCACAACTCAATGCTCTCCATAGCGATACCGGGAGGCCACACCCTCCCTCTCTATTTATACATGAGGTAGGCAGCCTAAAGCCATGAACCAAACTCATACAAGAAGTCCTAATCCACATAAGAAACCTTCTCGTACAAGAAACCAACTTTACATATTCCAATTGTACCAAATTTGGACTCCTTCCAAATTCGACTCCGTATCCCATACGCACACAATATCTCCATCGTATGCCATACGGAATCTTCACCAACCACGTGTATTGATCTTTAGCCTAAGTATCCCGCATGATATCTGACCGTCCGGACATCACCTTATCTCCAAGTTGACTCCCGATCCATCATCGGCAATACTCTCCCGAGACGTAAAGATTACCTACACATGAATCAAACAAAGAAACCATATCCAAGCACAAGCTATCACAAACTTGACCCATTGTTAGCACACAACAATATTACATACGCATAGTATCTATCTAGAAGTCATAAACATGAATTAACCACGGATATCCAATGAAACAATCCGAAACCGAAACCGACACATAATCGGCCGGTCAGACCGCGGGCTGGCCGGTCTAACTGCACACATACCACTGGTCTGACCGGCCTTACCTGCCCAGTCTGACCAGACCCAACAAAACAACAGTCCCTGTTCACCGTCTGAAAATTCAATCATCTCAACAACCACTTCGCCAATAATCTCTAAATATCAAAATCAATAACCTCAGATGTCAATTGTTCATGACAACAGAAGAATCAAACACACTTTGATTTTACAGTGTCCAATAAAGTCTAGTATCTACCCATGGGTATAAATATGTACACCTGGGGTCCTTGTAATTTATCTCTCAATAAATACAACTTTTGGCGCATCGCCACCATCTTTTCCAAGGTTTTATGTACACCTAGGGTCCCTGTAATTTATCTCTCGATAAATATAACTTTCAGTGCATCACCACCTTTTCTTCCGAGGTTTTATCACTGGCGAAACTTGGCACCTGATGCGGGGCTGTATCGCTTCGATCTCTGGCGAAGGGGTAAACCCTAAGTTTCGCTAGCCCTGGCAATTGTATCGGCTATATTGTTGTTGTTCAAGGCTGCATCGCTTTGATCTTTTGGATTGCTCTGGTTCCGTTGGTATAGTTGTCTACCTGATATTTCAATTCTATCTTTAATTGTATTGTGTTTAGAGACGCATCGGTTTAGTTGAGACTGGCTTGGTTAGGTCTGATCTTCTGTCTTAGTCAATATATCTCCACAATCACAATATTGTTTTAAATAGATTTGTTATATCCATCACGTTAGCATAGATCTATCAGCTTATCTAGCTTATTTGATCAGACGTAATCTAAAATTGTTCTTCGCTATTTTGACTTGCCCTTGCTCTCTTGTCTTGTAGGCCACAAATGTATCCCAATGATCCTTCAGTTTTGGGAATGTGTCGAAGTCCGGTGACAGATTCTTTAGGATATATCTATTGAACAAATCTTTCTTGTAGCCCTGGAATTGTTGGGCCATCTTTTTCAGTGTCCAATCCTTCACTTTGGTCTGATCTACCTCAGGGATCATGAAGGTCTCGAGCATGGTGGTCCACAGCATGTCCTTCTCTATATTTGGGATATATGTTTGTTCCACATCCCCTTGTGACCTTGTTTGGCGTCAGTTTTGTAAGCTAATGGGCACGTGATCCCTCACGACCCAACTGCTGTGTGACACGAACTTCCTAGCTGCATCGACGGGGGCAACTGGTTTGCCATCTGGGCTCACTTCAGTTATGATGTGTCGCCCCTCCACCTTCCTCCCGACACCTCGGTGTCCGCATGCCCTCTTCATACCAATGCTCGGTTGGCTAGCCTATTGCTCATCTTGGTTCTCCTCCTCATTCCTCTCCCCATTCCCCTCCTCATTCAAATACTAGTTGGGGTCCTCGTTCGCCCAGTACTAGTTGTTGCCCTTATTGATCTCGTCGAAGAGGAATTGTTTGTCATCTGTTCCTAACATTAAATAGTACAAAAAATGTTATTATTCTCCACATTGTCGACAAATAAGAAGAACTTCTAAATGTCACCTATTTAAGAAAAAATATGCAACCTACATTTATATCATTATATATATTGACATTGTTGGCAACTACGAAGAACTTCTAAAATTCACTTACTTAAGAAATATGCAACCTACATGTATATTGTTATATATATCCACATTGTCCAGAACTACGAAGAACTTCTAAAATTCACTTGCTTATATAAATCCACATTGTCCACATTTATATTGTTATATGCATTTTCTTATGATTAATTAAGTATTTGCTTTTTTTTGAAAAATGGATTAATATGATTTTTTAAAGCAACTTTGTATAGAAAATTTTTGTAAAAAACGCACCGTTTAGCAATTTGAAAAGCATGCACGTGGAAAACGAGAGAGATGAGTTGGTTCCTCACTGGAAAAAACACAGCCTTAAGAAATATGCAACCTACATTTATATTGTTATATATGTCCACATTGTCGACAACTACAAAGAACTTAGGTATGCATACATATCCACATTGTCAATAACCTATATGTATATTGTTTTATATATCCACAGCCTTAGGTATGCAATACAATTAGAATTAACACGTCAGATCTCATATATGACATATCTTGCCTTAGTGTGTTGCTTGGCGACCTTTGAATCACGTAATTCAACTTGAGAGTCGCTCGCGTCCAACCCTAGCAACCAAACAATCGTTAGGTAATTAGAACATTTGCATTGAACAACTAAAACATAGCCCAAGTTGTAAATATATTTTTCAAAAATTATCCATATTTTAATCATTTGTAGAAGTTTTTCAAAATTCTAAACATACTTTTAGTTTCAAACATGTACATTAGTCCTAAGTCCAAATTCAAAACATTTGCAAATATATCGTTATGTCAGAGATAGTGATTCAAGATACTGGGTGAACACAACACCTCGCTCTTTCATGGCTACAAACAGATAATTTCCATAACAAATTTTGTCTACTCCCCATGCATAGGAGTCAAGACAAAATTTGTTTTAGAAACTACCCGTTTGTGTTCAGTCATCAAAGGGCAAGTGCTTATGTTCAGCCAATATCTTGAACCAGTACCTCCTTGGAAAGAACGAACGAACAGTGCACTAGAGAACATGGTTCGTTCGTTTGTTCGCTCATTCGTTCGGTCGTTCGGTCACTCGGTCGTTTGCTCGGCCTTTCGCTCATTCGTTCAGTCGCTCGTTCGGTCGTTCGCTCATTTTAACATACCAAAAATTCAAATTTCAAATTTTTACTTCAACTAAATAATAAAACTGTGTTTTCGAGTTAATGACCAAAATTTTTCAAATACGAAACCTATGTAAGGTTAAACTAGCTAGTGCTCATATGCAAAGTTGCAAATAACTTAAAACTTCTTCCTTCTCAATTTAATTTGACATGTAAAACATTTGCAAGTTTGCATTCACAAAAGGTGTGGCGTGTAATTTGAGTCTTTTTAAATGCTTTTGGATCTTGGGTGCATTTCATATTAGGTCTCATGAGCATAAATATGTATACATATTAATTTATAAATAATAAAGGCACTACCCTAATTATCACCTTAAGTGCACTTAGCCTAACTCAAATATATATACACACACCTATGCACAAGTGTCTTGTGAGATTAAGTATGGAGGAATGAAAGTAAAGTCTAACAATTTCATCACTAATTAATTATAAATCAAAATATATATCTAAAATAGGAACACTTAAATGTAGATAAGCTCATTGAAAATTTAAAAATAATTGGTGCAATATAAAATCATGGGGAAATTCATGATGATACTATTCAATATGTACTAAAGATCGATATAATCTTTAGTACCAGTTGGTGACATCAACTGGTACTAAAGTGTTGATCTTTAGTACCAGTTGATGCCACCAACCGGTACTAAAGATCCCAGGGTCCTGACATGCTCTGACAAAGTGTGAACCGGGACTAAAAATGATCTTTACTACTAGTTAGTGTTACCAACCGGTAATAAGATAGCAAAGTGTCGTTGGGTGTTTTAACCGGTGCTAAAGATCTTCTTTAGCACTGGTCCGTTAAACATCCGAGATATTTATTGTTTTTGTCGATTAAGCAAAGATCGGTTGTCCAGTAGTGTGTCTTTATCCAAGTGTCAGAATCTATATTGGATATATAGCCAATTGTTTAAAATCCTATCGACATCGGCATATTGGCTGATTAGCTCTTTGATCATCAATTTATCTATATATCTTGACAGTTGCAGGATCAAATTGATTGACACGTTCGAACCCGGTATTTTAGGACCTGCACTAGAGTTAAACAAACCTCCTAGACCTTCGTGTGTCACGACAAAATTTCATGTCAACACCGTGCTCACCATCGCCACCACCACCTATTGCTGGTCGCTGGCCACCGACAACACCGGCATCGCATGATCACTTCTCCTACTCAACTTACTATTGACGTTGCCACAGTAGAAGAAAACCTTAGCTCCAATGTTATGTTTGCTTGCAATATTTCTAGGGATCAGATGGCCCATTGGAGTTTATGCTTGGCAAGGTGTGATTTTTTGTCATCTGTGTTCATCTGTAAAATCATCGTGTTCAGCTGTAAAATCGTCGTGTGATCTCCTAAGCTCTCAGGATTTTGGTTTTACTTTTAGACTCGCTGCAGACTCAACTGCATGATGAAAGCAACAACAAGAAGAAGAAGTTGTTTCAGGGTCTTTGTTGCTGCTGAGTAAGCAGAGTCTGCAGCTTTTTGTTGACACTAGCAATGTGCTTTTAATAGTACTTGTCGAAACTGGATTTTGGCAATGAGAAAAGGGGGTAGCGCATCAGACCTAAAAGTGGATGGATACGGAAGACAAGGATTTAGATAGGTTCAGACCCTCTCGATGAGAGGTAATACCACTCCTATTTGGGGATTGTATCCGCTGGGTGTATATTGATCTAACGATCGAGTTATGGTTATCTCTATGATCATCCTGTGATCCTAGAAGGCTCCCTGTCCATCTTATATAGGTTGGGGGGCAGGGTTACAAAGAGAAAAACCTACTCAAACATGGCATCAGTTTTCTAATCTACTACATGGTAGTACTCAATCAGGACTCAAGATCATGCCATAAAACATAAGACAATATCATGACCGAGTCCTATTTTATTACATAATATATGGATCTAGCCCACCTCTTATTTCTAGTCGAATATGGAGACCGTGTGGGTACCCGGTACCCATATTCTCCATAGTAGCCCTTGAGACCTTCATAGTCGAAATGATAATCTTCTCTCAAACCAAATTAATCCAAAGCCCAGTGCTTCAATCATGTTTGCCATAATCTCCCGAGTGCTTTTACCAAATCAAAAGGCTGTGAAGGGCTGAAAAATTTCAAGAATAACCAAGAATATATACCCAGGTGCATCAACTAGATGCACCTAATTAGGTTAGCCCCTGACTATGTTGTTAGTTGAACAAGCTAAGCATATAGTCAAGAACTTAATAATTTAGCCATCCAAGTGGTTTTATATAAACAACATGCTTAGCCAAAGCCAAAACCATTTTGAGAAAATCACATAGCAAATAACCTTAATAACAAAGCTTGTTGCATAGTGAATATAGGTACTGGTATCATATTGTGCAAATATTGCCAAAGCAAATATGTCTAAGTCCCTATAAGACACACAATTGCACCATCCTCAGAAATATATGAAATTTGTGGTATTAAATCCAAGTTAATAAAACTCATAAATAGATTTACCAACCGCCTAAAAAACATCCAAAATATAATCAATATGGCACACATAAATGTGGCTAGATAGCATTGATATAATATAAAATCAATTGCTTTATAAAAAACCAAACAGCTCCTACAACCTATAAAAAAGTTACCAGGACAGTTATAAAAACTTTACTCTTTGTCACTTTCCAAAATGCATCGTACCACCTCCTAAAATGTTGTGTAACTGCTGTATGAAAGGATTTTGAAGGTATTGAGCAATAAAACACGTGCATATTGCCAAGGCAAATTTGCTCAAGTCCCTAGAGACACATGACAAGCCACACCTGAAAATATGGGCTGCAGACATATTGGGATTAGACCCTAAATATGCTTACCGATATCCTTAAAATCTGACGTGTATATGCTCCCGAGTAATAAATCTCCCGGGTGATGTAGACCGAACGCATATCATCTGAGTGGCTTCTGATCCGAGTGGTTATCCCTCATGGGGTGTGTTGGCGTAGAATTTTGACCCTCTCACGTGTCAAAAGCAGGTTTCACATTTCCACGGCGGCCTGGGAGATCTGCTTAGCTCCAGTGCAGGTCCAATGGCTTGCCTAGGTGCGTGTAGGGCGTGCTAGTTGATTTGATCTGCAATCAACAAGAAAAACAAGTAAACCATGTTAATAAACGATGGCCGATCGACCGATAGGCCGATGTCGCATCGTGATGGCCTAGCCAATAGGGCAAAGCTATATCGGCTTACTTGAAATTATGATAAAGTAAGATTAAAATACAGATCTAATCTCATCGGCCTTCATCAACAAGTTAATGTCAATTAATGGCATCAGCCGATGAGGGATAACAGAGATAAATACACTAGCTAATACTCTAGTGCAAACCTATATAAACCAATCGACCAATATAAACATACTGATCATAGACAAACCCTTAAGAATTAATCTATGACAAACACACTTATATTTGTCGATCCACCCATACAAGTGGCAAATACATATAAAAACATTAAAGTAATCACATGTATTAGATAAGACCGGCTAAAACCCCGGCACTATCCTTAATTACGATCGAAAACAGGTTTTGGATTAAACCTCAAAACACAACTAAGGTTGATAGCAACTCAGAGTATGAAGTGAGACTTAATACAAAGAAAATCAAGTCGTTGATCGTTTTTGGGGATGGTAGATGCATTGAAAGATTTAGCTAAGCATAATAATTAGACTACCATCAGCAATAAACCCTAAAACGAGTAAATCGCTGACGAGGCATAATTAACACACCGTATCGAGATCATCCAAGACATGATAGACGACGATCACATCATCGAGGCTTAACGTGCCTAAAACGACACGCTAGCCCCGACGATGTAGATCATCGGATATGAGTTCTTACCTCTGCTCTGGGGAAGCAAGAACTCGCCGAAGTTAACCTCTTGTGAGGGTTGGCGATGCGCCGAAAGTAGATTAAACAAGATTGATTGTTGTATTGTGTGAGAGGGTTTCTATGTACAAACTACCAAGATATTTATACCCGAGATTACAACATTGTCCAGATAGGACACGATCTTATCTACAACTTAATAAACAAGTCTTTGCGGCAGACTCTTGCCAAAGATTAGATCTAAACTTACTTAATCTACAAGATACAATTGCCTAAAACCGAGCCTTATCTCTATTTGGCAATCTTCTTGAAGCTTATCTTGAACCCAAACCAAGCCCATGCTAACTCTATTAACTTTCTGTCTCTATCGGCCAATAACCACATCGAATCCGTATCGGCCGTTACACCCTTTCTGCTAAGACCGCTTCCAGTCCGATACGCTTGCCGAGACCGATACAAGGCTTGGTCCGACTCCAACTTGACCCCTCTTCTCTGCATCGGTTTTCTCTTTCCTCTCTGAGTAGATTACGAAAATCTGCTGTTAACACATGCTCCCCAATTCCGCTTCATTATATAATGTGGCGGAATTAGCTCCGAGGAACCCATCGATTTCTTCGCTAGGGTTTGTCTGAAAACCGCGCAGATCTAGATTCACAACCTCCCTTCGCCGATTTTCTCGCGTAGCTCTTCGTTAAACACTTGCGCCTCCCGATTCCGGCAACTCCTCTACGTTTCTCCAGCATCGACCCCCTCATCAACGACCTCTTCAACCACATCAATGGCTTCATTATCGTTCTATACTTCTGAGATCCCCATGGTGAATCAACCCTTTCCGAGTTCACATTTTCATTTTCCCGCCGAGTTTTTCAAACTAGGGTTCCTGCTCTTGCCCCTTGGGTCTTATCTTCCATTACTGTTTATGTGCCATAGGTCTTCAAGAACCAGATCCTAATCCCAACCAACGACAAATCACACCGGTTCCTTTTGGACCCCATGGGCAACTCCGACCCCACTTGGCTAATCAATGCAGAGACGAGTAGAATCCCGTTCAAGCAAGTCAAGCCCAATGTTTCTTCATGGAAGCATACTTTCAGATCTTGGCCGTCGAAGCTCACTGGCTTCAGGACTTGGTATAAGAGGATTGCCGCGGCCAAGCAAGTTCATTGGGATGAAATAGGAATCGGCCAATGCATCACTCTGTCTTTGGCCGATACCAAGAAGAACGAACCTCTGATGTCAGCAGCCACCTACTTTTGGTCTAGCACCCTAAATGCTTTTCTATTTCGACAAGGTCTGATGACCCCAACGTTGGTAGATATCAAGATGCTGATAGGATTAGATATACACTCTGAGATCAATCCCTTCAACCTCCTTATTAACAACACCCACAAGTTGAAGACCAAAAAGATTGGAGGTTGGTCTGGATATGTATTTGAACACATGGAAACAGGATCTGTCTCAGAAAGAGAGCATGTGGCTTTTTTGACCCTGTGGTTAGAAAGATTCGTCTTTTGTGAATCAACCTGCGGCCCTACTCTGAATTGCCAACACTTAGCTCAGGCCCTAGTTGAAAAGAGACAATTCCCTCTCGGTCGATATCTCCTTGGGGCTATTTGTCGGCTGCTCCATTCTGCCACTCAAGATTTGATGCCAAAAAGAACAGTGGCACATGGGGGTCCATGGTGGTTCGTCCAACTCTGGTTGACAATCTATACCAACACCATGGTCGATCGGCCTCCGCTGTCAGACTCTGCCTTCCCATCGGACTACACCGATAATGAAGATCCCACATCCAGGAGATGCATGTCCTTTGGGGAAGCAGCTTCAATATACCCTGGAGCAGATCAATCGGCCGAAGAGCTATCTGTCTGGTTTATCCGATTCTACACCGGCCCTCCATCGGCCAAGATGGACATGTTTGTGTATCCTTCAGACTCTGATTTTTGAGCTCCCTGCCGATCTAACCCTGGGCGAGCTGAATGATGATATGGTAGCAAGAGAACTCTTCATGATCAGCATCACTCCTTGCCTGCTCCCGGTAGGCGTGTTTCAAGGCAGAAGCACCAGTTTATCTTATGAATTTTATAACCCCATGGTGGCTGCTAGGCAATGTGGGCTTGGTCAACTTCCTATCGGCCTGCACTTCCATCGGCTCCTAGAGAGCAGAGGTACTGTCTCATCGGCCCTGGTCATGAACAAGGTTCTGAAAACCAGGATTCCAAATCTGGGAGATTGTGACCGATTATGGCTGAGTTCCTTCATCCACATCTCCTTCCAGTCATGGTGGCAAGAATGGACTTCTCATCTCTTCCATCAATCGGCCAGATTCTACTTGACAGAGCTCATCGACAACATCAGCCCCCAAGTCCCTGATGCCCCAATCCCATCTGTGAGCAACAGTGGGCAAAAGATAACTTATGCTCTGGTGTTGGCTCCATCAGGCAAGTCTGTTATGGAATCAACTATCGGCCTTACTGCTCCGAAGGTGTCATCACTGCTCCAAGGGCCGATAGTCAAGGAAACTCCTAAAAGGAAGGCGCCAGTAAAAGAAAAAATTCAAAAAACTGGCAAAAAACCCAGGACTGATGACTAGGCCAATCTTGACGAACTAGACCCCTCCGTGGAAGAATTCCTCAATGACCAAGTTATGGAGGAGGAGGTCGATGCAGTAGCTGCCGATCTACCGGAAGAAAAAGATCCATCGACCAACAATGCTAAAGAGCCATCGGCCCAATCAGCTAAAGACCCATCGGCCACAACCACAACGGTTCCAGCGATCGATGACCCAGCTGACACAGCTCGACCACGGAGAACCAGACATGCAGTCCGCAAGGTTAATATACTCCTTTTGAAAGATGAGGGCTCATGTTGTAAAATTTGAACTAAGGGCGATAATGTATATCGGCCATCTAAAGGCGATGCATAATACATCGGCTATTATCATAAATCGGCTGGCAAGCCGATCATGAGTCGATCCAGACGCTTGGATAATATTTCTTTAAGTATTTTCCATTAAGGGCTCTGCCATAATCTTCTCCATCTAATCCTTTCAACAAATAGGCATTATGAGGAACACATTGATGAATCTGAAAAGGACCTTCCCAATTAGGTGACCACTTGCCGAATTTATTATCTCTAGAACCGATCGGCAGTATTAATTTCCAAACAAGATCCCCTTACTCAAATGACTTGGCAACAACCTTTTTGTTATAATGACGAGCAACTCGGTCTTTATCGCGCTTGACTTTTTCCAAGGCCCGCAATCGGACATGTGCTAAATCATCGAGTTCATCGACCATAAGATTATGATACTCATCGGCTATCAAGTCGTCTTGCAAGGCAATCCTTCTTGAGCCGATGTTAGTTTCCCATGGCAGCACAGCTTCATGTCCATAAACCAGCTGATACGGTGGCACTTGGGTTGCACCATGACAAGCCATCCGATATGCCCAAAGGGAATCGGCCAGCGTTGTATGCCACTATCTTGGCTGTTCATCAATCTTTCTCTTGATCAACTTGATTAAAGTCTTGTTAGAAGCTTCTGCCTGCCCATTAGCTTGTGCATAATACGAAGAAGAATTTAATAGTTTGATGCCCATGCTTTCAGCAAACTCAACAAACTCATCGGACACGAAGATTGATCCCTGATCTGTAGTCAATGTCTGTGGTAATCCAAACCGATATATAATATGCTCTTTGACAAACTGAATTGCATCGTTGGAATCAACCTTCTTAAGGGGGATGGCCTCAACCAACTTTGTGAAGTAGTCTATAGCCACTAAGATATATTTATGTCCTTTACTTGATGGTGG
Organism: Oryza officinalis; assembly: GCA_008326285.1. Classification (NCBI taxonomy): domain Eukaryota; kingdom Viridiplantae; phylum Streptophyta; class Magnoliopsida; order Poales; family Poaceae; genus Oryza; species Oryza officinalis. Next base: position 17,396,555 of record BDMV01000010.1, on the reverse strand, counting down.
ATTGATCTGTCCAATCATGTCTATACCCCATCCTCGAAACGGCCACGGCTTTATGATTGGATGCATAGCCGATGCCGGTGCTCTCTGAATTGCTCCAAATTTTTGGCAATCTTGACATCCTTTATAGTACTTGAAACAATCCTCTAGCATTGTCGGCCAAAAATATCCAACGCGCTTCAAAAGCCATCTCATTTTATGGGCCGATTGATGTGTTCCACAAATTTAGTACATGAAAAATATAAGCATAGACATAATTTCTCCACCGGCGTGTACCTCGTTTTAGTATCTAACAGTTTCCTGCTGAGATAGAAAATAGCCCTTTCTTTGCCTGAAATATCTTGAACCAAAACTGAGCCGATAGACTTCTCATCGGCCTGATAGGTACAACCTGAATGGAACCCCTTTCTGCGGATGGATTAAAACCGGAGGGGAACTCAAATATTCCTTAATATCGTCCAACGCTTTTTGCTGCTTATCACCCCATACGAACTCTTGATCGTCCTTCATCTTCAATAATGGAGTGAACGGCTCTATCCTGCCTGACAGGTTTGATATAAAGCGCCGAACAAAGTTGATCTTCCCTAGCAGAGATTGTAACTTGGTCTTGGTATCTGGAGACTTGATCTGTTTTATGGCATCAATATTCTTCTGTGTAATCTCTATTCCTCTCTTATGGACCAAGAAACCCAAAAACTGACCAGCCGATACCCCAAAGGCACATTTGTTAGGATTCATCTTTAAACCATATTTCCTTGCTCTTTCTAGTACCTTGTGTAAATCGGCCAAGTGCATATCGTACTCTTTGGACTTCACGACGACATCATCAATGTAAACCTCGATCAAAGAGCCGATAAGGTCGTGAAAGATATAATTCATGGCCCTCTGATAAGTAGCTCCAGCGTTTTTTAGACCAAACATCATAACCACCCACTCATATAGGCCGATTGTCCCCGAACACCTGAAAGTTGTCTTGTGAATGTCTTCCTCTGCCATGAAAATCTGGTTGTAGCCTACGTTTCCATCCATAAAGCTGATGCTCTTGTGTCCAGATGCAGCGTCAACTAGCAAATCGGCCAACGGCATAGGGTACTCGTCTTTTGGTGTTGCTTTATTTAGGTCTCTGAAATCGATACACACCCTGAGCTTGCCATTTTTCTTCAACACTGGAACTATATTAGAAACCCACTCCGCGTATCGGCACGGTCTAATAAAATTGGCGTCGTAAAGCCTTGTGATCTCTGCTTTGATAGCTTCGTGCATATCGGCCTTAAATCTCCTAGGAGCTTGTTTGAATGGCCGATAGCCTGGTTTGATAGGTAGCCGATGTTCGATGATCAATCGGCTTAATCCTGGCATCTCATGATATTCCCATGCGAAACAATCCATGAATTCTTTCAAAAGATTTATTAATTTATCTTCATAATCCCTTGGTAGGTTAGTACTTACATACGTCGGCCTAGACCTATCACCTATTCCTATATCAACTTCTTCAAGTTCATCGGCCGACGTAAAGCCTTGCCCCAATTTTCCATCTAACTCATTGTTAACGGTGTAATTTGGTAATCGACTTGGAAGTGGAAGGGGAACCGAAGCAGAGAGGGAAGATTGAGTTGGAGACAGACCAGGTTTCGTATCGAACCCGGTGGTCGTATCGGACTGATAAAGGCGTTGCCATAAAGAGCGTATCGGCCGATACGGATTCAGTTTGGTAGTGGGCCGATACGGATTGTAAGTTGATAGCGTCGACATGGGCTTGGTCTGGGCTCAAGATAAGCTTTAAGGGGGTTGCCAAATAGAGATAAAGCTCGGTTTTAGGCAATTGTATCTTGTAAATTAGGTAGTTTAGATCTACTCTGTGGTTAGAGTCTGCCGCAAAGACTTGTTTGTTAGTTGTAGATAAGATCGTACCCGACAAGGGTTCTGTTGTAATCTCGGGTATAAATATCCCGATAGTTTGTACATGTAATGGATCTCTCAACATACACAATACACGAACCAGTTCAATCTATTTTCGGCGCATCGCCAACCCTCGCAAGAGGTCTTCTTCGACGAGTTCTTGCTTCCTCGGAGCAGAGGTAAGAACTCATTCCCGATGATCTTCATCGTCGGGGCTAGCGTGTCGCTTTAGACACGTTAAGCCTCGATGATGTGATCGTTGTCTATCATGTCTTGGATAATCTTGATAGGCATCTTAATTAAACCTTGCCAGCGGTTTACTCGTTTTAGGGTTTATTGCCGACGATGGTTTAATTCTTATGCTTGGCTAGATTGTTCAATGCATCTACCATCCCCAAAAGCAATCGACGACTTGATTTTCTTTCCGTTAAGTCTCAATTCACACTTTGAGTTGCTATCGACCTTAGTCATGTTTTGAGATCTAACACAAAGCCTGTTTTCAGTTGTAATTAAGGATAGTACCGGGGTTTCAGCCGGTCTTACCTAACGCATGTGATTGCTCTATGTTTTTGTATGTGTTTGCCACTAATACGTGTGGATCGATAAATATAAATATGTCGATTACAGGGTATTCTCAGGATCTCTCTGTGGTTGATGTGTCTATATCGGTCGATTGGCTTGTATAAGTTTGCACTAGAGTATTAGCTAGTGTAGTTATCTTTGCTATCCTTATCGGCCGATGCCGTTAGTTGACATTTACGTGTCGATGAAGGCCGATAAGATTAGATTCATGTTTTACTTATATCCTATTACGAGTGAGCCGATATAGCTTTGCCCTATCGGCTGGGCTATGACAATGTGTCATCGGTCTATCGGCCGATCGGCCATTGTTTTCTGACTAGGTTTACTTGTTTCTTGTTGATTGCAGATCAAATCAACTAGCACGCTCTGCGCACGACTAGGCAAGCCATTTGGACCTGCACTGGAGTTAAGCAGATCTCCCAGGCCGCCATGGTAACGCGGAACCCGTTTGGTTGCTGGACGGGTCGAAATTCTGCGCCAACACGCTTTTGGCACGCCTGGTGGGACCTCAAGAACGCAAGCTTCTCACCAGCAACAAGATCACCTCGAGATGTCGAAGCAGGCAGAGATCGTTGAGGAAAACATCGTCCTTGTGACCGCCGACCAGCTCAACGCAGAGCAAAAAGCTGAGATGGAAAAGCTGGTCGAGCAGTTCCAGAATATGTACCTGCAAACATATTCTAGGACTCGGCAAGGCACCTTGATCCAAAAATCCAAGGTAGTTATGCCGAGTCCTGGAGATGGAGCTGGCACATCGGCGGCGGCGTACGATCACACCATCAAGACTGAAGATACTGCAGCGCCGACGTTGCAAGACAGGATTGACTCCGCAGTTCATTCTGCGCTAGTCAACCAATCGGGGATTCTGGTGAATACATTGACCAATACGATCAAATCGATCCTAGACGGGTCAATTCACCAGTACAAGCCTCAGGGGCCGATTTTCTTGCCAGAAAATAAGTTCCCTGCCTATCGGACCCTGAGGAACGACCTGAGCACTGCTCAGCCGACAGCGTCGATGCCACCCCCATCAGCGCAGCCGACAACGACACTGCCGTTGGTCCTCACCAGGCAGACTGGGGGGAGCCCTCAGCACATCACGGAGGAGCAATATGCTCAGTGGACCAAGGGGAAGCAACCAGTGATTGAGCCCATGTAGCAAGTTCCTGTCAACCAGCCATCGGCCGGACAACCGCAAGCCCCGGTGTTCAACAACCCTCCACCTCAAGCTGCATATAACGTGCCACAAGGCTACCAGCAGCACACCGCAGGGCAGTATGGCGCACGGAATCTGGATCGACATTACCAGCCATACTCCCCCAGGCAGTACCAAGCAGAGGGCTTGCAGCAATCGTATCAGCAAGACCTCCCACATCGGCCCGCAGGATACTGGGCCGATATGATAGCCGAAGTGATGCAAGATCAATTCGGCTTGAAGCCCAAGGAGAACTCTACAGTGTATCGGCACCCGTATCCTGAGGAATTTGACAGAGTGCCATTGCCAGGCCGATACAAGATCCCGGACTTCTCCAAGTTTTCAGGACAGGACAACGTCTCGACGTACGAGCATGTCAGCTGATTCCTAGCACAGTGCGGAGAGGCATCGGCTATCGAGACGTTGAGGGTGAGGTTTTTCCCTCTGTCCTTATCAGGGTCTGCATTCACGTGGTTTTCTTCTTTACCCTGCAATTCCATCAGAGGATGGATAGATCTGGAGAAACAGTTTCACAGGTATTTCTACAACGGCGTACAAGAGATGAAACTGTCCGATCTGACTGCCATCAGGCAACGAGTGGATGAATCGGTCCCAGAGTATATACAAAGGTTTAGAGACATACGGAACATGTGTTATAGCCTCAATTTGACCGATTCCCAGTTGGCCGACTTGACATTTCAGGGATTGCTAGGGCCGATACGCGAGAGGTTCTCCTCATAGGAATTTGATAGCCTAGCTCAGCTGGCACAACGAGTATCGGCCCACGAGCAGCGATTCTAGGAGGCAAAGAAGTTTGCGAAGAAGATTAACACAGTTTATCAGTATGCCTCCGACGATGACGACGAAGAAGACGTTGATGTCAACCTAGCCGAGTGGGCCCGGATGAGAAAGTCAACAACTTGCCAATGGGCCAAGAAGGGCGACAAAGAAGATAAATATGATTTTGACATCAACAAGGCCGATAAGATATTTGACCTGCTGCTGCGAGAAAAACAAATCCAGTTGCCAGTAGGTCACGTATTGCCATCGGCCGAAGACATCAAGAAGAGGAGATATTGCAAGTGGCACAATTCTTATTCACACCATACAAATGAATACAAGATCTTCCAGCAACAGATTCAATCGGCCATCGAGCAAGGCAGGATTAAAATCGATGATGCCAAGTGGCCGATGAAGATTGAAGGCCACCCGTTCCCAGGCAACATGGTGCAGGCGGATAGGGCCGACGGCGATGGCCATCGGACTGGCAAGCGGCCTCATCAGACCTCTGATGGTCTGATCAGAAAATACCAGCGGAGACAGGAGGAACAAGCTCAAGACCACGCTGATCAAGACAACTCTTACGATCCACATTGGGAGTGCGAGTTTTTCCGGTTCTGTTGGAATGAGGGGATGAGGTTGCCATCTATCCAGGAGTGCCCTGCATGCAATGGTGCAGAAGATTCTTATCAGGGTAGCTCAAGCAGGCAAGCGCATCGGCCGGCCAAGCAAAGGAAATCTGTACATGAAAGGCTAGGGCCGATGTGCCAAGAACAACATGTTGAAGACGAGGAGCAAGTCCAGAACCCCCAATGGTGCCCAAGCGACGTATTCACCAAGACACAAAAACGGCGGGTTCAGAGGCTAAGGAGGAAGGAGCAAATCCAGGAGCAACAGGCTGAGGTACCCCATCGGCCAGCCAAGACCAGAAAGGAGTGGAGGATAAAGTCCACAGCGGTCAACGCCGATGAGGGCACTTCCAATACAGCTCGGGCCTCCTCGGCTTCAAAAGGTAAAAAGGTGGCATCAGCACCTGTTAACATGGTGTTTATATTGCCGGCAGAATACAGCGTGCAGGCGGCCGATGAAGCGATGGCCGATGACGAACAATTTTCGGCCAGACTACAGTTGTCACCAGACCAAGCCATCTTCGACAAGCCAGTTGACGCCAGCTACAGACATTTGCGGCCGTTATACATCAAAGGATTCATCAACGGGCGGCCGATGACGAAGATGTTGGTCGATGGCAGCGCGGCGGTCAATTTAATGTCATACACAACCTTCAGGAAGCTTGGAAATGTACCGGAAGACCTTATCAAAACCAATATGGAATTAAAAGACTTCGGTGGCAACGCATCCGAGGCGAAGGGGGTCCTAAACATGGAACTCACCGTGGGCAGCAAAACGATACCCACCACCTTCTTCGTCTTCGATGGAAAGGGTTCCTACAGCTTGTTGTTGGGACGGGACTGGATCCACGCAAATTGCTGCGTCCCTTCAACGATGCACCAATGCCTCATGCAATGGCAAGGGGACCAAGTCGAGATCGTGCAGGCCGATCGGTCAGTACACGTGGCCAATGCCAATCTCGCAGTATGGGAGATGGAGGGAATCAACTGCTTGTCCGGGCGAGTCTGGGACGCCGATTTCCTCAAGGTCACTGATTGCGATGTCGAGACGATTGAAGATCAGGACAAGCAGTTACTTTAGCAAAGATGCACCGTCCGCCGTTGAAGATGAACAAGCTAGTCCCTACACAGATGATGCGGTGGACGAGTTAGACGGCAAGTTGGGACAGGGTTTCACGTCGGCCGACGAACTGGAAGAGATTGATATAGGAATAGATGATAGGCCTATGCCGACGTATGTAAGCGCTAACTTGCCAAACGAATACAAGAATAATTTAGTAGATCTTTTGAAAGAATTCATGGATTGTTTTGCATGGGAATATCATGAGATGCCAGGATTAAGCCGATCGATTGTAGAACATCGGCTACCAATCAAACCAGGCTATCGGCCTTTTAAGCAAGCTCCTCGAAGGTTTAAGGCCGATATGCACGAAGCTATCAAAGCAGAGATCACAAGACTTTACGACGCCAACTTTATTAGACCCTGCCGATACGCAGAGTGGGTCTCCAACATAGTTCCAGTATTGAAAAAGAATGGCAAGCTAAGGGTATGTTTCGATTTCAGAGATCTAAATAAAGCAACGCCAAAAGACGAGTACCCTATGCCATTGGCCGATTTGCTAGTCGACGCTGCATCTGGGCATATGGTTATCAGTTTTATGGATGGCAAAGCCGGCTACAACCAAATTTTTATTACCAAGGAAGACATTCACAAGACAGCTTTTAGATGCCCAGGGGCAATCGGCCTATACGAGTGGGTTGTCATGACCTTTGGTTTGAAGAATGCTGGAGCTACGTATCAGAGGGCTATGAATTATATTTTTCATGACCTTATCGGCTCTTTGATTGAAGTTTATATTGATGATGTCGTCGTGAAGTCAAGAGAGTATGATACGCACTTGGCAGATTTACGCAAGGTACTAGAAAGGGCGAGGAAATATGGTTTAAAGATGAACCCTAACAAGTGTGCCTTTGGCGTATCGGCCGGTCAGTTTTTGGGTTTCTTGGTCCATGAGAGGGGGATTGAAATTACACAGAAGAATATTGATGCCATCCAGAAAATCAAGCCTCCAGAAAACAAGACCAAGTTACAATCTCTGCTCGGGAAGATAAACTTCGTCCGGCGTTTTATATCAAATCTATCAGGCAGAATAGAGTCGTTCACTCCACTGTTGAAGATAAAAGACGATCGAGAGTTCATATGGGGTGATAAACAACAGAAAGTGCTAGATGATATCAAAGAGTATTTAACCTCTCCTCCGGTTCTAACCCCTCCTCAGAAAGGGGTTCCATTCAAGCTGTACTTATCGGCCGATGAGAAATCCATCGGCTCAGTCTTGGTCCAGGATATTGATGGTAAGGAAAGAGCTATTTTTTATCTCAGTAGAAGGATGCTAGACGCTGAGACAAGATACACGCCGGTGGAGAAATTATGCCTGTGTTTATATTTTTCATGTACTAAATTGAGGCATTATCTACTTTCCAACGAGTGTATTGTGGTGAGCAAGGCCGATGTGATGAAGTACATGTTATCGGCCCCTGTGTTAAAAGGACGAATCGGGAAGTGGATCTTTGCCTTAACAGAGTTTGATCTCCGATATGAATCGGCCAAAGCAGTCAAAGGACAAGCCCTGGCCGATTTCATTGTTCAACACAGAGATGTATCAGTTGCATATGCAGATATTGTGCCATGGACATTGTATTTTGATGGATCCGTCTACAGACATGGATGCGGTATCGGCCTAGTCATCATATCCCCTCGGGGGGCAAGTTTTGAGTTCGCTTTTACTGTCAAGCCTTATTATACCAACAATCAAGCAGAATATGAAGCGATGCTTAAAGGCTTGCAGTTATTACAAGAAGTCGAGGCCGATTCCGTCGAGATCATTGGTGATTCACAGCTGGTAATTAATCAACTTTCTGGAGAGTATGAATGCAGAGACGATATTCTCAAAGTCTACAATGAGGAGTGCAAGGAGTTGTTACACGGTTTCCGGATTGTAACGATGAGACATATACCCAGGAAGCAGAATTTTGAAGCTAATGATTTAGCTCAGGGGGCATCGGGATACAGGCTGATGCCTAAAGATGTTCAGATTCAGATTGCTCTCGTGCATGCCGATGATTGGAGGTTTGATATCATCGAGTATTTGAGAAATCCTTCTCAATCGGCATCACGAAGAACGAAGTATAAAGTTTTACACTATGTCCTACTGGACGATGACCTGTATTATCGGACAATTGATGGTGTCCTACTTAAGTGCCTAGGTCCTGAGGAGGCTAAAATTGTTATGAGCGAAGTACATGAAGGAATTTGTGGCACCCATCAATCGGCCCATAAAATGAGATGGCTGATGAAGCGCGTCAGATATTTTTGGCCAACCATGCTAGAGGATTATTTCAAGTATTATAAAGGATATCAGGATTGTCAAAAATTTGGAGCAATTCAGAGAACGCCGGCATCGGCTATGCATCCAATCATAAAGCCATGGCCGTTTCGTGGATGGGGAATAGATATGATCGGCCAGATTAACCCGCCATCAAGCAAGGGACACAAGTATATATTAGTGGCTACAGATTACTTCACAAAGTGGGTTGAGGCCGTTCCCCTTAAGAGGGTTGATTCCAAAGACGCTATTCAGTTTGTCAAGGAACACATCATATATCGGTTTGGGTTACCTCAGACGATAACCACCGATCAGGGATCAATCTTCGTGTCCGATGAGTTCGTCCAGTTTGCCGACAGCATGGGCATTAAATTACTAAATTCTTCTCCTTACTACGCGCAAGCTAATGGGCAGGCAGAGGCTTCTAATAAGTCTTTGATCAAATTAATCAAGAGGAAAATTGATGAACAGCCGAGGCAATGGCATACGACGCTGGCCGATTCCCTTTGGGCGTATCGGATGGCTTGCCATGGCGCAACCCAAGTGCCTCCCTATCAGCTGATTTATGGGCATGAAGCTGTGCTTCCGTGGGAAACCAACATCGGCTCCAGGAGGATTGCTTTGCAAGACAACTTGACAGCCGATGAGTACCACAATCTTATGGTTGATGAGTTGGATGATTTGGCGCATGTCCGGTTACGGGCCTTAGAGAAGATCAAACGTGATAAAGATAGAGTGGCTCGCCATTCTAACAAAAAGGTTGTTGCCAAGTCATTTGAGGAAGGGGATCTTGTATGGAAATTAATGATGCTGATTGGTTCCAGAGATAATAAATTCGGCAAGTGGTCATCTAATTGAGAAGGTCCGTTTCAAATTCATCGATGTGTTCCTCACAATGCCTATTTGCTCAAGGGATTAGATGGTGAGATTTATGGACGGGCTCTTAATGGCAAATACTTAAAGAAATATTATCCCAGTGTCTGGATCGACTCATGATCGGCCCTCCTACCGATTTGTGATTATAGCCGATGTGTTATGCATCGTCTTTAGATGGCCGATATACACTATCGCCCTTAGTTCAAAGTTTACAACATAAGCCCTCATCTTCTAAAATTTTGGGGGCATATATACATACAAACACGAGTTTTCCAAGGAATTTTTCTCATGGAATTTCTACGGAATTTTTCGAGGAATTTTCACATTGGATTTTTTTTCATTTTGAAGACATATATAAACACAGGAATTTTCAAGATCGGGATTTTTCAGAGATGAATTTCACGTTAGACTTGGAGGATTTCGGAAACAATGATTAGGCTGGAATTTTCAGATCAAATTCGGCTACTTGGCCGATGAGGTTTGTATTTACACAGTATAAAGACAAAACATACTACATCACCCTATGAAGTCTGCAATGGCGGCGATGGCTTTGCGGCGAATCTGCTCGATGTCGTCTATAGCCTGGGCATCATCGGCCATCGACCCTGGGATTGGCTTCAGTGATTTGCTTAGGGTCGCGAGGTATTTGGCTGATGCCTTGAGCTTTGCCGTTTCGTCTTCTATGGCCTTAGGTGATGCAACTATTTCGGCTTCGACTTCTTAGATTTCTCGACGTGTTGATTCCAGCTTCGATTCCAGCTCTGCCTCGAGGCGACGGAGCTCTTCAAGTTTGTGCTTCAAGACAATCGGCTCCACCGCCAGCTCGTCCAACTTGGTCTTATCGGCGTTAACTTGAGCCTTGCTAGCAGTCAGGGCCGATTCCAGTTGTTCACGCTCTCGTCGCTCTGCGAGTCTTTCTTTTGCCTTGTTAAGCTTGAATCGATATTGCTCCAAGAAGATGGCCGGCGTTAAAATATCCATCAGGCCTTCGGGCAGTTCGTCTTGGATTTCTTGTACCCTGGTCCTGATGGAGGTGCAATCTTCTACCAAACACTCCAACGAGGCCTCTAGCCGATTGGCGATGTCGGTCAGCCGGTTCTTTAGATCATCAGAGATTGACGCCTTGGCTGTGCTGGGCAGCTCCTTGTCCTCGTCGTCAAGAAACTGGCCGATGTCAAAGGAATATCGGCTAGGTTCTACAAATATCAACATGGGTCAAGGATAATCTTTTTAAACAGGAACCGGCAGAAAGGGATCAGAGTAATCCTAGTTACTTGTGTTGGAACATCGGTGGTGATTGCATCGGCCTTTCTTTGCTGTGTCGATGCAGTAGGCGAGGGGGTTGGCCGATGTGGGGAAGGTGACGCAACCCCAGGCTGAAAAAGCAGAAACTTGGTGAATAGGGTCATGTGGCTAATAAGATAATACACAAACCAACTCTTACCGAAGCAGTTGGAGAGGGTGGTGGAGAAGGAGAAGGAGTCCTCAATTGTGCTTTAGCTCGTTCGCGCCGTTGTAAGGTCGCCTTCTTAGTCCTTGGTAAAGGGGCCGATTGGGTTCTTTCCTTCAATACAGACGATGCCACAGCCTGAAAAGGGTATCGAATTAAGGTATAGTAGTAAAAAGGGGTTATGTAAACGTAGAGAGGAAATTATATTAACCTTGCGAACTGCATGTTTGGTCCTTTTTGGTTGAGGGGCATCGCCTTGGTCATCGGCCGGTGGGATCTCAGTGGTTTCGGCCGATGGCTCCTTGGTGGTTTCAGCCGATGTATTTTCTTCTTCATATGTATCGGCGGCTGCTGCATCGACTTCCTCCTCCATTACTTGTTCTTCGAGGAATTCTTCTATGGAGGGATCTAGTTCTTCAAGATCGGCTTGGTCATCGACTTTAATTTTCTTGCTGGATTTTTGGGCCTTGCCCTTGGATAGCGCTTTCCTTTTGGGGTTTTCTTTAATAATCGGCCCCTGGAGCAATGATGATATCTTCGGGGCGTTGAGGCCGATGATAGATTCCAGGATGGTTGACCCCGATGGAGCTATGGCTTGAGCGTAGAAGATCTTCTGCCCACTGTTGTTCACAGATGGAATCGGCTCATCTGGGACTTGAGGGCTGATGCCTTGGATAAGTTCTGTCACATAAAACCTGGCCGATTGATGAAAAATGTGAGCGGCCCACTCTTGCTACCAAGTTTGGAAGCTGATGTGAACAAAGGCGCTCAGATGCAATCGGTCGCAATTGCCGAGGTTTGGGAGCTCGATTTCCAGTGCTTTGCTCATGACCAGGGCCGATGGAACTGTGCCTCTGCTCTCTAGGAGCTTATGAAGATACAGGTTGATGGGAAGTTGCCCGAGCCCGCACTGTCTAGCAGCTATCATTGGGTTGTAGAACTCATAGGACAGGCTGGTGCTCCTTCCCTGAAAAATGCCTACTGGGAGCAGGCATGGGGTGAGGCCGATCATGAATAATTCCCTTGACTCCATGTCATCATTTATCAAGCTCAGCTGAAGGTCGTCGGGGAGTTCATAATCTCGGTCCGATGTGTAGACAAACATGTTCATCCTGGCTGATGGAGGGCCGGTGAAGAAACGAATGAACCATGTAGCCATGTCATCGGCCGATTGGTCTGCGCCTGGATAGACGGAGGCTGCTTCCCCATAGGACATGCATCGTCTGCTCCTGGGATCTTCGTGATCGGCGTATTTCGATGGGAAGGGAGAGTCAGAAAGAGGTGGCCGATCAACCATGGTGTTGGTGTGAATGGTTAGCCAAAGTTGAATGAACCACCATGGTCCTCCGTGTGCCACAGTCTGTTTCAGCATTAGGTCTTGAGTGGCGATGTGGAGTAGCCGATATACAGCCCCCAAGAGGTATCGGCCTAGAGGGATTTGCTTCTTTTGGACCAAAGCTTGTGCCAAATGTTGACAATTTGTAGTAGGACCACAGGTTGATCCGCAGAAGACAAATCTTTCCAACCACAATGTTAGGAAAGCTACATGTTCCCGTTCTGAGACCGATCCTTGTTCCATGTGCTCAGAAATGTACCCAGACCAGCCTCCGATTTTCTTGGTCTTCAACTTGTGGCTGCTGTTTATCAGGAGGCTGAAGGGATTGATCTCAGAGTCGATGTCCAATCCTGTCAGTATCTTGACATCTATAAGGGTTGGGGTCATCGGACCTTGCTTGAACATAAAGGCGTTCAAGGTACTTGACCAGAAGTAGTTGGCGGCCGACATAAGTGGCTCATTCTTCTTGGTATCGGCCAAGGATAAGGTGATGCATTGGCCGATCCCAATTTCGTCCCAGTGGACTTGTTTGGCAGCAGCAATCCTTTTGTGCCAGGTCCTGTATCCGTTGAGCTTTGATGGCCAAGACCTGAAAGTATGTTTCCATGAAGATACATTGGGCTTGGCTTGTCTGAAGGGGATTCTGTCAGTCTCGGCGTTGATTAGCCAAGTCGGGTCGCAATCGCCCATGGGGCCTAGCAGAAAGCGGTGAGATTTGTCGTCGGTGGGGATTAAGATTTGGTTTTTGAAGACCTATATCATGGAAACGACGATGAAAATATAAGACCCGGGGGGCAGAGAGTAAAAACCCTAACTTGGAGAAATCGGCGGAGAATGCGATAATGCAGGTTTGAGTGAGTCGACTTACCTCAGGGATCTCGGAGGCGTAGAACGGAGCGGAAGCCATCGTTGTCGTTGAAGGGTTCGTTGTGAAGGGGGTTGATGTTGACGGGACGCCGAGGGGTCGCCGGAGTTGAAGAACACGAAGGGTTCGCTGAATCGGCGGTGAAAGGGTTTGAATCTGGATCTGCGCGGTTTTCAGACAAGACTTAGCGAAGAAGTCGATGGGTTCCTCGGAGCTAATTCCGCCACATTACATAATGAAGCGGAATTGGGGGGCATGTGTTAACGGTGAAATTTGGTAATCGACTTGGAAGTGGAAGGGGAACCGAAGCAGAGAGGGAAGATTGAGTTGGAGACAGACCAGGTTTCGTATCGGACCCGGTGGTCGTATCGGACTAATAAAGGCGTTGCCATAAAGAGCGTATCGGCCGATGCGGATTCAGTTTGGTAGTGGGCCGATACGGATTGTAAGTTGACAGCGTCGACGTGGGCTTGGTCTGGGCTCAAGATAAGCTTTAAGGGGGTTGCCAAATATAGATAAAGCTCGGTTTTAGGCAATTGTATCTTGTAAATTAGGTAGTTTAGATCTAATCTGTGGTTAGAGTCTGCCGCAAAGACTTGTTTGTTAGTTATAGATAAGATCGTACCCGACAAGGGTTCTGTTGTAATCTTGGGTATAAATATCCCGATAGTTTGTACATGTAATGGATCTCTCAACATACACAATACAACAACCAGTTCAATCTATTTTCGGCGCATCGCCAACCCTCGCAAGAGGTCTTCTTCGACGAGTTCTTGCTTCCTCGGAGCAGAGGTAAGAACTCATTCCCGACGATCTGCATCGTCGGGGCTAGCGTGTCGCTTTAGACACGTTAAGCCTCGATGATGTGATCGTCGTCTATCATATCTTGGATAATCTTGATAGGCATCTTAATTAAACCTTGCCAGCGGTTTACTTCGTTTTAGGGTTTATTGCCGACGATGGTTTAATTCTTATGCTTGGCTAGATTGTTCAATGCATCTACCATCCCCAAAAGCAATCGACGACTTGATTTTCTTTCCGTTAAGTCTCAATTCACACTTTGAGTTGCTATCGACCTTAGTCATGTTTTGAGATCTAACACAAAGCCTGTTTTCGGTTGTAATTAAGGATAGTACCGGGGTTTCAGCCGGTCTTACCTAACGCATGTGATTGCTCTATGTTTTTGTATGTGTTTGCCACTTATACGTGTGGATCGGTAAATATAAATATGTCGATTACAGGGTATTCTCAGGATCTCTCTGTGGTTGATGTGTCTATATCGGTCGATTGGCTTGTATAAGTTTGCACTAGAGTATTAGCTAGTGTAGTTATCTTTGCTATCCTTATCGGCCGATGCCGTTAGTTGACATTTACGTGTCAATGAAGGCCGATAAGATTAGATTCATGTTTTACTTATATCCTATTACGAGTGAGCCGATATAGCTTTGCCCTATCGGCTGGGCTATGACAATGTGTCATCGGTCTATCGGCCGATCGGCCATTGTTTTCTGACTTGGTTTACTTGTTTCTTGTTGATTGCAGATCAAATCAACTGGCACGCTCTGCGCATGACTAGGCAAGCCATTTGGACCTGCACTGGAGTTAAGCAGATCTCCCAGGCCGCCGTGGTAACGCGGAACCCGTTTGGTTGCTGGACGGGTCGAAATTCTGCGCCAACACTCATCCACCGCATCATCTGTGTAGGGGTCAAGTTGTTCATCTGTGCTTGTGGACGGTACACCTTTGTTAAAGTAACTGTTTGTTTTCGTCTTCAATCGGCTCAATGTCGCAGTCAGTTACTTTTAAGAAATCGGCCTCCCAAACTCATCCGGACAGGCAGTCGATTCCTTCCATCTCCCATACCGCGAGATCGGCATTGGCCACGTGTACTGACCGATCGGCCTGCACGATCTCGACTTGGTCCCCTTGCCATTGTATGAGGCACTGATGCATTGTTGAAGGGACGCAACAATTTGCGTGGATCCAATCTCGTCCCAACAATAGGCTGTACGAACCCTTTCCATCAATGACAAAAAAAGTGGTGGGTATCGTCTTGTTGCCCACAGTGAGCTCCACGTTTAACACCCCCTTTGCCTCGGATGCGTTGCCACCAAAGTCTTTTAATACCATGTTGGTTTTGATGAGGTCTTCAGGTACCTTTCCAAGCTTCCTGAAAGTTGTATATGGCATTAAGTTTACTGCCGCGCCACCATCAACCAGCATCTTCGTCATCGGTCGCCCATTGACGAATCCCTTGATGTACAATGGCCGGAGGTGCCTATGGCTGGTGTCGGCCGGCTTGTCGAACACGGCTTGATCTAGTGACAACTGTAGCCTAGCCGAGGACTGCTCATTGTCGGCTACTGCTTCATCGGCCGTCTATACGCTGTATTCTGCTAGCAATATGAAAACCATGTTAACAGAAGCCGATGCTATGCCTTTACCTTTTGCAGACGCGGGAGCTTGAGTCGATTTTGAGGTGCCCTCATCGGCCTTGACCACTGTTGATTTTATCCTCCACTCTTTTTTAGTCTTGGCGGGCCGATGGGCGACTGCTGCTTGTTGCTCCAGGATCTGCTCCTTCTGCCTCAGTCTCTGAACCCGTCACTTTTGTGTCTTGCTAAACACGTCACTTGGGGACCACTGAGGGTTCTGGACTTGCTCGTCGTCCTCAGTCCGACGATCATGGTGCATCGGCCCCAGCCTTTCGTGTACAGACTTCCTCTACTTATTCGGCCGATGCACTTGTTTGCTCGAGCTGCCCTGGTGAGAGTCTTCTATCTCATTGCATGCAGGGCACTCCTGGATCGATGGCAACCTCATCCCTTCGTTCCAACAGAATCAGAAAAATTCGCACTCCCAATGAGGGTCGTAGGAGTTATCTTGATCGGTGTAGTCTTGTGCTTGCTCTTCCCGCCTCCGCTGGTACTTTTTAATCAGGCCTTCTGAGGTCTGATGAGGTTGCTTGTTGGTCCGATAAGCATCATTATCGGCCCTGCCAGCCCGCACCATGTTGACTGGGAACGGGTGTCCTTCTATCTTCATCGGCCGCTTGGCTTTATCAATCTTGATCCTACCTTGCTCGATGGCCGATTGAATTTGTTGTCGGAAGATCTTGCATTCATTGGTGTGATGAGAGTAGGTATTGTGCCACTTGCAATATCTTCTCTTTTTTATTTCCTCGGCCAATGGCAGCACGTGACCTACTGGTAGCTGTATCTGTTTTTCCTGCAATAGTAGGTCAAATATTTTATCGGCCTTGTTGATGTCGAAGTCGAATTTATCCTCCTTGTCACCCTTCTTGACCCATTGACACGTTGTCGGCTTCCTCATCCGTGCCCACTTGGCCAAGTCAACTTCGGCATCATCATCGTCATCGTCGTCGGAGGCGTATTGATAGACACTATTGATTTTCTTCGTGAACTTCTTCGCCTCCTGGAATATTTGTTCGTGAGCCGATACCCGTTGTGCTAGCTGAGCTAGGCTGACAAATTCCTGTGACGAGAACCTCTCTCGTATCAGCCCCAATAATCCCTGGAATGCCAAATCGGCCAATTGTGAATCGGTCAGCCTGAGGCTATAACACCTATTCCTGATGTCCCTAAATCGTTGTATGTAATCCGAGACCGATTCGTCAACCCTTTACTTGATGGCAGTGAGATCGGACAGCTTCATCTCTTGTACGCTATTGAAGAAATAACGATGAAACTGTTTCTCGAGGTCGATCCATCCTCTGATGGAATTGCAGGGTAAAGAGGAAAACCATGTAAATGCTGACCCTGACAAAGACAGAGGGAAAAATCTCACCCTCAACGCCTCTACGGCCGATGCCTCACCACATTGAGCTAGGAATCGGCTTATGTGCTCATATGTAGAGACATTGTCTTGCCCCGAAAACTTGGAGAAATCCGGGATCTTGTATCGGCTCGGCAGTGGCACTCTGTCGAACTCCTCGGGGTATGGGTGCCGATACACTGTGGAACTCTCCTTGGGCTTTAAGCCGAATTGATCTCGCATCACCTCGGCTATCATAACGGCCCAGTATCCTGCGGGCTGGTGTGGAGGCTCCTGGTTGTAAGGCTGCTGAAAGCCTTCTGGCCGATATTGCCTTGGGGAGTACGGCTGGAAGTGGTGATTCAGGTTCTGAGCATCGTACTGCCTTGCGATGTACTGCTGGTAGCCTTGCGGTGCGTTGTAAGCAGCTGGTTGTGGAGGGTTGCTCGGCATGGGGAATTGAGGTTGTCCGGCCGATGGCGGATTGACTGGAGCTTGCTGTATCGGCTCGACCATCGGCTGTTTCCCTCTCGTCCATTGTGCAAATTGTTCCTCCGTGATGTGCTGGGGGCTTCCTCCCGCTTGCTTGGTCAGGACCAGCGGCATGGTTGACGCTGGTTGGGCCGATGGAGGTGGAATCGGCGCCATCGGCTGTGGAGCCGTACTCAGATCAGTCCTCAAGGTCCGATATGCCGGAAACTTGTTGTCGGGCAGGAAAATCGGTCCTTGAGGCTTATACTGGTGAATGGATCCGTCTAGTACTGATTTGACCATATTGGTCAGGGTGTTCACCAGGATCCCGGATTGATTGACCAACGCGGAGTGAACCGTGGAATCGATACGGTCCTGCAACGTCGGCGCGGCACTGCGAGTATCCTCCTCGGTCTTGACAGCTTGATCGTGTGCTGCCGCCGACGTGTTAGCTCCATCCCCAGGACTCGGCATTACCATCTTAGTTTTTTGGATCAGGGTGCCTTGCCGAGTCCTAGAGTAGGTTTGCAGATACATGTTTTGAAACTGCTCGACTAGTTTGTTTATGTCAGCTCTTTGCTCCTCATTGAGCTGATCGGCAGTCATGGAGAGGACGTTCTCCTCTGACACGTCAGTGTGCTTTGACATCTTGAGGCGAGCTTGTCGTCGGTGCTAAGCCTGTGTTCTTGTCGCCCCACCGGGCGTGCCAAAAGCATGTTGGCGTAGAATTTCGACCTGCTCACGTGTCAAAAGCAGGTTCCACGTTTCCACGGTGGCATGGGAGATCTGCTTAGCTCCAGTGCAGGTCCAATGGCTTGCCTAGGTGCGTGTAGGGCGTGCCAGTTGATTTGATCTATAATCAACAAGAAAAAAAAGTAAACCATGTTAATAAACGATGCCCGATCGACCGATAGGCCGATGTCGCATCGTGATGGCCTAGCCGATAGGGCAAAGCTATATCGACTTACTTGAAATTATGATAAAGTAAGATTAAAATACAGATCTAATCTCATCGGCCTTCATCAACAAGTTAATGTCAATTAATGGCATCAGCCGATGAGGGATAACAGAGATAAATACACTAGCTAATACTCTAGTGCAAACCTATATGAACCAATCGACCAATATAAACATACTGATCATAGACAAACCCTTAAGAATTAATCTATGACAAACACACTTATATTTGTCGATCCACCCATACAAGTGGCAAATACATATAAAAACATTAAAGTAATCACATGTATTAGATAAGACCGGCTGAAACCCCGGCACTATCCTTAATTACGATCGAAAACAGGCTTTAGATTAAACCTCAAAACACGACTAAGGTCAATAGCAACTCAGAGTATGAATTGAGACTTAATACAAACAAAATCAAGTCGTTGATCATTTTTGGGGATGGTAGATGCATTGAAAGATCTAGCTAAGCATAATAATTAGACTATCATCCGCAATAAACCCTAAAACGAGTATATCGCTGGCGAGGCATAATTAACACACTGTATCGAGATCATCCAAGACATGATAGACGACGATCACATCATCGAGGCTTAACGTGCCTAAAACGACACGCTAGCCCCGACGATGTAGATCGTCGGATACGAGTTCTTACCTCTGCTCTAGGGAAGCAAGAACTTGCCAGAGTTAACCTCTTGCGAGGGTTGGCGATGCGCCGAAAGTAGATTAAACAAGATTGATTGTTGTATTGTGTGAGAGGGTTTCTATGTACAAACTACCGGGATATTTATACCCGAGATTACAACATTGTCCAGATAGGACACGATCTAATCTACAACTTAACGCGGCAGACTCTTGTCAAAGATTAAATCGAAACTTACTTAATCTACAAGATACAATTGCCTAAAACCGAGCCTTATCTCTATTTGGCAATTTCCTTAAAGCTTATCTTGAGCCCAAACCAAGCCCATGCTAACTCTATTAACTTTCTGTCTCTATCGGCCAATAACCACATCGAATCCGTATCGGCCGATACACCCTTTCTGCTAAGACCGCTTCCAGTCCGATATGCTTGCCGAGTTCGATACAAGGCTTGGTCCGACTCCAACTTGACCCCTCTTCTCTGCATCAGTTTTCTCTTTCCTCTCTGAGTAGATTACGAAAATCTGCTGTTAACAGGGTGTACCGAAGTAAATGTGATAATTACATCCCGACTGACGCAAGTACTCAGATGATGGTCCTGTGGGAAACAATGATTGATTCGGACCTTAAACATAGGAGATAGGCCCATGGATATGAATTCATGTCGCATGTTCCCGGAATAAGTTCAGATTGAAGGTATGATCCTCGTGCAAGAGCTGGTAAGCCCCTGAGCATGTTGCTTGTCCTTCTGTCGCATTCGAGGTTATCCATTAGTGGCGGTTGATGTGGTCGGCATGGAGGTGAAATCCTCAGTCGATGACAGCGAAGAAATCGGTGCTAGCGAAACGAAGGTAGCCAATGATGGAGATGCAGTTGCCTATCAAGGATCGTGGAGACGTCGGCGACGGAGACAAAATTGCCCATTAGCAGCAGCAGCGAAATCCATAAATCGTGGAGGTGAAGAAAACAACCGACAATAGACTCGACTGGTGGTGATGACGATCGGTGGTAGCAGAGACAATCGGCTGTGAAGACAGAGTTGCCCATCAACGGCAGCAGCGACGTCCACCAACTGTAGAAGCGAAGAAATCATCCGGTGATAGCAGATACGACCAGCAGTGACGAAGTTCCTGGTTGACAGTAGTTGGCCGAACATAAAGGTAATGCCGATGACGAAGGTGTCGGAGATGTCGTCAATGATAATAAACTAGTGAATAGATGTCCAAGCTCGAGTAGTTGTCTTGACATTAGTGTGTGCATGACGAAGATTGATGCAACGCCTCTTGATGATGACAATAGAACTTGGTGTCGTAATCATTGATGATACTTCACATGAAGGAAAATAAATGTTGATATTTTTGATCAACTCGTCGAATCTGAATTGATTGGTTGATGACTCCAAACTCCTTAGGCCAAACTTGGGAGGCTTGAAGTAATATCCGGGTAGAACTCCAGAGGGCAGTGTTGAATTTGACCATGATATGTAGATTAAATCTTGAACTTGACACTTGAGAAACTTGGAATAAACTGTAGCATCAACTGAGAGCCAAAGTTGTCGGTGAAAATATTGGAGTTACTGAAGTAGAAAGCCTACTCTGGAGTGATGATGAAGCTGATGACTCCGAAGTTAATTTCGTAGAACTTGCTAACTGGTTAATTAATTGTTTCATCTTAACATAACGTCTGTCAAATTTTAGTCTTGTATTTTGGAGTAGAAATCATGAGGATTAGAGTACCATTTATTGTAGTAGATTAACGTAACATCGTATCTAGTGGCGCATGCTGAGATGTCGAAGTTCTCGGAAATGTCGAGGTTATTGAAATAGCGAAGCTAACGAAGTAGTAGCAGCATAGGTTGCTAGTGATGAAGACAACGAAAATGAAGTCATCAAAAAATGGTAGCAGAGTTGCATAGACTTGGAGGCATGGACACCAGTTGATGACAACAAAAGCAAACTGATGGTGAAAACGTACAACCATAAAGGCAAGGACATCAGTCGGCGGTAGTAGGTGTAACCGGCTGTGAAGACGAAGTTGCTCAATGATGCTAGCGAAGACGCGTAACCATAGAAGCGAGGAGACCAGTCGGCAACAACAGACGAGGCGGCTAGCAGTGAAGACGATGACGCCCGTCAGTGGCGGCATAGCAGGCCAACCATGATGGTAATGACACCAGTCGACGGCGGCGGAGGCAAGCCGGTGGTAAAGAAGAAGACGTCCATCAATCGGCGACACAGTAGTCCAGCCGTGAAGGCAGAGACACCAATCGGCGGCGGTGAAGGCAAGCCGGCAGTGATGTTATGACTGATCCATTCCTAAAGCATAGGAGATAAGCTTATAGCCATGAATCTCTACTATGCATACCTGGATTTGGATCCTGCAATATAAACATATAGGATGAGTAGTATCTGATGTAAATACAGTACTTGAGGAAAATTCAAGCATTTTAAAATATTAATAAGTATGTATTTCTCCTCTTGTCGATTTTATTTCCCCGAGTAGATGACTCCTTACGGTTAGACACTCTGCCCGACTAGTCATTGACATGAGTTCGTCATTCATGAAACAAAGCTTCACGGATCAGAATTACTACTCGGGTACTTTTGCAATTGTTAAGAGCAGTAAACAAATTATTTTATCTTTATGCTTTTGATTTTGTCCGAGTAATACTTAGCACCTTACATTATACACTCTACCCAACAAGCCCCCAGGTGCTAGGAATCGGCTCAAAGGCAACCATCCATCGACAAACCAAACAGAAAGCATTGGAGAAGAGAGCTTCACAACTCGATCAGCACTGTTTTTACTCGGATTATTTTGCAAGTAATCAAGATAAATATTATGAAAATTGTTGCAAAAATATAATATATCATCTGTAGCCACCGACTCACAACTCAACGGGGAGCCGGTTGATGTAGTGAGGTAGACGAAAAGGAAAATATCATATAAAGAAGAAAAATAATGATGACTTAGCTTGTTGGTATTTGCACCGGTGACGGCAGAGGTGGCTGATCTAGGGACAAGGTCGTCCATCAGTGGCGACGAAGACACCAACCGAGAAAACAGCTGAGGTGATCGATGGTGGAAGTGAAGTTGCCCAAGAACGCGACAAAGACATGGCCATGGAAGCGAAAACACTAGTCGGCAACGGAATCCACCAACTGTGGAAGCGAAAAAACCAATCAGTGGCGACGGAGGCGACCAACAATGAAGACGATTTCACCATCAACAACAGCAGTGGAGTACACTAACCGTGGAGGCGAAGAAACCAGTCAGCGACAACGGAGGCAGTTGGTGGTGAAGACGATGTCGC
Source organism: Oryza officinalis (assembly GCA_008326285.1). Taxonomy (NCBI): domain Eukaryota; kingdom Viridiplantae; phylum Streptophyta; class Magnoliopsida; order Poales; family Poaceae; genus Oryza; species Oryza officinalis. Next base: position 17,374,400 of record BDMV01000010.1, on the reverse strand, counting down.
CATCAACAGCGGCGGCGGAATCCACCAACCGTGAAGACAAAAAAACCAGTCGGCGACGATGAAGGTAGTCGGTGGTGAAGACAATGTCGCCATCGACAACGGTGGCGGAGTACACCAACCGTCGAGGCGAAGAAACCAGTCAGCGATGGCGAAGACAACTAGCGGTGAAGACGATGTCGCTTGGAGGCAAAGAAACCAGTCGGCAACGATGGAGGTGACCAACGGTGAAAACGATATCGCCATCAACAACGGCGGCGGAATCCACCAACCGTGGAGGCGAAAAAACTAGTCAGCAATGATGGAGGCCATCGACAGTGAAGACGATGTTGCCATCAACAACAGCGTCGGAGTTGACCAACCGTGAAGGCGAAGAAACCAGTCGGCAACGATGGAGGCGACCAACGGTAAAGACGAAGATGCCCATCAGTGACGGCATAATGGGCCAGCCGTCAAGGCGAGGATACCAGTCGACGGCGACGGAGGCAAGCTGGCGGTGAAGACGATGATGCCCATCAATAGCGTCATAATGGGCTAGCTGTGAAGGCAAGGACACCAGTCGGCGGCGACGGAAGCAAGCCGATGGTGAAGACGATGATGCTCATCAGCGGTGGTGGCATAGGCCAACCATGAAGACGAAGGTACAAGTCGCCACAGTAGTGCCGCGGCATTACATGCAAACAACAAGAAATACCAGGAGATTAATCTGATATTTAGTGATCAATCTAATAAACAACGAATAAGTTGAAAGAAAAAACCTGGTGACGTTGGAGATTAAATTGTTGAACACGTCGAGATTGATCTTCCTAGCTAGACTAAATCTGAGACGGAGACTTGAGGTGAAAACGAATCCGACGGCTTTGGAGATTGGTTTCATCGCACTCGTCGACTATAAGCTCGACGCAACCCCTACCTGACGCGCCAGCTGTCAAAACTGGATTTCGGCAATGAGAAAAGGAGGTAGCGCACGAGACCTAAAAGTAGATGGATGTGGAAGACAAGGATTTAGACAGGTTCAGACCCTCTCGATAAGAGGTAATACCCTACTTCTGTTTGGGGATTGTATTCGATGGGTATATATTGATCTAATGATCAAGTTATGGTTATCTCTGTGATTATCCTGTGATACTAGAAGGCTCCCTGTCCACCTTATATAGGTTGGGGGCAGGGTTAGAAAGAGAAAATTTAGCCAAACACGGTATCAGTTTTCTAATCTACTACATGGTAGTACTCAATCAGGACTCTAGGTCATACCATAAAACATAAGACAATATCATGACCAAGTACTACTCTATTATATATTATTTGGATCTAGCTCATCTCCTATCTCTAGTCGAATAAAGAGGCCATGTGGGTACCCGATACTCATATTATCCACAGTACTTATTTATTTATGGGGTTTCTCTAATCTGCATGGACAATCCACAAACCTTTTTGGATTGGAGTGAGGAGAACAGAAGAAAATTACGTGCTACTTGAATGTGAATCTTTCAGATCATATAAGCATTCAGACTTGTACAGCATCAAGGCCACGGCACACTGTGCACCATATGCAAGCCCACAACAGTTGCCCACGAAAAAAATTCTTCGCTAAACTGAAGGAAAACATTGATATGCATGGTGTCTGTGCTCTGAAAAGTTATGTTTATCAACGGATAAATTCTTCTTGTTCAAACATACTACTCCCTCCGTTTTCAAATAGTATAAAGTATTTATGGGTTATTTAAGAATATATTAAGGTTAAGAAAAAATACAAACTTACTTAAATGGCCTTGCTTGGATTTGCGTCCTATCAATACATGTATTTGTGTACAAAGTCTGAATGCTACAAATGCTTACATTAAGAAACGGAGGCACTACTTAACTACTCCCTCACATCTTCATGCTTGATGATGGTTTTCGAGATCCAACTTGGACGCGTTTATGTTAGAATAGAGTTATAATCATAAATTTAAGAGATTAAGAGAGCATTTTTCAAGAAAAATGTACTCAAATTGTTTTTATGTTTTAAAGTAAGTACTATTTTAAAAGCTAATGATAGCTAAAATTTTATAAGTTTGATTGTATGTTGTCTACAGCATCAATAATTTCGTGACCGAAGATAGTACTTTCTTTCATCCTCGTGTAGTCGTGTGCACATACTATAAAATTACGTGTTTTATACTTATACGAAATCCTTACATGGCTGCACGTGGCGTGGCGCCGACGCCGCGCGTCCACTTCTAGTCCATTTGAATTGCACAAGCCTAGGCACACAGATTCATTCACTGAATTTTCTCTCTGATGTGTTGCAGTTTGCCAACTTTAACCCAAAACATAAACTCAACCAAGTTACGGTATTCGAGACGGTGACAGGGACAATGACGAAAGTTACTTCCTTAGGGTGTAGGGTGTGTTTAGATTCAAAGGGTGTAAAATTTTGACGTGTCACATCGAATATACGAACACACATTTGAAGTATTAAACATAGATTAATAACAAAACAAATTACAGAATCCGTCTGTAAACTGTGAGACAAATCTATTAAGCCTAATTAATCTATCATTAGCAAATATTTACTGTAGCACCACATTGTCAGATCATGGCGCAATTAGGCTTAAAAGATTCATCTCGCAATTTACACGCAAACTGTGTAATTAGTTATTTTTTTATTTATATTTAATATTTCATGCATGTGTCCAAATATTCGATATGACAGTTTAAAAAATTTTGACGAAAGATCTAAACAGGACCTTAGCTCCAGTTCGATAAGTAGATGCTGTTCTGACAGGACTCGTCGTCGTAGTAGCCATGGTGGCTGACATGGTCGAACGATGTTGCATGGAAAGGTTCTTATAAAATGCGGTCAAGGAACCCATCAAGTCGCCCTCACCCCTTTGCATGGCCACACTCGACCCTCCGCTGGTCAGCCCGGATTTTTTTATTTTTTGAACTTTTTTATTTTTTAATTTTTAAAATAAATCTTTCCAAGACTTATTTTTATGATTTAAACCTTAAGTTGACGTAACAAAATAGTATTATCACACCAATCTAACCGACGTGACAGGATAAAACAGTCACGTCCACTGCAAGTAGCATGACAATATTATTTTATCACGTCAGATGGGCTGGCTAGCTAAAAGGTTCAATTTTTTTAAAATTTAAAATTTAAAATTTAAAAAATAAAAATAAAAATTCGTTAGCCTACAATTTAGGGGGGTGTCTGAATTTTGAATTGAAATTAAAAATAGTTAGTGTTGAGAGAAGAGCCCATGTAGAAATGAAATTTAGAAACATCTAAAATTCGGATTAAAAATAAATATTATGGAGAAAAGAGTTCTGGTAGGAGTATAATTTAGAAATATTTTAAATTCAGATTACAAACAAATAGTATTAAGAGAAAAGTTCAAGTAGAAATACAATTTAAAATATCTTAAATTCAGGTCAAAAACAAATATTATTGAGAAAGGAGTTCAGATACGACTACAATTTAAAAAGGGTATTATGGCCCATTTATAAATATATTTTAAATATATAAAATCAGGAATAAAAATAAATAAAATTAAAAATAAGAATCCATGTAGAAATATAACTAAGAAAATTCTTAATTTAGGATTAAAAATTACAAAATAAATAATATTGAGTAGGAGTCCATGTAGAAATACAAGTTAGAAGCATATAAAAATCAATAATATTAACAGAAAGAATCCACATCAAAAAATCAGATCGAAAATAAATATTATAGAGAAAAGTGTGTGGGAGGAGTACAGTGTAGAAATATTTTCAATTCGGATTTAAAATAAATAAAGAGTTCAGATAAAAATACAATTTATAAATATCTTAAATTCGGATTAAAAATAAATAATATTGAGAAAATATTGTATGTATGAGTTGATTTTGAACTATTTTAAATGTGAATTAAAATAAATAATATTGATAGAAAAGTCCACATTTTTACAATTGAAGGCTCTTCTATTAGCCCCATATTAATACTACCAGATAAAAATTAGCTAAAAAGATATTACGTTATTGAAAATTCTTAGGATTCACATGATAGTTAAGAAAATTGGAAATAGTTTGTTCATCCATTTTACATTGGAAAAACTTAAAACTAGAAAATGAGATTGGATCTTAACCCTATACCAACGTGACACAGGAGTTCCTAAAGTCCAAACCGTGAGCAACATTAACAAAAATAAAATATAAGAAACCCAGTAATATAATCGTATTGATAACTATATACATTTTTTATTTAAAACGGGTTATAAACTATTATGAATATACAATACAATAGGTCATCTTTAGTAGATGGAAGAATGGCGTTTGAGGTAGTGAAAAGATACCACTAAGATAAAGATGGAGGGAAAGAAGATAAACACATACGCCACCAAATTTATATATATTTGATTTATTGTATTATTATGAGAATACTAAACAATTCATCGCGTTTGTTTTATGGACATGGAAATTACTATATCAATTAATATATATATATATATATATAAATCAATATATATATAAGTTTGGTCAAGTTAGGTCAAATTTCAAAATCATTTTTTATTTTAAACATTTGTTGACGACAGAATGTGAATTATATATATTGTAAACAAGAAAATTTTATAACGATACTAATTACGCAATCTACACGGACCATTGTCCTAGTGTTTTATATATATATATATATATATATATATATATATATATATATATATATATATATATATATATATATATATATATATATATAAAGTTGAAAATGATTCCATACTCATCATATTTTTCGTCCATCCTTCGACTACAGTGCAAGCGATGGGCTTTCCAATGGGAAACACGTAGCCTGTTTTATCATCCGCCATGTCTAACTCGGTTTTGCCCATAGCCAGAAGTGATGAAACAGCCCAGGAAGCATGGGACTCGCGTCCGACTCCAATGAAAACAAGGTCGGATCTCCTTGTAGGAGCGCGGATGCCACACTAGCGCCGACGCTGGCCAGGTTGATCAACCCGATGAGCCTACAGTAACACGATGACGGTGCCAGTGTTGCCTACGGACAGCGACATTGACAATGCCGATGAGGGGTCGAATGACCATGCCGGCGCATGCACATCCAGATAGCTCATCGAGATTGCAAGATGTTGGAATACACGTAGGCTATGATAACATAAATCAAAATTTTACTATTGCGCAAACCATGAACCATACAAGTACAAGATCATAGATCATTATCATTCGACACGCTATGCAGCGAAAGTAGGTGCTAAGAAGCCAAAAAAATGTTGGCGACGTAGCGCTCGTCGATCTAGAGAAAGTAGTAGATCGTAGCAACCCGATCTTCTCCTCCTCGTGCGTATGCCCCGCCGTGTTATCACGCCGATCAGCACCGCAGACCAGCGGCGTCTCTACCGGTATCCACACGTCCAGGGATGAAACACGTCGCACGGGCGTGCTAGCGCCGGTTTGCGGCTAGGGTTTTGATCGGGAGGGGAGTGACGGCTAGGGTTTCTCTATCACGACCAGCCTCATCATCTGAAGGATATATATAGGATCCATAACTGGGCCTTCAAGGCCCATAAGAGTCCTACTCGGATCTCTATCCGAATTGAGTAAATATTGGATCTTCATCCAATCCCTTTATTCCAACCCGTTAAGTGTGCGACCCTGTAGGTTTATGTACACTCGACTGCAATCCGAAAACTCCTTTTTGGTCCACGTGTCAACAATGGCTTTTAGCAGAACATATTGACCCATCGGGCAGATTATATCGACTGAACCTCTAGTGTATACTTGTATGAACTCCTTTGCCTCACGATATCGATTAAGCTCAAGACTAGATATGTGTCATCATTTAATAGTTTAATCATTCATTCGATCCTATAATAGATTATTTAACCTGCGATTGACTCATCAATCACTTTTGGCATGGCCATGCACTTTCGTAATCTATAACATCGAAGGGCCTAGAGATATCTCTCCAAAGAAGGGGCAAATCCCATCTTGATTATTTATATCTCACTACATGTTTCATATCATGCCTGAAGACTACTTTTATAACTACTCAGTTACGGAGTAGTGTTTAGCAGCCCTTAAGCAAGCTACTATAAATATTGAAAACCATGATAATCTCATGTCTAAGGATTCTACATCAACACTAATATGAGATTACTGATGACACATCACATATAGCTCTTACAGTGTTTCATGTTGGGTTTATCCAACATGTTCTTTAACTTGTGTCCATATTATTAATTTGGTATCTCCATATCATAATCCATGAGACATGATCATCAATCAATGAATGCGTTGATTATTGAACCATATTTGTTTCATATATGATATTTGATCAGGGATCCTTTAGAAATAGTAACATAGAACATAAATAGTCTCATGAACGAATCAATAATAAGTTATCTATTTTAAAAAACAATGTGTAATAAAGATGTAAACATAATATGTGATACAATCATCTCTATGATTGCTTCGAGGACACGAGAAAAAATTGTGTGGGTACATAACTAAATTGGCGATTGACCTCCGGGCAGAGAGAGAGGCCGAGGCAACATCGAGTCAAAGGGGATCGGTCATCCTCTCCTCCGTTCTGCTGCTAGTGTGTGCAGATGACCAGACGAAGTTACGATTGTGATTATCGAAGCATTGTGCCATAGTTCCCAATTCCAACGCACTCGAGATTGCCACTGTGACCTAGCAACCTATCCACCTCGCCGTCGCCTGTTGCCTCTCCGGCCGCCGCTCCACCATTCAACGACCACCTCGCCGTTGCCACCTGCCGACTGCAATGACAGCGTATCGTGATCGATCTGCTCATCTCATCTGTATGGGAATACGAGGTGAGCAGCATTGCAGCAAGCCAATTGATCAACACCACACGTTGTCCACTTGCTTTGCTTACTTGCCTTAGACTAATTGCCTGATTGGCTTCATGATGTTAGCGTGGAGCCTTGGAATCTTGGATGAATCACTGAATCAATCAAGCAGCAAGCGGCGTGCCGAAAGCCGGCTGAACTAATTGGTAAGATTTAGATCAGTTTCAATTATTTTGATATTACTGTAGTTCTGTAACTTTGTAATTTATATGAAGTTAACCATTAACATATTAATCTTTTCAATTATCAGTTCATCCTAGATACTATTTCATCAAGTAATATGTATTGGGTATATGTAATGAAACAATAAATAATATATATTGATTATTATTTTGCTATCATATTAAGTGCTTTTATTTTTAGTTTCACCTGGGCCACCCAAACCTCAGGACCAACCCGAGAAGGGAGGACGAGGAAGAGGGGTTGCTGCTACTAGATAGGAGACAAGCTCGTCGTGGTGGCAGGGTCATCGCGACCAGCGAGGATGGTGTGGGCATTTTTAAGTAAATTCTATATAACTCTTGACTCAATATTATTTTTTATTTTTTATTTAAATTTGCAGATTAATCTAAATTGTATTTTTAGATAGACTCTTCTTTTAATTTTTACTTTTTATTTTGAATTTCAGGTATTTTATATTGTATTACTTTTACTTGGACTCAACTCTTGTCCGTTTCAACACTAATACACTGTGACCAGAATCTGTTTCTTATTGATGTTTGACATCTGTGTCCGTTTGCTGTTTTTTTTGTCAGATTTTCATCTGATTAATATATCCTTCTCCGTTTTTATTTTTTATTTAATTTTTTTTATTACGTGATAATTTTTAGACGATGAGAAAGAACGTGGTAGCTTTTTTTATTACTTTATTAAGTTAATAGATAGTGTCGACGGTGTAAACCGTGACTACGATATTTGTATAGTATGGGGTTGTTAGTATAAAGATCTATACAAAATGAGTTCAAGCACATAAAAAAAGGATTGTACTGGTTCAGGCATCTCGAAAGGTAATAGCCCTACCCCAGTTTATATGAGATTATGTTGAAAGTCACATAGATTACAATAGAGAACAACAGAAACATAAGTACCGACGAGATCCCACTCGAAAATGACTCGACGAGATCCGGGCGACGATTTGTCTTCGAGTCCTTCAGATTGCCTCTGCTACGACGGTGGCTTGTGCTATGATTCTGTCGGTGACATGGGACCGGGGGTGTCATGACTAGAGGCTTGAGCAGTTGCGGTCACCCACGTGGCCGCCCCTCCCTCTGTCTCCCCGAGGGGTCGGGCCGCTCCCGTTTCGGTCCCGAGGGCTGGGGCGCCCCGACCCCCTGTGATTTTGGCGCCACGTGTGCGGGTTAGGTGAGCACAGCAGGGCTCACCTAACCGCATTTATAGCGGATCAGACGAGCGCGCCACGCCGCATTTAATGCGACGCAGCGCACGCTTATCCGGTCTATGACCGGTCGCGGTGTGTGACCGGTCACAGACCGGTCAGATCGCGGGTTAGGTGGCGACAGGCGGCCTGTGGCACGCCTCGCCCCGTCCCGTCAGAATGATGAGAGCCTCCTGGCTCTCATCCCTAGCCGGAGCCGGCATGCTAACTCCTGGAGTTGGTATGTCAGTCCCGGTCAGATCCATTCCAGACTTCAGCGCAAGCGTGGCAAGAAAGTCGCTTGCCGTTTAATGAAAGTTGAAACGGGCGTCCACCAAGAGAGCTGGCGAGCGGGGCAGGAGGCGTGCACCGTGCCTGTCAGAGGTCACTGCCAGCTGTAGACTAGCCCTCATTGTAAAAAGAATGTTTCTTTTCTTAGGCAGCTTGAGGCCCATGTGGTGACCCCTTGCCAGATAAAAGGAGGCCCAGGCCTAGGAAAGGGGAGGACTCCGACGAGTACGCTCTGGAGACCGAACTCTCTTTGTATTGTTGGAGACCCTCAGATCCACCAGAACACAGGAGTAGGGTGTTACGCTTCTCAGCGGCCCGAACCTGTCTACGTCGCCCGCGTCTTGTGCGTTTTCTCTCTCGCTGACGTTCCTCAGATCGAGGGCGAAGAACCTCACTTAGCGCCCCCGGCCGAACCGGCAAAGGGGGGCCCGCGCGGTCTCCCGGTGAGGAGCCCCTTGCTCCGTCAGATTCGATTATTCCGTACCCCTAAGGGGTTTTGTATTTATAACACAGACTGCCTTGATCCCCAAGTAGAACTCGAAGAGTACTTTTAGCCTACAAGATCACAGAGATTGTGTTTTCTCCGAATAGGACTTTAGCACCTTCTATTCGGGATACAATTTTCCTACTTGTTAGTCGAATTTTATAATGTTAAGGTAACTTTCCCGTATATTAAGAATATACCATATCCGTATACTTCATAACCCTAAAGATAGGAGGTATGCCTTATCCATAACCTGACAGTAGCCCCCGACTTCAATTCAAATTAATTCATAGTGTTCTCGAACCAGAGTTCTTGAATACATGTTATCGTGTCTACCTAACCGTTCTCGAATTATCAAGAAGGTATGAAGCCTTAGACAACACCATCTAAAAGTAACGGTCCACCATGAATTTAAACTGAATTCTAGAAAACCACCATAAACAAACTGAGAAAATCGTGGTGACCGTTTCTCTTTTTTCCTTGAAATACGAACCGTCGGCCTCGACCTATAAATTCCCATCTTAAGATTCTCTTTGTCTTCTTCCCACGATTAATTCCTCATGTTCCTACGCCCTTTCAACCTTCAAACAATCCCAAGCCTAAGCTCTTCCTCTTCATCTCCATCTTTAACCTCAACCAATCCAATGGATTTGGACAAATTCAACATTGGTACTGAGGAGCTGAAGGCGCTACAAATCGAAAGATCATTCCCAGGGAATAAAATCTTACCCTAATCGGAAGGAGGTACAAACCCTAACCCGACACTTGGTCAAGTAGTCTGTATAGGGAATTTTGCTCAATGTGGGTTCCTGCCTCCTCCTTCCGAATTTCTTCTTCTACTCTTGAACTTCTACGGCATCCACCTCCTCCACTTGAACCCCAACTTCATTGCTTTCCTTAACATCTTTGCCCACCTCTGCGAGGCATACATTGGGGTATCACCCTTCTTAGATCTATTTAGATATTTCTACGAACTTAGATGGATGGAATCCTGTAGAGTCTCTGGCTGTTGTGGCATTCGCCTCCGAGATGGGATGAAGGCGGAATATATCCCCTTCAACTGCCCTTCCTCTCAAGGATCGTGGAGGTCTAGATGGTTCTATCTTCACGTTGAAGACCAATCCTCTTGTCTTGCCATCCCGGATGAGAAGCGTGTCTGCCCTCCTCTATGGACATCAAAACTTTCTTTGACCCCAGCTCTCAAAGGTTTCGTAGAAAAAATCCACGAGCTCTGAGAACAAGGGTTGTCGGGATATGAAGTTGCTAAAGATTTCATACGTCATCGAATCCAACCTCTTCAAGCTCATGCTCACCCCATGTACGAGTTCACGGGGGCAGATGATGAGACATGGATATCGGTTCGGGGTATACATTCTCGTAACCCTCCTGACCTTACTCCATCCAGGGCCGATTCTCATGACTTAATATTATTGTTTCTTTGCAGAGCTTGATGACCTAACCGTGGAGACCCAAGCCAGTCACCTAATTGCAGACGCTCTCGCAGGCCCAGACCACACCGTTACTCCACTCTGCGACCTCCCGTCCTCAGACCGGGATGTTGCCATCAATGTAGGTGACACTGATAGCTGCTCTTCTTTTTTACCTTTGTTGCCCAAAAGAGTAGTAATCTAAACTTTGCAGGTTCTACCTCTGATGGACATCATCGGCCCGCTCATCGAACACTAGGTGTCATCTTCTCTGAAGGAGAAGGCGATCTCGGAGCAAGTCGCTGCCGAGAACGTCCCTAGTGGCAGTGGAACCAAAGCTGCCAAGAGGAAGTGGGCGGCTTTACCCAAACCATCTGGGGCCGACAGTCTGACGCCAACAAGCGGCTCGACGGTAAGTGTTGCTTCCTGTAGTCCATAACTATCCTGAAGAGGAATTCCTGGTCCTGACTTATATATCTTGCAGACCACTTTCGGCACCAAGTCCTCCTTGATAGGGAACAAGATGCTCTTGAAGCGAGCCAAGCCCAGGTAAGCGATCGTTTTTGCCAACCTCTATACTTTAACATTCTTGCGACATCCTTTAAAATGCCTCTTTTTGTTGTAGTCCTTCTCCTACAACCTCAGCACAGAGCATCGGTCGTGGAGGAACGGTCTCCGCACCTCCTCCCGTCGTCGTGGCTGCTTCTGCTTCCCCTCTTCCTCTGCCCAGTACCTCTACCGCAATCGCCTCGCTTACCGCAGTTGACAAACTTGCAGAAGCGAGCAGGCTACTCCAGTCGGGCATGTAAGATGTCTTTGCCAAAGTCGAATAGCTCTGAACAGCGACTTCGACTACGAACAAGTGCACCACCGAGCTAGAAGCTCAACTGGTCGAGGCGCAGAGGGACTTGAAAAAATTCAAGGACCTCGTGACCGGCCACGAGAGGTAGCGGCAGGGATGGGAGAAGCGCCTGGAGGATACCCAGGACAACTTGGTGTCCCAACGACAAGGCCTCTAGGAGAACTACGGGCGACTCGACATGGTGGCCCATAGCCTGGGAATACATGAGAAGGGCCCAAAGTTTCCCGATGAAACAACCGTCCTGGTTCTTTGGGTTCTCTCATTGGGCGGCTGGAAGGCACGTTGAAGAAGCATGCCAAGCAGGTTGCCGAGGAGATGCCATGTCGTGTCCTCGCATGCCTCAAGCTCACGCACCCCGAGTTGAACCTGGAAGAGGCTCTGGAGATGGGCGGAGCCGATGACACACAGGAGAACGTGATGTCAGAGCTTGTTGACTTGGAGGAGAACGTCATTTCCTTTTTCGAACAATAATTGACACTCCCTTGTAATTTGTTAAGGACAATTTATTTAGGCTTGTCATATTTTGAGAACGATACCCCTTTTTACCACCCTTAATTTTTGTCGTGGTTATGTTGATCTTTAGATGTATCGAGGACGAGGTCGTCCCACGAGGATGTCCTCGCGATTTCGACATCACACCTCCTTTTCCTCGTACTTCCTCAACCCCGAGTGACGACAATCGAACCATGGTCGTCGTGAATGCTGACGACGCGTTGGATCCATTGGGATTTCAACTTGACTCCCTCCTCGAGCGGAACCAAGGTACGAGAACCTGAACCTTATAATCCTTTCCACCCATGCTTATGGGGGAAGCTATCTAAGCTTATGCATCCCATGTAGGTCTCGAGAACGACTTAGAGGAGAGAGAACGCCGTGTACAGTATTGGAAGTCAAAGTTCGAGAAGGAAGACCTCGAGAAGATGGCTAGCGTCATCCGAAAAGAGCAAGCTGTGAAAGCTCTTTGAGGTAGGGAAGTATGGATTGGCGCCTATCTTGAAGGTTGTTGCCAAGCATTGCAACGTCTTTGCGAAGAGTTGCGGGTAGTTCATCCTCCTCCCGAGAAATCTATCAACGGTCATCTATCCTAGATGCGGAGTACATGCGACCACCTTGCGGGAATCGGATAGCGGATCGACAACAGCCTGAAGCAAGAGTGTCGTCGCGCCAGCCGATATGCTGGTGGTCACCTTCTCGCCTGCATCCAAGATGGACGTCCGTAGATGAGCCTGAGTTTCCTCCAAGAAGGGTTCTCACGTTCTCGCATGAAGGCAGACGAGATCGAACACCTCGCGCAATCCTTCACTCCGCTGGCCGAAGATGTTTTCTCAACCATGAACTGGCAATGGTCTTCCTGGTACTTTTTATACTTAGGGAACACTTAATGTATATGTTAGCATGTTATATATGTATCGGAACTTAAGTAAGAATTAAAATCTATTGTATAAGTATCTGAAAAGGATATAGTGTATGAGTACTCTCGCAAAGGCTGTCCTCAGCCAATGGAGTATGATACTCTACCTAGCCCCCAACTGTTTTCATGGAAAAGTCATTTTCCCTAAAAACAGCTTAAATCTTATAACAAATCAAGCTGAAGCTGCGAAGTCCTAGCCCCCAACCATGAAGTCGGAAAAATCAATTCCCGGCTACACGGCTTAATTAATATGCTCAAGTGGGTACTCTAACATGACCAGATCTAACATGGTCATTTGACCTTGCATGGCCTGACAAACTTTCACAGTGCTAGGTGTCCCCAGCCAGGGTCCATGGGACCCCGAAACTTGTCAGACTAACGTAAGAGGACAGTAGGATCGACTTCGAGACAAGGCAATATAAGGAAAGGGGATCTCTGGGTAAAACACTTCGAAAGAAAAAGAATTTGGAATGTATATTATTGAACAATACTTATAGACTTTGATACATCGATTTTATACATAAAATTTACGTAGTTGGTCAATGTTCCAAGAGTTTGCCAACTCGCGGTCTTTATTGTCTGCGATCTTGAACGTGTCTGACCTTAAGACTTCGACCACCGTGTACAGTCCCTCCCACTTAGGTGAGACTTGTTTTGCCCTGCTTGATTCTGAACTTGTCGAAGGATGTAATCGTCGATGGTGAGTGTACGGGCACAAACACGCTTTTCGTGATAGTGACATAGGGCTTATTGGTACATGACTGCTCGAACGGCAACACATTCTCGATGTTCTTCTTGAAGGTTGACATCGTCTGCTCACCGCTTCTTCTGATTCTTATCTGAATACTGTTCGACTTGTGTAGACTGATGTTGCAACTTGGACGGGAGCATGGCCTCGGAACCATACACGAGAAAGAAGGGAGTTTCTTTGGTGGAGATTGTCGGGGTAGTGCGGATGGCCCACAGAACAGAAGGGAGTTCATCAACCAAGCGTGTATCATAGGCCAGGAGCCTATCGTACACACATGTTTTGATCCCTTGGGGCACGATACCGTTGGCCCTCTCGACCTGCCCATTACTCTGAGGATGGGAGACTGATGTGAAGCAGATTTTTACTCCTAATTCATTGCAGTAGTCCTGGAAGGCATCGCTGGTGAACTGGGAGCCGTTATTAGTCAAGATCCAATGAGGTAGTCCGTATATGCAAAATGTTCCTCTCATAAACTTGATGACATGTTCGGCTTTGATCTCTCTTGTAGGCTCTGCCTCAATCCACTTAGTGAATTTGTCGATAGGCACGAACAAGAACTTGTAGCTGCCTTGTCCTCGAGAAAACCGTCCGAGGATGTCAAGCCCCCAGCACGAGAACGGCCAGGTGAGAGGGATAGTTTGGAGCGCTTGGGCTGGCATCTTAGTGTGTTTACTGTGAAATTGGCAAGCTTCACATCGTTTTACCAAATCGCAAGCGTCTTGAAAAGCTGTTGGCCAGAAAAATCCTTGTCGGAAGGCTTTTTCGACCAGAGTTCACCCACCGGCGTAAGATCCGCATATCCCTTCATGGATGTAGAGTAATAGATCTTTGCCATCTTTGGGAGAGACACACTTGAGCAGAACTCTATTCGGCACTTTTTTGAACAAATCGTTGCCGATTATACAATAAGATTTTGCCTAGCGAGAGAGTTTTTCTGCCTCGCTGTCTTTGTCCCAGAGTTTGTCGGCATCCAAAAAATTAATGAGCGGAGTACGCTAGTCCTTTGTGGTCTCGATGTTGGCAATGATATTGGTGACCTCTTCAGTAGCGCCCGAGCTGTTCTCGGCGTTGGCTAAGATATCTTTGTTGTCCGCGATCTTAACTGAAGGTTTCGTCAGGACGTCCAAAAAGGTTCCTGGTTCGACAAGTTCTCTTTTGGACGCACACCGTGTTGAGTTGTCGGCTTCGGTGTTGTCTTTGCGATAGACATGACGTACTTTGAGGCCATCAAACTTTTGCTCCAGCTTCCTGACTTTGACGAGGTACTTGGTTAACTCTGGGTTTGATCATTTGTAGTTTTTGTGCACTTGGTTGGCGACTAACTCTGAGTCCCCTTTCACTATTAACCGCTTTACCCCGAGTGTTGCTGCTGCTCTTAACCCGGTGAGTAGTTCTTCGTACTCTATGGTGTTGTTTGTAGCTCTGAAGTTGAGGTGTATTGCATGTCTGAACTGGTCTCCAGCCAGAGATGTCAGAATGAATCCTGCCCCAGCTCCCTGATTGTTAAAGGCCCCATCAAAGGCCATTGTCCATGTCTCATCATTTGTCTGACTGGTTGGGGTGTTCTCAAGAACAGTCCAATCAGCAATGAAATCTGCGAGAACATGTGAATTGATGATTGTACACGGGATGAGGTTGACATCGAATTGGCTGAGTTCGACGACCCATTTAGCAATGTGTCTGACAACGTCTTTGTTTCTTACCACCTCGCCAAGAGGGAAAGAAGAGACAACCGTGAATTTATGGGTCTAGAAGTAGTGGCGCAACATTCGCGATGACATGACTATGGCATAGAGCAACTTCTGGATTTGAGGATATTAGGTTTTGACATCGTGGAGGGCCTCGCTGACATAGTACACAGGATGTTAGTACTTTGTCCCTCTAAACGATAATCACAGTGCTAACAGAATAGGGTGTGGCAGCAATATATAGAAATAGTTTGTCCATTGGCTGTGGAGTAACGAGTATAGGCGGGTTGGACAAGTACCAATTAAGCGCAATAAACACGTTCTCGGCATCCTGTGTCCACTCAAATCTATCCTGCTTTTTGAGTAAGGCAAAGAAAGGTTGTCCTCGTTCTCCCATCCTGGCCATGAACAAGCTTAAAGTTGTCATACATCCTGTGAACTTTTGGACTTTCTTAAGCCTTGTCGGTGATTTCATGTTCTCGATAGCCTTGATCTTATTAGGATTTGCTTCAATTTCTCATCCAGAGACGAGAAATCCTATCAGTTTTTCCGACGGTACTCCAAACGTGCACAACTCTAGGTTCAGTTTGAGCCGATGTCGCCGGAGAGTCATCGATCAGCTTGTCCTTTGGCCTTGTCTTGACCACGACGTCGTCGATGTATGCCTCCACGTTCTTGCCGATCTGGTCATCGAAAGCCTTTGGATTTCTCGCTGGTATGTATTGCATGCATTGATTAATCCAAAGGGCATCTTGGTGTAGCAGAAAACACCGAATGACGTGATGAATGCAGTCTTCTCCTCATCCTCGTTGGCCATGCTGATCTGGTGGTAGCCGGAATAAGCGTCAAGGAAGCTTAACAACTCACAGCCCGCCGTTGAATCCACCAGTTGGTCAATGCGAGGGAGAGGGAAGTGGTCCTTGAGGCACGCCTTGTTGAGATCGGTGAAGTCTACACACATTCTCCACTTGTCGTTGGCCTTGCGCACCATTACCGAATTGGCGAGCCACTCTGGATGGAGAACTTCTCTGATGAAGCTTGCTTTGAGAAGTTTATCCAGCTCTTCTCGAATAACTTCTTTTTGATCTTGTGCGAACCGCCGCAGTTTCTGTTTTACTGGCTTGGCATCGGGACGTACCATCAGCTTGTACTCGATCACCTCCCTAGGGTCTCCGGGCATGTCGGACAATTGCCAAGCAAACACGTCTGCATTCTCGCGGAGGAAGGTGATGAGCTCGAGTTCCTATTTGTTGTCGAGCATTGCCTCGATTTTGACTGTCTTATCGAGGTTGCTATTGGTCAACGGGATGATCTTGATTGAGCCATCGGTGTTGGGTGCCTTGTTGGGTTTGCTCACTTTCCGAGGGGGTTCTATAGTGGTGGGTGGCGTGGGAGTGTGCTCAACCATGTCGAGGCTCCTCTTGTCGCACTGTACCGCTACTTTTGCATTCCCGGGGATTGTGATTGTCCCATTTGGTCCTAGCATCTTTAGAATTTGATACGTGTAGTGGGACATCGCCATGAACTTTGCCAGTGCAGTTCTTCCGAGAATAGCATTGTAGGCCATATCGAACTCGGCTACATCAAAAGTGATCGGCTCTGTTCAGAAGTTATTCGCTTGGCCGAACATCACAACAAGCGTAATCTTTCCCAGCGGTTTGAATGATGACTCTAGAGTGATCTCGTGGAAGGGCTGGTCGGAAGCAACGAGCTCGCTTCTAGGGATGCCCATTGCATCGAGTGTGTTGGTGAAGGGAAGGTTGATGGAGCTATCGCCATCAATGAGGACTCATGCTACTTTGATATTTTGGATGGTAGGCTCGACTACTATCGGATATCAACTCAGCACAATCATTGTTGTCGAATGGTCGTGCTCGCAGAACTCGATCTTCTGTTCAAACCACCTCATCTTGGTTGCGACTCCTGGTGATATAGAGCAAACTTCGCGTTCCACCTTCTTGTACTTCCTTTTAGAGGTGTACGTTGTAGAATTGCCGAAGATATGGGCTACATGCAAGTTGAAATTTGGGAACACGAGTTCGCTGTCAGACGAGAGATCATCAATGCTCCTCTCGACCACATGAACTTGCTTTCCTTTTTCAAGGGCCAGTTGTTTAGCCAACGCCTTCTGGAAGACTTGGTATTCCTCCAGAGTATGTGTACTGGTCTTGTGGATTGGGCACCATTGTCGTACTGGTTCACCGCCTTGAAAGGCCAAGCGCTTTGGGGGTAGATTCGCTTGTTTTGCAACAAAGACCTTTGTCTCCACCTTGCGTTTTCCTTTCTTTTTGTGGTTTTGTTTCTTTTTCTTGGTAGACGCCAGTGCTTCCTTGTTATCTGGCTGCTTCTCCTCGACTACCTTGCTCTTTCCATCCTTCCTCCTGAGGGCATCGTCTGTATGAGCGCATCTGTCGATGATCTCGAACAACTTCATGGCCGAAATAATTCGTCTTATCGCCAGTTCTTGGATAGTGTACCGATCTTGGACGCCTGACTTGAACGCACGTATGACAGAAGCATCGGTGATCTCGGGGATCGTATTCCGGCATTCGTTAAAATGCCGTATATAGTCCCTTAAGGATTCGCCCTGGTTCTGCCTAAGAGCATGTAGATCGTCCTCGACCGTATGCCACTTGTATGTTCCTTGAAAGTTCACGACGAACTCCTGCCATAGATCTTCCCAGGAAGAAATTGAGCAAGGTGGGAGGTGTACCAGCCATGACCGAGTAGACCCCTTCAATGCTGCCGGCAGGTAGTTTGCCAACGCGTTGTCGTTTGCGCCGGCCGCATACACAACAGTCGAGTAGACGTGCAAGAATTCCTCAGGATCAGTGTTGTCGTCATACTTTTCTACTACCGCTGGACGGAATTTGCTCGGCCATTGCACCTCTCACAAGGCAGGTACGAAACCATGACATCCGCCTCCTGGTATAAAGGGTGGACGACATCCTTGTGGCCTACGAGAACCGCCTCCTGTGGACGATGATGACAACAAAGGATCTCCGTGATAAGGGGTGTGGCCCCTTGACCTATGGCCTTGTCCTTAGTCCCTCCTAGAGTTTGGGGATCACGATTTCGTCGTCGTCGGTCGTCATGATGTTGTCGTCAATCTTGATCGTTCTCATCCCGCTGGCTCTAACGGTCCCAACGATCTCAATCGTTGTTGCGATCTCCTCGGTTGTCGTTGTCGTCCCGCCTTTCGTTTCCTCGGTGAAGCACATGAGGTTGGCGGTGATCGACTTCGTTTCGATCTTGTCATTCCCGCCTATGCCCATTCAAGTGGTTGCGAAGATCATGGTCATTTTGATGGGGAGGAGGCTAATTGTCCTGTCTTCTTGGCGATGCGTTTTGAGGGTTGCGGCATGGGTCCCAGCTGGGGTGTGGACTATGGGCGTCCTCCACAGCGTTGTCTTTTGGTGCTCAGTCTCTCCCTCGAGGACGTGGGTCTCGAGACGGACCCTGTGGGTTCTACTACAGTCGCGGCCAGGAAGCCGGAGTTGAGATTGGCCACCATTGACTGTAACCTTCTGACCTAAACATCTGCTTCTGGGAAGGTAACCGAGTCAAATGGAGTTCGCTTCGATAACGAGTTGACCATGGTGAAATGTTCAGCGGGGGTTTGAACCGGCTCCTCATGTGGGTGTGATGTATCGGTAGCAGGTGGCTCTTACCCATAACGAACCTCACCCTCTTCGGGTACATCCTCGACGACTCCCTCGATCATGTTCACATCCATCGGAGAGTTAGATCCCAAAGATTCTAGGCTATGAAGGACAAAGGGCTCAGGAGGATCTATGTCGATGAATCTGACCAGATGATCTAGGGTTTCCATTACTCTATTATCCACCGACGTATCCTGAGATTGATCTCGATGTTGGTGGATCGGACAGCAAGGAACGCGGACCATAGGACTGGTGATTCTGAAAGGGGGTGACTCTTTGATTTGTGGATCGGACACCACGCCTTGTATGGAGATGTGCGTTGAATATCTCATCTTTGCAAGCATCGAGTTCAGCCTTCACTTGCAATATTACCCGACATTCGATCAAAGAGTGTTGAGATGTCTTGTGGATCGAACATTAGGCGTCGTAGTTAGGGGAAGATTTCCTTGTCGGCACCTGGCCCTCAGAAGATGTTTAGGGTTTGGCCACTTTAGGATTTATTTGGGGCGCTGAAGTCGTCGTGCTCCTCTTCTTTGACTGGACGAGAAGAACAGCTGATGAAAAACCGTTGTCGACTGTCCTCGCTGCACCGTTCTCGATCCTATCTGGTATTGGGGAAGGCAAGATCGGAACTGCGATGAAGACAGGGTAGACGATGGATCCTGCCTGAGTCCAAACGAACGCCGGCTGAGTAGGATCTCCCAGGCCAGGGTGAATACAGACATTGTTGTCGAAAAGTCTTGAACTTGAAGTCATCTCGGTGAAACCTTGAGCACCAAGTCCCCCTACCTGGCGCGCCACTGTCGATGGTGTAGACCGCGACTACGGTATTTGTAAAGTATGGGGTCATTGGTACAAAGATCTATATGAAACGAGTTCAAGCACACAAAGACAAGGATTATATTGGTTCAGACCCCTCGGAAGGTAATAGCCCTACTTCAGTTTATATAGGATTATGATTGAAGTCATAGATATTACAATAGAGAACAACAAAAACGTAAGTACCGACGAGATCCCACTCGAGAACGACTCGATGAGATCCGGGCGGTGATTTGTCTTCAAGTCCTCCGAATTGCCTCTGCTATAACGGTGGCTTCTGCTATGATTCGATTATTCCGTACCCTTAGGGGGCTTTGTACTTATACTGCAGACTGCCTTAATTCCCAAGTAGAACTTGAAAAGTACTTTTAGTCTAAAAAAAATTACAGAGATTGTATCTTCTCTGAATAGGACTCTAACACCTTCTATTCGGGATACAATTTTCCTACTTGTTAGCCGAATTCCATAATGTTAAGATAACATTTCCGTATACTAAGAAAATACCATATCCGTATACTTCATGACCCTAAAGATAGGAAGTATGCCTTATTCATATCCTGACAGATAGGTAACGATAAAGACGTGGAGACTTTTACAAAGTACTCCAATTAATATTTCTTTACACAAAGACTCTAATTAATATTATATGTAAATATATAAAGATTTACACGTAGCCCCTTGTTTCTGAAGTACTTTGTTTTCTTGATATTTCTTAAATACCGTCAAAATAAAACTGAAAATAATAGCATCCATGACAGAGTTGGCCGCAATAATTGTTTGCTGCAGCGCTCCGCCATAATACTATGAAATCGTAAGTGCTTAGAAAAAAAGAAAATATTTGTAGGCAAAACCGTGAAATCATAAATGCTTGGAAAATAAAAGAATAAAAATCAGGACGATTTGGAGCTAACAGAAAGTTCTTGGAAAAGTAAAAGAACAAAAATCAGGACGATTTGGAGCTAACAGGAGATATCTCCAGAAAAAAAAACGGAAAAATATCAGAGCCAGGTTTCGATCCTGGGACCTGTGGGTTATGGGCCCACCACGCTTCCGCTGCGCCACTCTGATTTTATTGTTAGGAGTTAATCTGCTTTGATTATGTAGTTTCCTTTTTGTTCTGTCAACGATTCTACCATTCACGATAATGCGCGTGAAGACCCAAGCGCAGGTGAAATCCTGAACAACTTCGCCGGAAAAAGAAAACATGAGTGATCTGCTTCGCCATGGACCACTTCAGAAAGAGATAATCCATCCAATGACATTGCCAAAACTACGATATACCATCGAATAACTAGTTTATCTTCTTTATATATGCTATCACCGATAGTCAAACTCCTTTAGAAACGAGCTAATATCCATGTTACGCATAGTATATCATGTGTATTCTAGCATGATCCACTATTTTGTGTTTGTCTCTTTTATCATCCAAAATTATTTAATGCGAGATGGTATTGTGCAAAATCACAATTGACGTTTGACTAACGGTTAACTAACGGCGATGACATCTAAGGAAAAAAACGAGTTATTCAATCAGTGGCATATTATAAAACTCGTGCTTTTTTATGGCATATAATGGATTAACAACTCCTTAAGAAATTACGAGTGATTCCCACATAATTCCTCCATCTCAAAATAAATTAATTTTTATATATGAATTTAAACCAAAATAAATCAATTTTTGTATAAACTTATATCTAGATTTATGTCCTAGAGTTAATTTATTTTGAAACGGATAAAGCAGCTCTGATCCATTTGATGTTTTTGCCTTCCCAATCTTCTTCACCAAGCTTGAGCCACCTGCCCCAAACCCCACCAGACGGAAAAAGCATGATCGATCCATCCATCTCCGACATGCCATGTGTAATACCCACGTTTTCTTAAAATCTCAGTGTAGGACTTATTTTATTTTAGCGTCGCTCTTTCCTTCCGTTCAAAATCTTCGAAAATTTCAAAGTTAGTTTTAATTTTGTTTTTATTCATTTTCTGATCGTATCAAATCATTTATTTCCCATCCGAATATTTCAAAATTTTGTTTTTATTTATTTTCCGATCGTATCAAATCATTTCTTTTCCGTCCGAATATTTTGAAATATATTTGGACTTCTACCGCCCGGTGTTTATCCTTCTCTCTTTCCATGATATTTTTTCCTCGTCAGAGTTTTTTTCACCTTCACTCGGGGATAAGCAGACTCAACCCTTTTTTCATGCATGTACAAGTTCTTTCCTCTTCCTCCTCTGCCTTCCTTTTCCCTAAACTCCCTGCAAACCCAAAGATTAGGCACCGCTTCCTGCAAAACCAATGGTTAGGCACCATCCTGCTGCTTCACAACGAAAGTTTGGCACCATCTTTATCTTCTCCATTGAGGTTAGGCACCGCTCTGCGCCGCTCTCCGAGCAGGTCTGGCAGCAGCAGCAAGGGAAGCCTATAGATGGAGAGGCAAGCACAGACACATCAATGGCCATTCTCGTCGTCGAATTTTTCCTACGGAGTCACCACAGATAGTATAAATACCCACTTACCATGAAGTTCCTCGGCCACTTCACCACTCCATTTTCACCGCTCCGGAGCCGAATCGTCGAGGCCGTAGAGTTCGTCGCGCCGACGATATAGCCGGCCTCCTCCTTCCTCCTCAAACCCAGTGTCGCCCCTCCCTTGCTGAGCCGCCCCCTCTCTCTCCCTGCCCGGCACCGATGTCACCCATCCCGCCGCATGCCACCGCCGGTGCCAAGCTATCCCGCCGTCGGCTGTTGCCCCCTGCGCCACCCTCTGCGCGCGGCCAAGCCGCGCTGACAGGGCGCCGAGTCCCGCCGCCGGCCGCTGCCATCCCGTTGTGCGCCGCCCGATCGCGGCCATCCCGCCCCCATCGCCGAGCGCCCCTCCTTTCTCTGCTTCTCGGTCATGAGAAGGAGAGAAGGAGAGTAGAGAAGAGATAAGGAAAAGAGAGAGAATTAAAGAGAAGAAGAGAAAATGGTGGGACCCGCGGGCCCCACATCTCTCCCTCCCCTTTGACCCCCTTTGACCTGACAACCGGGTCCTACCAGGAATATTTCCTGTAATATTCCTCTCTATTCTATTAATCCCACCTAAAACCCTCTAAACTTCAAAAATCCATATCTTTTCATCTCGAACTCCGTTTGATTGCGTTCAAGTTCCAAAATATTTCTAAAATCCTCCTTTATTTAATGGCACTGTTTTGTTTTATGTTTGTTTTGCTTTAGCAGTGGTTTTATATATTGTTTGTTTTCTCATGTATAGAGCCCAAGACAGACAGAGGATTCGCGCAGGAGTTCGACGCTCCGTTCGTTGTCGCGAATTAAGGCAAGCCCCTTTGACCACTTATTGCACCTATATTTTTAATTAAGTCTTTTATTTGTCAAATTGCATGCTTTAGGTCGCACTGTTTTGACCACGATTTGAATATGGATCGTCGGTCCTTCCCAGTAGTCGCACTTTTATTCTATAGGAATTGATGACCCCTCCCCTTGTAACTCTGCTAAATATATTGTGTCGGTATTCACAATGTCGAAGTAGAAACCTACAAGTCACGATTATACTGTCGTGCGGGAAAACTTGGATACTTATTATTACTCATTTATTTTGAAAACCTGGCGAGATGTCGGTGTGGTTATGGAGAAGAGAAGTGTTTTTATAAAAACCTGATGATGCAGGAGTTAGTACCTTGGTGGTTTGACTACGCATTATCCATAAGGACCGTTTCCTTTGGGAAATTCATCCGAACATATGGCAGTACAACCACACGGGTATAATGGGATGCCCCTGGCCGAGTAAATAGCTAAAACATAGATGTCCAGCATGTTAGCGGTTGAGGAGCACTAGTATGGTGGCGTATATGGCAATCTCCTGCAGTGGGGATGTGTCAGAGTTCATACGGTGGGGCCTGAGTAGATGAGGGCCTGAAATTTGGCTTGATGCTTGGTGGAGAGATTCCACCCAACTATAGGACACAGGATATTTATGGGTTGGTTCTGAAAAAGCCATGTAGTGGGCCCTCCTTTGTCGGCCATGTCTATACACGGCCAAATGGGCCGGAGGCACGTGGGCTGACCCGGGCATGGCAGTACTGTAGCCGGCCCAGGCACGGCACGGCCCGAGGTGGCCGGCCGTGCCTGGGCCGACGCCGCGGCCCGGCCCGACTACTGTAGATTTATTTATCTTTTTCCTATTTTTTATAATCATCTTTTTTATATTTATTTACCTAATTTCCTATTTTTTTATAAATTATAATCATATTTTTTATTTTTCCATTTTTTTCTTTCTTTTAATTTTTCCCCTATTTTTCCTTTTTTTTAATTTTTTTCCCTATTTTCCTCACTGTTTTTTCTTTTTTTTAATTTTTTTCCCTATTTTTCCCTCTTTTCCTCTTTTTTTCCTTTTTTCTCTATTTTTCGGATTCCCGGGCTGCGGCCGGCCCACGTTCCCCCGCCGGCCTGCGTGCTGATTCGTGCCCCCGCCGGCCCGGCACGGCACGGCAGCGTGGTGGGCCTTGCCTGGGCCGCGCACGCGGCACACGGGCCGGCACGGCACGGCCCGCTACAGGACACGGGCCGTAACGGGCCATGCCGTAACGGGCCGTGCCGAGTCATGTCATGGGCCGTGCCAGCCCGGCCGGCCCACTTGGCTGTCTATAGCCATGTCTGATCCACATGTGTTCGGTAATGTGAGAAGTTCACGATATGTGGGTAAAGCGTGCAACCTCTGTAAAGTTTAGTCAAACTGTTTAAACAGCCGTACCCCCAATTATGGACGGATGTGAGGTGTTTCTCATAGCGTAGTGTTTGTTTTAAACTTAATAAATGGATTCTTGGGATGGGAATCGTTACCAGAGTTTGCTTTTGTGGCGGACGGCCAGCCTTCATGGTTAGAAACGAGTCTGTGTGACTCGGGGTGTTGATTGGTACCAAGGTTTTGTTTAGGGCCGAGATGGCCGTAGTAGAGTGGTTGAGATGGCCGAGTAGTGCTAAGTGGCACGGTGTTTATACTATTGGATTAATACAGTGATAGATTGTTACAAAACAACCTGTGGAATGGAGTGAGGCGTGAACCTTACTTCGAAACTAAAAATTGACACACTAGAGGTTTACAACTAAATTATTTAAAAATCTTGGGCTTTCCAAATAAAACCGTTCCACCCCTTGTTATTAGCCTTGTATGTCATATTTTTCCTGGGCTTGCTAAGTACACTGAGTACTCAACCTTGCTATTATTATTATTTATAGAGTTAGAAGAAGGATACCCTGACCCTTTAGCCAAGGCCTACTTTCAGGAGCAGGCCGAGTATAATTTCTCCGGGTTTCAAGCCTAGTTCCCAAACATAGCCTATGGATTTATGGTTGTCATTCTACTTCCAGTGCTTCACTCGCCATTTTTCCCTCCACTACTGTTATGCTTTCGCTTGCGTGTACCTTGTCGTTTCAGTGTTTCTACCAGTCTAGGGTTTGTCCACGACAGTAGTAGTTTGAGACCTCCACCAATGTTGTAATAAAAACTTTGTATTTCTGGATTCCACTATTATTCTGTGAGTACTAGCTCGTGTATCCTGGGACTGGTACTGTAATCGCAGGTAATGTTGTGACCTCCAACTTATGCCGGTTGGTTTTCTAGACTAGCATAGTTTGAGGTGCCACACCATGCATTTTAAATTCTCTATCAACCTCTAACTCCTATTTAATGTAAGAATCATGAACATAATTTTCTTCAAAATAAGGTAGTGCAGACCTGATCTTAGAGAGAATATCATCACATACCTCATACGCATCATGTTGATCACTCCTCATGTCTCGACAAAGATGTCGATGTTGAGCACAATTATCTCTAATCATCAAGCGTATCCCTACCATAGTTAGAAGCAAGCAAGAAACATACACAAAAGATACACACTCCTATCAACTACTAGGTTATGGATGATGGAATCACACACTCTCAAGAAATTAAAAGCATCTTACCAAACTCTTATAATATTCTTACCGATTGAAGTAGGTGATACGACCGAAAAGAGGTGGGACATTGACAACTATGAGTGTTGTGATTGCAAGGATCAAATCTATACAGATAAAAAGAATGTGTATATCGAAAGACAATGTATGGTACCAAGGATTAGCAAAATTTAATAACAAAATAGCAAAACTGAATTTGAGTCCTAAGTACTTATCACAGTCGTTAACCGAGTCATGTCCCTAGAACTAATCTAAGCAAAAGAGTGTAAGGAACAAGGAAACTTAGGACACAACACTCTTTCTCACAAAATCTCTCAAGATCAAACAACAAAGATGAATATTGAAACACTTTTTATCTTGCTACATTTTTTTCCTTCCTTTCTTTTCTTTTTTTCCTTTTTTCGTTTTTTTTTCAGTTAAGAGAGCAAAAACTATGAAACAAGATCTGAAGACCCAAAATACACAAAGTGGAAACACAAAAATTCAATCTGAATGAAGATATACCAACAAAAAAGATGTCGAAATTTGCATGGCTTGAAACATCTTGAAAGCACTCCTTTTTAGGTCCTTCAGGCCAACAGGACTTTGGGCTCGAAGTTATCTTTCCACATAGAACATCAAAAAGGGAGTCTGTATGCCCAAGTTATGCCCATTTTATTGAATGTGCCACAAATTAGGATTTCAGGACATAAACTTATTGTTTCAGGCTAGGGTGACCTTTCCAAAATAGGTAGGGCAGCTGACAAGAAGACTAGCAATGCAGGGTGATTGACATAAGACGGTTTGCGACCTATTTAAAAGGATTACCATAGTGGGATATTAACACAAGGTGGCTAGCAATCTGAAACCGAGTAATACTCGATCTCTCAAGGTAAGCTCTCGTACAACACAACAGCTAGAACTAGAACCACGAACATGACTCAAAACCAGCGACTACGAACTTAACCTAAGACACACATTCAACAAAGCAAAACTGAAATTAAGAATTGCAAAAGCACAAAGTAGTTTAGACAGGGGAAAACTAAAACTAGATGAACACAATAGTATTTTTTTTTGCTTTTTCTAGACTCTAGGTAATGGAAACGAAATTAACAG
Source organism: Oryza officinalis (assembly GCA_008326285.1). Lineage (NCBI taxonomy): Eukaryota > Viridiplantae > Streptophyta > Magnoliopsida > Poales > Poaceae > Oryza > Oryza officinalis. The sequence goes on along the minus strand of BDMV01000010.1, from coordinate 17,347,723 downwards.
ATCATACCTATCTGGCAACCTGATGCTTTGGTACCACTTGATGTGGAGGTGTCCGATCTTCTGATAGGTTCGATTTGGCGATGTGAACACGTTTACGTTTTGAGGCTCCCAATTAGCAATCGTCACCTCGCAACCGCTACACCCACACATCTAGTTGTTATCAATCACGCTCTCACATATTTGACCTCATCACGAAGGTTTTATCCCTGCAAGCAATCGAAGAAACTCAAAAGAATATGAAAGAACACAATCTGAATTATTGATGAATGATTAGCACTCGAAGTTGGGTTCCACAAACCGGACCTATCAACAGCGAAATTGCGGCATAAGGCGACATACCAATCTAAGCAAAATCCGACTCTAAATGATGACTACTACTGAATATATATGAGTTGGGATGTCCTAGTGTTAACCCTAGGGCACACACCCTTTGGGCCTAGCCCACGACACAATTAACCCAAGGTCAAAATAGACTCGGACTAGATGAAATATGTGACTTGTTTTGATGATTCTGAACAACTTAGAATGAATTTTGATGTGGGACCAAAATCATCTGAAAGTAGACTCTATAAGCTTTCCAACAAGTACTCATGGGCCACAAGAGTCCTTCTAGATCATTAGCTAGGTCCATTTTGAAATTGATGTTGGCAGGATGCCAAAATTTGAATTCAAAACATGCAAAACTTCATCTCTTGCATTGTACGGAACAAAAATGATGTAGTGGCATGAAAGTAGACTTGGGGAAGAAATTCACATGGTCCCCAATCAACTTCATTGATCATCCATTGTCTCCATACGCTTGCTCGTCTTTGCTTGATCCATGCAAGTACATATGTAAACGAAAATATGGTAAACTCATGGTGCAGTAATTTTTGTTCAAATATAAAGCAAATAAATCTTATATAGAAATCATGCACTTTGCTTTATTGGTGTGTAATATAGGTATTGATATAGCCGAGCCAGTGATGTTCTCATCATGTTCTATACTTAATTAATCTATTTTCAAGTTTTTTAGATAATACTTAACTAATCATGGATTAATACTCTGATTTACATGCTCGAAAAAAGAGTTCCCAACGCTTGACACCGAACACAACCTTAAACCAAACAACTAACAAGCACACCAGTTTGTATGGACACAATATTGTTGCCTATCTAAAATTGTTGTCATAAAAAAAATGCTTATTGAAGTAATGAGGGTAGTTTAGTAAAATGACGTGTACGGGTCACTTTTAGAGCTACAAATATTTTTCTCTAAATAAAATGAAATAACGAGGGTTTGTTTTATACACAGCCAAATGGGCCAGAGGCACGTGGGCCGGCCCGGGCACGGCGGTACTGTAGCCAGCCCAGGCACGACACGGCCCGTTAGCCGTCGTGCCGGGCCGGCACAGCCCAAGGTGGTCGGCCGTGCCTGGGCCGACGCCGCGGCCCGGCGTGCCGGCACGGCCCGGCACGACTCCTGTAGCGGGCCGGCACGCTCACTACTGTAGCAGGTCGTTGCACGCGTGGGGTAGGTTCAAAATTTGAACGCGCGCGCGAGGGGGAGGGCTGGGCACGTGGCGGCTCGCGGGCGCACCGGGGGGGGGCGGCCGGCCACGTGGCGCGCACTGGATGGTGGTGGGGTTGAAATTTTGCAACGGTTACCCCGCAACGGCTACTTCAATGGCTAAAATTTGAAAATAACCGTTGAAGGTTGAAAAAAATTAAAAAAAATATGAAAAAAATCTCAAAAATTAGGAAATTTTTTCCTATAAATAGGGTAGCCAACCCAAACATTCAATCTTGTGCTCTCTTGTGGTATTTTGTGTGTTGTAGGTTACGACTTTACGGTATTCCGAATTTTTGGCAAAATTTCTCTAAATTTTGCCAAAAATAAAAATAACTAGGGAAAGACATATATTCCTATTTGTAAGCTGCAAACAAAGAGTTGAAGGAGGTAAGAAATTATTATTATTATTATTATTATTAGTGTTATTATTTACGTATATGTTAATTTTGAAATTTCAGCATGGACGATCCGAATTACCCAATATTCGACATGAGCGAGTACGACCCAAATTTCGGCATGGAGCAAGGTGGCAACAGCCCTGCACCGATGCTGGAAGAGCCTGCAACCACACAGGTGGCTTCAGAAGGATCAGGAACTATGGCCGCGAGTGGGTCAACGGCCTCGTCCTCGAAGAGATCGAGAACTTCCACCGTATGGCAAAATTTTGATGAGATCAAGGAGACCGGCCCTGACGGTAAAGAGGTAACGTTGGCTAGATATAAAATATGCAGAACTAAATTATCTGGAAAATCTTCAAGTGGAACAGGACATTTGGGTCGGCATGCGGCGTCGTGTGCTAAGAAGCAAGGCATCCAACTGCGACAACAACAGCTGATATTGAATCCTGATGGTACGGTACGTTCATGGGAGTACGATCCTCAGGTTGCACGAAAATCTCTTACTCGATTAATTGCTAGACAAGATTTACCCCTGAACTTTGGTGAGTCAACTGCATTTGAAAAATATATTCAAACTGCTCATAACCCTAGGTTTAAATCTGTTAGTTCTCAAACCATGACCCGTGATTTAAGAAAGTTCTATAAACAAGGTCGTGATACACCCGTGATTTAACACTTGCACATTTTCTGTTAGTATCACATCTGATATTTGGAGTGGTAAGGCCAAGGAAGACTATATAAGTGTAGTTGCTCACTTTGTTGATGATAATTGGGAAATTCAGAAAAGAATCATTGCTTTAAGATTAATAGATGTTGCACATACCGCTGATAATACCGCGGAAAGAATTTCCATGGTTGTTCAAGAGTTTGACCTTACAAATAAAATTTTCGCTATAACACTAGATAATGCAGCTGCTAACTCTAGGGTCATGGAAATTCTACAACCCGTATTCTCTGTCTATGGTCAATCATTTCTTTTACATCAACGTTGTGCATGTCATATCATTAATCTTATAGTTAAAACTGGTTTTAAGAGGGTATCTACACATATTGATTCTGTGCGTGAGGCAATCTCATGGTTATTTGCCTCAAACCCACGGGTTGCAAAATGGAAAAGATTTTGCGATGCATCGGGTATGAAGCCCTGTAAGTTCCGCACGGATACAGATCATCGATGGAATACCACGTACCTAATGTTGAGGCATGTGTTGCCTTATAAGGATTTACTAACCGTTTTTTTGCAGTCTAATAATACTACGAACAGTGATGGGCAACTAATAATGTCCGAGCCAACTTGGTATATAGTAGAAAAGTTTGCTGCATTTCTTGAGATATTTTACGATGCCACTGTTGCTTTATCTGGAGTTTATTATCCAACTGCTAATTTAATGTTGCACAAAATCCTTGAAATTGCTACTTTATTACGAGAAAATGAGAATGACCACCTACTATCTGCTGCAGTCTTTCATATAAAACAAAAATATCTTAAATATTGGAAGGAAATCTCTGTACTGTATGCTTTTGCATTTATTCTTGATCCTAGGGGTAAATTACGGGGATTGGTTAATATGTTGAATATTATTGGAGAGATAATGAACATAGATTATACTAACTATTATTCTGATGTTAAGACTAAATTATACGAGACATTTGCCAAGTATGAGAATAAGTTTCAGGGACTTCGCCTACAAAGACCCCCAACTGTCCTTGTCGCTGGTAAGAAGAAAATACAATGGGGACGGATTTGGGGTGGTAGTTCCTCTTCCACTCCTGCTGGGAGTTCCGCTTCAGGAACAACTGGTACTTTTCAAGGCACCCAAGAATTGTCCTCCTACTTAGATAGTGACTGTACCATTGAAGATCTCAACGTCTTTGGATGGTGGAATGATCACAAGACCCAATATCCTGTGCTCTCAAAACTAGCACGGGATGTGTTCACGGTGCCCGTTTCTACCGTATCCTCTGAATCGGCCTTCAGTACATGTGGAAAAATTATTGAGGACCGACGAAAAAATCTAAGCAGCGATATGGTGAAAATGCTGCTCATCGTCAAAGACTGGGAGCTAGCTGCTGAACGTGCCCAACACTCCGCAGAGAACTTGGAATTGGTTGCTCAGTTCGAAGATCTCTACATCGATACAGATGCACAAGATTAGCTAGTTTTTTTAATAATTTTCGACCTATAGGCTGTACTCTTTTTTCTTTGTCATGGTTTTCTCAAATATGAGTTTTTACATGACAAAGTTTTTAACGAGACAGCCATGTAATATCAAAATTAATAAATATCATTATTCCATTTTTCTCATATTCTTTATATTTATTTATCTTTTTCCTATTTTTTATAATCATCTTTTTTATATTTGTTTCCCTAATTTCCTATTTTTTTATAAATTATAATCATATTTTTTATTTTCCCTTTTTTTCTTTCTTTTAATTTTTCCCCTATTTTTCCTTTTTTAAATTTTTTCCCTATTTTCCTCACTGTTTTTTCATTTTTTTTTATTTTTTTCCTATTTTTCCCTCTTTTCCTCCTTTTTTTTCCCTTTTTTTCTCTATTTTCCGGATTCCCGGGCTGCGACCGGCCCACGTGCCCCCGCCGGCCCGCGTGCTGATTCGTGCCCGTGCCGGCCCGGCACGGCACGGCAGCGTGGTGGGCCGTGCCTGGGCCGCGCACGCGGCACGCGGGCCGGCACGGCACGGCCCGCTACAGGACACGGGCCGTAACGGGCCGTGCCGAGTCGTGCCGTGGGCCGTGCCAGCACGGCCGGCCCACCTGGCTGTCTATAGTTTGTTTAGTAAAACCTGGCACAGTAAAAGAAAGAGCAAAGGGAATCATCGCTGCCAGTCACCAGTCCCCACGTTCTCCTTCCACTCGAGGCAAAGGGAATCATCTCCTCGCCTCCACCCGCCGCCGACGCATCGCTCTCCGGAACCCTAGCGACCGGCGGCCGCCATGAAGGGCCCCGTCCTCTTCTCCGACATCGGCAAGAAGGCCAAGGGTACGCATCCCCCCGTTCTTGATCCCGACCTTCGGTTCTTGGCTTTACCTGCTGCTTCATCCTCGCGAGCCCTCGCTGATCTCGTTTCTTGGTTCGGGTGATCCACAGATCTGCTAACCAGGGACTACACCTGCGACCAGAAGGTCACCATCTCCACCGTCACCACCTCCGGGCTGGTAAGCCGCGCCTTCCCCTTCCCTGAACCTCTCTCTGCTGCGTACGGTTGAAATGGTGCTCCGCTCTTGTCCCTCTGGTTTGATGCTGCTTGTGTATCTAGCTTCTAGGATTATAGGATCGTATTAGCAGTGGCGGACCCAGGATTTTTGGTCTGGGTATGCCCATATAAATCTCTAGGAGCCGAATTAGCGGCAATCAAAATTTATAAACGGGGTGGCAACTTGTCAAATGACAATAATCATGAGAAAAAAAGCATAATAATGTTCTTAGGATGGTATTTCCAAACCCTTCATAGATGGAATTGCAAAGCATATCACTTAGTACCAATTAGTATACCTAAAAAATAAATTTAGACTAAAATGTATTCTTTTAATTTCACTCCTTTCAGTTTCAATTTTTCATCAACTGCTTCTACTGCCATGGGGAAGATTAGAGATAGTATAGAATAAAAATGTGAGTAGCATGCGTGGACGGCGCCTGGAGTGCTGGACCTTGTCGGTGTCTTCTTGCCGCTTTGCTGGACGGTGCACGCGAGCACACGACGCTGCTGCCGCCTAAGTCTAGCCAATGGTGGTAAGCTTCAAGGCCCTGCCTGCCTGACTCGGCACCTGCACCATGGCGTGCGCGCTCCATGGCCTGCTCTCGTTGGCTCACCGCTCAACCCCAGCGCTACGCCATTGTGCTCATCGTGAGGCTGCCACCAACAGCACATGCCGCCAGCAAAAAACCTACCGTGACTTCACGAGACACAACAAGGCACATTTTCAAAGTTCAGGCCTAATATGCATACTATATCTCAAAGTTTTTTTTGAAAGATTTGGGTATGCCGGTGCCCACCCGGCACCCCCCCAGGTCCGCCACTGGTATTAGGTTGTCAGATGGGTGTCTCTCGGCTTTGGCTGTGCAGCAGAGGCATGGGGGATCTTTGTACTGGGACTCTGGGAGCATGCTTGGTCGTCGAATTTTGTGAATCCGTGTTATGATTGTCAAATTTTGTTTCTTCTATGGTTGTCAGTTTTTTACTGTTGCAGCTTGTTATTCTGTTACTGTAGTTCAGTCATTCAGGGGCCACTGAGCTACTGAAGTCTGACAAAGTCAATACCTTGTTCCAGTTCGCTATTGTTTACCCCTGTATGTCAAGTGTTCATGGTTGCGCCAAAATGCTAATGCTGCTATTCTATTGCCTTAATGCATGCCATGTTTTATTGTGATTTCCATGCAAGCGAGCTGCTATTAGATTGCCTGTCATTCCGTTATAATTTTGTATACAGCAACCATATCTGTTGTTATATTGTTGAAAGGTTGCTGAATTAAACTTATGCTTACTGATTCATCTTAAGAAAATGAGAAACTCTTTTTATTATGCTAGTGGCTGCTGTCTGTAATTGTATTGTCTCTATATGGTTTTCTACTGTCAAGCAATAGTCATTTTTGTATTTGTCATATAAATGAATTTAATTAACATCAGTAAGGGATCATATTATTTTGTTTCTTGCTTCATGTTTGTTTTTGTTAAGTGATGTATGCTCAGGTTGTTAGTAAAGACTGATAAGAGAGTTGGCTACATGTAGGAAGGTAGAACAAGAAAAAAAAAGCTAAGTGTCTATTGGAATAATTGATTTGGTTTAGATTGTTGTACTTGCGTGAGTGATTGTTATTTGGTGAAATAAGATGAGAAAAGTTAAGTTTTGTGTCTTATGTTGTCCACATGTCTTTATCCAGTACATCTGACATCATTTATATTCTTGTTTGGCTGTTTACTCAAGTCATGAAGGCAGATTTCTATAAGTGCTTGATCAGTATGTTCTGTTCCACCATTCTAGCTCCTCATTCTGCCCTTGTTTCTCAGCTCCCATGAACATGCTAAACTTTCACTCGACTTCTCCACCTTGTTATCTCCAAAACTCTCTTTGTTATGATGGATGGATGGACATCCCAAGGTTCACATATAGAATAAGTGGGTAGGTGAAAGTTGTATGGCTCATCCCAGGGTCCACATATAGAATAGCTAACTGCAAATGAGGTCATCTACATTGTTAAGGAAGTGAATCCTGCTGTAGTCTATATTACTGCACTGAAATTAAATCCTTCTGACTGCAATTCTTCTTGCTTGCCTTTTGCTCTCCTTGAATAGCGTAATGTGGTTCAGCAAGCAATTGATCCTGACAACTTTAATTCTCTGCATTCATGAACTTTGTGTTTGCTTGGAAAATTTTCCTTCTTGTTATAGCCCATACTATGCACACTATTCTGCCTTTGGATTGAATTATGCTAATTGGTTTCAGAAGTTTGTTGTGTTAGATGCTATTTATAGAACATGGCATGTAAACTTGTGTTTGCTTGGGAATTTTGGCTTCTTGTGAAAGCTAATACTATGCACACTGGTTCAATCTTTGGATATGCTAATTTTGATGCTATCTAGAGAACTTGATATGTAATTTATTATTTGTCTTTGTAATTTGTTGTAAAATGTTATTGCTTCGTTTTCTTTTACTGTCTTCGCGTGCTACTACTTTGCACCAAGTTACTTTCTTCTGTTGCTACTTTTTTGCACCAAGTTGCTTTGTTTTCTTGCTACTATTTTGCACCAAAATGCTTAATGAGGAATCTTCAAAGTACAATGTTATGCTTTAAGAAATTTCTCTGAAGCACTCTAAGCCACAGAAGGATATTATTTAATGCACTTAAATCTGAAATGGTTATGTTCTTTTTGGCTTCATTAATGCCAGAGTATCAGGCTTTTAAGTTGTTATCTGAAAATTACTACTTTAGAGTTCATTTTCATTCGTCACATGCCAAGTTTGCTTGTTTGCAATTACAAGTATGTTTACTTGGTACAAAATGATAGAATGGATGATTGAGTAATGAATTTTGTTCTTGATTTTTCAGACTCTCACCTCCTCAGGTGTGAAGAAAGGGGGACTTTATTCTCTTGATGTCAGCTCAGTATACAAGTACAAAAACAGCATCATTGATGTCAAAGTGGACACAGAATCAAATGTTAGTCATTTGGAGTTTTGAGTTCACCCTTTACCTTGTTATGGCATGTAGCTAGCTATAATACTTTTCTGTTATTTAATTATGCAGATATCTACTACTTTGACTGTATTGGAAGCCCTGCCATCCACAAAACTTGTGACTTCTGTTAAGCTGCCTGACTACAATGCTGGAAAGGTGATTTACTTTCTTGTTTTCTACCTTGTGATAATGTAGTGGTTGCAATGCTAACTGCTGGCATTTTTTCACAGGTGGAGCTGCAATACTTCCATGAAAATGCAAGTTTTGCTACTGTGGTTGGCATGAAGCCCTCCCCGTTGGTTGAGTTTTCTGGTACTGTAGGTGGACAGGGAGTTGCCTTTGGTGCAGAAGGTGGGTATGACACAGCTACTGGGAAGTTCACAAAGTACAGTGCTGGGTTAGGTGTCACTAAGCCTGAATATCATGCTGCCCTCATTCTGTAAGTTCTTCATGCTTTTGGTGTTACTGTTAGTTCCAAATACACAATATTCTGGAGTTGTAGTTTGGTGAACCATTGCTTACAACAATCTTGTTTAGGGCTGACAAAGGTGACACCATCAAAGTGTCTGGTTTGTATCACTTCGATGGGAAACAGAAGGCCGCAGCTGTAGCTGAGCTAACCCGGAAGCTCTCCACCAACGAGAACACGCTAACAGTTGGCGGCCTCTACACAGTTGATGATCAGACGATTGTGAAGGCGAGGCTCAACAACACTGGAAAGCTTGCCACTCTTTTTCAGCATGCGGTTAAGCCGAAGTCGCTTCTGACAATCTCTGGTGAATTCGACACGAAAGCGTTGGATAGACCTCCCAAGTTTGGGCTGGCTCTTGCTTTCAAACCCTGATCAGACCATCCATGGTTGGCAGTGGTTAAAACACTGAATTCTTTGGTGGTTATGCTAAGCCAGGAAAAAATAATTTTTTGGGAGACATCATGTTAATCTCTTGCTGTTTTGGCCCTCCATGGAGTCTAACCATTGGGATTGTTTAGGCCCATTTTTTGACCATCAATTTGCTGATGAAGGAATCAGGCATCGAGCCATTGGTAGATTAGTTGTTTGTTACTTGTCATGTTATCTGCCGCTATGAGTAGGGCATCAATGTAGCATGTTTGCGGAATCATGGTGCATCAACGAATCTGTTCTGCACAATCATTTCTGATTTCAAAATTGTGATTACGCATCATTTTGACTATTCGAAATAAGCATTATTTCCCTTTTCTCTTGCCTTTTTTTATAATCAATACATGATTCTTATCTTTGTTTTGTGCTAATTATCTAGTAGCGTGTTACTGCTCTCTGAAAGTTAACACGTCTGTGCTACTTTAGTGAACAAGGATGGAGTTCACAACTTGTTGTGGCTTAAAAAGGAACACATTTGTAGGTATTTACGGTACGCTGCACCAGGTTGAAGGGACTCGAACTCTTTAATGCAGTGCAGCCATATTTTTTCCCTTCTTGATTAGCCATTTCCTCATCACAGGTAAACGTATGCATGCTAGTGAGTAGTGACAAAGCAAGAGAATCTCGGTCCATTCAGAAAACGACCAAAGGCAGAGAACCCCATTCCATAAGCATTTGACATTGGTGAGTGACCATGTAAATGTGCTGAAGTGCACATGCAAAAGCAAAAAAGACTATCAGCTTAACACTGAAGTATCGTCTGCAGTTTATGCGGTTAAAAAGTATATTACTTTGCCATTGAACGGCACTTGCTAGGTTATCACAACCGTGGATCTTTCTGAAAGTATTAGGACAGGTAATTTCACCAGTCACCATCGTCGATCTGAATATTTGGTGAAGCTTTTAAGAGCAAAATTTGATGTTGCATTATTACCAAACTGGTTCAAGAAGATGAAAAGGGCATAGCAGCGCTGGAACTTTGTGATACAAAATAATGACGCTGCTTTCTTTAAGCATACAGGGACTTCAGGTATGAATTTACATATCTGATTCAGGTATGAATTTAGCCATGCTACATTTACTTGTTTCGAAGCTCATTTAATCTGCCTTTACCTGATTTTTACAGAAAATGGGATACTTCACTATGTTCTGCCTTCTGAGACTCTTACTGAAGTGATTATCAGTGCAGAATTTTCTTGCAATCACCCTGATATAAACAAGAACATACTCAAATCATGCTGTTGAGTTGAACACACAGAGGCCGGAACTCCTATGTGGAAAAACAAAAGATCACGTCAGTTCCATGTTCCAGTTGAGATATTACATGCTGAAGCCAGATCAATGCAATCCAAAAAGAAGATAAGAAATAGTCCGGTTAAAAGAAACATAAGAAATAGCATTTAGAGCAGGTCTGCAGAATCATTAAAACTTAAAAGAACAGGATGACACTACTTCTGGTTCACAAAACATGAATTATTGGAGTATATCCATATTCAACAATGCATGAACTTATTTTAAACATGATCTGATATAAACAATATAGTGCGAAATGATGATAACGGTACATTTAGGAGATGGATTCCCATACTTCTAAACGGCTTATCAAAGGGGGAAATTGAGTAGTTCCTTTTGGGCAAACCTACTTTACTCTTCCAAGCTATCTCGTAATTTGCTAAGATAAATTCATGAACCATGCCATAACCTCCTTATCAAAATGAAACATTATATAAATAAAAAAAACAGATCAAATAATTTTACCTCATAAGGTATCCAATCCAGATCAGCATGCTACAAGATGTGCATTTCTCGTTCCAAAAAGAAACTGTCTTTCTAGTCTTGAGATCTGAACCTCTTGCTCCACTTAATAAGAAGCTGTTCAATGTCAGCATCCATTCTTGTGCCCCTACCTCCCCAAACTAACATGTGAGCAAGATCAGTCATTGAAGATCCATCTACCTCATGCACTGTTTTGAAACCCATCCTCGTATAGAACCTAACGAGCTGATTATAAAGGAAGCATTGGTAAGAACTCCAAATGCAGCTGTACAATCAAATTGCAGAGCCGAAATGTCCACGAAAAGAAAGGAACAGCAAAAGGTTGCAAGTTGTGGAGACTAAAAGAATCAGGTACGAGGAATCAAGGGTTGCAAATATCCTAACCAAATTGCTGTGTCAGCCAGAATAACATGATTACCAACAGGGTCAGTAACTAAACTGTGTTAAAGCGACAATTAACTGGAAAAGAAATGATAAAGAAACCCATTATTTCCAAGGTGCTTTTCTTTGAGAATTATTTCCATTGTATCAAGCGAAGAACTGCTCAAGCAATTCGTCGAACACCATGCCCGCAGCAAATATATCACCGCGCTATGCAGCAGCAGCACAGCAATAGTATATACCTTGGAGTGGTAGAGATCCGTATCGTTGATGGCGAGTAGCTCGGCGCGCTTGCAGCCGGCGTCGAAGCCGTGGCGCACGGCGACGGCGCCGAGGAAGAGGCCGAGCCCGAACAGGGGCCGGTCGGGCACCCGCAGCGTGGCGCGCGACATCCGCATGGAGTCGAGGTGCAGCACGGCGCCGCCTGGCCACGGGCGGACGACGCCCTGGGCGCGGCCCAGCTCTTCCTCTTCCTCCACCCCCACATCCTCCCCCTCCCCGCGGCGCGCCGCTGTGACGCGGAAGAAGGGGCCGAGCGTGGTGAGGCGCACGCGCAGGCCCTGCGCCCGCGACGCCGACATGATGTCCGCCATGGTAGGGATGACGACGGCAGCGCGCGCGGTGGGACTCGCCGCCGGGGTGGGCGGCGCCGGCGCGGCCATGGAGAGGGGGAACTCTGGGAGTGGGGTGGAAGGTGGACACGTGGCGAGCGATGAGCTGAAGATATTTGGGTGAGAGCTGTGGGGCTGGCTGCTGCGGTGGGCTCAGCATCGCCGCTCGAAAGAAATCGAGTATTTTTTTTCGAAGAAAATAAATTGTTCTTCTACCTTCTCATGGTAAAAAAAAGAAAAATCGTTCCTATGCATTTCTCTGGTAAAATATTGTCGGCTATGATTTGGTCGTATCAGCTCCAAGGCGTTGACTAAAGCCACACAAGAAAACGGTGCAGGCACATCGTTAAATTACTGTCAGGTGAAGTGCTTAGTACTCGCATAGGATTAGGGGTGGGCGTAGTCCAAATATACCCACGGTCTCGTTGGCCTGTCTCACAAATTTAGCATCAATGGGTAGGTGGGCTAGCCCAAATTAAAAAGGCTGGCTTTAGTGGATACCTAAGTCAGCTTCACTACCTAGGTCGTCGAAGACATCAGGCACGCGAGACGTCGCCTTTCCACTCTTCTCCCGCATCCAATTGCTAGCACGACGACGGCGCCTCCACTCTACTCTGGTCCTCCACCCCAGCACGACGACGGCGCATTCCCTCCTACTCCGTTCCTCCACTCCAGCACGACGACGGCACCTCCCCTCCTACAGTCCTACTCCAGTCATCCATGCCGGCTCAATCTCCACCCCACGCCAGTGCGATGGCACCGCTTCCTCCCTTCTTTCGACCCCCAGGAAAGGTGCGACTTGGAGTCCACGCCGGTGCGATGGCGACGGTGATGCCTCCTCCCTACTCCAGTACCAACTAGCCAAGATCTCCTCTTTTATTGATTTCGATTCAAGAAAGCATGTTTTTTTCTTAATTTCGATCTACTTTCTTGATTAATTGTTTGCTGATTAGAATGCTTGTGACCGTGACTTATTGCCAAGCGTAGGGAGTATGATGCAGTATAATGTTGTAAAACCTAGGTTATGCACATTTTTTTCCATGTACTATCTTGTTTTTCCCTCTTTCTCTGGATTGTGATGGTATAAATTCCAAGTGTTTGCCTCATCATTTAATTTTTTTTTAATATTGACTAGCACACATATATCATTATTTCTTCATCTACTGATAGAAGAAAACCACAATCTTTTTTAGGTTAACAGAACAACACATATAGTTTTATTGTCCTGAGTCTTACATATCTCAGCAGCTATTTTAAAATAGAAATTATAGACGAAATTATAAGATGCATTGTTTAGCAATGATCCCATTATAGACGAGCAATAAATAGAGAGAAAAATAAGAGAGCATCTTGCGCTGCTAGTTTTCATGACTGTACTATGTACCCTGTCTTGTACATACACCAGAAAATTCAGAGAATCAATTCATGAATCTGATCTTTTTCTGTTATTGGCTTTTTGAATGCTCTATTTACCATTAGGGTTGTTGAAAAAGATTATTTGTTTCTTTATAGTGTATTTGCTTGATCAAGTGGTCAGCATTGTCTTTAGCATCATATGTATTTAGTTGGGCAAGGCTGTACTCTATAGTAGTGACTAGTTATTTTTGGTGTTTGCACAGGACATGGTTCTCTACTCCAAGAACAAGCACATGGTGGATTAGATGGATGTGTAGGCAGTCAAGGGACACCAAACCATTCACCATGTGTTGAAGTATTCATACCTCATAGTCATACTTCAATAAGCACACCGGTGGCCCTTGGTAGCACACCTCCTGGTGAGTAGTTATTGCATTTTTCATATTGACAACTTATTATTATATATGTAGGGAGAAAAATATATGATGTCTAATGTTTTTGTGCAGATGATATGTGTGTTGACGAAGATGAGGACGATGGCGAAGAAGAGGATGATGGCAATGATGACATCAGTCTTTGTCCTTCACATGATGATCAAGGGAGAAAGTTCAGATCAAAGGCTTGGAATGAATTTGTCAAGATTCGTGTTGCCGGAGTGGTTATGCAAGCAGAATGTAAGTATTGTGCTACTAGAATTAGTGCAAAGCGTGGAGCAGGAACAAGTGCTTTAATCAATCATTTGAATAGATGCAAGGCTAGAAAAAAAAAGCTAGCAAAGTTGTGGATAGTTTGAGGGCTGTTGTATTATCACCCGATGGAGTAGCTTTAAGGAATTGGACTTTTGATCAAGATGTTTCCAGAAAAGAGCTGGTTAGAATGATTGTACTACATGAGCTACCATTTTCACTGGTGAAGTATGATGGGTTTCGGAAGTTTGTGTCTAGTTTGAATCCACTATTTAAGATGATTTCCTGAAGAACTTTGAAGAAAGATTGCCTTAAATCATTTGAAGAGCAGAAGCTAGAGCTACGATAGATATTTGGAAGTTGTACTTTCAGAGTTTCTGTAACAATGGATTTGTGGACCTCTAATCAGACTATAGGATATATGTGCATAACTTTCCATTTTGTTGATCCTAATTGGAAGATTAAAAAAAGGATTTTGAATTTCTCACACTTACAAACATCACACACGGATGTTGCTATGTTCAATACAATCCAGAAGACCATACAAGATTGGCACTATGAAGATACTATCACTTTGGATAATGCTAGCAACAATGGTGAAATGACAAAGTTATTGAAGGCCAACCTTTTGCAAAAGGGTCTACTGCTTGGGCAAGGGAAGCCATTTCATCAATGCTGTGCAGCACATGTATTGAATTTAATATGTCAAGCAGGCTGAAAGCTATTGACTCTATTGTGATCAACATCCATGAGAGCATTAAGTACATTAGAGGATCACAAGCTCGAAAGGAAAACTTTGAGGTAATTATGGCACAAGTTGGTGTAACAGTCCAAAAACGTCCTTGTGTTGATATGCCTACCAGGTGGAACACCACCTTTGTGATGATTAAAAATGCTTTGTCATTTAGACAAGCTTTGAACTCCTTAGACGTGCATGACAAGACCTACACGTACAAACCCTCTAGTTTGGATTAGGACAAAAACAATTGCAGTGTGTGCAATATTGCAAGTGTTGTATGTAGCAACAAATGTTTTTTCAGGTAAGATATATCCTACCTCAAATCTTTATTTTCATGAGATCTGGGAAGTGAAGATGATTTTAGAAAAGCAAGCTCCAGCTTCCCAAGAGAACACTGAAATAACTAAGATGACCAAGTCCATGAAGAAGAAATTTGATATGTATTGGAAGATTTCTTGGTTGGCACTCTCTCTATCTATTGCCTTGGACCCTAGATTTAAGCTTAAGTTTCTCGAGTTCCATTTTAGGTCTGCATTCGGTGATGATGCTGAGTCCATGATTGACAATGTCAAGAATGATTTTCAAGAGCTTTTCAACAAGTATTCTCAAGTGAACTCCATTATGGATTTAACAAGTAGTGCTGATGTTGATATGGGTGTATTTACAAGTGACCGGTAGGCTGATTAAGATCAACATCTCAACCTTGGAATTCAGGTTACGGCTGAAATATCTTCTGAGTATGACGGATATATGGATAAGCCTCCAATTCCTCGAAGTTATCGTTTCGATATCCTAAATTGGTGGCAAGCTAACGCTTCTGAATATCTAACCTTTGCTAGCATGGCACGAGATATTCTTGCTACACCCGCCTCTACCATTTCGTCTGAATCAACCTTCAGTACTGGAAAGAGAGTTATATCGGATTTTTGAAGCCGGTTAACTCCCAAGACAATTGAAGCGCTGGTGTGCTTGCAAGATTGGATAGAAGTGAAAGTGCATCTAGGCCCTTAATTGTTTTGATGATTAATGACAATGCGATTAGAGAGGACTAACAATTTTATTTAAGTGAATGTGAAGGATTGTTAGTCCGTGACGTTTTGTAGCGCAATGCTACAACTCAAAGAATACGAGAAAATCATGAGTTGCGGCAATGATCATAGGTTGTATTGTTTATTTTCATCTCTTTGGGTCATTAGGAAAACCGCACTATTAAGAGGGATGATACATTGACATATGAGGAGTGATGAAACTGCTCAAAATCATTTCTAAGAAAATGTTTCTCCTCAGTTTCTGTGTTCCAGAAATGTCTGTGAACCAAAATTGCTCCTGGAAATTTTTGGACTTGTCCGAAATGGATTTTTGGAATTTCCGAAAATGTCCAGAAGGCGGTTTTGGATCTGGAAATTTTCGGATATGTCCGAAATTAATTTTTGGAGTTTTCGAAAAATGCAATTATTGTGCATAACGGGCAGATCTGGAGCTGTGGCTATAAATAGCCCCCCTCTGTTCACTTGTGGAGGTTGCTGGTGACATTGGATATTTTCGTGCCCTTGGTTTGTTCATCTCGCGATTCACTCTTGAGCCTTGCTTTCTTGTTTCCCCTTCTCACCCGTGCTCGATTTGGATTTGGTGTGTGTGTGAGAGTTGTGGATTCAAGTTTGTGTGAGTGCTTGTTGGCTTTGTGAAGATTTGTGAGCACTTGCATCATCTCCGTGAGTTTTTTGCTTCATTTGTTGCTCTTGAAGGTTGAGGACTCCTAGGCGGCTAGGTGTCATTTCCGAGCCACCGATCTACTTGTGGTTGGCCGAAAGAAGTTTGTGAAGGTCGGATCTCACCTCCGAAAGGGAAGAGATACCACTAGTGGAAGGAGGAGTGCTTTGTGCAACCTCTCGAGGAAAGGATTAGTGAAGACCCGGCTCTTTGTGAGCTCCTCAACGGAGAGTAGAATCCCCTCAAGGATTTGAACTCCGGGAACAACTCTTCTTGCTACAACATTGGTGATATTACTTTTCTCACTCCTCTAGCTTTGCTTCATTGTGCCGCTATAGGTCTAGTTGCTGTTTGTGCTAGCTTTTTCTTGTTGTAGTGTTAACAGCAAATTTTCGTAATCGACCCAGAGAGGAAAGAGGAAACCGACGCAGAGAAAGGGGGTTGAATTGGTGTCGGACCAAGTCTCGTATCAGACTCGGTAAGCGTATCGGACTGGGAGAGGCGCTAGCACGAAGAGCGTATCGGCTGATACGGATTCAATATGGTCATCGGCCGATAGAGGCAGGAAGTTGACAGAGTCAGTGTGGGCTTGGTCTGGGCTCAAGATAAGCTTCAAGAAAGTTCCCAAATAGAGATAAGGCTCGGTTTTAGGCAATTGTATCTTGTAAATCAAGTAGGTTTAGATCTAATCTTTGGCAAGAGTCTGCCGCAAAGACTTGTTGTTAGTTAGAGATAAGATTGTGTTCTACACGGACCATGTTGTAATCTCGGGTATAAATATCCCGGTAGTTTGTACATAGAAACTCTCTCTCACAACTCAATACAACAATCAGTTTCTTTCAATCTACTTTCGGCGCATCGCCAACCCTCGCAAGAGGTTAACTCCGGCGAGTTCTTGCTTCCCCAGAGCAGAGGTAAGAACTCGTGCCCGACGATTTACATCGTCGGGGCCAGCGTGTCGCTTTAGACACGTTAAGCCTCGATGATTCGATCGTCGTTTATCATGTTTTGGATGATCTTGACAAGTGTCTTAATTATGCTTCGCCGGCGATTTACTCGTTTTAGGGTTTGTTGCCGATGGCGGTTTAATTATTATGCTTGGTTAGATCTTTCAATGCATCTACCATACCCAAAAGCAATCGGCGACTTAATTTTCTTCGTGTTAAGTCTCAATTCACACTTTGAGTTGCTATCGACCTTAGTCATATTTTGAGATCTAACTCGAAGCCTGTTTTCGGTTGTAATTAAGGATAGTACTGGAGTTTCAGCCAGTCTTACCTGATACACGTGGTTATCATAAGGTTTCTATGTGTATCTGCCATCTACATGAATGGGTTGATGAATATAAATGTATTTGTTATAGATTACTCTTTAGGGTTTATCTATGATCGTTATATTTATATTGGTTGATTAGTTCATATAGATTCACACTAGAGTATTAGCTAGTGTAGTTATCTTTATTATCCCTTATCGGCCGATGCCATTAATCGACATCAGTATGTTGATGAAGGCCGATAAGATTAGATTCGTGCTTTAATCTTACTTTATCACAAGTGAGCCGATATAGCCTTGCCCTATCGGCTGGGCCACAACAATACGACATCGGCCTATCGGGCGATCAGCCATTGTTTTCTAACATGGTTTACTTGTTTATCTTGTTGATTGCAGATCAAATCAACTGGCACGCCCTACACGCACCTAGGCAAGCCTTTGGACCTGCACTGGAGTAAAGCAAACCTCCCAGGCCGCCGTGGAAACGTAGAACCCGTTTGGTTGCAAGGCGAGTCAAAATTCTACGCCAACACACTTTTGGCATGCCCAGTGGGACATCAAGCACACAAGCTTTGCAACAACAACAAGATTACTGCAGCATGTCGAAGCAGGGTGAGATCTCTGAGGATAACGTCGTTGCTGTGACCGCCGACCAGCTCAACGAGGAGCAAACAGCTGAGATGGACAAGCTGGTCGAGCAATTTCGGAATATGTACCTGCAGACGTATTCCAGGACTCGGCAAGGCACCCTCATTCAGAAGACCAAGATGGTATTGCCGAGCCCTGGAGATGGAGCCAGCACGTCGGCGGCAGCCCACGACCATGCCGTCAAAACTGAAGAGAACGCCGCGCCGACGTTGCAAGACCACATCGACTCCGCAGTCCACTCTGCGCTAGTCAACCAGTCGGGGATTCTGGTGAATACATTGACCAACATGGTCAAATCAATTCTGGATGGTTCAATTCACCAGTACAAGCCTCAAGGGCTGATTTTCTTGCCTGAAAACAAGTTCCCTACTTATCGGACCCTAAGGACCGATTTGAGTTCAACCCCACAGCCGACGGTGCTGATCCCGCCTCCATCGGCTCAGCCGGTGCCAACCATGCCACTGGTCCTTGCCAAGCAAGCGGGAGGGAGTCCCCAGCACATCATGGAGGAACAATTCACGCAGTGGACGAAGGGGAAACAACCGGTGGTCGAGCCGATGCAGCAAGTCCCAGTAAACCCGCCATCGGCCGGACAACCTCAGGTCCCCGTGTTCAGTAACCCTCTGCCACCGACTGCTTACAACATGCCGCAAGGCTACCAGCAGTATACCGTAGGGCAGTACGATGCACAGAACTTGAATCATCACTTCCAACCGTACTCCCCCAAGCAATATCGGGCAGAGGGCCTACAGCAGTCCTACCACCAGGACTTCCCACATCAGCCCGTAGGATACTGGGCCGACATGATAGCCGAGGTGATGCGAGATCAATTCGGCTTGAAGCCCAAGGAGAGCTCTACAGTGTATCGGCACCCATACCTCGAGGAGTTTGACAGAGTGCCACTGCCAAGCCGATACAAAATCCCGGACTTCTCCAAGTTTTCAGGGCAAGACAACGCCTCTACATACGAGCACGTGAGCTGATTCCTAGCATAGTGTGGGGAGGCATCGGCCATAGAGGCGTTGAGGGTGAGGTTTTTCCCTCTGTCTTTGTCAGGGTCAACATTTACATGCTTTTCCTCTTTACCCTGCAACTCCATCAGAGGATGGATAGATCTAGAGAAGCAGTTTCACAGATACTTCTACAACGGCGTGCAAGAGATGAAACTGTCCAACCTTACCGCTATCAGGCAACGTGTCGATGAATCAGTCCCAGAATACATTCAAAGGTTCAGGGACATAAGGAACCGGTGTTACAGCCTCAGCTTGACTGATTCTCAACTGGCCGATCTGGCGTTCCAGGGATTACTAGGGCCGATACGAGAGAGGTTCTCCTCTCAGGAATTTGACAGCCTAGCTTAGCTAGCACAACGAGTATCGGCCCATGAGTAGCGATTCCAGGAGGCGAAGAAGTTCGCGAAAAAGATCAATACAATTTATCAGTACGCCTCCGACGAAGATGATGAAGAAGATGCCGATGTCAATCTAGCCGAGTGGGCCCGGATGAAGAAGCCGACAACATGCCAGTGGGCCAAGAAGGGCGATAAGGAAGATAAGTACGACTTCGACATCAACAAGGCCAACAAGATATTTGACTTACTCCTGCAAGAAAAGCAGATCTAGCTGCTAGTAGGTCATATACTGCCATCGGCTAAAGAAATCAAGAAGAGAAGATATTGCAAGTGGCACAATACATATTCCCATCATACCAACGAATGCAAAATCTTCCGACAACAGATCCAATCGGCCATCGAGCAAGGCAGGATTAAGATCGATGATGCCAAGCGGCCGATGAAGATAGAAGGACATCCGTTCCCAGTCAACATGGTGCGGGCGGACAGGGCCGATGGCGATGGCCATCGGACCGGCAAGCGACCTCATCAGACCTCTGAGGGCCTGATTAGAAAATATTAGCAAAGGCGGGAGGAACAAGCACAGGATTACGCCGATCAAGACAACTCCTATGACCCTCATTGGGAGTGCGAGTTTTTCTGTTTCTGCTGGAATGAAAGAATGAGGTTGCCATCCATCCAGGAGTGCCCTGCGTGTAATGATGTAGAAGACTCCCATCAGGGCAGTTCGAGCAAGCAAGTGCATCGGCCAAGCAAGCAGAGAAAATCTGTACACGAGAGGCTAGGGCCGATGCACCATGATCGTCGGACCGAGGACGACGAGCAAGTCCAGAACCCCCAATGGTGCCCAAGCGACGTGTTTAGCAAGACACAAAAACGGTGGGTTCAGAGGCTAAGAAGGAAGGAGAAAATCCAAAAGCAGCAGGCGACGGTAACCCATCGGCCGGTCAAGACCAGGAAGGAATGGAGAATAAAATCTGCCGTGGTCAAGGCCGATGAGGGCACCTCCAAGTCAGCTCAAGCTCCTGCGTCCGCGAAAGGTAAATGTGTAGCATCGGCTTCTGTTAATATGGTTTTCATATTGCCAGCAGAATACAGCGTGCAGACGGCCGATGAAGCAGTAGCCAACGATGAACAGGCCTCGGCTAAGCTACAGTTATCACCAGACCAAGCCGTGTTCGACAAGCCGGCCGACACCAGCTACAGGCACCTCCGGCCGTTATACATCAAGGGATTCGTCAATGGGCAGCCGATGACGAAGATGTTGGTCGATGGCGGCGCAGCAGTAAACTTAATGCCGTACACAACCTTCAGGAAGCTTGGAAAAGTGCCCGAAGACCTCATCAAGACCAACATGGTGCTGAAAGACTTTGGTGGCAACGCATCTGAGGCTAAGGGGGTGCTAAACGTGGAGCTCACCGTGGGCAACAAGACGATACGCACCACCTTTTTCGTCTTTGATGGAAAGGGTTCCTACAGCCTATTGTTGGGACGGGATTAGATCCATGCAAATTGTTGCGTCCCTTCAACAATGCATCAATGCATTATACAATGGCAAGGGGACCAGGTCGAGATCGTGCAGGCCGATCGGTCAGTACACGTGGCTAGTGCCGATCTCGCAGTTTGGGAGATGGAGGGAATCGATTGCCTATCCGGGTGAGTTTGGGATGCCGATTTCCTCAAAGTAACTGATTGCGATATCGAGACGATTGAAAATCAAGATAAGCAGTTGCTTTAGCAAAGATGTGCCATCCACTACCCAAGACGAGCAAGCTAGTCCCTACACAGATGATGCGGTGGATGAGTTGGATGGAAAATTGGGACAAGGCTTTACATCGGCCGATCAGCTCGAAGAGGTTGATATAGGAATAGGTGATAGGCCTAGGCTGACGTATGTAAGTGCTAACCTGCCAAGGGAATATAAAAATAATTTGATAAATCTTTTGAAAGAATTCATAGACTGTTTTGCATGGGAATATCATGAGATGCCAGGGTTAAGCCGATCGATCATAGAACATCGGTTACCTATCAAACCAGGCTATCGGCCATTTAAGCAAGCTCCTAGGAGATTTAAGGCCGATATGCACGAAGCTATTAAAGCAAAGATCACCAGGCTTTACGACGCCAACTTTATCAGACCCTCAGCCAGCTCATCTAACCTAGTTTTGTCAGAATTAACTTGAGCTTTGATGACGGTCAAGGCCGATTCCAAGCTTTCTCGTTCACGCCTCTCTGTGATTCTTTCTTTAGCCCTGTGGAGCTTGAATTGGTATTGTTCCAAGAAGATGGCCGGTGTTAGGACCTCCATCAGGTCTTCAGGTAACTGGTCCTGAATTTCTTGCACCCGGCTCCTGATGGGATTGCAGTTCTCCACCAGGGTTTCCAATGAGGATTCCAACCGATTGACGATGTCGGACAGCTGTTTCTTCAAATCTTCAGAGATTGACGTCTGGGCTCTGCTGGGCGGCTCCTTGTCCTCATCGTCGAGAAATTGGCCGATATCAAAAGAGAACATATCGGCTAAGTTCTGCAAACATTAAGATAAGGCACGGTTAATCCAGTCAAATAAAAATCGGCAAGGGATTCAAAGTGATCTGGTTTATCTGTGATGGGGCATCGGCTGTGCTTGCATCGGCTTCCCTTCGTTGACTTGATACAGTAGGCGAGGGGGTTGGCCGATGCGGTGCAGGTGATGGAACTCGTGGCTGAAAAGAGACAAGAAAGGACGATCAGATCCATATCATCAGATGAATAAGACAAAAGAGAGATTAACTCTTACCGAGGCAATCGGAGAGGGTGGTGGAGAAGGAGAAGGCGTCTTCAATCGGGCCTTGGTTCGCTCATGCTTTTGCATGGTGGCCTTCTTAGTCCTGGGCGGCGGGACCGATTGAGTTCGTTCCTTCAGCAAAGACGATGCAAGAACCTGCAAGGGATCGAGGTGTAACATACCAACAGAAGGAGACTGCATAGATTCAAGAGAGGAAATATGTTACGTTGCGAATTGCATGCCTAGTTTTCCTTGGTTGGGCGGTGTCGGCTTGGTCATTGGCTGGTGGGATTGTGGTGGTCTTGGCCAATGGTTCCTTAGCGGTTTCGGCCGATGGATTTTCTTCTTCAGGCGCATCGGCGGCGGCTGCATCGACCTCCTCCTCCATTACTTGGTCATCCAGAAATTCTTCTACGGAGGGGTCTAGTTCGACAGGATCGGCCTGGTCGGCAACCTTGGACTTTTAAATAGGTTTTTGGGGTTTGTCCCTTGCTGGCGCCTTCCTTTTGGTGGTTTCTTTGGCTATCGGCCCTTGGAGCAGCGATGAGACCTTTGGAGCAGTAAGGCCGATAGCTGATTCCATGACAGAGTTACCCGACGGAGCCAGGACCATTGCATATGATATCTTTTGTCCGCTATTGCTCACAAATAGAATCGGGCCGTCGGGGACTTGAGGGCTAATATCCTGGATAAGCTCTGTTAGATGAAATCTGGCCGATTGGTGGAAGATATGAACAGCCCATTCTTGCCACCATGCTTGGAAGCTGATGTGGATGAAGGCGCTCAGATGCCATCGGTCGCAGTCACCCAGGTTTGGGATTTCGATCTCCAAAACTTTACTCATGATCAGCGCTGATGAGACCATGCCCTTGCTCTCTAGGAGTTTATGGAAGTATAAGTTGATGGGAAGTTGTCCAAGCCCGCACTGTATAGCAGCCACCATGGGATTATGGAATTCATAAGCAGGCTGGTGCTTTTTCCTTGGAATATGCCTACTGGGAGTAGGCATGGGGTGATGCCGATCATGAACGATTCTTGTGACTCCATATCATCATTTACCAGATCCAAGTGGAGGTCATCAGGGAGTTCAAAGTCTTGATCTGATGTGTAGATGAACATATCCATCTTAATTGATGGGGGGCCGGTGTAGAATCGGATGAACCATGTTGACATATCTTCGGCCGATTGATCAACTCCGAGATAAACAGAGGCCGCCTCTCCAAAGGACATGCACCTTCTGGTTCTGGGATCTTCATGATCGGCGTATTTTGATGGGAAGCAGGAATCCGATAATGGAGGTCGATCGACTATGGTGTTGGTATGGATGGTTAACCAGAGTTGAATAAACCACCATGGTCCTCCATGCGCCACAGTCTGTTTCAGCATCAGATCTTGAGTGGCGGTGTGAAGCAGCCGATAGACAGCTCCAAGGAGATATCGGCCAAGGGGATTTGTTTCTTATCAACCAGAGCTTGAGCCAGGTGTTGGCAATTCAGGGTAGGGCCGCAGGTTGATCCACAGAAAACAAATCTTTCCAACCATAAGGTCAGGAAGGCCACGTGCTCTCTTTCTGAGATGGATCCTTGTTCCATATGTTCAGAAATGTACCCAGACCAGTCTCCAATCTTCTTGGTTTTCAACTTATGGCTGCTGTTTGTTAGGAGGCTGAAGGGATTGATTTCAGACTGGATGTCTAGTCCTGTTAGCATCTTGACGTCAATCAACGTTGGGGTCATCGAACCTTGCCTGAATAGGAAGGCGTTCAGGGTGCTAGACCAGAAATAGGTGGCCGCTGACATAAGTGGCTCATTCTTCTTGGTATCGGCCAGAGACAAAGTGATGCATTGTCCGATTCCTATTTCATCCCAATGAAGCTGCTTGGTTGCAGCAATCCTCTTGTGCCAGGTTCTGTACCCATTGAGCTTTGACGGCCAGGATCTGAAGGTGTGCTTCCACGAAGAGACATTGGGCTTGGCTTGTTTGAAAGGGGTTCTGTCTGTCTCGGCGTTTATCAGCCAGGTTGGGTCACAATTGCCCATGGGGCCTAACAAGAATCGATGTGATTTATCGTTGGTGGGGATTAAGATTTGGTTCTTGAAGACCTACGGCATATGAACAGTGGTATAAGATAATGACCCGGGGGGCAAAAGCAGAAACCTTAGTTTGAAGAACTCGGCGAGAAAATGACAATGTGGATTTCGAAAGGATCGACTTACCACGGGGATCTCAGAAGCGTAGAACGGCGCGGAAGCCATTGTTGTTGTCGAAGAGGTCGCTGTTGAAGGGGTCGGTGCTAGAGGGATGCTGGGAGTCACCGGAGTCGGGAGGCGCAGGAGGCTAAATGAGGGGTTGCGCAAGGAAATCGGCGACGAGAAGTTAGGAATCTGGATCTGCGCGGTTTTCAGACAAACCCTAGCAAAGAGGTCGATGGGTTCCTCAGAGCTAATTCCGCCACATTATATAATGAAGCGGAATTGGGGGGCATGTGTTAACAGCAGATTTTCCTAATCGACCCAGAGAGGAAAGAGGAAACCGACGCAGAGAAAGGGGGTTGAATTGGAGTCGGACCAAGTCTCGTATCAGACTCGGTAAGCGTATCGGACTGGGAGAGGCGCTAGCACGAAGAGCGTATCGGCCGATACGGATTCAATATGGTCATCGGCCGATAGAGGCAGGAAGTTGACAGAGTCAGTGTGGGCTTGGTTTGGGCTCAAGATAAGCTTCAAGAAAGTTCCCAAATAGAGATAAGGCTCGGTTTTAGGCAATTGTATCTTGTAAATCAAGTAGGTTTAGATCTAATCTTTGGCAAGAGTCTGCCGCAAAGACTTGTTGTTAGTTAGAGATAAGATTGTGTTCTACACGGACCATGTTGTAATCTCGGGTATAAATATCCCGGTAGTTTGTACATAGAAACTCTCTCTCACAACTCAATACAACAATCAGTTTCTTTCAATCTACTTTCGGCGCATCGCCAACCCTCGCAAGAGGTTAACTCCGGCGAGTTCTTGCTTCCCCAGAGCAGAGGTAAGAACTCGTGCCCGACGATTTACATCGTCGGGGCCAGCGTGTCGCTTTAGACACGTTAAGCCTCGATGATTCGATCGTCGTTTATCATGTTTTGGATGATCTTGACAAGTGTCTTAATTATGCTTCGCCGGCGATTTACTCGTTTTAGGGTTTGTTGCCGATGGCGGTTTAATTATTATGCTTGGTTAGATCTTTCAATGCATCTACCATACCCAAAAGCAATCGGCGACTTAATTTTCTTCGTGTTAAGTCTCAATTCACACTTTGAGTTGCTATCGACCTTAGTCATATTTTGAGATCTAACTCGAAGCCTGTTTTCGGTTGTAATTAAGGATAGTACTGGAGTTTCAGCCAGTCTTACCTGATACACGTGGTTATCATAAGGTTTCTATGTGTATCTGCCATCTACATGAATGGGTTGATGAATATAAATGTATTTGTTATAGATTACTCTTTAGGGTTTATCTATGATCGTTATATTTATATTGGTTGATTAGTTCATATAGATTCACACTAGAGTATTAGCTAGTGTAGTTATCTTTATTATCCCTTATCGGCCGATGCCATTAATCGACATCAGTATGTTGATGAAGGCCGATAAGATTAGATTCGTGCTTTAATCTTACTTTATCACAAGTGAGCCGATATAGCCTTGCCCTATCGGCTGGGCCACAACAATGCGACATCGGCCTATCGGCCGATCGGCCATTGTTTTCTAACATGGTTTACTTGTTTATCTTGTTGATTGCAGATCAAATCAACTGGCACGCCCTACACGCACCTAGGCAAGCTTTTGGACCTGCACTGGAGTAAAGCAAACCTCCCAGGCCGCCGTGGAAACGTAGAACCCGTTTGGTTGCAAGGCGGGTCGAAATTCTACGCCAACATGTAGGCAACTAGATCTAGAGTTTATTTGAAAGTACGCTTACTCAGCTTTTTTTGGAACTTCCGAAAATCATTTTCGGAAATTCCAAAAATTCCTGCTTCCACATTTACTTAAGTTTTTGAATTAGCCTATTCACCCCCCTTCTAGGCCTAATTGACTCTTTCAATTGGTGTCAGAGCCTCATCTCCTTATTAGGCTTAACCGCTTGGAGAGATCATGTCGGGTCAAACAGGGGATGGCAAGGAGGGTGATAAGGGAGCTAAGATCCCTTATGACTACTCCTCTACATCTACATCTTATGTGAGCACATATAGCGGTAAAGCTCCGTACTTCAATGGTACGGACTATGCCGCTTGGAAACATAAGATGAAGATGCACCTGAAGTCTATTAACCCATCTATTTGGAGAATAGTCGAAAATGGCTATGTTTTGCAGAACCCCGAGGATGCCACCAAGGAGGACGACGAGAACGAGCACAAGAACACTCAAGCCGCTAATGCAATACTTAGCGCCTTGAGTGGAAGTGAGTTCAACCGTGTGGACGGCATTGAGAGTGCCAAAGTGATTTGGGACACGCTTCGGAATTTGCATGAAGGCACGGATAGTGTTCGCGAGTCCAAGGTGGAGATTCTTAAGGATTCTTAAGGGGCAATTTGAGCGGTTTGTGATGTTGGATGGTGAAAGCCCGAGCGACATGTATGATCGGTTGAGCAAGATTGTCAATGAGATTAAGAGGCTTGGCTCCAAGGACATGACCGATGAGGTTGTGGTCAAGAAGATGGTTCGAGCAATCACTCCAAGGAACTCTACCTTGGTGACCATCATTCGTGAGCGTCCGGACTACAAGACTCTCACACCTCATGATTTGCTCGGACGCATTCTTGCCCATGACATGCTTGAGCAAGAATCTAAGGAGGTCATCCAATACATCAATCAAAGCTCAACCACAAGCATCAAGAAGAAAGACTTGGCGTTGAAGGCGAAGGAAGAAGAAGAAGAGAATTGCCAGAGCAAGAGCAAGGCAAAGATTGATGATGAAGAGATAGCTCTCTGCGTCAAGAAATTTGGGAAGTTCATGAGGCGAAGTGGCTTCTTCAAGGGGAGTTCTTCTAAGCGCTCCATCGACAAGTCAAGTGGGAGGCACTCCACGAGGAAATGCTATGAGTGTCATGAGCCCAGATATTTCATGGCCGATTGTCCAAATCTCAAGGAAGAGAAGAAGAAGGGCGACAAGAGGGAGAAGCCCAAGCATAGCAAGCGCGAGCGACAGGGCCAAGCTCACCTTGGGATGATATTCGGTTCCGATTCCGAGTCAAGCTCAAGTGATGATGAGGGAGTGGCCACCTTCGCCATCAAGCCTACATCACCTCCTACACCTAGACTCTTCAACTACTCAAGTGATGACGATGCTCTCATTTGCCTTATGGCAAAGGAGTCTAAGGTACCTTCTTTTCTCAAGTCCTTAAATGTTGATCTTGTTAGTGATGAGGAGGATGAGGTTGATGAGGTTATGGATGAGGACCTGTTCCAGTCCATAACTAAGAAATCAATACCACACTTGAGTGAGTTGCTTGGGAGAATCGAGGATCAATATGCTACCCTTGAGAGGCAAGAGGATTTGCTCATTCGTGAGAAGGAGCGAACTCATGAACTCAAGGTTGAGCTTGCTAAGGAGAGATAAAAATGAGGCTTTGGTACAGCTCTATAAGCAAACCAAAGAATCTCACGCTAATCTTGAGGTGGCGAATGCTCAACTTCAAGAGAGAGTGGATGGCTTAGACAAAGCTTACCTCTTCCTTGAAGAGAAGTTCAAAACCTTAAAGAATAGTGTCTCTCTCCCTAGTGAGGTATCTTGCTCTAAGATTGCCCCAAGCAAAGAATCATGTGCTAGGTGTAAGGACATTGATATTGATGCTTGTATTACTAATTCTACATCTTTGAGTGCTTTGCAAAATCAAAATGAGAAGCTTATGGGACTTCTTCACAATGGCCTTCTCAAGTGCCATATGGGTAGTAAGGCCCTAAAGAAGTACCTAGGCTATCAACGGGACAACTTCAATCACGAATGTCTTGGGTATGTTCCTCCACCAAAAGGAAAGGTGGACAAGAGTGTGATGATCAAGAAGCCCCAAAGTCTTAGCAACTTTGTTAAGGCTAAAAGTATCCTTCCTAATGATTGTGCTTCACATTGTTCTTTTGATGCATCTTATGTTCTTAGGAAGAATGCAAATGGTCGTGTTGTTGCTAAGTATGTTGGTCCAAGGGGCAAGAATGTTTCTATCAAGAGAGTGCTTTGGGTGCCCAAGACACTTGTTACTAACATGAGAGGACCCAAGCAAGTGTGGGTACCTAAAACTAGAAATTGATCTCTTGTAGGACTATATCTCCGGTGGAAAAAGTTGGGTGATTGATAGTCGATGCACCAATCACATGACCGGAGAAGAATCAATGTTTTCATCTCTTGATCCTAATGGCACATCCCAAGAGAACATAGTCTTCGGGGACGATGGAAAGGGAAAGGTAATGGGATTAGGTAAGATCGCAATCTCCAATGATCTTTCCATTTCCAACGTCCTCTTGGTAAAGTTCCTAAACTATAATCTTTTGTCCGTCTCTCAATTATGTTCCTTAGGTTACAATTGTCTTTTTACCGATGTTGATGTGACCGTATTTAGAAGGAATGATTCCTCGGTAGTCTTTAAGGGTATTCTCAAGGGAAAGCTTTATCTTGTGGACTTTTCTTCAAGTAAAGCCAAACATGAGACATGCTTAGTGGCTAAGTCCAACACGGGGTGGCTTTGGCATCGGAGGCTAGCCCATGTTGGTATGAGGAATCTTCACAAGCTTCTAAAAGGCGATCACATCCTTGGACTAACAAATGTTCATTTTGAGAAAGATAGAGTTTGTAGCACATGTCAAGCTGGGAAACAAATTAGAGCTCATCACCCGGTCAAGAATGTGATGACTACCACAAGACCATTGGAGCTTCTCCACATGGACCTCTTCGGACCCATTGCTTATCTAAGCATCGGAGGTAACAAATATGGTCTTGTTATTGTTGATGACTTTTCACGCTTCACGTGGGTGTTCTTTTTGCATGACAAGAGTGAGACTCAAGCTATCTTCAAGAAGTTTGCAAGAAGAGCACAAAATGAGTTCGAGCTCAAGATCAAGAACATCCGAAGTGATAACGGCAAAGAGTTCAAGAACACGTGCATGGAGAGTTTCCTTGATGAAGAAGGCATCAAGCATGAGTTCTCGGCTCCATATTCACCTCAACAAAATGGAGTAGCCAAGAGGAAGAACGGGACTCTCATCGAGATGGCAAGGACCATGTTGGATGAATACAAGACATCGGACCGTTTTTGGGCCGAAGCGATCAATACCGCATGCCACGCTACCAACCGCCTCTATCTCCACCGCCTTCTTAAGAAGACTCCTTATGAGCTTCTTACCGATAACAAGCCCTGTGTCTCTTACTTTCGTGCTTTCAGTAGTAAGTGCTACATTCTTAACAAGAAGGCGAGATCATCAAAGTTTGCTCCTAAAGTGGATGAAGAGTTCTTGCTTGGGTATGGGTCAAATGAGTGTGCATACCGCGTTTTCAACAAAACCTCTGGTATTGTTGAGATCACACGTGATGTGACATTTGATGAAACTAATGGCTCTCAAGTAGAGCAAGTTGACTCACATGTGTTAGATGAAGAAGAGGACCCAAGCGAAGCTATCAAGAGGTTGGTTCTAGGAGATGTTCGTCCTAGGGAGCAATAGCAAGGGGCCTCTTCCTCAACACAAGTGGAGCCATCTACATCAACCCAAACCAACGATCCCTCACCTTCACACAAGGATCATGGTGAAGAAGACGAGCACGTGCCATCTTCACCAATCAACCTTGCACGCCCAAGGATACAGCAAAGCATTCAACGAGATCACCCCACCAACAACATTCTAGGTGATATCAACAAGGGAGTATCTACTAGATCTCGAGTTGCAAATTTTTGTGAACATTACTCTTTTGTGTCTTCCATTGAGCCACTAAGAGTTGAAGAAGCACTCGATGATCCGGATTGGGTGATGGCGATGCAAGAAGAGTTGAATAACTTCACACGGAATGAAGTGTAGACATTGGTGGAGAGACCAAGGCAAAACGTGATAGGTACCAAGTGAATTTTTCGGAACAAGCAAAATGAGAATGGCGTGGTGGTAAGAAATAAGGCAAGGTTAGTGGCTCAAGAGTTCACCCAAATCGAAGGATTGGATTTTGGTGAAACCTTTGCGCCTATAGCTATGCTTGAGTCAATTCGCATTTTATTAGCCTTGGCCACTAACCTTGATTTCAAGCTCTACCAAATGGACGTGAAGAGTGCCTTCCTCAACGGTCCAATTAATGAGTTGGTGTACGTGGAGCAACTGCTAGGGTTCGAAGATCCAAAGTATCCTAACCATGTTTATCAACTTCACAAGGCGCTCTATGGGCTTAAGCAAGCCCCAAGAGCTTGGTATGAATGTCTTCGTGATTTTCTTGTGAAAAACGGTTTTGAGATTGGCAAAGTCGATTCTACTCTATTTACTAAGAGACATGGCAATGATATCTTTGTGTGCCAAATATATGTCGACGACATTATATTTGGCTCTAATAACAAGTCTTTTAGTGAAGAATTTAGTAGAATGATGACCAAGCGCTTTGAGATGTCCATGATGGGTGAATTGAAGTTCTTCCTCGGCCTTCAAATCAAGCAACTCAAGGAAGGAACCTTCATTTGCCAAACAAAGTACTTGAATGACATGCTCAAGAAATTTGGCATGGAGAATGCAAAGCCAATTCACACGCCCATGCCGTCAAATGGGCATCTAGACCTTAACGAACAAGGTAAAGACGTCGACCAAAAGGTATACCGTTCCATCATTGGCTCACTCCTTTATCTTTGTGCATCTAGGCCCGATATCATGCTTAGTGTATGCTTGTGTGCAAGATTTCAAGCCGCTCCGAAAGAGTGCCATCTTGCGGCCGTGAAGAGAATCCTTCGATATTTAGTGCACACACCCAACCTTGGTCTTTGGTATCCTAAGGGAGCAAGGTTCAACCTCATTGGTTATGCCGATGCGGATTATGCCAGGTGCAAAGTGGATAGGAAAAGCACATCGGGTACTTGCCAATTCTTGGGTAGGTCCCTTGTTTTTTGGTCTTCTAAGAAACAAAACTCCGTCGCCCTTTCCACCGCCGAAGCGGAATATGTTTCGGCGGGGAGTTGTTGTGCTCAACTTCTTTGGATGAAACAAACCTTGAGATACTATGGCCTAAATGTGAGCAAAATTCCACTCCTATGTGACAATGAGAGTGCCATCAAGATAGCCAACAACCCCGTCCAACACTCCCGAACTAAACATATTGATATTCGCCACCACTTCTTGAAAGACCATTCCACAAGAGGCGACAGACATTCAACATGTGAGAACCGACAAACAATTGGCGGATATTTTTACCAAGCCTCTAGATGAAGCAAGGTTTTGTGAGTTGAGAAGTGAACTAAATATCTTGGATTCTCGGAATGTGGATTAATCTATTGCACGCTTTTTGGTTTGCTAGAATAGGGTTGTTTATCACTTTGTGACAAAATGGACATTCAATTCATGGATGGACACTAGTCATTTTTTTCTGTGTGGACAAATTGAATCTATGTGTTTGGGGATCTCTTTTTTCAATAAATTTTGATCCTTGCACAATCTAAGATAGATTCACACATTACCTCTTTCGAGGGTGAATTATCTTGTCTCATGGTAATTTACACTCCTTTTGATCCTTGGATCAACCCATTTGACTTGTGGCTATTGTTTTGTGTGTTTGCTTGTGTGCTAGTCACAAGTTCAAATGGGAGCCAAAGTGTTCGACCAACCATCCTTTCCAATATTCCCTTCAAAAAGATTGTGAAAATGTTGTTCTTCAAAAATTCCCGGTGCAATTCCTTTTAACAAAAAATAAATTCAAAATGGTTGCGAAAAGGTTTCCTCAAAATTCCTCAAAATTCCAGCCAATTCCTTCCAAATCCTGAGTTTTCTGTTTTTTTTCCGGAAATTCCAAAATTTTTTCGGAAGTTCCGAAAAGTTCCAGTCCAAACTTCCCTCTGTTTTTTTTTCGGAAGTTCTGAAACCTGTTTTCGGAACTTTCGGAAATTTCCAGAACCGTGCACCTATTTATCTCTTCCACCCGTGGTTCTATCTCTCTATTTCACTCTCCTTCCCACGGGTTCCCCTCCTCCTCCTCTCCACCGGCGACCACATCCTCTCCGGCAACTCCTTGGTGCTCTCTTCCTTGCGGGAGCACGGTTAGGGGCTCTTGTGGAGGCTACATTGTCGTTTTCCTCCGCGTTCTTTACTCGTTCTTCGAGTTCTTGAGGTATCCTTCTTCAAATCAAATCCTTTGCCTCCTCGGTTCAAATCGGTTGATTCCCTTAGGTGGAGATGTTCCCCTAGTGCCATAGCTCTTGTAGATTTACTTTCACAAGTTTTTGTTGGTGGATTTGTGCGGGGTCTAGGATTTAGGGTTTGGTCAGCTTTTTTCGGAGATGTCTGAAAATAATTTTTGGAACTTCCGAAAATTGCTGCCCGAGCCCTCCCCCCTCGGTATTCGCATGATTTTGCCTCCAATCACTTGTAGTTCCCTTCCTTGTCTTCCATGCACTCATTGTCTATCTCCTTTTTGCCTCTAGGATGCCTTGTCTCAAGATTGCCTCTCGTTGGTCCAAGCGTCCACGTGATCGTTCTCCTACTCCATCCTCTCCGGAGGATTCGGACAGTGATTGGTCCGGAGCGGAGGACACGGGTCCTCAAGTGACGTGGGTGGCCAAGGGCGGCACTCTTCCTCCTCGTCGGTCGACTCAGTCGCACGGCGCTGCGGGTTCCTCGAGACAACCTCGCCAGTCTACTGGTGAGGGCTCGTCTCAGCAACCTCAGACGCCGCCGCACATTCCCGCCGTCCCCATTGGGCCTCTTCGCATTCACACGCCCGAGCGGGACCCGGCTGTGGTGCGCCAAGTGCGCGACTGGCGGAAGAAGTCCGATGTGGTTGCTCCTCACCGGGATGAGGATCCTCGTTCCAGTCGCCGCTCGGCCTCTGATGCCCGGTTCTGGACTCTATTTCAGCAGGACTTCTATGAGTCTGTCATCAAGCCCAAGTCTAATCCCTTAGTGCAAATGCAATGGATAAACTGGGAGGAGCTGCTAGCTCAAGATGATCCTGTCCTCAACACAGTTGTTGCCGTCTGTGAAGAGATGGGAGTCCGAGCCTTTATGACTCTTCAGCAGCCTTGGTGCAATGAGATCATTGCCCAATTCTATGCCACGGTGTACTTTGATCGTTAGCATGGTGTGCATTGGATGACTCAGGGCTCCTGGTACTCAATTACATATGAGAGGTTGGCTGAGCTCTGGGGCTTTGATCTGCACTGGATGCGCCACTTCACAAACCTGCATGATCATCAAATTCCTCTCAACACTGAGCTTCGTCCTTTGTACCTTCCTGATGGTGTATTGGGCAAGATTGAGGGTCTTAAGCCCTTTCACACCTATCTCAACCGGATGATGCGTCGGTCCCTTGTGCCCAAGGATGGTGATGCTAGCAGCATAAACCATCTCTCCCGAAATGTGTTACTCAGGTTCAATCCTCCTTCCCAGCCCTTTCATGTTTTCAACTTTGTATGGGAGGAGATTCGTTTGGCATCCATTCAATACAAGAAGGGTTTGGTCTATGCTCCTCATCTCATGCGGATGATCGAGTCCGTCACTCAGTTGCAGTTTGAGCATGAGATGCCTCACCCTCAGCTTCACTTGCGCCTGCTCAAGGCTGATCGCCCATCCCGGGCTCCCACTTCTGCTGCCGCTGGGGACATCCCCTCCTCCTCGACTCAGCCTCAGCCGTCTGCTTCTGTGGTTCGTCATGCGCTGTCTCCTTTGTTTCGCATTTTGCGGAGTCTGTTTGGTCTTTGCTTTGCAGAGGCTAAACAGAATCGCAAAGCGCGAAACGAAGTCAAGAAGACGGCCCGGCGTGTCAAAACTATGCAGGCACAGCTGAACCAGCATCTTCAGGTGGATGCCCCTCCTTCCCCTCCGAGCTTTGAGGCGGAGCCTGACGAGCCTGAGGAGGAGATAGAGGATCCCTTTGCAGGACTTCCTCCGGACTACGACTTCTTTGGTTATGGCCATGGCTATGGCCATCCTCCTCCTCCTCCTCCAGAGGATCCTCTCCAGGCGCCGTTCGTGTGAGCCATCGTTGCCTCCTTCCCCCCTTTTTTGTTGTGTTGATGCCTAAGGGGGAGAATATCTATCTCTTTTTGTTCCAAGTTTGGTCGAACATTGATGGCATCTATTTATGTATGAGACTATGTGTGGTAGAATTTGAGTAGAACTTGAGTTATTGTAATCTCATTATTCATTGTTGTTCCCTAATGACTGCTTATGTGTGACTTTGTGTTGAAATGTCTTTTATGCCAATTGTCTAGATAATGCAATGCTTTCATTTCTATTCATTTGTTATGTGATGGTGATTAAGTCTTAGTGTGATTCTTGTTGTGAGCTAAAATGTGAATGCAAAGTTTTAGGGGGAGCTCTCCACTTGCCTATAATGCACACTTTTAGGGGGAGTTTTTACTAAAATCTTACACTAAAACCTTTATATTGTTTTACTCTCTATTGTGATCTAATCGTGTTGTCATCAATCACCAAAAAGGGGGAGATTGAAAGTGCACCTAGGCCCTTAATTGTTTTGATGATTAATGACAATGCGATTAGAGAGGACTAACAATTTTATCTAAGTGAATGTGAAGGATTGTTAGTCCGTGACGTTTTGTAGCGCAATGCATAACTCAAAGAATACGAGAAAATCAT
Organism: Oryza officinalis; assembly: GCA_008326285.1. NCBI lineage: Eukaryota > Viridiplantae > Streptophyta > Magnoliopsida > Poales > Poaceae > Oryza > Oryza officinalis. The sequence continues at coordinate 17,312,588 of BDMV01000010.1, read as the reverse complement.
GAGTTGCGGCAATGATCAAAGGTTGTATTGTTTATTTTCATATCTTTGGGTCATTAGGAAAACTGCACTATTAAGAGGGATGATGCATTGACATATGAGGAGTGATGAAAGTGCTCAAAATCATTTCTAAGAAAATGTTTCTCCTCAGTTTCTGTGTTCTGGAAATTTTCGGAGTTGTCCGAAAACTATTTTCGGAACTTCCGAAAATATACAGAACTATGTGCGTTCTGGAAATTTTCGGAGTTGTCCGAAAATTATTTTCAGAACTGCCGAAAATATACAGAACCAAGTTGTGCGTTCTGGAAATTTTCGGAGTTGTCCAAAAATTATTTTCAGAACTTCCGAAAATATACAGAACTAAGTTGTGCGTTCTGGAAATTTTCGGAGTTGTCCGAAAATCATTTTCGAAACTTCCGAAAATATACAGTACCAAGTTGTGCGTTCTGGAAATTTTCGGAGTTGTCCAAAAATTATTTTCGGAACTTCCGAAAATATACAGAACCAAGTTGTGCGTTCTGGAAATTTTCGGAGTTGTCCGAAAATTATTTTCGGAACTTCCGAAAATATACAGAACCAAGTTGTGCGTTCTGGAAATTTTCGCCGAAAATGTTTGCGAACCAAAATTGCTCCTGGAAATTTTCAGACTTGTCCGAAATGGATTTTTGGAATTTCCGAAAATGTCCAGAAGGCGGTTTTGGATCTGGAAATTTTCGGATATGTCCGAAATTAATTTTTGGAGTTTCCAAAAAATGCAATTATTGTGCATAACAGGCAGATCTGGAGCTGTGGCTATAAATAGCCCCCCTCTCTTCACTTGTGGAGGTTGCTGGTGACATTGGATATTTTTGTGCCCTTGGCTTGTTCATCTCGCGATTCACTCTTGAGCCTTGCTTTTTTGTTTCCCCTTCTCACTCGTGCTCGATTTGGATTTGGTGTGTGTGTGAGAGTTGTGGATTCAAGTTTGTGTGAGTGCTTGTTGGCTTTGTGAAGATTTGTGAGCACTTGCATCATCTTCGTGAGTTCTTTGCTTCATTTGTTGCTCTTGGAGGTTGAGGACTCCTAGACGGCTAGGTGTCACTTCTGAGCCACCGATCTACTTGTGGTTGGCCGGAAGAAGTTTGTGAAGGTCGAATCTCACCTCCGAAAGGGAAGAGATACCACTAGTGAAAGGAGGAGTGCTTTGTGCAACCTCTCGAGGAAAGGATTAGTGAAGACCCGGCTCTTTGTGAGCTCCTCAACGGAGAGTAGAATCCCCTCAAGGATTTGAACTACGGGAATAACTCTTCTTGCTACAACTTTGGTGATATTACTTTTCTCACTCCTCTAGCTTTGCTTCATTGTGCCGCTATAGGTCTAGTTGCTGTTTGTGCTAGCTTTTTCTTGTTGTAGGCAGCTAGATCTAGAGTTTACTTGAAAGTGCGCTTACTCTGCTTTTTTCGGAACTTCCGAAAATCATTTTCGTAAATTCCGAAAATTCCTGCTTCCGCATTTACTTAAGTTCTTGAATTAGCCTATTCACCTCACCCCCCTCTAGGCCTAATTGACTCTTTCAAGAAGCATCTGGTATGTATTTTTTTCATCCTTCTTTTTCTTAAATTGGTCCTGAAAATAACATCTATACATCACTGTTCCGCTTGTAGGTTCATCAAACTTGAGCACAACATCAATTTATGAATTTCCCACTGAAAATGAGTTAGTAGATCAGGTAATATGTTGTTCTTCAATTGTTACCATTTTTGGTATAATTCATAAATAGATCCATTAATGAGATCATGACATGTACAGCTTCAATTATTATCATTTTGGTATAATTCACAGTGCCTTGTTGCTTTATTTCTTTGCTGGAGAAGCTTATTTGAAATGGTGGTATATTAACCTCTCTTAATCAAATCCTTTACTGTGAATGATTAAATTATCTATTTCCTAGTGGAATAAATTAACTACATTGTTTTAGAGAGATGGTTGTATCTGTGGATTGAAACTTGAAATTTCTTTGCTGTCCAAGGTCTAAATTGTACCAGGTTTTTAAATTTTTATGCTTCTGAGTTTTTCTGGTTTGTTCAAGTGGTTGGCATACTGGAAAGTGTTGTAATAGCAGTTGCATTCTTATCCTTTACATTTACTTCTTAGCTAATATCACTAATAAGTTCTATTGGATTGTTTTATACATGTGCAGTGAAAAATCTTGATGGCTGAGAGAACTAGGGCAGTGGTGCATGCGTTGTGTAATTTCAGAAGTCTAGTTGATGACCCAATGTTTCTGAAAATCATGTTCTTTTAAAAAAAAACCTGGTGTGATTTTGAAGCTATTGCTCTTCCTTGGCACTGTTAAAACTGGTGTAATATTTGGAGCTGTTGCTAGCTTTGTTGTATCCTGTATCTACTCTAATCTTGACATAAGCTTTGCGCTATATCTATTCCTCCTATCTTAAGAGAAGCTTAGCTTTGATGTACGTCTGCCAATCCAAAGCTTTGCTGTATTTACTCCTAACCATATTGTGAAGTTCCATATTTCGTTCCAGTAGCTTTTTCTGGAAACATTGAATGTATTTGGCACTTGATGATTTGTTTTATGTTTTGATGCCACTCTGCAACAAACTGCAAGTTTTTCAAGTCTCTTGTAGCCAGTACAAAACCATGTATATCTGTTTGGAGCAGTGTTGTTAGCTTCTGTCAAGGCTTAATGGGTTGACCCATTGTACCCATTGGGACTTAGGGGGCCAACCCATTGGCACTGTTGTAGAATTAGTGGGTTATCTGCGACGAACCATGCCCACCCCTACATAGGATTTAGATGAAGAGGAAGCGCTCAGCAGGGGACCCTGATATATAGTTTTAGAGAGTTCTCTGGTAGTAACTTTTCATTTCTGATCAAATCTCGGGTGATCTACAAGGTGTCTCTCAATCCCTCTTGTTGAAAATATAAGCACATATAGATTTAATTTATTTCATAAATTAATCATGACATTGGACATGTAAACTATCAAAACCACATTATACGATCTAAACATGTAAACTAAGTAGTAAACCATAAATTCATTTAATAGACGAAACATAGTGAACACGTATCGAGGGTTCTGGTTCTGTTGTGGATCAGGTTGACGAGGAGCAGCATGCACCGCAGGAACAATGCACGGTACCGAACATTGACGAAGGCGCACAGCATCCAAGCGAAGAGGAAGATGAGCCGTGGTGAACGAACAACAAGCAATCGCGCAAAGCGCTTCCCAAAAACCTTATGGTCGTCTTATCCTGGTGCAGGATGTCGCAGGTGAAGGTTTTGAAGACCTATTCTCCTGACCGCCGGTGCACGTCGACGAGCGGAACAGAGTAGACTATGAGCAACTGCGTAGTACAGAGGAGGCAAACCTTATATTGATTTTGTGTATGTTGCGAGGAGGCGGCAGCTCGAGTTATATAGAGATATCAGGACGTATGATCAGGATGCCTGCACGTTCTTCACACCGCATAACCAAACCAAAAAAGTTGTGCTTAACTTATCCGGATTCCACACTGCTCCATTGTGTGTTTCCAAAAATTGGTTTCCAAAAAACAAAACCGAATTTTGCAGCAAAACAAAACTGCAAAATGAAGCCCATCTATGCAAGGGTGAGGAACCAATTTTGATGGACCATTCACGCGTATGTCGTGTACGCGCGCCGCCTGACCAAGCAAGCGCGCGCGTGCGTGAGTTTCTCTTATTCTCTCTTTCACACATGCCTCAAGTGGCTAGGAGAGCACTCTTTCTTATAAGAAGGTTTCCCTCCCCATGCATGTCATCCCATGAGGAGGGCTTTTGTGATTTTTCAAAGAATTAATCTTGAAATGGGCTAAGACTCACCTATTAATTCCAACATCTCATGTGGTCTAAGCTTGGGAAGTGCTCATCGTCCCAAAATTTGGGATTATGCCACTATCAAAGGTGGGCTTCAGCTAATTGACATTCCATGAATGAAAAAGATCGAACTACTCCTAACTATTTAGCCAGTTCGAATTACCATTAAACAACAAAATCACATATTTTACCCCCTCAACTATTTATACTAGACGAATAACCACCCTAACATTGTTTAATAACCATCCTAACATTGTTTTAGACAGTTTTGGTATTTGGACTAGCACACGTGGCATTTCAAATGACAAAAAAAAAAGACCGACCTGTCAGCTTTCACCTATCTATGTCTCCTCTCCAAAATATTGGCTACTTTCACTGCCAAATACCTCCAAAAGTCCATGCTGTCCTGGACTCACTGATAGGGAGGAGCCGGTGGTGGCTTCCACAAGCAAGCGGAGTAAAACGGTGGTGGCGATGTCCTCCAAGGCAGTCGGAGGAAAGCGGCAATGGCGCCGCTTGCTCGTGTCGCCTTTGGCCCTGATCGTCGGACTTTCTCATAGGCCACTCCATCACAGGCGGCTGGACTCCTCTTCAATTTAGGGGCTCGACATTGGCTTCCATAACCTCTGCCGCACCACTTGTCCTCACGGCTTCCTCTGCTCCGTGCTCGCTAGGGCGCGTCCATGGAAGATCTCTCCTCGAGGTGTGCCCCAGATAGCCAATGCACCTAGTGCCTTGAAGAGTGATGGAGGAGAGGGATGGAGGACAGGGCGCTGGGGAGGAGGGCCACACACCTCGACGGCTTGACATGACGTCGTCATTGATCGTCCACTATTGCTCCACCAGGTGGGTGTCAGCTGGCTGCAGGTGCTCACCGAATCGGCAATATTGACACCTTCGCTGCATTGGAAGAGAGAAATAGGTGAGAACAGCGATGGAGGATCTCGTTTGAGGAGACAGATGAGATGCCTGAGTTTGAATCCACCTCCTCCTCCATGATCACGGTGCTAGCCGCCTGCTGATGGAGTTAGCGGTCCGGGGGAGATACCCGTGGTGGCCTGGTGGGAGGCGACTGAGGCCTGGCTCGCTAGCGTCCTCGTTGCTTCCTGGCTCATAGGAATCCAATGTATCAAGATGGGAAGAGAGGAAAAGGGGTGGCGATGTTGATGCCTGGCTCGCCAGCATCCTTGTTGCTTCTTGGCTTGTCGACATCCTAGGGAAAATAGGATAGATGGTTGATTCCCAGCTCATCCTCCTCCCTTGGTTACGAGGATGTTGAGGAGCTGACATCGACTACCTGGGAGAGGGCGGGTTGGCCTCTTCGACCTCTCATCTAGAGATAGAGAGAGAACAATGAGAGATATGGATTTTTTAAAAAAATATATTATTATTTTAATAAAAATTGCAAAAATAGAAGTTGATCGGCTAAAATCACAAGTTTAATACCCTGTCGAAGTTTGGTAGTTCGACAGGACCTGTCCAACTACCATTGTTCGATAGGGTTGTTGGTCCACTTAAAAAAATAAAAAGTATATGAAAAGGCATGGCAGCGTAGCCTATCGAACATTGGATGTTCGATAGGTCCTGCATGCACAGTGACGCACAGCGGTTGTTCTCTTTTATTTTTATTGTTTTATCCCCGGTCGAACAACTACAGTTCGAACCTGTCGAATTACGGTTGTTTCATATGTACCTCTATCGAACTGCGGTTGTTTGATGGGGTGTTAAACTTACAATCTTAGTTTGTCAACCTCTATTTTTGCAATTCTTTATTAAAAAAGTATTATTTCTAAAAATAATTCAGAGATTTGCCATGTGGGCCTATCAATTATTTTGATTTATTTTGGCTAACTGGATTGCACCTAGGTCTAAAACATCTTTGGTTTCAGTTAGCGGGAAATTCATCAGGATTAAAAAACTCAGAGTGTTAAATGTCTGGTTTTTAACTTTAGGGAGCTAAATCCGATTGGCTTAATTTTTCAGAGGGTAATTTAAAGTTTTCCCTTCGTGACTTCCACGAATAGGTTTCACTAAAATACCTTTGAAAAGCGGTGGCTACACACTAGGATACCATTGGTCCTTTGAACGGACGGAAATATTCTTTATTTCTCTTTCATGTCCATCGATAGGAAAACGACAACGGTGGCAAGGTACAACAGCCATCAGGCAAGACAACAGAGTGTACGGTCATGGCCTTCAGAATGGTATCCCCTGACTTAAATGATGTGTTGTTGAGCTACTTACATGTGGATCATATACTAGAGTGTGGCAGTGAGTCAACTACATGTGTAGTTGCGTCAGGGGGCATGCTTCCCATGGCCTCTAGATCGCCGCCATGGCCTCCTGCCACACTACACATGTGATGAGACTAAAACTCTATCACATCGGATATACGGTTATTAATTTACGGTCATTAATTTAGAGTATTAAATGTAGACTAAAAATAAAACTCATTTTATAACCCTGGACTAATTCGCAAGACGAATTTATTAAGCCTAATTAATCCATGATTAGCCTATGTGATGCTACAGTAAACATGTGCTAATTATGAATTAATTAGGCTTAATAGGTTTGTCTCGTGAATTAGCCTCTAGCTGTGTAATTAGTTTTGTAATTAGCCTATGTTTAATATTTCAAATTAGTGTCTGTATATCCGATGTGATATGGACTAAAAAATAAGTCTCTCTCCCAAACACCCCCAGCCCCGTCCTCATGTCTCGTGCCGACACGACGGTTTCGTTGAACTCTGGTGTGGTGGCTGGCCTCCTGCACCGCCGCAGCTTCCTCAAGCCCATATTTTGCAATTAATTGCGAATTTGCGATTTTGTAGCTAAAATTTTGCGCTGCAATCGGTTGTATTCAATTTTTCGAGGCTTGTCCCATGTGCACGTCGAGAGTTCCACACTTTATTCAATTGCACGTGTTATATATATATATATATATATATATATATATATATATATATATATATATATATATATATATATATATATATATATATATATATATATATATATATATATATACACACACGGTAGCGCTAGAGGGAGCGCTGCGTGCTACGCATCGCATGGCACGACTCACAGCAAATTCCGTTACCTCCGGTACCCACCTTCTATGTGCAATCATGAGTGAAAAAGTTACTAGGATCTGTTTGGCACTCTCCATTAAAGGCCCGGGTTTAGTGTTTTTGTGAGTGAAAAAATTACTTTTAGGTAGGAGCTCAACGCATGAGGAGTAAAAATATTACTGACCTACTAACTTGTATATGCAGGTGCGGTGAGGATTAAGATTTCTTTGTACCTCTCCATACGTTCATGCAGTAAAAAAATTACTGAGAGGATGAGAAGATGTGGAAGATGATAAGTAATTTAATTACTTACAATTGAATGTGATCAGCTATGCACCACCCAACACAGATGTGTTCGGAGTTAAAAAATTACTGAACGTATGGTGTAGTTTTGTCAGAATCAACGAAAATCATTTTATTTTGATAAATGATGACTTGTACATGTGGTGGGTAGATTAACGATCGTGGCATTAATAATGATTGTTAATTTAATTAGCGGGTAATGATGACCATAAATCCCAAATGTTAAATGTTCGGACAGGTGGAGGAGTAGATAAGCACACCTCTGTGGGCCCATCATCATGGGGTTGCATCGACCCGCTAGGTCGTTACCTTGCAATGACGGAATCGGTCGCCGCCATGGTTGAGGCGATCACCACGCCGCCGTATCAAGCCTGCAAGCCGTCAGTGACAATGTAGATCCCAGTGGATGTTGTCCTTCTCACACCTGGTCTCCCTGTTCGGTGAAGCCTCATCATTAGTCATCTCATCGACATGCATGACGGTTTGCTCGCACCGATTTTTGGACAAGTGGAGGCGTAGATGAGCACACCTCTGCGGGCCCACCACCATGGGGTTGCATTGACCCGCTAGGTCGTTACCTTGCAACAACGGAATTGGTCGCCGCCATGGTCGAGGCGATCACCACGCCGCCGTATCAAGCCTACAGGCCGTCAGTGACAATGTAGATCCTAGTGGATGCCGTCCTTCTCACACCTGGTCTCCCTGTCTGGTGAAGCCTCATCACTAGTCATCTCATTGTCGGCATCGACATGCATGACGGTTTGCTCGCACCGCTATGAATCGGCCTTCTCGTAGATGATGCTTCCGCCGCTTGGCCGTGCACGTCGTCGTCAAGGTTGCTGTTGGATACAGTACACTGTTGCCGGGGTCTCCCTCTCGCTGACGCCAACTACCCATCGCTATGGCTGCATGAAGACCAGATTAAAAAAAGGGAGAAAAAAATGGAAAATAATGAAAAATAATTGAAATTCCAATGCAATTATTTTTCACTTTATCTACTCTCAATAAATTTATCTTTTACTGTCACAAAACTTCGATGCAATGATTATTTCAACATGAAGTTATTTTAGGACAAAATCACCTTATAAGCTGAGTGTTTTCGCCTGTGAGTGAAAAAATTACTAAGGTTGGGGTAATAGTACAGTCGTGAGTAAAAAAATTACTACAAACCTTCTCAAGGCACTGACTTGGTGAGTGAAAAAATACTGAACATATTTATGTACAAGCGTGTAAGATCGTGAGTGAAAAAATTACTAGCACATTTCTGTTTGACACTCTCCTATAAGACCCGGTCTCAGTGTTTATGTGAGTGAAAAAATTACTAAGATTGAAGATTCCAGGGGTGAAGGTAATAACGAGGAAGAAGGACTGTGTGTTGCGCTGTCTAGTTAGCTAGGTTGGGTGCTACGCGTCCAGTATTTCTCCATATATACATATACATATATATATATATGTATACATATATACGTATACGTATACGTATACATATATACGTATATAGTATCACACTATCAGTATCATCACGTATAATAGGTAATAGCATGTGCCAGTTTGTAACGCAAGTACTTAATTGTTACAGGTAAATATGCATCCATGCGCGGCTCAGGTGCAGTACATCAGACGCTCTTGGCTATAGCTTGCAGCGGGGTGGCCATGGTCATCGTCAACCCAAGATTCTCCGACATGTCCACGCCATTTTCCTCGACCTCCAACGGGAGCGTCCACTCGAAGCGATGCAGCAGCGATCCCAGCATTGCGTGCAGCATCCTCGTCGCGAGCGGCAGCCCGAGGCAGACGCGCCTCCCAGCGCTGAACGGGATCAGCTCGAACTCCGTCGTCGCCGTGCCCAGGGCACGGCCGGCGGCCTCCTGGTCATGCTGCCGGAGCATGAACCTCTCCGGCAGGAACCTATTCGGCTCCGGCCACGCCTCGGCGTCGCGATGCACGGCCCACAGGTTCACCAGGATGGTGCTCCCCTTGGGCACGACGTGGCCCTGTATCTCCACCGTCTCCTCGGCCACGTTGGGCACCAGCGGCACCACCGGGTGCAGCCGGAGCGTCTCCTTGATGACTGCCCGGAGGTAGGGAAGACGGTCCATGTCGGCGTATTCAGCATGAGTCTTGGGGCCGAGAACCTTCTTGAGCTCTTCTTGTAGCTTTCTCATCGTCTCTCGGTCCTGTAGCAGCTCTGCCATTGCCCACTCGAGTGTACTCGCAATCGTGTCGACTGTCGCCAGAAATATGTCCTGAAATTGTTGGATTTAATAATCGGATTAATTGTTAAAATAATTATTACGATGGCATTAATTAACTTACTGGTAGTAAAAGGAGATAGTTGGAAGTTGGATATATGTCACTGCTACAGAGAACATTTTTCTGTACGGGGGGGCTTTATCTTCGCATGCGGCCGACCTGTGGGCGCGCCTGCAAAAATCGCCCCCCTGAGAGCAGGTTAATCAGCCGCATGCGAAGATTCATTATCGCATGCGGCTGCTTAAGACGACCGCATGCGATAATAGGCCTATTATCGCATGTTGAACATCGTTAGCCATATATTAATTCGTACGTAAATACCAAATCTGCCTAATGATATAGAGAGTGACTTATGTTCTGCAGATGGAAGTCCGACGCCGCTCGAAACGTAAGGCCGGGAGGACTCGCAGATCGGAAGAAGTTGAAATGGACACTGCTACATCTGCCCCGGATCGTACGGATACATCTGCGAGTGCAGGCGGGAGTAGGAAAAGAAGACGTGGTGAGAGAAGCAAGAACAAATTACCAAAGGAAACATACAACGTGATTGCTGTCGATCAGGATGGGAAGCCCGTCGAGCCATCGATTGTGAGGTCCAGGTTCAGCAACACCTGTGGCACTCTAGTCAGGACACGTTGTCCAATCAATGTTAAGTTATGGGAAAAGGTGGACGAGAACATCAAGACACTGCTCTGGAATGATTTGCAAAGGTATTTCGTGTACCCTCCTGGATCGGAGGTCATAGGCAGAGAGTACGCACTTAAAAAGATGGGAGATCGATGGCGACAGTGGAAGTCCGATCTAAATCGGGATTACGTCCAGAAGAATCGCCCCCCGTTCAATGACTATGGACATATATCGCAGGCTGACTGGGATACGTTCGTTGCGGATCGTACCACAGCTGAAGCGTTGGCGTTGAGGAAAAAAATGTCAGATCTGGCGAAGAAGAACAAATATCCCCATCGATTGGGTTCGAGTGGATACGCTGGGCACGTCGATCGATGGCGAGAAACCGAGCAAAAGTTTGCAGCCGCTGGCAAGCCTTTGCTCGTAGACCCCATGGTGGAACGAAGCAAGAATTGGGTGTGGGCGCGCAGCACAGGTCAGGTCTCGGAGGAGGGAGATATACTATTCGAGACTCCTGACATAGAACAGATCACTGAAAATTTGCAGAAGATCGCCGAGAAAGAAAGATCAGGACAGTTCGTCCCACGGAGGGAGAATGACCAACTTACTGCAGCCTTGGGGACCGCCGAACACTCTGGACGTGTAAGGGGTTTGTCGTCAAAGACGAGTTGGAGGTTAGGGTTCCCACAGGACACATCAAGCTATAAGAAGAGAGACAAATACAAAGAACAACTATCGGACAAAATCTATGCGCAAGTGAAGGAACACTTCTATTCGTTGGCAGCTGAAAACCCCACGGCCTTTCCAAGGCTATTCCCTGATAGCCAGCAAACCATCCAATCTCCACAGCCAACAACTCAAGTACGTAGCAGTGCAGGCTCAGTGGACACAACTCCTTGCGCTGTGGATGGTATAACCGAACCAACTCCGTGCTCACTCGTAGTACCTATCGGCCGCGCTGGAAAGACTAAAGAGGTTGCAACGGGTTTAGCGATACCCGGCCGGCAATTCCACAACACGGCAATCCCTGAGGATTATGCAAGGGTACAAGTCGCTAAGGTACATAGCGAGCACACTTCTATGGAACTAGACATCCCTGCACCGGAGGGGATTGAACTTCTCGGCGATGCAGTAAATCAGTTTATATTGTGGCATCGTCGAGACATAATCCTGACAGCTGCCGCTCCAGCACCAACATCTTTAACTCCAACCTCAAAACAAGCAAAGACAGCTGCCGCTCCAGCACCACCGTCGCCTCCTGGACCACCTTCCCCTCCAGATCCAGCGTCGCCACCATCGATTAGGTCCCCGCCTCGCCTACCTACTCCACCGCCCTCCCCAGCTCAAGAGGCAGCTCCTCCAGCTCCCCCCTCTCCGCGAACAATTCAACCCTCTCCGCCCACACCCCAATCTGCTCCGGTGGAACAACTGCCCATACCTGAAGGAACTAAATCCGGACCGAGGTCTAATCCCTTGGAACCTCGTCGTCTAATTCCAAAGTTGATATCAACATACGACCCAAAGGAGATTGACAAGGATAAGGAGAAGTTCATGTTTTCAGCTTTCAGGAATTCTGATAAGTCAAAAGAACTAGCGCATGTCATGTCAGACAGTCAGAAGTCAGTACTACGAGCCCAAGATGAAGTCCAATCTTGGGTATCTGCAGATGTGCCTGAAAATTATGAATATGGCAAGCCATTTTTACCAACTTATCTTCTTAACAAACTACCCTGGGAAATGAGGGTAATGCATGAATGGTACATCAAGGCTGCTAGGAAGGGTCTCGGTTTCATAAGCGTCGCCGTCCCGGAAGGCGCTTTCATGAGTGGTCCTAATGGGATATTCTTTATCTCTTTCCGGGACCTATACGCCATCTACAAGCTAGACAAAATGGATGTGAATCTCCTTGCCGCGTTCTGCCTGTAAGTCTGAACTCTTATATGTTACACGTATCATTCCAAACAAAAAAACCATATCTCATTACTTCATTTACATTGTATAGGATGCAATTTCACGAAGCTGACAGAACTGGATCATCGGTTGGCTACGTCGATCCAACAAGGATATGCAAAACGCAACACACCGTACAGATGAGAGCCGACTGCCCGGAATTGGTTGACAAGACCCCTCCAGAAAAGGAAGAATATATCAAGCAATTACACAAGACCAAGAAGCTGGAGGTAGCAACATACTTGGCAATAGCAATGTTGGCGCACGCCGACAAAAATGTCGTGATGGTCCCCTACGCGTTCAGGTAAGCGTTCTCTTCTGTGTTAAATTAATTTATCATTTTTTAAATTCTCTATCTCTAATTTGTCTTTCTTAATTGCAGCGACCACTACATACTATTCCTCGTATATCCAAAAGACCAATTGATTGTATCGTTGGACCCCGCACACTATGACAAGGAGACGTTTATGGAATTCCTAACTATTTTGAATTTGTAAGTGATACACATTTCAATAGACATTTTTTTTGACTTCTAGTTTTCTTAGTACTGGAGAAACAATTGTTTTGTTCTAACAGAGCACATAAGTACTACCGCAAAAGAGGTGGACCAGTACATGATCCGGCCAAGAAGAAGTTATCCGTCAAGACTGGCTGGCCGGTACGAACATATATATGCCAATACAACAAACTATCGTACATTAGTTCCTGAATTATGTCTAATGATTGGTCCCTCGTAATTATATCGCAGTGTTACAAACAACCAGCGGGAACCAACTTGTGCGGATATTACGTGTGCGAGATGCTCAGAGTCAACGGGAGGTACCGAACAACCAGTGACCAAGTACGTCAGCATTTCTTTCTTTACAAAGAAACCCAACTACAACACATATTTCACTTAGTAACCTTTTGTTGACTTTGCTGTGCACAGATCCCGAAAATCCCTTATGTTGCACAACGATTCGACGACAGGACTATCTGGAACGTGTGCGCTGACCTCTGCCGATTCATCCGTCGTGATGTCTGCAACGCAAGAGGTCTCTTCTACGACAACCAGAGTGAACTCGCATTGGAAGACAAATTTCAACCTCTCAGAGAATGGGAGAAAGAACAAATGCAATGAGATGTACACTAATTATATATGTGATGAAACAGTTGTGATATTTGTAATATATGCTTCGTATGTAAACAACGTTTCAATTTATGGTTATGTATTTGATATTTCTTACAGTAATATCATCAATCCGACTATCTCATATGCGTCTATTCGAAAATACGATAATAAATCATACGAAATATAATATCAAATACGATAGAGTATTAATTTTGCTGTTGGAAAATTTGTTTTCCCAAACGGTCCACTTAATTGGAATCGACGAAGCTAATATGTCGTACATTCGATCAGATGGTATCGCAAAGATAATTAAGCTCTAGTTCTTTTGTAACCTTTAGTTGTCGTGGTGTTCTAAATTTATCGGGATGAATGAAAATGGCCCACATTTCGAACTGCTAAACGTTGTTTTTTTCCTACATGTTTTTATACGAAAGTTTCTTTAAATAATATTATTAATCCATTGTTATAAATAATTTACTACATATTTAGGATGTATTTTGAAAATATTGTGTGTAATAAAAAAAATTAGTTGTACCAATGAAGTTTACTAATATGGGAAAAAAAAGTTTAACCAAAAGGCAAAATTATTTTCGCATGCGGGCTCTTAAGATGGCCGCATGGAAAGAACATTATCACATGCGGGCGGCTTTACCGGCCGCATGGAAAAATGATCTTTCCATGCGGCTGTCTCAGCGGACCGCATGGAAAAATTATCTTTCCATGCGGTCCGCTGAGACAGCCTCATGGAAAGATCATTTTTCCATGCGGCCGGTAAAGCCGCCGCATGCGATGATCTGGGCCTATATATGGGGGAGCGCGGGATGGGGAAATTTTCTAAGTCCTAGCGCGCCGAACACTGCCGCCAGGCTCCCAAATCTCGTCGCCGCCGTCGAACCCTAGCGGGCGCCTGTCGCATCCACGCCACCGACGCCGTCGCCCTCGTCGCCGGCCTCCTCTCCTCCCCCCTAGCCGCCGTCTCGTCCTTCCCCCTCGCCACCGCCGGCTCCTGCCTCCGGCTCCGACTCCACGCGCACCGCGGTCGCCGCCGGTCGCATCCACGCCACCGACGCCGTCGCCCTCGTCGACGCCGGCCTCCTCTCCTTCCCCCTAGCCGTCGTCTCCTCCTTCCCCCTCGCCGCCGCCGGCTCCGGCCTCCTCCTCTTCCTCCACGCGCACCGCGGCCGCCGCCGAACCCTAGCCGCCGCCGGTAACTCCTTTTTTTTTTTGTGATGTACCATTTTTTGCAATGTGATATATATATGTATATGTATATGTATGTGTGAAATGTGATAACTGTGAATTTTTTGCAATGTGATATGTATATATGAAATGTGATTTTTTTTTTCAATGTGAATTTTTTGCAATGTGATATATATATGTATATGTATACATATAATTAGTACTTATTAACTGTGTTTAGCCTTTAATTACCTAAAACTATATGTATCTAACGAGCATTTTATTAGTTAAGATTTCTTATTATGTTAATACACCATAAAACATAGTTACTACCTCAGTTTTAAAATAATTATAATTTTAGATTGTTTAGCATATATTAATATTTGAGAAGAAAAACTATGATGTCCCTCGTTAAATAATGTATAGGTCAGTGTGAGAGGATGGTTAAGAATAAACAAGGAAAAAATTTAAATGAGAGATGATTGATGATATAATTAGTACTATAGAGTATGAACTATTTTAAAACAAAATTTGAATCTAAAAATATAATTATATAGTTGAGACGGAGATAGTATTTAAAAATTATAAAGATGATATAAAGAAGATAGGACTCATCATGGATCATAGTTTGTCGCATCACATTTTTGTTAGGTATATGTTTAGTTTATTATCGTAGATATAAATTGTCTCATTTTATTAATAACATATATCTCACATATCATAAAATCAGTTTTCTTACCAACTTTAATTACCATATTTTGTAGCATAATTTGTTCATCATATTTTTATGGCTATCTTCATTTACCGAACTTTTTCAGTTATGATAAAAGTATGACGGACAACTAAACACACCTTAATTAAGTCTCTCTTGCAATGCATCTACTGGTGCAGCTTGAGCTATGTAGGCAGCTGTAGTGATACACGGATCTTGGGCATGATATGGTGGTGTGATTGAGAGGGAGAGAGATTGCAATGAAAAGTGTCGTGTATATAATGTTAGGCTCAGTTGATAACCCTAGACTCGAAAGGCGCCATAGCCAGCTTTGAATTTTAAAACTTAATTTCTAATAAATGGTTGTTTAATAATATGTTCCCTACAGAATTTGAGAAAAAAAAGACACGATAGTACGGCTCCTTAGTTTACGAAATAATATAACGTCGTCGTTGAGTGAGAGTGCGAAAACGACACGATAAATGCACGAAAATACCAAAGATCTTTAAAAACATACGATCTACTGATGGCAACCTCTGTGACTGAGTTATACTCCTATGTCTTTTTGCAAAATTTTTTTAAAAAAGTAGTAACATATTTACTTATAGTTATATGAGAAATCATATTCGGGTTTGTGTAATCATTTGTTTTTACGTCAATGTGAAAGATGTCGAACGACAAGGTTCCATCGAATGCCCCAGTAGCGCCTGAAGAAGGCAAAGCTCCTCAGATTTCCGGTAGCAACAAGGAGGCTGACGCTTCTAGTGAAGAAACGTGGCGAACACCAAGTGACCCGATGGAAGTAATACAAGTCGCTCCTCGCGATGATGATCCGGACTACATACCTATGGAACAGGCCGTAAGTGTTGAACATCGTTAGCCATATATTAATTCGTACGTAAATACCAAATCTGCCTAATGATATAGAGAGTGACTTATGTTCTGCAGATGGAAGTCCGACGCCGCTCGAAACGTAAGGCCGGGAGGACTCGCAGATCGGAAGAAGTTGAAATGGACACTGCTACATCTGCCCCGGATCGTACGGATACATCTGCGAGTGCAGGCGGGAGTGGGAAAAGAAGACGTGGTGAGAGAAGCAAGAACAAATTACCAAAGGAAACATACAACGTGATTGCTGTCGATCAGGATGGGAAGCCCGTCGAGCCATCGATTGTGAGGTCCAGGTTCAGCAACACCTGTGGCACTCTAGTCAGGACACGTTGTCCAATCAATGTTAAGTTATGGGAAAAGGTGGACGAGAACATCAAGACACTGCTCTGGAATGATTTGCAAAGGTATTTCGTGTACCCTCCTGGATCGGAGGTCATAGGCAGAGAGTACGCACTTAAAAAGATGGGAGATCGATGGCGACAGTGGAAGTCCGATCTAAATCGGGATTACGTCCAGAAGAATCGCCCCCCGTTCAATGACTATGGACATATATCGCAGGCTGACTGGGATACATTCGTTGCGGATCGTACCACAGCTGAAGCGTTGGCGTTGAGGAAAAAAATGTCAGATCTGGCGAAGAAGAACAAATATCCCCATCGATTGGGTTCGAGTGGATACGCTGGGCACGTCGATCGATGGCGAGAAACCGAGCAAAAGTTTGCAGCCGCTGGCAAGCCTTTGCTCGTAGACCCCATGGTGGAACGAAGCAAGAATTGGGTGTGGGCGCGCAGCACAGGTCAGGTCTCGGAGGAGGGAGATATACTATTCGAGACTCCTGACATAGAACAGATCACTGAAAATTTGCAGAAGATCGCCGAGAAAGAAAGATCAGGACAGTTCGTCCCACGGAGGGAGAATGACCAACTTACTGCAGCCTTGGGGACCGCCGAACACTCTGGACGTGTAAGGGGTTTGTCGTCAAAGACGAGTTGGAGGTTAGGGTTCCCACAGGACACATCTAGCTATAAGAAGAGAGACAAATACAAAGAACAACTATCGGACAAAATCTATGCGCAAGTGAAGGAACACTTCTATTCGTTGGCAGCTGAAAACCCCACGGCCTTTCCAAGGCTATTCCCTGATAGCCAGCAAACCATCCAATCTCCACAGCCAACAACTCAAGTACGTAGCAGTGCAGGCTCAGTGGACACAACTCCTTGTGCTGTGGATGGTATAACCGAACCAACTCCGTGCTCACTCGTAGTACCTATCGGCCGCGCTGGAAAGACTAAAGAGGTTGCAACGGGTTTAGCGATACCCGGCCGGCAATTCCACAACACGGCAATCCCTGAGGATTATGCAAGGGTACAAGTCGCTAAGGTACATAGCGAGCACACTTCTATGGAACTAGACATCCCTGCACCGGAGGGGATTGAACTTCTCGGCGATGCAGTAAATCAGTTTATATTGTGGCATCGTCGAGACATAATCCTGACAGCTGCCGCTCCAGCACCAACATCTTTAACTCCAACCTCAAAACAAGCAAAGACAGCTGCCGCTCCAGCACCACCGTCGCCTCCTGGACCACCTTCCCCTCCAGATCCAGCGTCGCCACCATCGATTAGGTCCCCGCCTCGCCTACCTACTCCACCGCCCTCCCCAGCTCAAGAGGCAGCTCCTCCAGCTCCCCCCTCTCCGCGAACAATTCAACCCTCTCCGCCCACACCCCAATCTGCTCCGGTGGAACAACTGCCCATACCTGAAGGAACTAAATCCGGACCGAGGTCTAATCCCTTGGAACCTCGTCGTCTAATTCCAAAGTTGATATCAACATACGACCCAAAGGAGATTGACAAGGATAAGGAGAAGTTCATGTTTTTAGCTTTCAGGAATTCTGATAAGTCAAAAGAACTAGCGCATGTCATGTCAGACAGTCAGAAGTCAGTACTACGAGCCCAAGATGAAGTCCAATCTTGGGTATCTGCAGATGTGCCTGAAAATTATGAATATGGCAAGCCATTTTTACCAACTTATCTTCTTAACAAACTACCCTGGGAAATGAGGGTAATGCATGAATGGTACATCAAGGCTGCTAGGAAGGGTCTCAGTTTCATAAGCGTCGCCGTCCCGGAAGGCGCTTTAATGAGTGGTCCTAATGGGATATTCTTTATCTCTTTCCGGGACCTATACGCCATCTACAAGCTAGACAAAATGGATGTGAATCTCCTTGCCGCGTTCTGCCTGTAAGTCTGAACTCTTATATGTTACACGTATCATTCCAAACAAAAAAACCATATCTCATTACTTCATTTACATTGTATAGGATGCAATTTCACGAAGCTGACAGAACTGGATCATCGGTTGGCTACGTCGATCCAACAAGGATATGCAAAACGCAACACACCGTACAGATGAGAGCCGACTGCCCGGAATTGGTTGACAAGACCCCTCCAGAAAAGGAAGAATATATCAAGCAATTACACAAGACCAAGAAGCTGGAGGTAGCAACATACTTGGCAATAGCAATGTTGGCGCACGCCGACAAAAATGTCGTGATGGTCCCCTACGCGTTCATGTAAGCGTTCTCTTCTGTGTTAAATTAATTTATCATTTTTTAAATTCTCTATCTCTAATTTGTCTTTCTTAATTGCAGCGACCACTACATACTATTCCTCGTATATCCAAAAGACCAATTGATTGTATCGTTGGACCCCGCACACTATGACAAGGAGACGTTTATGGAATTCCTAACTATTTTGAATTTGTAAGTGATACACATTTCAATAGACATTTTTTTTGACTTCTAGTTTTCTTAGTACTGGAGAAACAATTGTTTTGTTCTAACAGAGCACATAAGTACTACCGCAAAAGAGGTGGACCAGTACATGATCCGGCCAAGAAGAAGTTATCCGTCAAGACTGGCTGGCCGGTACGAACATATATATGCCAATACAACAAACTATCGTACATTAGTTCCTAAATTATGTCTAATGATTGGTCCCTCGTAATTATATCGCAGTGTTACAAACAACCAGCGGGAACCAACTTGTGCGGATATTACGTGTGCGAGATGCTCAGAGTCAACGGGAGGTACCGAACAACCAGTGACCAAGTACGTCAGCATTTCTTTCTTTACAAAGAAACCCAACTACAACACATATTTCACTTAGTAACCTTTTGTTGACTTTGCTGTGCACAGATCCCGAAAATCCCTTATGTTGCACAACGATTCGACGACAGGACTATCTGGAACGTGTGCGTTGACCTCTGCCGATTCATCCGTCGTGATGTCTGCAACGCAAGAGGTCTCTTCTACGACAACCAGAGTGAACTCGCATTGGAAGACAAATTTCAACCTCTCAGAGAATGGGAGAAAGAACAAATGCAATGAGATGTACACTAATTATATATGTGATGAAACAGTTGTGATATTTGTAATATATGCTTCGTATGTAAACAACGTTTCAATTTATGGTTATGTATTTGATATTTCTTACAGTAATATCATCAATCCGACTATCTCACATGCGTCTATTCGAAAATACGATAATAAATCATACGAAATATAATATCAAATACGATAGAGTATTAATTTTGCTGTTGGAAAATTTATTTTCCCAAACGGTCCACTTAATTGGACCGCATGCGAAAATCTATCTTCGCATGCGGCTGCTTATATCGGCCGCATGCGAAGATCGGTTTTCGCATGCGGCCGTCATAACTGACCGCATGCGAAGATCGATCTTCGCATGCGGCTGGCTCCGGCCGCATGCGCAAATGGTGATCTTCACAGACCTTTTCGCGCATGCGGCCCGGCCAACCGCATGCGAAGATCGAATCCGCCCGTCTGCAAAAATCATTTCTGTAGTAGTGTGTCCTCTTGTTTCTTTTATGTTATATAAATAATTATAAAAAAAATTGACAACATAGAGGAATATGTGATATATTATTCTACCAACTTATAAATTAAATGAATTTGACTTAGTACACAAGTTGAAATAATAAAAAAAACAAATCAACTCGAAATAGTATGTACTCACGACAGTATTTGTTGTTTTCCTTAAAAAAGAAGTTTTAAAAGTAATTGAATTCAGACTTGCATGTATTTAATTAAAATGATATACATAATGGGAATAAAGTCCGATTTAGTTAATTGGTTTGATTTACCCCAAAACTGAGATACCAGAAGCTCAACACCATCAAACTTTTGATACCCCATAAAGTCAACCTACAATTACAGTTAGTTGTGACGTTACTAGCTTATGCACGGTAGGAATTTACCCACGTGGCATTCCAGCCAGTCATCAGGTTAGCAATTAAATTTAATGAAATCTTTATTGACCCCACACTCCCACGAGGCCACACATGATCTTTCTTTGTCTCTCTCCTTTCTCCCACCGTCTTACGGCTCATGCACTCATGGCCGCATGGCGCGCCACCCACCTGGACAACTCCTAGCGCACTCCTCTAGAGTCGTCGCCAATCTGGAGGCATGAAGCACTCCTCCATGCAAACCCCAAAAGGCCATGCGACCATAGCGCGGAGCCATGCATCCTTTTCGATGGAGGGAATGTGATTTCTGGCCTCGCCCTTTGTGTGATGCTATAGGCATGTAGTATGCCTCTGCGGCCTTGAGCTAACATGGAATCAAGAGCAGTTAAGTCTTCAAGATCTACACTAAAGCAAGCCTGTCTCTCTCTCCTAAGAGGGTGTGGAGATTATGGGTATCGGATACCCTCACAGCTAGTTTATTCGACTTACCATAAGAGGTAGGTTATGACTCATGATTATGTAAACCGGCTTAGGATTTGGGTATTACGTCATTATTGTGATAAGGTAATGGCCTATAGTCTAAAGTTGGTAAGATCGAGGAGTCCAACATAGAGTGTGATTAGATCTCCGACTTGTAAACCTACCCTCCAAGACTATATAAGAAGGGTAGGGCGTCTCTTGAGGGATATGCGAAAATAGGAAAACATAGAGAATCAGAGAGCGATTATAGCGAGAGCATACGAGATCACGAGATCAAGAGATCAAGAGATCAATAAACCACTCGGCGGATCGAATCCCCGAAACAGGAGTAGGGTATTACCTCTCGTTGAGAGAGGGCCTGAACCTGTCTAATTCCCTTTGCACACTAATGCATCGTGTTTGGTGCTTGACTGCTACCCCCAGTTTCTTATTGCCGAAACCAAGTTTCGACAGAGGGTTTGAACACGAATCGACCAAGCGAGGAAGAAAATGAATGAGCTTGAACCATCTCTAGCAACCGCATCTCTTGATTTGGAGTTGTCGGATGTCGCCGCAATGGGGGTCCTCACCAAGCATATCTCCTGTCCATCTTGTCCAGATCTGATGCTCATCGATATCACCATGACAAAGGCCTAAAGAGATGAGCGCGGAGAGGGGAAGAGGGAATGTGACAGTGGCGGACCCAAATCCCAGGCCACCTAGGTCATGTCCTTGGGCTGGTGGTTAAAGCCCATGTTACCACATGTAAATTCATCATGTATTTGATAGATGGGCCAAAAATATAATGGGCTGGCCCAAGGCCTAACCAAATTGTGGGTTTGCCCGAGGATGCTGATGCTAAGGAGTGGAATAGGAGGAAAAGGAACGGGAGCCTGCTGACGGCGACATTCTGTGCACTGTTCAGGCAATAGCAGAGCCAGCGGCATCAACCATTTTTACGAACATTAATCACACTCGTAGCGAAGTCCGGGCAACCACCTGATCGACCTAGTGGAGAGCTGGCTCCGCATGCAAAGGAAGGCATCGGGGCAGGACCACAGGACTGCAAGGGTCATCAAGAAGAGAGAGAATGGCAAGTAGGCCCCACTACCATGTATGAATTTTATTTCCGCGTCAGATGCCACGTAAAACCGCCTCTGATCGAGGGTGCAAAATATTCGTTACAGTAGATTTATGGTGGTAAATCTATATGCTGTAGTTTGTTTTAGACTTTTCTGATAATACAAGTCTATAATTTATATATACAACCACCTCGATTAATTATTTATATTATGGTAGTATGGTAGAACTCGAATCACTAATTTTCCAGCTATACCTTTTGCAAAATAAAAAAATTCCAACTAAACTATAATAGCAGCATCCAGATTTATTAGTATGTATACTAGTGCCCCTCTATCACAACTATCATTAATTCAAAAACCAAAAAATAATTATTACCATCTTCTCGTTTAGATGTTCGTAATAAATATAATGCATGCACGGTAACAACCCATCCTTCAGAACTGCATAACCCAACCCATCTGACGGACATACCCACTTATACATAACACCCCGCTTATACTTTTGTCACCGTTTTGTGCATAAGAGTTAACCCAAAAAGGTATAGTATGATTAGAGAGACAAGGCTTTATAAACTGGTTCTATTCTTACTCAACTAGTAAGGTGGTATCAAAGAGCATACGACACTCATGGGTCACACATGTCGCATCCTAACTGGGTAGGATGCTACATGCACCCAATGAGATTAGAGATCTTAAGAATGAATGATTAAAAAAACAAATTTAAGAGAGAGGGATGTACTAGTTAATAGCATGCATGTATGCGTGTTTTAATTTGTATTATGAAACATCGAAAAAAGTGGTTATGCATTATATTTAGGATGGAGGGAGTAGTTCTTTTTCGAAAATATCAGACGCATAAAGTACTACCTCCTTTTTGTATAATGAGTAAAGATTAAAGGCAAATTTTGTAGTATGACATCACGACTTTACGGTTTTAGCCGTAGGACACCACATGAAGTGACTTTGGGGAAAAACACTCTGTAAATAAAATTTGCTCATGGACATCGCACCCATTAGAATATTCATTTCTAGTTGAATAGGAGAGAGAACCACATGAATGTTTTAAAATACTTTTGAGACCCTCACATTGTCAGGTCTCCCATCTCTTGATCCCTATCTTTCTCAAGCACATGGGACCCTGCATGTAAGCCTCTAGTATTTTTCCCCTTCTGCCTCTAGTATTTTTTCCCCTTCTACTTCCTTTGCACTTGCTTTCTGTGCTTGAGGGAGATATCGATAGAGATAGAGAGATGGGAGACCTGATATATGGGCCCAGGGTATTTTAGAACTTTCATGTGGTTTCTTTCTCCTATTCACCCAAAAATGAATATTCCAATGAGTGCGGTGTCCATGAGCTAATTTTCATATTTACATAGTGTCTTCCTCTAAAAGCCTCTTCATGCGGTGATGTACAGTTAAAATCGCGAAGTCATGTCTTATAGTAAAATTTATCTTTGTTCCTGAAATGTCAATATCCATCATACCACTCACACATTTGGATGGATGTATGGTAGGTATGAACATATACTAACATTGAGTAATAATTAAATTAACAATATGCTGTCACCTATGTGATAACTTTATATTGAAATATTCAAATTTGAAATTATAACGCAAATTTTATATTGGCTATTATTATTATTATTATTATTATTATTATTATTATTATTATTATTATTATTATTATTATTATTATTATTATTATTGTCAAAGTTGAAGACCATAGAAGGAAACTGATGCACCTATTCACTATATGTATAAGAGCGACCTCTCCTTATATATTTATTTTTTTTCACGTGTGTTTATAGTTGACTTATAGTTAGATAATTGCAAATCTATAATTGTCATTAATTAATTGTCGGCGTGTGCCATCATGTAGTATGGAAAAATAAAACGTACGCGAGGGAAAAATGTGCACGAGAGAAAGAAATATAGTTTGGTGCTTTACTTACAGTGAGAAATGTTCTGATCAGGTCTCTGTCGATGGCCACCTTACCGTCGTCCTTCCCATGCTCCGACATGTCGAGCAACACGTCTAACAGGTCGTCGTCGCTCCTGGCCGCGCCGTCGCCAGCTGCTTCACGCCGTCGTTGCATCCGTCGCTCGATCTGCTCGTCGACGAGCTGGTAGACCGTCCCCACCCGCCTGGCGAAGCGCCGCCGCAAGCCCTGCAGGTCGACGGCGGCGAGCGCCGGGAAGAAGTCCGAGAGGTTGGGCTTCAGCGACAGCGCCACTGCCTCCCTCGCCGCGTCCTGCAGCACGCGCGCATCGTCCAGGCCGGCGGAGAACATGGCACGCCACTGCATGTCCATCATCGCCGCGAACGCGGCGTGGCCGACCTGCACCGGCGCGCCATCTGACGCCGCCGGCATCTCCGACACGCGGTGGAGCAGGCCGAGCACGGTGTCCCGCAGCAGCGGAAGGAGCCGCCCGTCGAGCTGCCTCGCCGACAGCAGGTGCTCCGCGCCGATCCTCCGCAGCGCGCGCCACTTGCGGCGCGGCGGGAGGACGAAAACGGAGTTGGCGGCGTGCCCGACGCCGTGCCACGCGTCCGGCGGGACGCGGCCGGTGAGGCTGCCATTGTGCGTCTGGAGGATCTCGCGGGCCGTCAACGGAGACGAGGCGACGATCGCGACGACGGTGCCAAGCCGGACCGTCATGAGCGGGCCGTGCCGTCTGGCGAGGCGCGCCAGGGATCGGTGCGGGAGGTCGCTGGCGATGTCGAGGAGGTTGCCGATGAGAGGAAGCGGTGTTGGGCCAGGTGGAAGACGGCGACGGGCGTCGCCAAACAGTTGTAACACGTATGAAATGAAGAACAGGAGAAGAAGCGAGGACATGCAGACGAGGAAGAAAGCCATTTCTCTTTTTTTTAGTGACTAACAACTCTGAAAAGGGTTTTTTCACAGGAGCAGGTTACCCCTGAACCTGAAGCTGAATTTATAGACGGAAAACTGACTTTGCAGTGCGTTGTTTGTACCACAGAGAATACTCAATTCATTTTATTTCACAATATTAATGGCTGTGTTCTAGTTTTGAGAGGGTTCGTCACCCTTCCTTCTTAACAAGTAAAATGGACCGAGAGATTAACGTATTGATTAATTAAGTATTAGTTAAATAAATTTAAAAAACAGATTAATATGATTTTTAATAAAATTTTTTATATTTTTTAAAAAAACTCATAATTTTAATCGTTCGATAAACGTGTATATGAAAAACAAGAAATAAAAAGTTGAGAAATGGAGAAAAGAACCCACCCTCCACCCTAAAGATTCGAGTTTGCTTCCTTTCGTGATCGTCTCGTTCGTCAGTCGGTTGCGTCATTGGCGTCCACGTCGTGTGTCAGCTTGCGTCATCTGCGAGACCGTGGCGTTGCGTAGACCGCGAGTCCGACCGCGCGCGTGTTTTCCTTCGTCCGTCGATGCCCGCACAGCGTCAGCCGCCGATCTCGCCGGTCGAGTTCGACAGAACATGGACGGCCAGTTGGCTGGCGCTGCTCTCGCCGATTCGCCGGTGTGCAGCAGGCGGCTTCCCAATCTTTTGTCCGTCATTAGTTGCCTGCCCTGAAAATTCCTATCTATATATCTGCCGTATAACACGAGGCAAAGTAGATTCTGGATTACCATAGTGGTAAGAGCATCAGTACTAACATGATCACGAATTTCAGAAATAAAACAAGCAAGTCTGCCGAAAGTAAATGTAAAAGGCATATGCTTATTGATTAAAAAGCAAGTCTTCTATTTTGTCTCCAAGCAAAAGTCCTAACCCTAGCAGGAATGGCTGTAGCTTTGTTTCTCCAGATGTTATTCAGCAAAGAGAGTGTTACTGAATTTCTGACCAAGATTGGTGTTCTCTCTTCATGATTTCTTTATAAGATTGTTGAATTGCATGTACCTGTAGGAGTAAGAATCCGGCATATATAGCCTGTCTTCCCTGTCATCATGGATTATTTCTACCTCCAACATTAGTTAATTTGTGATGCGTAAGGTTGAGGAAGTTGATTAAGATAGCTAGCTAGTATGGTACACACACGGCGTTTTTGAGAATTTAAATTCCTAATGCCAGAATTTTAGCATCGGTCACACAATCTCTCTAACTAATGGAAAAGAAGATTCAGAGAACTTATCTTATGTCAGTGGAATTAATGGAGAATCTGAATTTGCCTATAATTTTTTAGATAATGAAAATGGATTCCATTCCCAGCCTCTGCCTTATAGCACAGAGTCAATATAGTTTTGTACTAAATAAAAATGACATAGTATGATGGGATAAATCGTTAACTACACAAAGAAAGACTAGCTAAAAGGTTTCAAGAGACCATGCAGATTATAACAAGCCTATATATACTACACCAAACATAATAAAATAAGAGATTTTTAGCTACCAACTCCAAGACATAGCATATAGTAGTATTTTGCTCCGCTATTATGACATAGTGGACCAGCAGTGAAGCCAGCTTGAAGAGATAACTCGCATGGGTTAGACAACATTCTATTATTAAAAAAGATTATATCATTTTGGCAATATCAAATTGTCCAACGTGGTTATCGGTACTGAACTCTAAACAATAGATACAAGTAGAGCTAATCACGTCGTTTTCCCACAAGAACATATTCTTAGGCTCTGTTCGTTGGGGTGAGTTCTCAACTCACCCCACTCGTTTTTCGCGCGCACGCTTTTCAAGCTGCTAAACGGTGTGTTTTTTTCAAAAAGTTTCTATATGAAAGTTGCTTTAAAAATTATATTAATCTATTTTTTTAAAAAAAATAATAAATACTTAATTAATCATGTGCTAATGAGTCGCTCCATTTTCCGTGCGGAGGAAATTTTTTCCCAACTCATACAAACAAACACACCCTTAGACACTCAATGGAGAATGACATAAAGTTACAACGGATGTCTTAACAACACAAATAACTCGAAGGACAAAACCCATGGTGTGCCAAGCCCACGTGGTTACCAACACTTACAAAACTGATTTTTGCGTATGGTCAAAACTGATTTTCGCATGCGGTTGTTTTAGCTGCATGCATGAAAAGGTATGTGAAAATTCGATTTTCGCATACGGACGTTTAAGTCGTCCGACTGCGAAAAGAAAAGATCAAAAAATAATAATAATCCCGAAAATCCCGTAACCCTAACCGTGGAAGCTCGCAGACGCCGCCGCCGCCGCCTACCTCTCTGTCGTCGTCGTCGTCGCTCGAAGCAGCCACCACCATCCTCGTCCTCGTCGACGCTGCCGCTGTCGCTCGCAGTTGCCACCACCGTCCTCTTCGTCGCTGAGGGCAAAGGGGCCGCAGGATCCGCGTGGGAGAAGAAGGGGAAGGGGGCACCAGGTCCGCCCTTCCCATTGTCGTCGCTGCTGTCATTGCTGAAGCAGTCACCCTCGCTCGCCGTCGTCGTCGCCGCAGCCAAAGCCCGCACGGCGAATCCGGAGATCTCCCACGCTGGATCCATCACCACCGAATCCCCCGTCTCCAGATCCGCCGCCGCCGCCCTTCATACTGCCAAGCTCCGTCGCAATAGCCCTCCCAACCGCCGGATCTGCCACTGCCGTCCTCCCCACCACTGGATCCGCCGCCGTCAAGCCCCTCCCCCACCGGATCTGCCGCCACCACCATCGCCTAAGCCGCCTGCCGCTGCTCGAGCCCTTCGTCGTCGTCGCCACAGCCCTTCCTGAGGGCGGCGGGTCCGGCCCTCCTGAGGGCGGCGCCGTCAGATGCACCGCCCGCCGTCATCGCCGGCCCTTGTCGCGCACGCCTGTTAATGCCAAAATTTGGTAAGGTTCTTTAGTGGATTCAGTTAAGGAAAGAAGTCGATCAGCCGATGGAAGCCTATCCAGAAGTGACTGAGTTCGAGAAGGAATCATGAAGACCATGGCATGGCAATTTAATTCTATCTATTAATTCGGCAGGATTTAGTAATTTTCTTTTATCTTTAGGAAGTTTTGTTTTGTATTCGATTAGGACTTTAATTTTTCTTTTTATCTTTAGGAAAGTTTGTGTCATGTCCAAATTTAGGACTCTTATTTGCTTATGGGTATAAATATGTACACCCAAGGTCCCTGCAAATTATTTCTTGATCAATACAACTACTCTCGACGCATCGCATCCTCTTTTTTGAGGTTTTTGCTACCGGCGGAACTTAGCACCTGACGAGGGGCTGCAACGGCTTTGATTTCCGGTGAAGGGGTAAGTGTGGGCACCCAGAAATTATACCGTCCAATGCATTTTGTGACCACCACATAATTTTAGATGAGTGAGATCCATATACGCATAAATAGCCACTCATACCTCAAGGTGCCCATGATCACAAAATTTACAACATTCGGTATAAAATCCATAATGCCGAATAATGAGCAAAGGAGATATTGTTCGGACTCAGCATGCCAGTCAACTTCAGCCTGAGACATGCCCGTCAAACCACACGAAGGCGGCGACTAAATGTGTTACACATCTCAGGAGACTTGACTCAAATTGCGAGAGCTCTACAACATCTCAATTGCTCAAAATTCATACTCATGCTTAGCTAGTCCCTAGCAAAAGCGACTAGCCTTGCACTTTCATCGTAAGCAATTGATAAACATCACGAATGCATAAATATGGACAAAAGGACAGCAAGGTACATATTTCATAATGGGTTCAACAGCCCATCATAAAACACAAAATATAGCAGTGGAAGTTTCATAATTTCACGTACGCAAAAGTAAATCCCATGGTTTGCCATCCATCCCACAAGGGCAACCAACCGGGGCAAGAGCCAAGCTGAAAAGGCTACTCACTACCCTCACCGCCCTCGGTAGGGTAGTAAGAATAATCAACCACGCCGACATCCTCATCTGAAATTTACAGGCATCGGGTTAAGTACAAGAATGTACTTGAAAGACTTACACATTAATATATATATACATAGAAGAAAGGAGTATGCAAGCTTCTACCTTAAAAGGTGGCATAATGGTTCAAGTTTTGCATAAAAGCCAATTTAGTTGAGCAAATAACAAGTTGCAAATATAGAGTTCCTAACTTAGCATAATCGAAAATTTAATCACAAATAAGCACAACCCGTGCTCTCATCACCATCCATGGACTACCATTGTCCAACCATGGCTTGTAAATATAACCATTTCATATCCAAGACTAATCCAACATATTTAACCCAAGTTTGATGCTAACATAGACTGACTAACACATTAAGCAGTCGTCCTGTAACCGTGGACACGACTATTCGAATAGTTTTACTCTGATCAGAGGGGTACATCTTTACCCACACGAAATGAACAAGGATCAAATGCTTCACACGCACACAGGTGTGACCTACAAGTGATACAAGCTCATAACATGTCCTTTCCTAGTCACACCCCAACCACCGAAACCACGCCTAGGCCCCCGATGACTTAGCCACGTGTGTATGTGATGTGGCTAAGACGGGCTCACCATCGCGGGAGAAACCCCCTGCCAAAACCAGGCACACCTGGGCACTCCAAAGGGAAAACCACCCTCATGAATGACCAGCGTAGCGTAGATGATCACAGTGCGACGTAGTACTAAGTCAAGCCGTCCCATACCGGTGTGTGGAAGTACGTAAGGTGCTTGAATAGATGTCAACATGTTCGGTCCTTAACAACCCAGACGAGGCTACTTGCATCAGGGAAAACCATCATCCCTTCATCGCCCTGTCACTCGTCCAAGTTAAAGTATATTTTCCATATGAATCATTTAGTGAAAGTAGTCAGATTTTATGCCCATAAATCGCAAATAGTGAATAATTTCAATCGGTGGTCCCATCCATCGATTTTTAACACTACTAGACCTAAGCATGGCTAAGCATCGGTAAAACAAATAAAATCTTCCCAAGTATTTCCATCCAGAGGTTACAAGGATAAATGATAACAACGAAACAAGGAAGGATATGCAGCAATTAGGTATAACCAAATCTAACCAATACCGATAATTTTGTAGTAAATCAACACATGCATATATATTGTTTTGCAATCAAATCATTTTAGCAAAATAGGGATTCTATATGCTTAGATGCTTGCCTTGCTGCTGTGAGAAATCACACTCAATTTCAGGTTCTTGCTCCACGTACTCCGGAACATCGGAATCTAAATAATCATAACGTACGGAACAAATAAACATCCAAATAAGGCGAAAAATCCAAAATGCTCTAAAATGCTTGAATTCCTCATAGTGGGTTAGTCTTAAATGAATTTATGTGAAGAAATTTTTATTTTATCATTGCTATTTTGAAAGTTATGAATTTTACAAGTTCAACAAAAAAGAGAATTAGTTATTTGTTTAAACTTGTTTTAGGAGGTAGTTTTGTCAAATTCCTTTCATCTAGATCAAAAGATACATACTTCTAAAATGAACAGCAGTGATTTCATAATTTTGGGATCAACTATTAATTTTCTAGAGATTAAACAAGTCCTAGGTGAAAAATAAGTGTTATTGTGTTACTCACAATTTTAGTTACTTTTCCTATATAGAAAGTGCCATATTTTATTTTACTAAATTAAAGTTCATACTTTGCTGATTCTACAAAAATTTGGTTCATTCCATTTGAAGTAAAAATGAATTTTCTACAAATTTTACAAGTTCTATGTTATCTATTTCATATTTAAAATTTAGAAATATATATCCTATGGTGAGCATAGGATTTTATTACACAATATTAAAGTTTACAATGTTATGAACCTACTGGAGTTGGTTCCATCTCAAAATGAGTTATATTTGATTTTATATGATTTTCACAACTTTGGTACAATTTTCAGTTGAAAAGATATAGATTTATTCATTTCCTTTAATATTTCCAAAATATAAATCATTGGGGTCCACAAGTCAGTCTCTGGCTTTATGCAGAAAAGCCCCTAGGGTTCTCAGGATTCAACCCGCAGTCCTTAAACACGTGCTAATACATATATCAATAAGTGTCCCTGAAGTTTTCTTTATTTATAATTAGGTCCTGGTCCCAGTTGTCATACTAATGAATCTTACAAATTAAACCTTACAACTTTTAAACTTTTGCTAAGCATAGTCCTTAGGCTCTAATCATAATGGGCCCACATGTCAGTGGCTCGGTGGCTGAGAAGCACAGGCAGCAGCGCACCGGCGAACTTCTCACCAGCGGCAACGGCGAACGGCGGCCAATCTCGGTGGGCAACTAAACGATTAAATGGAGAAGGGAACAAGGCGAAGCTATTAGTGTTCGTCTCATCGGCTGAGGTGGTCGGAATCGATGGCGACGACGGCGCAGGCGGCGGCGACTTTCGGCATGCACGTGCAAGTAGAGCTACGGCCCGGACTCGAGCGAACTAATGCATGCATGCGGTCCTATAAGCCTCCTGGAGACTTACCAAAGTGTTGAAAATGGTCGGCAAAACTCAAACAGCGACGACGACTTTGAAAGAACTCTAGCGGCGGTGAAAAAGAGCAGGGCGACGGCGCCAGCAATCTTCGGCTCTTGATCTGCTAAGAGGAGGCGAGGGACATCTCAAGGATCACACAAGGATGCTCCCCGAGTAAGGAATTGCTTCGGAGCTCACCGTAGAGGACGAATTCGGGTATGGAGTCTGATGGCCGGAATTGGGAAAGAAGAGGCCGATCTCCTTCTCCACGGCTTCTTGGTTCGATTCCTTCAGTCGGCGACTTCCTGGGATCGAGCTAATGACGACGGCGCGGCGGTTTGGCCTGACTTGATCGAAGATGGCCGGACGACGATGATGCCAACGCGGCGGTGCTCTGGAGCTTCTGTGTCCACGGCGGCGTTCTGGTGTCACAGCTGCGCAACATGAGAGGAGGTTAGAGGGGATGGACTCAGCATCTTGTGAGGTTGATAGAACGCAGAAAGAGGAGGGATGACCGTGGTTCAACGGCGGTGGCGACAGTCGTCGTTTTCACAACCGGCAACAAGGATGGAGGTGACAGGGGCAAAGCGAGCTCTCTCTCTCTCGGCTTGGTCGGCTCAGGGGCAGAATGGTGGAGTAGGTGATGCGCTGGAGAGGGTATAGCGAACGTCGGCGGCTGCCACGGCGATGGACACGCGTCGAACACGCCGGCGTCGATCTCCTTCCTCTCTCTGTGTGTTTGAGCGGTGGAAAATATATGTACCGAGTTGGAGCTAGCCCATGCGACTGCTATGTGGGTCCAGGCGATGTGCACAGAGGTAGAATGGGAGAGAAAGGCAGAGTATTAGGGTTTTTCCCTATTTAATTTTCTTTCTCCCTTTTTTAAAATTCCATAACTTCATTTCTGTGCAAAATAAAATAATGTGGATTTTTCTAGAGGTAGATAAAAATACCTAGATTCCATTTTCTTTGGTTTCACACAAAAATTCCCAATATTTTAATGTCAGGAAAATTAAGAAATTCAGTTCAGCCGAAAATGGTTTGAATTTTTAAAAGGTCAAAAACTACAAAATAAATTCTGGAAAAATTATATTAATTCTTGATAAATATACTAGTATTTGAATAAATTATATCCCCTATACAATTTTATGTAATAAAATACACATATGAGATGTGTATCAATTTTTGCCGATTAAAGTTTTGTTTTATTTTCCAAAAAAATATTTGAATGCATAAGCTAATGCAAATAATTAAATATATAACCTACAAATAGAGGTAAGTAATCCTAAATACCTTGTATATAAAACTTAGGGTTGTGACAGTAAGCCCTATGTTTCGCCGGCCCTGGTAATTTTATCGGTTATATTGGTGTTGTTCAAGGCTGCATCATTTCAACCTCTAGGATCGCTCTGGTTCAGTCGGTATCTTTATCTACTTGATATCTCGATTCTATCTTTAATTGCATTGTGTCTCGGTTAGGTTTGATCTTCTGGCTTAGTCAATATATCTCTACAATCACAATGTTGTTTTAGATAGATTCGTTATATCCATCACATTAGATAGATTTATCGGCTCATTGAGTATTACGTTATTATATACAATCTCGTGTTGTATCGGTTAGATTTGACCTACTAGCTTGTTGTTGATAATCTAAATCTTGTTAAGCCGATAGGTTTATGCTAATGCTTCATCAGAGGGTTAGCCGATCTTATCTGATGTGTTAAATTTCTCTTTGATGATTTACTGTCTTGGTTAAATTTAACACATGACCACTTTGATCGGTGTCATATTGTCTTGTTTAAATTTATCAAGCAATTATCAACCTTATACTGCATCGGTTGGGTTCGACCTATGGGGTTGTGGTTGTAAGTTAGATTTATTTAAGTCAGTAGACATCAATCATTGTTTCATTGAGGTTTCAGCCGATGAGTTATCTAGATATTGGTTGGGTGTTACATCGGCTTATAAGGATTATATATAAGTTGGTATTAACCGATTACAGCAAAGGTTTCATTGATTACTTAATCATTTGGATTTAATGACATTAGATTTCTAGCCGATGCATGCTTTAACCAATAGATCAACATTTTGGTAATTGATAACAGGAGGTCGAGTTCTTGTCGGATTCGGTTGGGGAGGTTGAAAATGTTACCGAAAGGAGATTGAATTTGAAAACAAAGCGACATGAAGAATTATATATTAATTAGGAAAGATTAATTATTTTCCTTTTATAATTATAGGAAAGGTTGATTAGAGTCCGATTTGGGCTTGTAATTTGCTTTATCTTTATAAAAGTTTATATCGTGTTCGATATGGACTAGTTTATACTCATGGGTATAAATATGTACACTAGTGTCTTGTAAAGAAAACAACAGTTCAATAATACAATTTCGGTGCATCGCCACCCTAGTTTTCTACGTTTTCTCTTTCGACGAGTTCTTGTCTTCGAGTTGGGCTGCATCGGTTAGGTTTGATCTATAGCAACGAGGTAAGTTTCATATATAGTTGCTTGTATCGACAGGGTTAGGGCTTTCATTAATTGAGTTCGACACTCTAATCCGGTCGATACAAGCAGTAAGTTATCATATATATTACTCAATTTAAGTTGACAGTATTATTTACCTTCATCGGCTGAATCAATATGAGCAAAGCTGATATCGGTTAAATTACCAATACAACACATGTGACCTTCTATGATGAATTTCTCATGACATCAGAACTATTTGTCATTATGCCATTTTATTTTATGACGTTAACTGATGTGTTCGTCACCAAGACCAAGGATAAATCGTTATAAACTAGTCCAACAGTGTATCGTGATGAATGTAATTTTGTTATAAGAGACCAACCGACAAACGTCATAGGTTCATGACAATGTTGGTTCATCATAAGTATCTTTTTTGGCACTGAAAACATCTTGGCCTGAATTTGTAAGCATTTAAAAATTACTTAATATTTTAGAATTTATAATAATGTGCAAATCAATTAATTTTAATAAAGTAAACAAGGGAAAAAGATTTTCTTAATAAATCATGGTGCGAGTTATTTTTCCTAAATTCTCCATGAACTAAAATACTAAATGGAATTTTTGTGAAATTTTCAGAGCTACATTATTAATTTTAATAATACAAGAATTATTTCTGTAATTATTTTAAACATAAAAGCAAAGAAATCTCTTAATCAGTATTGGTCTGATTTCAGCCTTTTTCGAGGAGTAGCGTAAGGAGAACAGCCACCTATCAGACCTATTGTCTTGGGCTGATTTTGTTCCATTTCGTTACCCCTCCATCTGTTCAGAATAAGTCTATTTTGTCCCCTCAACTCTTGCAGCAAGAGATGAGGAATATAATATAGACTTATTCGGCCTCTTTAGGGAGATAGGACGGAAAGTTTTCTATTTAAATTAATTCTTGAAATGATATTTGTATTATAAAAATTACATCTTAAGCTTCGATAATTCTAAGAAAATTTGAGAGAGTATTTTAAGATGTGGAAAATTTAAGAAAAATAAATCTATCCATGATTTATTAAGGAAATTATATTGTTATTGTGAGTTCATTATAGTTCATACAGTTTCTTATTTTTAATAATAGCCAATTTTTTTTTAAAAAATACTAAACCTTGGGTATGTCACCAAACTTTACTTTAATAAGGCCCCTTAAAAAGTTTCACCTAAAAAATCAAAATGAGCTATTCCATGTCTTTTATTTGTGAGTATATCAGTCTATCCGTACCTACTACCACGGGTTTGATTAAGAGTTAACATTAGTATTTTCAATATAACCATGCTAATTTCATATATTTGTTTGTGTAAAAAGTTTAATTATTAGTTGTTATCCAATAATATATTTTATATAAGTTAAATATATTTCTACCTCTTTATTGGGATTTCTTTAAATTTGAACAACCTGTGGGCCAGGTTACACAAGATTCTTAAATTGTAATACATACATACATACATACATATATACATATATATATACATATATATATATATACATATATATATATATATGTACATATATATATATATACATATATATATATAAAAGAGTACATTCATATAGTTAGTAATGAAGTTGTGCAGCATAAATACTTATGAAAAGTTGCCTGTAGATTGAATTTGGTTGAAATTGAATATCGAATTTATAAAAGTATGAACACAGGAAGTTCTTCTCTTCATGTTCATTTGTCCAATGTGTTTATATTTCGTTAGTCGTGTCAGTTTATTTTTATTTTTGATATATTTTTATTTTTAGTAATCTCCTGGTTACAAACACAAAAAGTTCCTCTATTCATATTTATTTGACCCATTAATGTATTTTTCATATGTTTATTATGTAAAAAGTTTAACTATATATGTTTTTAGGTAATAATATACATTTTAAGAATTTAAGTATACCTGCTCATTCTGCTCGTTACAAGTACTCATCTAAGTTAAGCAGGGTCATTACTTTTTCATCATTAAGTGCTTAATTCTTTTTTGTGTAAATAATCTAGTCCCTTTTATTAACAACTCCTGTTTTGCTATGGCGGAAAAAAAAATAAAACTAGGGGTTGTGAGCGACAAGCTTTCAGCGTGGCGGGAGCCTTCGCAGCTAGGCCAAAAATATTTAACTGTGAAATTACTTTTTTGCCCAATCAACTTTATAACGACTGCCCATGCACCATGGTTATTTTGGTAAAATCGCGTCAACAATTGCTTCATATCCTGGTTCCCTCAACGCTAGCTGATCCGTTATGGCGACGCAGATGTCGTGGTGGCGAGGAAAGCGCGAGGGAGTAGCACCCCGGCGATGTCAACGGGAGGAGTACGTAGCGCATCCACTTGTTGGGGGAATCGGAGAGTTCATTGTAGCATCGAAAGAGACAGATGCCTACATCCGTTCTGAGTCCTCGGATGAATAGACCGGATGGCTGAGAAAAGGGATAGGGATGTGTTGTGTATGTTTTGCTAGGTGCATCTAGTAAAGAATTGAACTGCTACTTTTTATATTAAATAGTAATCGTGCACGTGCAACGCATGGTGTAAACATAAAGAAACATGTGTATACACATTACTGGAGAAAAATGTCAATAGTTAAGTTACATTGCGTGTAGAAGAGGGGTTAAGGCCTCTTAGTATCGATTTTTGTGAGAGAATAGTTAAGAGAAAAATTAGGGTTTAGCCTAGATTTTGAGTTTAGTCGAAAGTTGAAAGAGGAGTGTTATTGTTGCACTTTGAAAATATGGTTAGAAGCAATAAAATTGATCTATTTTCAAGAGTTCTTCGACTTACGTTTTTCCTCGGGTTTGGCGGTCACACCGGCAAGCACACGGCGGTCACACCAGAAGTTTGAAGGCGGTCAAACCGACGGTGGTTTGGTGGTTAGACTGGCAATGGCAGCTTGAAGGACAGTCAGACTGAAGCATCCACACCGGTCAGACCGGCGGCATTGACACACGGTCAGACCTGTGCTCACACGTCGGTCAGACCAGAGTCCGGATCTTCCTAAGGTTTGAGGATAACTTTTAATTCCATTAAAAGTTTTTTTGGTTTTTTGTGTTCTTAGCATTCATCCTCTCTAGTAAGCTTACTTGTGATTTTCGATCCCACAAAATGATCTCCATGTCGCCGGAGACCACCATCTTCCTTGAAGGAAGAGCTGTTGATCGAGCTACACCACCATCTTCCTTGAAAGGAGAGGATGATGCCCGTGTTAAGGTTCGGAGCAAGTTTCACTGTCCCAGTCAAGCCTCTACCCTGTAAAACATTCAAACTGTCAAAAGCCAGTCTAATGTACAATACTACTGTGTATGTTCTGGTGCCAACGTTTTGTTGGCTAGTATAATTGCCATATATTTGCTGCAATATAGAGGCGTACAGTGTAATCTTTGAGTGCAGGGAATTGCGACGTGCTCAAGCTCCGATGTACTTACCGTGGCACTCTTCCATTTTTATGCTTCCCAAGATCTTCCCTCTGAATTGGTGAATAGGCCATCGCAACTTATTTCTCGGAGAAGGCAGCTGCTGCAAACTTTACAAACAAGAAGTACAGACACTTGCAGTATTCATCAGAAATGTTAATAGCATAGGACAGCCATGCACAATTATCAGAACACAGGCTATTTGACTAGACCAGCTTCAGGAAAGCTGTGCCATTGTTAACCCAAATTTCAAGCAAGGTCCGCAGGGAACTTGTGCTGCCTGCAAACCGCAGTGGCACATGATAGTCTGCGCACAAATCCATTGGTGCATTTTTCCATCAAATATTGAAAAAGAAATGCATGAACTTAAGTACAAAAATATTGCACATTTAAGGTTTACCACCTTTTGCCTTTCTAAATTAGTAGGCAGAAAATCACAGCACTTTCTCAGAAGATAAATCGCAGAGAAAACAAAAGATGGATGCCATATTTGGATAGGTTCAAGCTTTCATCATCTCCAAATTTAATAGAGCCATCAAATTTCTTAAGGCTTCCTAGCGCTGCGAACTGAACAAAGCACGGCTGATAATACCAGTTGCCTCACTTCTACTCAGGCTTGTTCCTGGTTTAGTGACACACTTTGCCGCCAGGAGGCCCAGGAAGATCTTGGCGGTGACACTCAGTAAGCACTAGCAGCATCGAGTGACGGAGCTAGAAAATTTTCCGAGCATGGGCAAGTCTATTGATGCAAGACTTTTCGAAATTTTAGCAAGAGCTAGCTACAAGTGTTGTCGTTTCTAACGAAAATAGGGATGAAATTAAGGGTACGGAAAATAAAAAAAGTATTAGCGCCTCATTAATATAATTGAGTTTTAATTATTACAAATTTAAAAAAATAGATTTATATAATAACTTATAGTAACTTTTGTATGAAATGTTTTCTCACGAAATCATCGTTTAGCAGTTTGAAAAACGTGCTAACAAAAATTGAGATAAAATTTATATGTTAATTAGAAAAGAACGGGGAAATAAGCTTGGAGGATGCAACTCCAATGCAAATCATCACTTCATTAAGATTCATTTCTTACGTCGTGCTTGTCTAAGTACTCTGCTCCTGCGAGTCTGCCATTGCTTCTGCGGTTCTGCCTGCCTAATTAAGTAGCCAAGCACCCAATTAAGCTAGCTACTACTGCACTATGGACCATTCGTGTGATGTGCTCATCATGTCCTACTGCCTAGTTGC
This sequence comes from Oryza officinalis, assembly GCA_008326285.1. NCBI lineage: Eukaryota > Viridiplantae > Streptophyta > Magnoliopsida > Poales > Poaceae > Oryza > Oryza officinalis. The sequence continues at coordinate 17,274,351 of BDMV01000010.1, read as the reverse complement.
GCGCGTCTCCTGCTAGGTGCCTGCTAATTAAGCTCGTTGCTCAACCATCGGAAGCACGCAGAGGCGGCTGACACTGAGACTCAATCTGCGACAGCGCGAGTCGCTCACTCATGCCCATCGCTGCCCAGCCCAGGTAGAGCAGTGCACCACGTTGATCACTGCCGCAAGTGGATGAGTCCAGGCAGCTGCCAAGCGTAGCCGGGCTGTAAATCCGCCACTGCGCCGGCTGCCGGCATCCGCGTCGCCGCCACCCATGTCCCGCCCTATGCCGCTGCCACGCCTCACTGTACTTCTTGTCCTCTTTGCAACCTCCGCCGCCCAGGCTGCCGATCGGAGCAGCAGCTGTGGCGGGGGTGAACGCTGCGGTGATCTCCTCCTCCCATTTCCGTTCCACCTCAACTCCTCGTGCGGCTCCAGCACCACCAACTCCTCACGCTTCCGCCTCTCCTGCGACCCCAACGCCACGCTCACCCTACCACTCGGCTCCGCAACTTTCCACGTCCTCGACTTCCTCCCGTCGGGGTCGCTCCTCCTCGACTACGCTCCCGCGTCGCCGTCCCCGTGCGACCCCGCATACGCCGCATTCTCTCGTCCGTCCTCCCCGGCGGCCGCTCTCGATGCCGCACCCTTTCTTGCCGTCACGCCGGCCAACGTTCTCCGCCTCTACGCCTGCGAGGACTCCTCCCTCTGTCGCGCTGGCTGCGAAGACGTTGCCACTTGCGGCCGCGCCGCGAGCGGCGCCGCTAAGTCAGGCTGCTGCTATCCGCTGTCCGACGGCAGCGTGTGGAAGCCCGGCGATGGGCTTGGCGCTTTCGCGGAGTTCGGATGCCGGGGGTTCTCGAGCTGGGTCAAGAACCGGTCGGCCGAGGCAGGAGTGGCGCTAGGTGTTGTGAGGGGGATCGAGGTGGAGTGGGCGGTGCCGAAGGGCAGCGAAATGGCGACGTGCGCCGAGGGTGCGATCCTCGTCAATGCCACGGCGGTGCGAGGCGGCGTGCGGTGCGCATGCGCCGCGGGGCTCGTCGGGGACGGCTTTGCACAGGGCACCGGCTGCTCAAAAGGCACATGTAAGTACTCCATGACTGTCCCCGCCGTGCGTCGCGCGATCACTGCGAGGCTGCGAGATCGAGAACTTTCCAGTGCAAATACATGATGTTTGCTTGTATTGCATGTTTAGCCTGCAGCAATTCTGGGCAGGCAAGTGACGGCAGGGAGTGTTGCCAGGGAAGGTTTTGCTCCAAGAAGTCAGTTGCTCTTGCCGGTAATCATACATTCCGTGTGTTCCATTGATTGGTTGCACATCAATCTCCGCTAGCTGATCCCTATTCCACGAACAGGTTTCTTCGTTTCGCTCTTCTTCCTCGCGGCGGCCGTTTCCTTTTGGTTGTTCCTAAGGCAGCCTTCCAAGGACACCCTGTGGGACATCGACCCGGCGTGCATCCCCAATATCCTCGGGGGCGTGTGCAACGCGAGGCAATTCACGTACGAACAGCTGGACGAGGCGACCAAGAGGTTCGACAGCGAGAAGGCCGTCAACGTGGTGGACGACGGCACGGTCGTCCACGCCGGCGTTCTCGACGACGGCACCGTGGTCGCGGTGCAGAGGATTGAGTACGAGACGATAGAAAAGCTCAGGCTGGTCCTAGACAGGGTGGAACTCCTCTCCGAGGTCTCGCACCGGAACATCGCCCGCGTCGTTGGCTTCTGCGCCACCGACTCCAGCAACGCGTTGCTCCTGGTGCACGAGCACTTCGCCGGCGGCACGCTGGAGGACCACCTGCGCCAGGTGAAGAGCCGTGTCCTCAGCTGGTACCACCGTGTCAACATCGCAATCGAGCTCGCCAGCGCGCTCACGTACCTGCAGGCGCACGAGATGGCCCCCACCTTCCTCCACGACCTCAAGTCCAGCGACATCTTCCTGGACGACAACTTCACCGCCAAGATCGCCGGCTACAAGCTCGCGAGGCCGGTTGCCTACTACCACGCGTCGTACGACCAGGACGTTGTGCGCAACTTTGGCCACCTCCTGATCGAGTTGCTGACGGGGCTGAGGCACCAGCACCCGTTCGACTCGGTGGCGCCCAGGGTGAGGGAAGGGAGGCTCCACGAGGTCATTGACGTGACGCTCCTGACAGGGAAGCAGCAGCTGCCGGCGCCGAACGAGGAGGTGAGGAAGGTGTTCGAGCTCGCCGTCATGTGCTTGCTGAGCGCCGAGAACGGGCTCTGCATGCTCGGCGTCGCCAAGGAGCTGATGCAGATCGTGAGGAACAACATCGGGAGCAGCAGCAAGATTGAGATATCCCTCGAGGAGACGTTCTCGAGCTCGAGCCTGTTGCAGATGATCTCTATGTCGCCGGAGACGCTGCATCACCATCTTCCTTGAATGAGCTGCAGCACCATCTTCACATTCATTCACCTTGAATGAAGAGGATGATGCCCGTGTTAAGGTTCGGAGCAAGTTTCACCGTCCCAGTGAATCCTGTAAAACATTCAAACTGTCAAAAGCCCGTCCACTGTACAATACTACTGTGTATGTTCTGGTGCCAACGTTTTGTTGGCTAGTATAATTGCCATATATTTGCTGCAAAGCCTCCGCAATACAGAAGCGTACAATATAATCTTGAGTGCAGGGAATTGCGATTTTTTCTGTAGAGCGCAACAAGCTCCGATGTACTTACCGTAATACTCTTTCACTGTTACAGAAAAGCTTTTTCTGGACGAGACCCCCGGTAAATACCAGGCGGGCCGTAAGTGGCGTCGCCTGAAAAAACCGGTCCACCAGAGCCTGGTCACGCCCGTACGGGATAATCTATTATCCCGTGTGGGCGTCTTAACATGACCGCACGCGATAATCTCCATTATCGCGTGCGGTCGGATTAAGTCGCCCGCACGGGATAATAGATTATCCCGTGCGGGCCGCTTAACGTAACCGCACGCGATGATGCATGCCATATATTGCCCCCAAACCAAGCTTGCCCCATTCAAGCCTGGCGTTTCCTCTCTCCTAAACTTGACACAAATTAGGGAGAAAGGTTTTCAACCTCAAATCTTTGCTTGGGATCCATATAAAAGGTAACATGCTTGTTGTTCTCCTTCATTTGCTTTCATTTATTTTAATTTTTATCGGTGCAATGTGATGAAATTTGCATTTTTTTAAATGGAGTAGTGTAGGCACTTTTTTATTTTTAGCTAACATATATTGTTTGCATGGCATGTCTTAAAAAATATTACCTTCATTTATTCCAATTTTCATCGGATAAAAGCGAATTTTTTTTTTTGAAAATGGACTATTTTTTTATTGATTAAATATATTATTTGCATGAATAAATTTGAATAGTATTTAGTAGTGAATACTACTTTAATTTACTCTTTGTTTAGTTTCCTTCATTTATTTCAAATTTGTTCGGTGGAATGCGACGAATATACTAGTTTTGCAAATCTAGTAATTATAGTTAATTTTTTATTTTTTAAATTAATGTTATTGGACTCACTAGTGCATGAAGAGATATAATGTCCGTTTAAGTTGTATCGTTTTTTATATGATTTAATACAGTTAAATTCGACTCATCAGAGATGTTTTTTAGGAGATGGATCGGGCATGGATGTACGACACAAGAAGAACTTATTCGGTGTTCTTGAAGGAAACATCCAAATTTATTGATCAGGCAAAGGCACATGCTTTGAGGGAGAACAAGAGGGACATTTTTTGTTCATGCTTTGATTGGAAGAACGAAAAGATGTTGCAAGACCCAAAGAAAATTTTGGGGCACATTGTGGAGCGTGGATTTAAGGATGATTACATGATATGGACTTGTGTGGCGCCCCAAACTATGCTGGTCTAGAAAGTCAACCGGCATAGGCTGAAGGTCACAACCTTATCTGTGGTTACAGTACCAGTCCCAGGATACATGAGCTGGTACTCACAGAATAATAGTGGAATCCAGAAATACAAAGCTTTTATTACAACATTGTTGGAGGTCTCAAACTACTACCGTCGTGGGCAAACCCTAGACTGGTAGAAAGACTGAAAGGACAAGGTAAACGCAAGCGGAAACATAACAACAATGGAGGGTGACATGAAGCAAGAAGACAACCATAAATCCACAGGCTAGGCTTGGAAACTAGGCTTGAAACCCAGAGGAGTCGTACTCGACCTGCTCTTGAAAATAGGCCTCGGCAGAAGGGTCAAGGTATCCTTCTTCTAACTCTATATATAATAATAGCAAGGGTGAGTACTCAGTGTACTCAGCAAGCCCGGAAAAATATGACATGCAAGGCCAATAACAAGGGGTGGAACAGTTTTATTTGGAAAACCAGGTTTTATAAATAATTTAGTTGTAAATCTCTAGTGTAACAGTTTTTTGTTTCGAAGTAAGGCTCACGCCTCACTCCATTCCACAGGTTGCTTCGCAACAACCTGTCACTGTAGTAATTCTCAAATCAAACACCGTGCCATCTCAGCACTGCTCGGCCATCTCAGCCACTCTACCTCGGCCATCTCAGCCCTAACCACACCTTGGTGCCAATCGACACCCTGAGTCACACAGACTCATTCCCAACTACGAAGGCTGGCCGTCCGTCACAAAGACAAACTCTGGTGACGGTACCCATTCCAAGGATTTATTTATAAAACAAACACTACGCTACGAGAAACACTTGACATCCGCCCATGACCGTGGGCACGGCTGTTTAAACAGTTTGACTAAACTCTGTAGTGGTTGCATGCTTTACCCACACGTCGCGGACTTCTCGCATTACCAAACACATGTGGATTAGACATGGCCGACAAAGGAGAGCTCGCTACAAGGCTTTTCCATAACCAACCCATAAATATCCCGTGTCCCACAGTTGGGTGGAATCTCTCCACCAAGCATCAGGCCAAATTTCAAGCCCTCATCTACTCAGGTCCCACCGTATGGACTCCGACATATCCCCACTGCAGGAGATTGCCATACCCGCCACCATACCAGTGCTCCTCAACTGCTAACATGCTGGACACCTATGTTTTAGCTATCTACTCGGCCAGGGGCATCCCATTATACCCGTGTGGTCGTACTGTCATATGTTCAGATGAATTTCCCAAAGGAAACGGTCCTTATGGATAATACATAGTCAAACCACCAAGGTACTGACTCCCGCATCATTATGTTTTTACAAAACACTTTTCTCCTTCTTAACCATACCGACATCTCGCCGGGTTTTCAAAATATAAATATCCCAGTTTTTCCCGCACGACAGAACAATCGTGACCTATAGGTAATCTACTTTGGCATTTTAAATACCAACGCAAAATATGTAGTGGAGTTACAAAGGAATGGGGTCATCAATTCCTATATAGTAAAAGTGCGACTACTGGGAAGGTCTGACGATCCATATTTGAATCGTGGCCAAAAACAGTGTAACCTAAAGCATGCAATTTGGCAAACAAAATATTTAATTTAAAAATATAGGCGTAATAAATGGTCAAGGGGGCTTGCCTTGTTCTGCGACAACGGACGGAGCGTTGAACTCCTGCGCGAATCCTCCATCCGACTCAGGTTCTAAACATGAGAAAATAAACCATACATAAAACCACTGCTAAACCAAGACAAAACATGAAAAAGACAGTGTTAATAAATAGAGGGGAATTTTAGAAAGATTTTGGAATTTGAACGGAGTCAAACGGAGTTCGGGATGAAAAGGTATGGATTTTTAAAGTTTTGAGAATTTTTGGAGGGTTAAAAGAATAGAGAGGAATATTCTAGGGAATATTCTGAGTGGGGCCCAGCTGTCAGGTCAAAGGAGTCAAAGAAGGGAGGGAGAGATGTGGGCCCGTGGGTCCTACTCTTTTTCTTTTCTTCTTCTCTTTTTTTTCTTTCTTCTCCTTCTTATCTCTTTCTCTCTCTCCTTTCCTTTCTCTGTTTCTTTTCTTCTCTCTTCCCGAGCAGCAGGAGGAGCGGCGGCCTGGCGCGGTGGGGTGCGGCGGTCGACGGCTGGGCAGCGCGGGGCCGGCGGCCGGGCGGCTGGGAGGTGGCAGCGCGGCGTCGGCCGGCGGCTGCATGGCGTCGGCCTTCGGCCAGAAGCGGCGGTCGGTCGGCTGGGCGCCGGCTGCGGCTGGGAGCGGCGGCTGGGTGCCGGCAAAGGGGAGGGGCGGCTCGGCCGGGGAGGAAGGAGGAGGAGGGCTGAGCAGGAAGAAAAAGAAGAGGGGAAGGAAAGGGGGTCGGCCACCTCGACGCGACTCGGCTCCGGAGTGGTAAAAATGGAGTGGTGAATCGGCTGAGGAGCTCCACGGTAAGTCTTCTAGGGTATTTATATTGCCAGGGTGACTCGTGAGGAGGAACTTGGCGAGGAGAACGTCCATTGATGCCTCTGTGCATGTTTCTCCGTCTACAGGCTCCTCTGGTTGTTGTCGCTGCCTGGCTTGCTCGACGAGCGGCGCAGAGTGGTGCCTAACTTCAGCGGAGAAGACGGAGACGGTGCCAACCTTCACTGTGTACTGGCAGGACGGTGCCTAACCGTCGGTTTTGCAGGAGGTTTAGGAAAACAGGGACAGAGAAAGAAACATGTATGCACGAGTGTTGGATGAGCCTGAGTGGTTTTTCCTGGCTTAATGGAAGTGCAGAGAATCCTCGGGTGAAAAAGGACTGATAAACACCGGGCAGTAAAAGTCCAAAATATTTTGGAATATTTGGACGGAAAGAAAATGATTTGATACGACCAGGGAAATAAATAAAAACAAAATTAAAACTAACTTTGTAATTTTCAGAGATTTTGAACGAAAAGAAAGAGCGACGCTAAACTGCGGTCTTAGAAAAACGCGGGCGTTACAACTTGTCACGGGAAAGTCGTCGTTCGTAATGAAGAGGCTGATATTTTTTGCTTTGATGCGGGAGAAAATTTTATAATCGAAGACATGTCCCAGGGAACGATCCCAGAATTTGGTAGCTCTGGTATAGATGATGTAGATATTGATTTTGATCTGGAGGATATGTTGCGGCACGTTGAACCAAAGGTCATAACTTTGACAAAACAAGGGTTGAACAATTGGAAAGCATTGGAAATAGCAATGAAGGACCTTCTTTACGACGAATCGAAAGGATGTGACAGGGACTATACGGTGTTGCGCTTTGTACTTGAACTACTCAGATTGAAGACCAGACATGGATGGTCGGACACTAGCTTCAATGATTTGTTGGATCTGTTGAGAGTTATGCTTCCAAAGCCGAACTTGTTGCTGACCAACACATATCAAGCCAAGAAACTGATATGTCCATTATCTCTAGGTGTTCAAAAGATTCATGCATATGTAAATCATTGTATACTGTACCGCAAGGAATACGCGGATTTAGATTGTTGCCCAACATGTGCGACGAGTCGGTACACGATGGGCAACGGAGCCTCAGACGGAGAGGTGGTCGACCAAGATTCATCGGTGCCAGCAAAGAAAAAGATTCCAGCTATGATGATGTGGTACCTGCCAGTGAAAGACCGCCTGAAGCGGCTGTTTTCAAACCGTACCGATGCCGAGTTGATGAGATGGCATCAAGAGGGTCGGAAAACAGATGGTATGATTCGACACCCCGCCGATGCTCAACAGTGGAAAAACTTTGATGCACTACACCCGGAATTTGCAAAGGACCCGAAGAATGTAAGGTTTGCCTTGAGCACGGACGGAATGAACCCGTTCGGTGACTTAAGCAGCTCACACAGCACTTGACCAGTGCTGCTCACCATGTATAACTTGCCTACATGGATTTGCCAGAAGCAAAAGTACATTTTGTTGACTATCCTTATACAAGGGCCAAAACAGCCTGGGATTGACATAGATGTGTTTCTTGAACCATTGATGGAGGACATGCAAGAAATGTGGAAAGAAGGGTTACGAGTTTGGGATGAGTACTGCAAGGAATATTTTACTCTGCGTGCCATCATATTCGTTACCATCAACGACCTGTCGGCAAACTTTTTGCTCTCAGGTCAGCTTAAGGGGAAGTTTGGATGTCTCATATGTATCGACAACACGTTATACAAGTACCTCACCTCCTCAAGCAAAGTAGGGTACATGCGTCAGAGGCACAAGTGGTGTGCGATGGCCAGATTATTCGACAATACAGTAGAGAACGATCTTTCTCCTGAAACATGAACTGGTACACAAGTCTTCAACATGACAAAGATGATTAAGGTCGTGTTCTGGAAGGGAAAGAAGAAGGCAGGCAAGAGGAAGAAAGCAACGGATCAAGATAATACAGATGCAACAGATCATGAAAATACGTTGCCTTTCAAGAAGCACTCAATATTTTTCAGGTCACCTGAACCGCAAACGGATGCACAGAAAAGCGTACTAGGTCATGCAGACAAAATGCAATCTTGGGATTCTACAGAAGTACCAAAGGTGTACGAATATGGCAAGCCATTCTTGCCGTTCCACGTCATGCTCGAACTCCTATGGCCAATGAGGTTGCTACATGACTGGTACCTGAAAGCAACTGAGAAGGGTCTCGGGATGATTAGTGTCAAGGTCCCGGATAACACTTTCGTCAAGGGACCCAACGGAAACTTCATCATCACTTTCAATGACCTACATGCCTTCTTTAAGATGGAAAAAATGGATATCAATCACGTTGGCACGTGGTGCCTATAAGTTTTTGCTCTTGTTTGTTGTTAGCGAATGTGTGCCAACAAATTATAAGTCATTTAACTTGCATAATTCCTTAGGCCACAATGGGTAGACGCCCAAAGAACGGGGGCCTCAATAGGCTACGCCAACCCGATGAGGGTTTGCATGACGGCCCACACTGTGAGGCTAAATCTGGATAGTCCGCAACTAAAGGATAAGACGCTGGAGAAAAGACAAGCATATGTTGACAGGTTGCACAAGAATAAGAGGATCGAGGTGGCAACTTACTTGGAACAAGCTATGCTCACGCATGTGGACAAAAGAGTCTTGATGGTCCCATACCACCTAACGTAAGCAACATTCCCTTTGTTCCGTTCATATAATATCATAGCACATCAAAATATCTACCAGATGCCTTATGTAATTCATAAACCGTGTTTGCAGCGATCACTACATACTATTCCTCGTATATCCAAGGGACCACTTGGTTGTAGTTCTTGATCCGGCCCACTATGAAGAACAGAAGTTTATGGAGTTTCTTGTCTTGCTGAATTTGTAAATTTGACACAAATCTTCTGCATACCATATTGCTTAGATATAATTTTAAAGTTAGCTCAAACGAATATTTTATCTTTGTAGAGGACATGACTATTACAAAAGACATGGTGGGTTCGTAAATGATCAAAAGAAAACAAAGCTTCTCGTAAAGGCACGCTGGCCGATATGTGATCATATATTCGTTAACTTAATGATGCGATTGTTAGTTTTTAATACTGACGTGTGTATTATTCTTACACAGTGTTACAAGCAACCTCCCGGCATTAGCATATGCGGATATTACGTGTGCGAGATGCTCAGAGTCTGCGAGAGATACAGAACTGAGTTTACAGATGTAAGTCATCGTGCTCCTTATATATACAAGCTAGTTCATTTAAGTTGATTTTAACACATATCATTTTTCTTCTATTTTCAATAGCTCCCGAGCATTCCGTGTACCGTAAACCGGTTCGACAAAAAAATGCTTCTCAACTTGTGCGCGGACTTGTTCCGATTCATTCGTCGCGACATCTGCAACCATCTAGGGGAGTTCTATGACCCTGATAGCGAACTTGCTTGCGACGACAAATTCAAACGTTTAAGGGAGTGGAAGAGAGAACATGTAGTATATTAAAAAGATTTATTTGTAAGGGAAACAGAACTTGTAATATTTGTTACACTAGCAATGTAGCTACTTTCATATGTGTACATGTATATATGCTATTTAATTATATATATCGTTTTTTTATATGGTTTAACTTGTGATATTTTCATTATAAAATTCAATCGTGTTTGTAATTGAGCGTAAATAACTACGACTAAATTTGCTTGTGTACCATTCACGAACACAAAAAAAAAATTACAAGTGCATACGAGATCTATCCAAACGACTAGTATGTGCTAGGGCGTCTGCAATAATACATCTTCCCGTACGGTCGGTATAACTGGACCGCACGGGATAAACGATTATCTCGTGCAGTTGAGTTAAGTGGACCGCATGGGATAAACGATTATCCCGTACGGTCGAGTTAAGTGGACCGCACGAAAAGATGTATTTTTTCGTGCGGTTGGGCCGTCCGCATGTAAAAATGTTTATTTTTCCAGACCACTGGGTGCAGACGGACAAGACCTCTGCACAAAAAAACGTGTTTTGACCATACGGAAAAACAAAATCTGTACTAGTGTTCCATCTTTATGGTTCCCAATCTTCCCTCTGAATTGGTGAATTGGGTCTGTGTCGCAAATATTTCTCGGAGAAGGCAGCTGCTGCAAACTTTACAAACATGAAGGACAGACACTTGCAGTATTCATCAGAAAGGTTAAGGGCATAGGACAGCCATGCACAATTATCAGTACACAGGTTATTTGTCTAGACCAGCTTCAGGGAACCTGTGCTCCTGTGCCATTGTTAACCCAAATTTCAATAAAGGACTATAGGGCACTTAGTGCTGCAAACCGCGATGGCACATGATAGTCACAAATCCATTGGTGCATTACTCCATCAAAGGATGAAAACAGTGTTGAATATATAAGCACACATGAATTTAATTTATTTCATAAATAAATAATAATATTCAACACGTAAATTAGTATAATCGTATCATATGATCTGCACATGTAAACTAGACAGTAAAATATAAATAGATCTAACATGCGAAACAAACATAGTGAACACGTACCGAGGGTTCTGGACGTTCTGGGTTCTGAATGTTTAGTTGCATAGCAGGAAGAACACGCGGTACCAAACGTTGACGACGGCACGCAGCACCCGAGCCGTGGTGGACAAACAGCAAGCAGTTGCGTGAAGCGCTTATCAAAAACTTTATTGTCGCCTTCTCCCGGTGCAGGACGTCAAAGGCGAAGGTTCCGAAGACATGCTCTCCTGATCGCCGGTGCATGCTGGCATGCAGGACAGAGTAGACTACAAACGACAGCGTAGTACTAAGGAGGAGGCAAACCCTAAATTGATTTCGCGTGTATTGCGAGGAGGCGACGACTAGGTTTATATAGAGATATCAGGACGCGTAATCAGGACGCCTGCACGATCTCCACTCCGCGTAACCGAACTGGATAAGTCACGCGTAACTTATCTGGACTCTACGCCACTCCACGCACTGGATAATTCGGTGTGTTTTCAAAAACTAAACCAAATTTTGCAGCAAAACAAAACTGCAAAAGAAAGCCGCATCTGCACAAGGGTGAGGAACCGATTTTGGCGGACCATTCACACACATGTCACTTACGTACACCGCCTAGCTTGGTGAGGCAAGCAAACATGCGCGTGTTTCTCTTGTTCTCTCTACCACACAAGCCTCAAGTGACTAGGAGAGCATCCTCCTTTATAAAGAGGTCTCCCTCTCCTAGAATATGCAAGGTGGTACTAACCTCACATGCATGACATCCCATGAAATGAGCTTTTGTAATTTTTCAAAAAAATAATCTCCATATGGGCTAAGACCCATATATCAATTTCAACAAACAGGCCATGAACAATTGCATGAACTTAGATACAAAAATATTGCACATTTATGGTTTATCACCATGTGCCTTTTCCAAATTAGAATACATAAATCAAAGCACTTTCTTAGAAGACAAATGGCAAGAAAATAGAATATGGATGCCATATTCTGATAGGCTCGTGTCCATCATCTCCTAAGAAACCATTGAGAGCCATCAAATTCTTGAATGCTTCCTAGCGCTGTGGACTAAACAAAGCTGTCATGCCCAAAAATTTAGCCAAATTTTTAGACAATTTTGCGTATAAATCCCTATCCAGGAATCAAACCAAGGTACACAAAATAACAAATTAATATACAGATCCAAATGTTAATAAAGTGTAAAATACTTACAAAAGAAGTATTTAGTCCTTACAACAAAAAGAAAGTAGCAGCAGCGAAAAAGACGATCCTAGCGGTGGTTCAGCTTCACTCCACCGGCAAAAACTTAACTGGGGTATAAGTCTTGGTCCTCTAACTTCGTCTTCAGCTCAGAAACACTACACTTCTGAAGAGGGAAAATAGCAAGGCTGAGTACAATCACCGTACTCAGCAAGTCACACCAATGATACAGACTTGCAAGGAGAGACAAAGGAAGGTTTGTGGCTATTTGCATAAAGGCGGTTGTAAACAGTTATAGTTGAAAACAGTAAAACAATTGATTAAGTAAGTCAAGATTGAATCTCCACTGAACAACGCTAAACCATGTTGAACAGGCCCAACCATACCACCTGAACTACACCAGTTCATTAAGTCAAGTTAATTAATAGGGTGAGACTAATCACGGTGAAGCTGGTCGATCGCTCATAACCATGAGCACGGCTATTCGAATAGTTTTACTCTAGCCAAATGTGCACAACTATACCCACAAGACACAATCCGCCGTATGTCACCATGCCCGCATAGACACATCACCATACGAGTGATTGTGACAAGACCCTTCGCATAACTCCCCCTGACCAATCGCACCACGCGGAGGTTTCGCCCCCACCCTTAAACCGGGGTGGGTAGCCCCCCATGCGCCACAGTGAATCAGGCAGCCGATCAACCCTTAAATCAGGGCCAACCCAACTCCATCACGCCCACCCTCGCCTGGGTACGTCAGGGAGGGAAAAACTATACTACAAGTCCAGTAGTTGCCCATGCTTGCTTGTAATAAGCAAGGTAAGTCTTCTAAGGTTTCCCATGAACCAGTCCTTAATTGCCATGGGTGCGACAATCAAAACCATGCACCCACAACGCACCATTAAGCCATATTTTAGTTGGATAATTATGACCAATAAAACATGGCCAGATGTCTCGAGCTCATAGCTCATCAAGATACTAAATATAGATAGTGTAATTATCCCATTAAGTGAGCTAGTAGTCATTAAGCATGGCCAAGCATATGATAATTCTAGCAAGGTCAACATAAGTAACACAAGCTAATCAAGTTATCTCCCAAGTTTGGCAAGGAATGGATGTCAAGTAAATGGCACAAGCGAGTAGGTAAATTTATTTGCAACCTGTACTTAGCAAAACATGCAATTTATTTGCAAACAGTAAAACATTTTTAAACTAGGCTCAACAAGCTCAAGGGGGAATGTGTGACTTTCCTTGCTTCTTCAAAACTCTTCCGAACTCTTTCCCTCACGAGCACGAGCTTCCGAAACGACGGAATCTACACCCTGACATGCAAAATGAGGAAAAAACCTAATAAAAACCAAATAAATAGTACATGGAAAGTAAACAAACATATAGAGCTCAATTTTAGATGAATTTTGCAAGTTGAATGACTTAATTTGGAGTTCCTATGAATTACTTATGAATTTTAGAAGTTTTGAGTCATTTAAATGGATTTCTGGAAATTAAACCAAATTATTGCACAATTATTAATTATTTTTTAAAGGAAGTGAAGGATTATTGCATCAGCATGGGGACCGATGCGGACCAAGTCCACCAAGGGCGGGTCCCACGCGTCAGCGGCACAAAGGGACCGGCCCACCGTAGACTGAGTCCACGGTGGTGGTGAGCGACCTAGATGGCTTAGATCGGCCCAAGGGTGATCCGATGACCGACAGCAAAGGGAGCGGGTTGGCTCATCGGCCAACCCGATCGACGACGGCGATGCACGGTGCAGCGGTGACCGGCGGCGACCTCCGGCGTGGCGGCGTGCGCGAGAATGCGGCGGAGGAGGTGGGGAGCACAATGGAAATGTTCACTGGGCACCGACAGCGAAGAAGGCGATGTGCCGAGCTCGGCAACTAGGGGAGGTGGCAGCAGTCGATGAGGGCGACGGCGACTGTGGGGTTCCAGTGATGGGAGGACCCAACGGAAGGGCGGACGAGGAGCGGTGAGACCTGAGGAAGGTGGAGGAGGGGTTAGGGAGGAAAACGGGTGGCACGGAATGGCGAAAAATGGCAGCCGGAGGCCGGTGGCAAGGGGCGAGCTCACCTTTCACGAGGAACAGGCCGCTCCGGGATGGTTTGGGCAAAAAGGAATGGCGGCCGAAGCACTCCTTGACGTGGCAAAGCGGACGGCGGCAACGACGCGCCTTGGGGTGGTGACCTTCTACGGCCTCGGGTAAGCGGCGAAGTCACCTCTCCGGCGATTTGCGGCGAGCAAGGGGTGGCCGAGGTGTGGCGAGTCATGGGGGAGCTGGCGGTGGTGGCGGCACGGTGCGGCGCAGCCTCATGCAGCGGCAAGAGGAGGCCGGAGCACGGCGGTGACCAGAGGAGAGAGAGAGCGGCATGGAGAGCGCGGTAAAAGGCACGACAAGCTCGGGGAGTTTGGGAAAAAGGTGGAGGGAAGCACGGAGGTTGGTTTTATAGCCTCAAGGGGCGGGCTCGAGGCTGGGAAGCAGTGGAAACGGCGGGTGGAGTGGGGTGCCGTGGTGAGGAGAAGTGGGGCATGAGCCGGTGCTAGCTTTTGTAAGGAAGTGCGGGAGAGGGTGGAGAAGGTGGTGGGGGTCCAGGCCAGCGTAGTTGGAGGTGAGGACGGGGCCGAAGGCGCGCGGGAGAGGGACGACGTGGAGGGGACGGTTGCCGGCTCTCCTGGCCGAAGGTAGGTGAAACATATGATAGATAGGGCTCACGGTCCCACCAATCGGTGGCACTAGAGAGAGGAGGGAGTTGAACAGACTTTGCAAGGGAATTTTTAGCATTTTTAATTTTATTTATTTAAAGATTTGCAAAAATAATTTTTCGTTTCGAAATATTGCAGAAATAATCTCCTCTCGCCCTCTGGGAGGGCGAGTTCTAAAAATCGCCCTCCCAGAGGGCGATTTTTCCGACGTGGCAGACGGCCGTTGGGCGCCGTCTGTCGCGTCGCGGTTATTTTTGCGTTTTAGTCCCTTGCCGCCCTCGGCAAGGGTGTTTTTTGACTGTTCATCAGGGGGCCGCTTGCAAAAGGGCGGTCGCCCTGGCAATTTTGCAGGCGGCCCCCTTGCCGCCCTTACAGAGGGCGATTTTTTGCCCTCCCCTATAAAATCCCATTCCAACTCCGCGGCCATCATTCGCAGCCGTCGAGACTCGAGGAAAATAATAGAGGGAGGGGTGAGGAAGAAGAAGGAGAGTGGCGAAGCCCTGTCGGTGTGCGTACTCGATCGCAGGTTAGTACAATATCCCGATGTATATATGTTTGTGTTATTTATTTTGTGTAGAATATATAAGAAAAGATTTTTTTTTGAATATTTGAATAGTTGTTTAGTAAGATATTGATTTATAAATTAGGGCACGATTTAATTTAAGGAGTTTGACCTAGGACGAACCGATTTAGATGAACCTAGGTAGAATACATTCTGATCTATGTCTATGTTATTTAAATAGTTGTGTATCACTATAATATGAATTTAAAAATTAGGGCATGATTTATTTTAGTCAATTTGACCTAGGACAAACTGATTTAGATGAACATATGTATGATATGTCCTTTTGTATGTATACATTTCTTTGCGTAGAATTTTGTTTAATATAGAATTTAACTTCGGCACAGATTGATCTAGGCAACATATTCGTAGTATGAAATAAACTCAGTTTGAACCTGTTTATCAGGCACAATGGCAAGCAAGGTCATATTTCAGATAGTTCACGGTGAAGGCAACGTTAGATATGGTCGAGATGGTGTTGATCTGTCAGAATTTAGTATGAAATCAAAGGGCATCGATAGGCCAGCCGATAAAACATTTGAGTCAGTCTATAGTTGGTTACTACGTGAATTTAAAGTGGATACAAGAGTGAACACAATGTCTCTATCCATTGTAGTCAGTCGTGCAACAGAAGGATATTATTGGGAACTAATGCCTATAGATAACACCGAGTCCTGGAGACGTTATGTAGAGATGGCCTTTGAAAGGTCCTAGCCCCTTGTTATTTTTGTGGCATTGCATGAAATCGATAGCAGTGTTACAGTGCAAACAGAGGATGGTGAAGGTCCTAGCAATGCTGTGGAGAATGTTGGACCATCGATGCGAACTGGGGGTAACGAAGCAAGGTTGGAGGAGGCAATAGGTGTGGCGGATGAGGGGGAGAGAATCGAAGCAATTGTTGAGGAAATGGAGAGGGAAGATTCTGAAAATGAGCTGGCGGAGGGCGATCAATCATCGGACGAGGAGGAAGATGTACTGCCCGTTGATTGGACAAAAGCTGATTTCTCTCAACTTGTTATCTCAGAGGGACAGCAAGCACCCTTTGAATATAAGGATAACGAGGTAATCCAAGGTGCCAGGTATGCTCATAAGGAAGACATGAAAGAGGCGGTGAAGCATTGGGCGGTCTCCTTGCATAGAGAGTTTAGGGTGGTGAAGTCTACCAACTGTGTGTATGACGTGAAGTGCACGAAGGATGATTGTCCGTGGCGCGTTCATGCATATAAGGGAAAATGGAATGACTATTGGAAAGTGAGCATTGTTGGTGAGCACACATGTTGGTTGCCAGGGGTTGATAAGTATCACCGCAACATCACCTCAGCTTTTGTTGCCGGTGAGATGTACAGCGATGTGGTTTGTAACACGGACTTTGAACCAGGCTCCATTATTAGGCACATTGAAAACAAATTCAAGTATACTATAAGCTACTACAAGGCTTGGAGGGCGAAACAAAAGATTTTGGAGATGAGGTATGGCACATTTGAAGCATCCTATGATAACTTGCCTCGTCTGTTAGGCACCATTGCTCAGAGAAACCCCAATACCTATTATGACATTCAGACCTTTCCGTTGTCTAATGACCCGAGCAAGAGCGTGCTGCAAAGAGCCTTTTTCTCGCTGGGTGCTTGCATCAACGCATTTGTGCACTGTCGCCCTGTGTTGTGCATAGATGGAACCTTCTTGACAGGCAAATACAAAGGTCAGATACTGACGGCGATTGGAGCCGATGGGAACAACCAGGTGTTACCTATGGCGTCTGCATTTGTCGAGAGTGAGAACACCGAAAGCTGGTATTGGTTCTTGGCGAGAGTTCGTTGCCAAGTCGTGCATATGAGGCCCAATGTTTGCCTCATTCATGATCGTCATGCGGGCATGTTGAAGGCAATTGACTACCTGCAGAATGGTTGGCCGGAGAGGGGACTTCTAGCTAGGTGGCATGATGTTCGGAGTAGGTGGTGCATGCATCATATGGGAGCCAATTTCTACAAGCAATTCAAGAACAAGCACCTGATGGATCTATTTAAGAGGCTATGTGGTCAAAATCTGGAGAAAAAATTCAATGAGTTGTGGAGGAGGTTGGATGAGCTGACAACAAAGCAAACCGACGAGCAATCTCGTCGGCCACAGGATGACGATCCTCCAGTACCTCTTGGTCCACTACATGATGACCCGCCAACAATGAGAAGAAGGTCAGCATCATCAATACATAATTTCTCGCAGTGGATAGAGAATGAACCGAAAGAAAAGTGGTCTCTGTTGTATGACATTGACGGGTCTCGGTATGGTATAATGACAACCAACCTGGCCGAGGTGTACAACTGGGTGATGCGAGGAGTGCGAGGACTCCCACTGGTCGGTATTGTGGAATTTATCCTTCATGGCACTCAGGCATACTTCAGGGACAGATACAAGAAAATTGCCCCTTCGATGCCTGATAACAACATTGTATTTGGGAGTGTGGTGACAAAGTATATGCAAGATAAAATAGCAAAGGCTATGAAGCACAGAGTTATTCCCCAAGGTACCCAAGTTCATAGGTACGAGATCATGTGTGTGGATAGGCGAAGGCGCGGCATCAACCGCGTTCAAGCTGTGCAGGAATGTGTGCTTCATGCGGAGGGCGGTTGCAGTTGTAGCTGCATGAAGCCCAAGCTTAGACATCTGCCCTGCTCACACGTACTTGCAGCAGCTGGGGATTGCGGCATACTTCCCGATATCTATGTGTCACCCTACTACAGGAAAGAAGCAATATTTCATACATGGAAGGAGGAGATATATGGGTTCGGGATATCTGGATCTTATACAACTCTGAGGCCACAGGTGTTCTACATTCCAGATCCATCGAAGTTAAGGCTGAAAAAGGGCCGGCGTCAGTCGAGACGCATCAGAAACGACATGGACGAGTCGGAGGCAGGGGGAGGACTATACGGTGCAGCAAATGCGATGAGCGCGGGCATACTTACAAGAAATGCCCGAAGAATTCGCAATCTCCAACCGTCCCAGGTTCTGGTCTATCTGGACAGGCAACCGATGGCCGCCGTCCATCGGGAGAAGGAACAACAACGAGGCGACCACGGCCTAGGCGTTCTCGTGCGGCGACTACGTCATCCGCTGGCAATGCAATGACTTGATTATTCCTGTCAGCCTTTTAGTCTAGCGGTGATCCAATTGATGTAGTATTTATAATGTTGTTGTCATTTGTCATGTGTGTAATATTTATCCTTGTGAGACATGAACTATTGGACCTTCCTGTTTTTGCTGGTAGCAACCCGGGTGTTGTAATGCTGTTGTCATTTGTCATGTGTGTAATATTTATCCTTGTGAGACATGAACTATTGTAATGTTGATATCATTTGTGTAGTGTACCTTTAGCATTACGAATTACCATTGTAATGAACAATTTGTGTAATGTTTTTTTCGTTATCAATTGCTTATTTGTAATCACTCTTATCTATGTAGGTATGGCGGATGAGACACCAACTCTCCTCAGTAGGGCATTGGACAGGAACCACCGTTCGTACTTGTCGGCGGTGCAGGGTGCGCAGCTTACCACCTTTTGTCCACGCCCGTCGCGCGAGTTGTTGCGGGCCGATCTGCGACACGTTCCGTGGTATGATAGAGCTTAATTACTTGATGGTATTTTTTGGCTATTTGGAAATATGTGGTACTAATGTTGAACTCGACGGTACGCAGGTTGCGTGAGGCAGGCCTGATAGCGATATGCAGGCTTGTTGAGGCGCGGGCGGACGAGAACGACCCGGCGAAGCGCTGGGATGCGGACCGGTCGCTGCTGGCTGCTTTGGTAGATCGGTGGCGGCCGAAGGCGCACACGTTCCATCTCCCTGTGGGGAAATGGCACCTACGCTGCAGGACGTCGCGTACCTGCTTGGGCTTCCACTGGCCGGGGAGGCTGTGGACGGTGCGGGTGGCTGGAGGGAGGATATCATGGAGCGATTCGCTCCCGTGATGAGGCTACTTGGGCTCCCTGCAGTTGCTCGCCCGAACATGTACACCACCGCCGGGCCTACGAAGGCTTGGCTGCTGCAGTTCACAGTAAGTTAACTTTTACACTTTGTTACTTTCCTAGAAATCTTACGAGTTTTAACATCGTTTGTTTTTTGTTGTAGACCGACCAGCTCCACCCCGACGCCGACGAGCACTCGCTCAGACGGTCCTTAGAGGCGTACCTACTGTGGATGTTCGGCTGGGTGATGTTCACCAGCACCACTGGGCACGTAGTAGACAGGGGCCTGATCAACTACGCCCGGGCGATCGCGGATGTGGAGCTAGGGGCCATGCCGCAGTGGAGCTGGGGTTCGGCAGTCCTCGCAGCCACGTACCGTGTGCTGTGCGAGGCCTGCTGCAAGACGGATCCTAGAGCAATTTTCGCGGGCTGCCCTCTCCTTATTCAGCTCTGGGCAGCTGAGCGGTTCGCGATCGTCCGACCGATCATCGACAGCGTTGCGTACGCTTCAGGACCGGCAGCGGACCACCCAGCCGACGGGCCGACGATGGGCACGTACTGGTGCCGCCGCAACATAAGTACAAATTGTTTTCATTTCAAATTTTAGATTACGTGCGACTGATGTTCTGACGAGTTGGTTCGCCGTGTGTCGCAGCGCCGTTACGCCCACGTCCAGGTCAGACGGAGCTACCCGGAGTTTGTCTTCGAGTTCGACCGTCTGCAGCCTTTGGATGTCGTCTGGGAGCCCTACACGCAGCACGTGGTCGCCGAGAGAGCAGCTCTAGGTCTGTCTGCCTTGTGCACGCGTGACGTGGCGTACTGGTTGACGGTGGTGCCGTTGGTTTTCGACATCTTCGTCGAGCCTCACTGCCCTTACCGTGTTATGAGGCAGTTCGGACTGAGACAGGGCTTTCCAGTGAACGTACCGATACCCGTCGCCCCCCAGGACCACCAGTGAGTATTTCTCTTTCACCTTTACTATTGTTATGTCGACTACGCGTAGAACGTTCGATGACCATTATGTTCTTTTGCAGGTTGACTCGACGGGGACAGCACGCAGGGACACTGTGGGCACCTCGGATCTTACCGTACGTCGAGGACTGGTTGGTAGCCACCGAGGAGGTGATTGCCGAGGTCCACCCACACTCGGAGGAGAACTACACTGCCTACCTTCGGTGGTACTTGCCGCACACACGTGCCCGCGTCACCTTCACCGCGGCCGCTCCACAGCTACACCAGGCAAGCGTCAGGGACACCTACCCCGTGCACCGTGACCAGGAGTACTTCCTGGGGGTACGTCCATGTTTCTCGGACTTCTTGTTTTCGTACTACGCGGTTGGTACATATGAGACTGACAAACCTAATTAATAATGATTCCCGCAGGTCGACGCTGCACGCGCCATGAACGCCGACATCAACGCGGTGATGCTGAGGTTGGATGTTGGACTGCACCTGAACGACGTTGAGCAGAGGTTGACGTTCGAGCGGATGCAGACGAAGATGCGTTCGATCTTGCGCGTCTTCTCTTGTCGTTCGGCCATGGACGCGGTACCTCCACCGGCAGCTGCTGTTCCACGTCCACGCGGCCCAACACCAGGATCGACATCGCACGGTGCAGGTGCGTCCACAGGTTAGTTCCGTACTTTCTCACTATGCGAAACCTTCACCATGTTATTACAAACTGAATGTCTATTAGGTCCGACGCTGCTGACAGGACACTCTGCTAGAGTGAGTGGATCGTCGATCCCTCGGCCGTTCGCGACTCCGCCCAGCACGTCGGCCTTTGTTCGAGCGAGCGGTTCGTCCGTCCCTCCTCCCTTCAGTCAGCCGCCAGGTGAGCAAGCGTTTTCCGATGAGTGCTACAAACGTAGCACTTTTGACATCTGCAGGAGGATACTACCCGGTGGGGATTTTCCGTTCGGGTGAGTCTTCGTCGCAAGTGGGCGGGTCCGGTGCGGGCGGGTCTGGTGAGGGCGACGACTTCGACGACCTGGAGGACCCAGAGCAGGACATTCTCGGCGCCTCTCAGCTTGGTGGAGCACCACCACCACAGAGCCAGGAGCAGCCACAGCACACGCTCGCACCAGATGTCCGCGCTGGTCGTGCCGTGCCCGCTGAGAGGCTGACGTACTCTCAGGGGCACATTAGGAGGGGTAGGGGTAAGAGGCCTCGCCAGTAGGCTACTAGTGCTACATGTTTGTAATATTTACAGTTAGTAACTTTGTGTTACCTCTTTCTATATAACTCTATTCGATCACCGCACTCATATGTCACGAAAACATTTCATGTCATTCGCTACATCTACTCAACGAAACGACGAAAAACTTTCGGCGCGTAACAGAGGGCTACGATTGGTCGCTATCAAAGTAAGTGAATGCGAAACACAAACGGAGTACAACGGCGAGAAGGGAAGGAAAAATGCAAGACACGCGAAATAACATTTCAAGTTCGTTAGTTCGCTACACGTTGCGAGGTTGTAATGTACGCAACATTATTCATCGATACACCATACAACTACCAACTCGTGCATACTACTGAGTGCAACGAGGCCACTTTCCCTTCCTCTGCGCATCGGGATTCTCCTCCATTGCTGCCTTCGCTCGCCGCGCACGCTCAAGCTTCCGCTCCCGCTCCTCCCTGTACGCAGCAACACGCCTCCTTTCCGCCTCAGCCTTGTGCTCTTTTTCTGCGACCTCCTCCTTGCGTTTCTGCTCTATCTTCTCCTTGCGCTCTGCATCCTATTGCCGCATGTACTCCAACCGCTCCTTGTTTTGCGGCTTGATCTCAGTGTCGATCCACTGCTCAAATTCACATAGCGGTGGAGGGGTCTACAACAAATGCAATGTTTACTAACCAAATAAGTTGTTCAAGACTACTTAATACACCAAATAATTATTAGAAAACATCAGTTCCTCACCATTAAGTTAATGCGGCGTATCTCAGGTGTTGGCTCAAACTCAAAATTGGCACACATCCAGTATCTCTGCATGTACGTCTCCTCTTCATCGGACTTGGCTACCTTGCAAGGATCACCGCACCAGCACATGGGCACTGGAACATCGCTAGGCAAAGGCAATGGGTTGAAGGCATTTCCAGTCTTCGGGCGATAACTACAAGTCAACAATAAATGAAACACCCTAACCCGTTAATCTAGGATTCCTCATTTCATGCACAACGAATAACACAAAATATCACAGAAACGATTTACGTTACCTTGAGTTCGTAGCTTTTCCACGCCTTGGCATCCTACAGTTTAAAAAAAACAACTATCAAATATTGTAAACACTCATAATACTTCTCATTGTACGGTCAAATATAGTACTACTACAAACCAAACGTGTGCACAACAAGTGCTACAGATCTACACATATCTACTCGCAGTGCTACAGATCTACTCGCAAAAAATCTAGGGTCCACATCTAAGTGCTACAGATCTACTCACAAATTTCAAATACATGGTAATTACACTAGTATGCGACACAAAATATAACCATACATCGGGATATTGTACTAACCTGCGATCGAATAAGCACAGCAACAACGCTTCGCGGCTCTTCTCCTTCTTCCTCACCTCTCTCTTTTTTTCCTTCAATTGTGACCAATTGAAATGAGCACTTCCTCGGGCCATTGGGGCTTTATGGGATGCCGACCAAAAATTGCCCTTGCAGAGGGCGAGATTACGCCAAAAATCGCCCTCTGCAAGGGCGGCGAGGGGGCTGCCTGGAAATTTGCCGCACCCCTCTATAGTTGTAGTTGCACTTTTTTCATATTCTCATCGAGAACACACAACTGATCAGCTTTGATGTGTTTCAGTACCAAATTACAAGGAAATTTGTTTTCTTACAAAAAATACTACAATTTATCTCTTGCATGTTTCATATTACAAGTCGTTTCGATTTTTTTCAATCAATCTTTTTAAAAGTTTAATCAAGTTTATAAAAAAAATGGCAACATTTATATTATCAACTTAGTTTTATTATATTTAACATTACATATATTTTGATAGTTTTTTATGTTACAAATATTGTTATATTTGTATAACCTTACTTAAATAAAGTAAAAATAATTTAACTTTATAAAAATTCAAAAATCATCCTTTTTACAGGTGGCCCCCTGCCGCACAGGCAAAAATCGCCCTCTGCAAGGGTGGCAAGGGGGCCGCCTGCAAAATTGCCAGGGCGGCCCCCCTTTGGCAGGCGGCCCCCCTACGGCGAAAAATCGCCCTTGCCGAGGGCGGCAAGGGTCTTTTTCGCAAAATAACCTCAACGCGGCAGACGGCGCCCAACGGCCGTCTGCCACGTCATCAAAATCGCCCTCTGGGAGGGCGATTTTTAGAACTCGCCCTCCAGAGGGCGACAGGAGATTATTTCTGCAATATTTCAAAACGAAAAATTATTTTTGCAAATCTTTAAATAAATAAAATTAAAAATGCTAAAAATTCCTTTGCAAGGGAGGGAAGCGAGTGGGCTGGCCCAAGAAAGAGATGTAGGCAGGCGGGCCACACGGAAGGGGAGGAAGGGGTGGGGAGGCAAATAGACTGCAGGGAGAGTGGAGGGGGAAACGAGCCAAGGCCAGGGAGGAGGAACAGACTTCGTTCGAAAATGGCCCAAAACAAGGAGGAGATTTTAGTTTGTTTTTCATTTTATTGAATTGATTAAATTAACTTTGTAATATTAAAATTACTTCTTGAGCTTAGAAAATTCACGGGAAATTCTAGAAAGTACTTTAGGGCATGGAGAATATTACAAAATTATTTCCACATTTAATTTCACTTGCTAATTTGCTTTAACTTTTAATTTAATTTCTAGAAATGAATTATTTAGTGATTTTTAATCCCGAACGAAAATCGGGGCATGACAAAAGCGCGGTTGACAATACCAGTTGCCTCAATGTACCGATCAACACAGCGTGATATGCAGCTACTCTCACTTCAACTCAGGCTTGTTCCTGGTTTACTGACACTTTTCAAAGCATTTGTTTCCAAAAGTCTGTAACATCAAGAAGCAAGAATGTAAGCATCACAAAATCACTACATACCTAAATGTAGTTTTCCACCCCAGGGCAGGCGAGGAGTCACGGCATAGGAGGAAGCGGTGGCGAAGGGCACTGGCGACGAGGTAGAGGGCGTGGAGGAGGCAACCTGTGCGGCCGAATCTGGCGTCCCCATGGACAGATCTGGTCGCCCCCATTCTATACTGAGGCACTGGAGGGCGGATGTGGTGACAACTACTGGGGGCTGCTAGGAGCGGCACGCATGGCGATCTACCTTTGGCAGGAGCCGATGACTGTGGTAGTGCTGGCACAGTGAGGCTCAAGGCACTGGCCAGCGGCAACGATCTAGCGTGGAGGCTTGCTAGGAGGCTCGGGGTGCTGGGTAGCGACGATGACCTCGGTTTCGTGGCCTGCTAGCATGTGGAGACAGGCAGAGGGGCGTTGGTGCATCGGTGTCTGCACGTCAACAATGATTACTTGGTGATAGGGCAATGGTGTGGTAGCTGCAGGTGGGCAGGCAGAGAAGCAAACGGAAGTCTTGCCCGGGGCTTTCCGACCTGACAACAACGACACTTTAGGGCGTCGTATTCCATGTTGTTGAGGAGCTTCTCTTTGCCCCCTTCAGGACCCTCCAAGTGAAAACCTTGTCCAGATCCTTTGGACAGGCGACAACGGTACTTCTTGCGTCACGTCCTCGTTAGAGGCGTTGCCTAGGAGATCTCGTTAACTGCTTATCTGCCTTCAGACTGTTTGCGTCTCTCTTGATTGGCGGCAGGTCTGAGGGACGAGGGATCTTTCTTCTCGCTCGCCCTCTCCCTCTACAACCCTATGCCTTCCTGGAAGGTCGTGGACTTCTTTGGAGACTGTGTTGGGCAGTTCGGTTGTTGCTCATCCGGTTTAGCAGCAGTCAACCACGCATAGTGGCGGCTGGTTCAGTGCTTTTCCCACCTCGGCTTTGTGTTTAGGAGTTGTTGGCGCGTGGTGGTGTGTTTCTTTTTCATTTTCTTGATTATAGCTCCCATGGTTATACTCTTGTAATTTTTCCCTGCTATATCAATATGAAACATCATACCTCGTTCAAAAAAAAAGTCATATAAGGACGTACGAGGTACATCTGGTTTCTAACATGCAAGTATAATGCTTTCTAGTTTCAACAATGACATGACAAACTTATATCTACTCCAGGTCTTTTTCAGGCACGTCGAGGACGAGCCAAGTGAGCGACCGAACAGGGCCCAAAAAATTTGGGGTCCCAAATTTTTTATATTTTAGTGTTTGTCAATATGTTCCGATGTATTTAACAGCATCTAGTTTCATTTTTACAAAATTTCACTCTTACTCATTTGTTGATTTGGGTAAAACGAGTTTGTTTTCTTCAGCTTCAATAAGTGTTCCATGGCAATTATGGCCAACTCAAAGAGCTATAGCTCATGACAATAATATGAACATGTGTTCTAGGCATTAAAGATTCCATTTTCCGGTTAATACAAATAAAACATAATATTTTTCTAACATTCATTTTAAAAATTGCTTCATTGCTAATTTATTCTTGTTTCCTTTTTATTTTTATGGGACTTAAATTGTGTTTTGCAACAGGATCTCAAATTGATAGGTACGGCCCTGGTATTTTTGCTCCACTGCTACAACTTTTACCACTGAAATCACCTAGATTTTTTCTACCCTTAGATTTACATCCAACGAACTACAAAAGAAAATAACAAATACATATTTACTTACATGGCATTTTTATTAAAATTACAGTACACTTACATGTCATATCAACTGAATTTACAAATGTAATTTTAATTATATAGGACTGTAATTTTATATTTTAAAGAAAATAACAAATGCATATTTACTTACACAATATTTTTATCAAAATTACAGTGCACTTACATGTCATATCAACTGAATTTACAAATGTAATTTTAGTTATATAGGATTGTAATTTTATATTTTATATTTTATTTTAGTTTCAAATGCCTTAATTTTTCAACAGTTAAAGAAATCATTTTTTATTTAGATGTTTAAGATATGTTAAATTTGTTGTATCAATTAGTACTTAATTTGACATATAAATTAACAGAGATATTTCTTAATCTGACCTATGAAAATTACATATTTCATGCATTTTATTTGCACGATAAGACTAGCCCACGTTGACTCCCTGAAAACCTTATCCACGGCAATTGCTGCACAAATCTTGACGCAAAGATCCTGCGACTAAAAAAAGTCAAATGCTAGGAAAGAAATCACTCCACATATGGT
Organism: Oryza officinalis; assembly: GCA_008326285.1. Lineage (NCBI taxonomy): Eukaryota > Viridiplantae > Streptophyta > Magnoliopsida > Poales > Poaceae > Oryza > Oryza officinalis. The sequence goes on along the minus strand of BDMV01000010.1, from coordinate 17,247,877 downwards.
TAGCAAAATCGTTCCTCCAATAAAGCTACGACATTAAAAACATCGTCGCTTGCTAAAGAGACGTAGACATGGTTTTTGACCGGAGGGTCCTATTGATGATGTAGAGGGAGGCACCTCAGCAACAACCCCACGAGGGTTGCGACATCCAAACATAACGTTGTCGCTGACAGCCATTAATCCATTAGGATTGACTTTCACAGCTATCTCGGTAACGCTTGTTTTTTTTTTATATAATATGTACTATATATCAACAAGATTTGTTTCTGGTTATGAATCTGGATAGAAATGAGGTCTTTTTCACGGATGTAGTAAGTATATACAACTAGCTGGATGCTAGATATTTCCTAATTTATATGCTAGGATGTCAGAAAAAAGCCCATAAATAGCAAGATTTAACTTAATCCTGACAATTCGGTGTACTGCTTGATTACCGTTTCAAAGCAAACGGATAAGTATATTATTCTACGGCTGTATCTTCGACGAGGATTAATTACTACTACTATCTCGTTGCCTATAAATTCATTTTTCTCCTTTGGCAAAACGAACCTCAATCAATCGACAATGGTAACAGGACAAACGATGAAGGTTTTCAAAGAGAAACTAGGGATCATTTTGCTACTCTTTTCCTTCTTCAAAGGTCAGTTGTTTTCCTTGTAGCTAATAAGGAGCCCGCGCGTGCGTTGCAACATGATGTAGAGAGAGTACGGGCCAACCGTTCCATCTGGTTTTGTTTTTTTATCCTCGGAATTTTTGTGGGTGTATTTTTTTTTTTGGAGCTGTCGGTATGTGGGAGGAGGAAACTTCACATATGAAAAGGGCCAGACGAAACTCGTCTTTTATAGATGTAGTGGAGAAATGCACTACTTATAGTGTTATTTTCAAATTTACCTTTTGGTCTGTTCATTTTTTCTGGTTACACCATTTGGCATATTTCATTTTGTGATTTGTAATAATGGTACGAACCCATTATGGATATTATGCATATAGATATCATGTTTATCCTTGACTTTTGCAGGTCAGATGGTCCAATCGGTTCCCTATGACCATACGGCGAGCATCGAGGCAAGTGTTTTTTTTTGGATAAAAAAATTATTTTTCGTGGTTCATTTCTCCAAATAGTAATAAGCGCATTGGATGGCAGAAGTCAGAAGAACCCTAGTATAACATTTTTTTCCATTTTATAAATTATTCAGTGAAAGATTAAATTTAGTAGCTTCTCGATCTGAAAGGCATACACTGGTGGAGAAGGGGTTTTTAACCCCGGTTCATAACATCCTCTAATCCCGGTTATACAACTGGGACTACGAATCCGGGACTAAAGATGACTATCTTTAGTTCCGGGTGAAATAACCGGGACTAAAGAGCCATCTTTAGTCCCGGTTGGGGTTTTTTTTAAAAAAACAATTGCTGGTTCTGCCAGCTGCTTGTTTATATATTATGCATATATATATATATATATGTGTATAAAGACATATATATATATATAATATGTATATATGTAATATATGTATTTATACATATATATATGCAATATGCATATATATATATATGTCTTTATATATGTATAAATACATATATTACATATATACACATATTATATATGTATGTATGTATGTATGTATGTATAAATACATGTTTTACACATATATATCTTTCCTACATATATGCACTCAAGTAAATATATACTTATATTACCGAAATATACTCACACATATAAGTATATGTATGGACATCTAAATATATACATATATTACAATCCTTCGTTAGTTATAATGTTCTATTGTATATTACGAAGAAACCTAAGACATGTTATACATGGGGATGATGATCAATAGGTCTTCCATCGTAGTGGAATTCTCCCGCGGGATCAATTATTTGTTCATTGATAAATCCCATCAATTGTTCTTGAACAGCCTTGATAAATTCTTCGTTGGATAGTTTTTCCCTCATGTAAATAATCTATCATTTGAAAAAAAATTGAGATATAAGTATATGAAGTCAATAAGAAATCGGGACATAATATATGAATAATTTTTACGTACTTCCAAATCCTTGTCACTATTGATTTGGTGTACAAGTGCGTGAGTATATTCGCAGACGTAGTAGCCGCACAAGTTATTCCCCTGCTCCTGTTTTGCACACTTAAGGAGAAATGACGAAAGATTTAATATACTAATTTTTCTAGAACCAATTAATGATTCAATATGATTTGGAGCATGTACTCACCGAAAAATTAAACCTCCTACCAAGTTTTTCTTTTCAAACCCCGTGGACCAATGTACGGAACTTTGCCCATGTCCTATGTATAGTTGGAAGCTATGATTAAATATCGGAGATCTGCATAGTAGCAATAGCAGTGTTCATAATTAATGACAGTTGAATAAATGGCATTACATGTCTATCACTTCAAAAATCTTGGTGAAAGTAGACTCTGGTTTATCCATTGAGTCATAGACATGGACTTTGCATAGTTCAAGGTCGAAGAGGAAAAGGACCTAGTGAAATCTGCAAATTACGTCAGACGATATATATGTCACGGTATGAGTACGAGGAAAAACTTGGTACAAATTGGAAAGACAGTTAAAACTCACTCTGTGTTGTAGGGCAATAGTATGTAGGTCTTATAATGCTGCTGCACCAGGAAATGAACAATATTATCCTCTGTATCTTTCTCAAAGTCCCGTATCATTACGTCATTGACTTTGCGGGGTCCATGAATCCAATATTGTAAATCCTCTGCCTACGGCACGATTGAATCTCCATTCTACAAAGGATAAAGAAATTTGCATCAGTCTTATCAGCACAGTGTAACCATTGAATGGTACATAGAAGGAGCTAAGGAACAAATTAAATTTTGCTAAAACGATACTTACAAAACCCAGCAGCTGAGAATGGAGACGTCGAGAGCGTCTAGTTGGTATACATCGAATACATTCTCGAAGTTGATCCACAGAACATCATCTCCTTGATAGTAATATGTGTTTCTTATCCTCGCTCCAACCATCATTCTACCTTTGGATGAAAGTTCCATATACCATTGATGGAATCGGTGCATTTGTGTAGAGAGAGTATTCACCTGACCAGGCTTGACAAGCGGTTCACCGAGTTTAAATTTGTATTTCAAATCGGCTTCTGTTGCCATGATTATTGGTGTGTCTCCCACCAGTTGCACCCTGTTCAGACCCGTCTCTTTCATCCATTGCCTCAGTTCCTCTTCACCGGATGGTAGCAACGGCTCAACCGATTGTTTTGGTTGCTTTCTGAGCTGAGGCACTTCTTTGGTCTTTCCTCTTTGTTTTTTAAACCACTTCGTCATCGACCGGTCATAATTCGAAAGTAAAGCCCTCTTGACTGGTTCGCTCATCTTCTGAAAGAACTTCTTAGCAGCCGGATCTATAGGAATCTTCTTTGGTGGTTTCCGTGCCTCGAAGAACGCCTTCACTTCTACTCATACGACCTCCTCATTCTCCTCGGGAGTACGATCGTACACCCTTTTCTTGAGAGCGGGGAGTTTTGGCTCATCAAATCTTGGCTTCTTTCTTTGTGGTGTGGACTTTGACGGCGCGAGACGAAGTGGGCACGACTTTTGAGCTCATGAAGGCGAGGCAGACGCTGACGGTGCAAGCGGAGGAGGCAGAGTTGGAGGAGCTGGTGCAGGCGAAGGAGAGGTTGCAGGTGGAGGAGACTGTGGTGGAGGAGCCGGTGCAGACGGAGGAGAGGGTGCAGGCGGAGGAGCTAATGCAGGCGGAGGAGACGGAGGAGAAGACGCCGCTGCTTGCTCGAGAAACACGATGTACCGCTTACACCATAGTATAATGGCGTCGGATGTGTCTCCTAGTTTCATCTCCCCGTCTCCTCTGGGGATGTCCAGCTCGAGATCCTCGAACCCTTGTTCCACCAATTCAACCTCCACCTTTGAGTACCCAGGTGGAATCAATCTGGAATGATATGACCCTAAAGGGTCCACCGGTACGGCCATGCCCGACGCCACCTTCACGAGAATCAAGATAGTAATTAACAGATGCATGCACCATCTTTTGCAATTCACAAGACATATATCATAAAACTATGAGCATACCTTGAGTGATATGTTCTTGAAGGGACTGTGCAGTTCACAAGGTATCTGCCGCGTGATTTCATCTACGGGGTACGATGGGTCGTCGTGAGCTGGCCCTGCTACACCTTCTATGCCCTGTTCTCCTGCTTGCCTTGTAGAAGCACAGCTGCTGCGATTGCCTGAGGGGCTCACCATGACTGGAGGGACATACGGCTGCACCGTCTGCTGGCTCTGTTGTTCCGCCAGGCGTTGGTCCACCCGTCGTTCGACCTCCTCTTGCATCCTTATCTCCTGCAGGGCGACCCTCTCCTTGAGACATCTTAATTTTGCCTCGGTATCCCTCTTGCTCCTCATCCGACTCTTGTAAGTGTGGCTGTCCTCTTGAAATCCGTATTTCCAAGCAACCACGCCTTTTCCTCATGTTTGTCCTGGATGCTCGGGATTCTGTAGTGCGAGCGTAAGCTCGTCCTTCTCTCTGTCAAGCTGGAATGTTCCCTGAGCAGACGCCTCCACTGCTTCCGTAAGTTGGCTAGCTGCTTCGCAGATCGCATTGCCGAATATAAGGGAGCCATCAGTGGGATCGAGTGCTCCACCATGAGCATAGTACCAATTTCTAGAACGTTTAGGCCAGTTCGTTGTGGCCGGCTCAATACCCTTTTCTATCAACCCGGTTTCCAGTTTATCCCACTTGGGGATTGCCTTCTTATAGCCACCTGACCCTAGCCAGTGATGGTACTACTTCTTAGCGGCATTGGCTTTATTCTTTGCTATTTGCGTTTACCCGTGCTCGGAGGTCTTGTATGTGACAAACGCATCCCAATGATCCCTCAGCTTCGTTAATTTGTCGAAATCAGGTGTCAAACCCTTCAGGACATATTTCTTGTACAGAGTTGACTTGTACTTCTGGACTGTTCAACCATTTTCTTCATCGTCCATTCTTTCAATCTTGGCTGATCTGCCTCAGGGACCGTGAAGGTCTCGAGTATGGTGGTCCACAGCATAGCTTTCTCTGTATATGGAAGATAACTGTCGCCATCCTCTGCTGACCTTGATTGGCGCCAGTGCACTGTGCTAATGGGCACATGATCCCTCACGACCCAACCACTATGTCCCACAAACTTCCGTAGTATACCGGCTGAGGCTACTGGTTCGCCGTCTGGGGCCATTTCACTAATAATGTGCCTGCCCTCTAGCTTCCTCGCGGCACCTCGTTGTCCGCGTGCCCTCTTCTCTCCAACGGCCGGTTGCCTTTTACTTTCCTCTTGGTTTGTGCCCTCGTTTCCCTCCTCGTTTAGGTATTGGTTGGGGTCCTCTGGCTCCTCATCCGCCCAATATTGGCTGTTGCCCTCTGCAATCTCGTCCATGAGGATCTGTTCATCATCGCGATCTGCCATCTATTCGTAACATTAACTAGTACATATCAACTAAGAGTATATTGTTATACATATATTGACATTGTTGAGAAATACGTACGATAACCAGTTAATTAATTGTTATACATGCAACCTACGTACATATGTCATATATATATACACACACCAGGGAATTAATGACACTTGTCTTAGTTTTGCTTGGAGTTATTGGTGCCACTTACGCTTGAGCGACGACGGCGGTCAGCAGCTATTAGAAAAAAATTAAATCACTATTGAAAAATGTAAAAAGATGTGCAATATTATATGATTAATCTGTTGCAAACAATTTGGTACATCTATGATTAATCTACACATCATGCTTGCATATCTGCATTGAAAACATATATGCATATCTGCATATCTCGGTCACGTTCCATCGTTCGGTCATATTCGACTAGAGACATTGGTTTCGTGTGATATGGGTGATCTATAGTGATCTATGTGTGATATGGGTGATCTAAAGAACTATTACTACAATAAATGTATTTTAATTGAACCTTTAAGTTAGTCCTCCTTTTAGTTGGCTCACATTGATGCAATTTGTTCCATACATACATATGAATGAATAAAGACAGAGGAAATATACACATGGTTGTGGAGAATAAGGGTACCGGGTACCCACGCGGCCTCCACATTCTATCGTTCGTTCGTTCGTTCGTTCTATCGTTCATTCGGTTGTTCGTTCTATCGTTCATTCATTCTATCGTTCTATCGTTCGTTCGGTCGTTCGTTCTATCGTTCGTTCGGTCATTCATTCTATCATTCGGTCACGTTCATTCTATCGTTCTATATATCGTTCACGTTCTATCGATCTATTGTTCGCGTTCGTTCACGTTCTACCGCTCACGTAGCGTGGGGGGACGGCTGCGCTGTGGAGTACGGGTGACGCCGCGGGGTGGCGTTCGGGTGGCGCGAGGTGGCAGCCGTGGTGGCGCGGGGTGGCGGTGGCAGGGTGGCGGCGGCAGGGTGGCGACAGCCGTGGTGGCGCGGGGTGGCGGCGGCCGTACTGGTGGCGCGGGGTGGTGGCCGGGTGGCGCGGGGTGGCGGCGGGGTGGTGCGGGGTGGCGTGGGTTGGCAGCGGCGTCACGGCTTGCCGGCTGCAGCGCGAAGTGGCGTAGGGATTGGCGGCCGCATGCATGGCGGCGGTGTTCGGTCGTTGCGGCGGCATGCATGGCGACGGCGGCCACGTGCGGATGCGATCGAGAGAGATCGAGGAAAACGAGACATAGATCGACAGAGGAGAGATCGGCACAAACCTCGGCCGGGTGGCGTGGTGAGGTCGGCGATGACGTACGGCGGCGGAGACGACGAAGACGACGGCGGTGGCAAAGGCGAACGATCGGCGTTGAGAATGAAACGGCTAAGTATGGATCCGGAGAAGACGATGCGCACAGCTATTTATAGTCGGGATCTTTAGTCCCAGTTGGTGGAATCAACCAGGACTGAAGAAATCTTTAGTCCCGATTGGTGGAATCAACCGGGAATATCTTTAGTCCCGGTTGGTTAACAACCGGGACCCGGTTGATTCCACAAACCGGGACTAAAGATAATTTCCCGCTGTTTTCAAAATATCTTTTTGTCTCGGCTATGTTTAACAATCGGGACAAAAGATTAAAACATTTAAATAGTTTAAAACTATTATTAAATATAAATAATCACATATAATTAACATATGACCTATTTAAATAGTTTAAAATTGATATTACATTTAAAATATATATATAATTAATATATGACCAATTTAGATAGTTTAAATCTTCTATTACATTTCAATAATGATTTATAATTAAAATATAACCAATTTAAATAGTATTATACTATCTAATAACATATGACCTATTTAAATAGTTTAAAATTGCTATTACATTTAAAAATATTTATAATTAACATATGACCAATTTAGATAGTTTAAATGTTCTATTACATTTCAAAAATGATATATAATTAAAATATAACCAATTTAAATACTATTTAAATAGTATTAAACTATCTAATAACATATGACCTATTTAAATAGTTTAAAATTGATGTTACATCTAAAAAATATATATAATTAACATATGACCAATTTAGATAGTTTAAATCTTCTATTACATTTCAAAAATGATATATAATTAAAATATAATCAATTTAAATACTATTTAAATAGTATTAAACTATCTAATAACATATGACCTATTTAAATAGTTTAAAATTGATATTACATTTAATATATATATATATAATTAACATATGACCAATTTAGATAGTTTAAATCTTCTATTACATTTCAAAAATGATTTATAATTAAAATATAGCCAATTTAGATACTATTTAAATAGTATTAAACTATCTAATAACATATGACCTATTTAAATAGTTTAAAATTGATATTATATTTAAAAAATATTTATAATTAACATATGACCAATTTAGATAGTTTAAATGTTCTATTACATTTCAATAATGATATATAATTAAAATATAACCAATTTAAATACTATTTAAATATTAATAATCATATGTACATAACATATGACCTATTTAAATAGTTTAAAATTGCTATTACATATATAATTGTATTAGTAAAAAACACAAACATTGCATGGCCTTGAATACATTATAAATAATTTGTATCGTCCATACAACAACCTATGTCACTATTTTCCTCACGTATTTTCTCCTCACTAATGTTCCTTCCCTATGATCGTTGCGTGAGTAAGGGGTGTCCTCCTTTGATAGGAGGATGCTCGGGTCAACCGTCACCGCAAACAGAGGTTGCCCGTCAAACTGATCGTAATCTTCGTCAGTCTTATCCTCGACTCCGACGATTTTCCTTTTGCCTGGGAGAACCACGTGGCGCTTTGGCTCGTCAGGTCCTTTACCCTTCTTTGGTTTGCTAGACATGTCCTTCACGTAGAAAACTTGTGTTACGTCATTGGCTAGGACGAATGGTTTGTTTGAGTATCCAACCTTGCTTAGGTCAATCGTTGTCATCCCACTGTCATCAATTGTTATGCCTCCACCAGTAAGCCTAACCCATTGGCATCGAAACAGAGGTACCTTCAGGGGTCCGTGGTCTAGTTCCCATATGTCCTCGATGACACCGTAATACGTGCTAGTTGCACCATCATATGTCATGGCGTCAATATGAATAGCAAGTTCTGGTTTGTGCTCTTTCTGTCTTGGGCTCTTGTGTAAAATGTATACCCATTGATTTCATATCCTTGGAATGTCGATATCGAGCAAGAAGGCCCCCTTGCCAAGAAGGCTAGTTGTCGGTCAATGGTTTCGGTACCCATTAGATGTTGTCGTAGCCAAGCGGGGAAAGTATCGATGTGATGACGTGTAATCCACGCATCAGACTTGCCGATGTTTTTTGAGCGAACAATCGTCAGGTGCTCCTCGATGTAAGGGGCCACCAACGAAGATTGTTGCAAAACCGTGAAATGTGCTTTACGGAATAAATCGTTGTCCACAGTCATTATTGCTTTCCTTCCAAGAGTCCCCTTTCCCCGTAGTCTCCCCTCATGGCTTGATTCGGGTACCCCGATTGGATGAAGATCTTCAATAAATTCTACGCAGAACTCAATGATCTCCTCTATTCCATAACCCTTGGCGATGCTTGCTTTCGGACGAGAACAGTTACAAACGTATTTCTTTAGAACGCCCATGTACCTCTCGAAAGGAAACATGTTGTGTAGGTACACAGGACCGAGAATACTGATCTCTTTCACAAGGTGACATAGAAGATACGTCATTATATTGAAGAATGACGGTGGAAAGATCATCTCAAAGCCAACAAGACATTGGACCACGTCATCTTGAAGGGTTGTTAAACTGTCTGGATCGATGATCTTTTGCGAAATTGCGTTCATGAAAGCACATAGCTTTGTTATTGTTCCCCGGACATTATCAGGAAGGATACCACGAATTATAACAGGAAGCAGTTGTGTCATCAACACGTGACAGTCATGAGACTTTAGGTTTGTGAACTTCTTCTCCTTCATGCTTATTATTCTCTTTATATTCGAGGAGTATCCAGACGGTACCTTGATGCTCTCCAGGCATTCAAACATACTTTCCTTCTCTTCCTTGCTTAGGGTGTAGCTTGCAGGACTCAAGTAATGGCTTCGTTTATCCTTCGGTTCCGGGTGAAGGTCCTCGCGTTGTTGCATATGCTTGAGATCATTACGTGCTTCAAGTGTGTCTTTCGACTTCCCATATAAACCTAGGAAGCCTAATAGGTTGACGCAAAGGTTCCTACTGAGGTGCATCACATCGATTGCATGCCGAACGTCTAAGACATCCCAATAGGCTAACTCCCAAAAAATAGACTTTTTCTTCCACATCGCCGCGTGACCATCTTCGCTCTCTATAGGTTGGCTGTCAGGTCCCTTTCCAAATGCTACTTTCAGATCTTTCATCATAGCAAACACGGCTTTTTCGTTGCGATGTTTAGGCTTAGTACGATGGTCTGCCTTCTGTTCGAAATGCTTGCCTTTTTTTCGTACAGGATGGGTTGCAATAAGGAATCGACGATGGCCCATGTACACAACCTTCCTATAGTGTTTCAGATACGTACTTTCAGTTTCATCCATACAATGGGTGTAAGCCTTGTACCTCTTGTTTGACTGTCCAGATAGGTTGCTAAGTGCAGGCCAATCGTTAATGGTCACGAACAGCAACGCTCATAGGTTAAATTGCTCCTGTTTGTCCTCGTCCCACACGGGGACACCTTCTTTGTTCCACATCAGAAGTAGATCCTCAACCAATGGTCTTAGGTACACATCAATGTCGTTACCAGGTTGCTTTGGGCCTTGAATAATAATTGGCATCATGATGTACTTTCGCTTCATGCATAGCCAAAGGGGGAGGTTGTAGATACACATGGTCACAGGCCAAGTGCTATGGCCGCTGCACATCTCTCCAAATGGATTCATGCCATCTGTACTTAAACCGAACTTTACGTTTCGGGCATCCTCTCCAAAGTCTGAAAATGTTCTGTCGATGTTTCGCCACTGCGACCCGTCGGCGGGGTGTCTCAGCATCCCGTCTTGTTGACGTTCTTCTGCGTGCCAGCGCATCATGATAGCATGCTCTTTGTTCCTAAACAAACGTCTGAGTCGTGGTATTATAGGGAAATACCACATCACCTTAGCAGGAACTCTCTTCTTTGAAGGTTGTCCGTCCACAACACCTAGATCATCTCGTCTAATCTTGTATCGTAGTGCTTTACAAACTGGGCATGCTTCTAGGTTCTCGTACTCCTCACTGTGATAGAGGATACAATCGTTCGGACATGTGTGTATCTTATGTACTTCTAGTCCTAGAGGGCATACCACCTTCTTAGCTTCGTACGTTGTTTCGGGCAATGTTTCCCTCCGGAAGAATGTTCTTGATGAGTTTCAATAACTCGCCAAATGCCTTGTCATTCATACCATTTTTGGCCTTCCATTGCAAGAATTCTAGCGTCGTACCCAACTTTTTGTGCCCCTATTCGCAACGTGGGTACAACGAAATTTTGTGGTCCGCTAACATACGGTCCAATTTTTAGACCTCCTTCTCACTTTCGCAGCCGTCCTTTACGTCCCGCAACATTTAACCAAGATCATCTACAGCGTCGTTATCTTCAACAGCTCCGTCCGCCTCGCCTCCCGGATTTTCTTCAAATCCACCGTATTGATGAGCCCAGTCCGGAATATTCTCGTCTTCTACTTCATCTTCTTCCATTGTAACCCCTAGCTCTTCGTGCGAGGTCCAACAATTATATCCAGGCATGAATCCAGACTCAAACAAGTGCGCATGAATAGTTCTTGAAGATGAATACTCCTTCTGGTTACTGCATTTTTTGTATGGACAACACATGAAACTATTGTACTTGTTAGCATTGGCCACATTCAAAAAATAATGCATGTCTGCAATAAACTCTTTCGATCTTCGGTCTGCGGTGTACATCCATTGCCGATCCATCTATACATCAAATAGTCCAATGTTACTAACGAAATCCACACAATTGAAACTAATTAAATAATCATATAAAAATTTAAAACATCATGATTTAAAGAGAAACTAATTTTTAGAAAAGAGCTACCAAGATGGCGACGAGAAGGAAGAGAAGTTTATAATTATTTTTAAATTTTTATTAAAGTGCTAACCATATTTTCTTATTGTACGAACAGTATTTCTAGCTATATTACATATTTTTCAATTACCTTTGTTTTCTACTTTTTTTACAAATAATTATACAATAATTTTACAATAGTCCCACATATTATTGTTTTTTATGGTTTGTTAAGTTGAAAACATATCTTTAACGATTTATACTTTTTTCTAACTATTTTATTAAACTAACTTAGTTTTCAATTCTTTTATCTTAGTTTTCTATATTTTTTCTCGGTCATCTCTTTTATAACATATGTATCCAAATTTTCTAATTTCAAAATCAACCTAATTTTGCCAACATATGTATCCAAATTTTCTAATTTCAAAATCAACCTAATTTTGCCTACACATATTTTCTCTCTCATCATTTTGCATAAATCTTATTGGAGACAATATTTTATAGAAACAAAGCTATAAATATAATATGCTAAGCATACATTATTACAGAATGGATTTTCTAATCTTTTCGATCTCTCCGATTTGTATATTATCACCAAAACAATTTTTTCAAAAATTTCTGCAGCACCTCCCTTCTTCTTTCTCCTCTTGGCAGTAATGGCTCGGGCTGTAGGAAGAGGAAGATGTATAAAAAGGTAGATCACTTTAGTCTCGGTTAATAACACCAACCGGGACTAAAGATCTAAATCATCTTTAGTTCTGGTCTGTGTTATCAACCGGGACTAAAATGAGGATCTATAGTCCCGGTTGATGACATCAATCGGGACTAAAGATCCCCGGCCCCCTGACACCAGCCTGACACGGTCGGCGAAGATGTGAACCGGGACTAAAGATGATCTTTAGTCCCTGTTGGTAATACCAACCGGGATTAAAGATTATCGTGACCAACCGGGAATGAAGATTATCGCGACCCGTTATACTTTTTAACTGGGACTAAAAATGATCGTTAGTCCCGGTTTCTATTTGAATCGGGACTATTCCAGTTTTTTTATACCGACCAAAGATTAGTTCTCCAGTAGTGATAGGAAATCTTATTTCAATATTTAGTACCAACCATGTAATGCAATTAGTTCCAATTTGAGCTCTGTTGCAAGACATGCATACAAGACTACGTACGTTAGTTTATTCCTTTTTTTCCTTTTCGTGTATTTTTAACAGATCAATGGAAAAAAAAGATCAATCTTTATCTTCCATTTCTTTTTTTTTTTGAGAAATTTATCTTTCATTTCAGTCTGCATCTCCAAAACCACGAAATAATGGTACGATGGTCAATTGGTCAAAACACTAGGAGTAAGTCGTACACATCTCAATCAGATATAGATTTACGTTTCCGAAGTTTTTGTGGAGCAGTTTGCGAAATACAAAAATGCATTAACGTCCAAATATCTTTGGCTCCGAGATCCTTGATCCGGATTCTCCCCTACATTACTGCATTGAATCCTTGATCTATACTACTCCCTCCGTTTAATATTATAAAGCGTTTGACTTTTTTCTAGTCAAACTTTATTAAATTTGACTAAGTTTGTACAAAAATTTAGCTAGTATTGAATATATTTTGATAATGTGTCTGTTTTGGGTTAGAGTTACCACTATATTTTTCTATAAACTTGATCAAAACTAAAAAAAAAAGTCAAACGATTTATAATATAAAATGAAGGGAGTAGTATTTAATTTGGGCTATTATTCCATGTGTAATTTCAAATGTCAGATTTGACTATAGTCGATCTGTACAATCAGATCTATCTAATTGACTTGGAATAAGTCTACATAACCCTTCAAACTATAGCAGGTTGACTATTTAACCCCCAAACTCTCGAACCAGGTATTCTATCCCTAACCTTTCCAATATCGTTTCCTCAACCCCTTAAGATGGTTTTGCATGACGGTCTTTCCATTGTGGCATGCTGCGCTGGACTTTCTTGTAGCATTGGAGCGGGTTGATATGCGGGACCCACTTGTAATTGAGATGAGCGACTAGCCGGTTCTCGTCAAGATCATCACCTCGTCGTCTAGTTCACCAAATTGAGAGACAGCAAAACCCAGAACAGAGAAATAACTAGCTTAGCAAAGGATGCAAGACGGTTCTCGTCTGCCTTTTAAAGACCCTTGGGTTCACTCCTCTCACTTACAAACCGATCCCGCCCATCACCTCACTCCAACACAACTAATTATGGTCCAGCTCAACAGGCTAACATGGCAAAACCACCTCTGGGGTTAAGTAAATGGTATTGAAAAGTTTAGGGGTAGAATACCTGATTTGAAAATTGATAGGTTAAGTAGTCAACATATGTGATAGTTTAGGGGTTATATAGAGTTATTCCAATTAACTTTGATGGTATAAACTTTGCTGAATTTAAACCAAAGCTATTCAAACTGTTTAGTTGTAAATACTCCCCCATTCTAAAATATAAAAAACTTTACATTATTTTCAAAATGTATTAGGCATCCATATAAACAGATACATCTTGAAAAAACATGTAGAAATCCTTATATTTTGGAACGGAGAAGATATAACCTAGCATATTCCAAAATTAAACGGATTAACCAGGCAAATGTTTTATGAGAAAATTCCTTCTATGCCCCTGAAAGTTTAGCCAATCCTTTCTACACCCCCGAGTTTTGTCCACTCTCTTGTATGCTCCTGAATGTTGGTTTTGATCTCTTTCATACTCATTCCATTAGTTGACCGTTAGTTGACTGTTTAATTCCTATGAAAAATACCATTTTGCCCTTAGACATGAAGGAAACATGGATATTGTAGACTAGCTATATTGTTGGAAGTGTATAATTTTGTTATATAAGACTACTATATTCATGATTTTATTGTACAAGGTATTATTTATGGCAAAGTTTATTTTTACATAATGCATAAAAATTAGAGTTAATATTCGTTTACTTATTAAAAGAGTATATGTAACATTTTTATGGTAGTTCAACATATTTTTTTCATGTTGTATATATTATATAGGAATGCATTCCAAAATTATGTTTATCATTTTCAAAAAATGCTACACATAATTTTTTAATATATATTAAAATTTCTATGTATAACAAACTTATGAATATTATGGTCACACAACAAATTTATATACTTCCAACAATATAGTCCACAAATTTCTACATATTCCTCACATATTGAAGGGTAAAATTGATTTTTCTACACCTATTAAACGGTCAACTAACGGTCAATTGACAGCAAGGGCATGAAAGGGATCCAAATCAAAATTTAGAAGTATACAAGAGAGAAAAAAATTCAGAAGCATAGAAGCGATCGGCTAAAATTTTAGAAGTATAGAAGGAATTTTCTCATGTTTTATTGTGGAATTTCATATTGTGTTCTGCATGCAGTGCCTGAGCAACCCGATGACACCACTGTACAGCGGCGGCGTCATCAAAAACAGCGAGTTCAACGTAGGCCTGACGGACTGGACCGTGCCCTGGGGCGTCCAGGCCACCGTGAACAGCTCGTCGTCCGGCAACAAGTTCGCCGAGGCGCGAACCGACAGCCAGCCGTCGCGCACCGTGTACCAGATGGTCCAGATGCAGCCCAACACCCACTACTCCCTCTCAGGTAAAGCTCCCAAATGTGTAAAAAATGTTGTTTGCGTGCGACATGTAAGCTGTTTTGACACCATTAGATTGTTGTGTTGTGTGTGACATGTTTGCTGTTTTGACGCCATTGTATTGTTGTGTTGTGTGTGTGGCCGTGCAGCGTGGTTGCAGGTGTCAGCCGGCACAGCCAACGTGAAGGCGGTGATGAGAACTCCCGATGGCCAGTTCGTCGCCGCCGGCGCCACCGTCGCCAAGTCCGGCTGCTGGAGCATGGTCAAGGGCGGCATGACGTCCTACTCCCCCGGGCAAGGCCAGCTCTACTTCGAGGCCGACGTAGCGGTGGTCATCTGGGTGGACAGCGTCTCGCTGCAGCCGTTCACCTTCGACGAGTGGGACGCGCACCGGCAGCAATCCGCCTGCAAGGCGCGGCGGAGCGCGGTGAGGGTGGTGGCGAGGGGAGGACCCGACGGCGCGCCGATGGCGAACGCCACGGTGACCGTCGAGCTCGTCCGCCCCGGCTTCCCCTTCGGCAACGCGATGACCCGGGAGATCCTGGACAACCCGGCGTACGAGCAGTGGTTCACGTCGCGGTTCACGGTGGCCACGTTCGAGAACGAGATGAAGTGGTACGCTACCGAGTGGAGCCAGGGCCACGAGGACTACCGCGTCCCGGACGCCATGCTCGCGCTCGCCAAGCGGCACGGCATCAGGGTGCGCGGCCACAACGTGTTCTGGGATGACCAGAGCACGCAGATGGAGTGGGTGAAGTCACTGGCGCTGGACGACCTGAGGGCCGCCATGGACAAGCGGCTCAGGTCCGTCGTGTCGCGGTACGGCGGCGGCAGGGTGATCGGCTGGGACGTGGTGAACGAGAACCTCCACTGGAGCTTCTACGAGGGCAAGCTCGGCCCGGACGCGTCGCCGACGATCTACCACCAGGTCGCGGAGATCGACGGCGAGACACCGCTGTTCATGAACGAGTTCAACACCGTGGAGCAGCCAGTGGACATGGCGGCAATGGCCAGCAAGTACGTCGCCAAGATGAACCAGATACGGTCCTTCCCCGGGAACGGCGGCCTGAAGCTTGCCGTCGGGCTCGAGAGCCACTTCGGCGTCACCCCAAACATCCCCTTCATGCGCGCGACGCTGGACACGCTTGCGCAGCTCAAGCTCCCCATCTGGCTCACCGAGATCGACGTCGCCAATGGAACAAACCAGGTAATAACAAATTGTGTGACATCTTTTTCATCATCAAGATTTCATTTAAGCAAATGAAACAACAATGTAGTGTTCTACGTACGTGCAGGCGCAGCATTTGGAGGAGGTGTTGAGAGAAGGGTACGGGCACCCGAACGTGGATGGCATGGTGATGTGGGCGGCGTGGCACGCCACGGGGTGCTACGTGATGTGCCTGACGGACAAGGGCTTCAAGAACCTCGCCGTAGGCGACGTCGTCGACAAGCTCATCGCCGAGTGGAGGACGCACCCCGCGGCCGCCGCGACGGACGCCGACGGTGTGGTCGAGCTGGACCTCGTGCACGGCGACTACAACGTCACGGTGACCCACCCGTCGCTTGTGTCGTCCGCCGTGCGTACGCTGACCGTGGACGCATCGACGTCCATGTCGGAGAACGCCATAGACATCAGTATGTAGGATTGTTGACGAGGAAAATTAGTGCTCCTCGAATCACAAGGAGAATACATCGTCAGGGACTATGTAGTAGTTATCATTCTAGAGTCAGTCACAACAGAATATTTGAGGTGGAGAATAGTTGATGTAGAGTTTATACTCACATGGGTGGTAATCCCCACCCTCTCGCTAAATCCCTCTCCTGCCTATCCCCTTCCCTTTCGCTGTTTGGATATTTAGACAATGGAATAGAATAGAAAACCATTTCGTCCTTTGCTCAACGAGCTACAACCAATTATTATACCAAATCATTCAGAACGAGTGTATCTCAAAGAAAACATTTAAAAAACACTTCCAAACATGAAGCAAACACAAAGTTAAAAACGTCAACACAAGATAAAAAGTACATAATTATTGGATTCTATTTGTGCACCTTCATCCGAAGTTGACAAAGAGCTGCATGACAGTTGTCACAAGATTACGACATGCAAACTTCAAAAGCTTGTTATCTTCATCATACTTTTGTAGTAATGCCCAAGATCGGAGCTAATAAGTTGCCCTGAAAAGAACCTGCATATAGGATAAGAATGGTGATTTATCAAAAATCATATCATTCCTGCTCAACCATAGAGCCCAACATATGACAGATGCTCCTACGAGAATAAGTTTCCTGATTTTTTTTATCAACCCCCACAAGCCAACATCCAAAGATGTGAGAAATACTATGTGGGGGTATAAACCAGAAGAAAATTGTACAGCCCTCCAAAGGAATTTTGCCAAATGACATTCCATAAAAAGATGTTGAATAATCTCATTTTTGATACAGAAATGACATTTCAAACTATCATTCCAATTTCTCCTAGCCAAATTGTTCTTTGTTAACACAACTCCCTTAAGTAGGTACCACATAAAGATCTTGATCTTAAGAGGTATCTTAAGTTTCTAGATAATCTTATTCCTCTCAATATAATTATTATTTATTAAAGCCAAGTACACAGAACGAACGAAGAACTGACCATTTTGATGAAAATTCCATCTAAATATATCACTTTTATCCGTCAATTGAATATGCACTAATGACGCACACAAATTATGCCGACTAGCCAGATTCTGACCAACTAAAGCTCTCCTAGAAGAGATATTCAGCGAAACGGAACACATAACATTTGCAATAGAAGAATTTCTCTTTCGAACTATAGCATAAAGAGACGGGTACTTGTCCTTAAAGGTATAATTACCTATCCATTTGTCCTCCCAAAATCTAACATGTTCACCATTATTCATAATCCAGGAACCCATGTTTAAGAAAGTACTCTTAACTTCTATAAGACTCGACCAAGAATGGGAATCCCCTTGTTTTCTAACAACTTGACATATTGATTGATTATTAAAATATTTCCTTTTTAGTAAGTCCCGCCAAACACCTTGCTCATTAATTAACTTAAACAACCATTTACTCAAAAGACATTTATTCTGAACTTCCAAATTATGAACTCCAAGACCCATCTGATCTTTAGGTTGGCATATAATGTCCCATCTTGTAAGTCTATACTTCTATTTATGATTATCTCCTTGCCAAAAGAAGTGCTATCTATAATAATCAATTTTTTAAGAACCCCTTTTGGAATATCAAAAAAATATATCATAAACATAACTAAACCTAAAAGCACGGAGTTAATCAAAACCAATCTCCCTCCTACTGACATATGTTTACCTTTCCAACTACTAAGTTTTTTTTCAATTCTTCGCTCAATTGTTTTCCAATCTTTATTACTAAGCTTTCTAAAATGCATCGGAATGCCAAGATACCTGATAGAAAAAGCACCAAGATTACAACCAAAAATATTGGAATATTGTTCTTGACAATTCTAAGCCTGACCAAAACAAAATAATACACTTTTGTGAAAATTTATTTTCAGGCTAGATAGCTTTTCAAAAGCAGATAGTAACAACTTCAGATTCTTTGCTTTTTGTAGATCATGGTCCAAAAAAGAATAGTATCATCTGCATATTGCAAAATAGATAAACCATCATCCACCAAATGTGGAATTACCTCGCTAATTTGACCATCATCTTTAGCCCACTTAATTAAAATAGCTAGCATATCAACCACTATATTAAAAAGAATTGAAGACAAAGGATCCTCTTGCCTTAACCTCTTATGAGTCTGAAAATTAGCACCAGCTTGGTCTTTACTTTTATGCCAACATGACCACCTTGGATGAAAGAAGCTATCCATTGACACCATTTCGGTGAAAAGCCTTTCATCCTTTGTGTTTGTTGAACAAAAGCCCATTTCACCTTCTCATAAGCTTTCTCAAAGTCAATCTTAAAAATCACCCCACTTTTCTTTTTGCGATGCAATTCATGTATAGTTTCATGTAAAATAACAACCCCTTCCATAATATTTCTCCCATGAATAAAAGTTGTTTGAGTCGGACTAATTACTTTTTGAGCAACTCCAATAATCCTATTAGTAGCATAAAAATTTTAAAACTGACATTAAGTAAACAGATAGGCTTATAGTATTGAATTTTCATAGCCTCCTTACACTTAGGCAGAAGAATAATAGTACCAAAGTTAAGTAAAAATAAAGGCAAAGAACCACTATGGAAGTCTTTAAATAATTCTAACAAATCTGATTTAATAACATTCCAAAAAACTTGGTAAAACTCAGCTGGAAATCCATCTGGACCCAGAGCTTTATTATATTCCATTTGAAAAATTGCATCTCTAATTTCGTTCTCGGTAAAATCTTGTGTTAATACACCATTTTCCAGTTGAGATACTTGAGGAATATCATTTGTTTCACTCTCATCAAGCTCTAACACAAAATTATCAGGAGGACCAAATAGACCTTTGTAATAAGTGGTAATATGCGATTTTAAATTCACATCACCATTTATTAATTGATCACCATCTTGTAATTGAAAAATTCTTATTTTTTCTATGCTTGCTGTTCATGACTAAATTAAAATATTTAGTATTTGAATCACCTTCCAAAATATCTTTAGTCTTAGCTCGTTGATACCACTTGATTTCCTCTTCTCTCAAAAGAGAAGATAATCTATTCCTCCAATAGTATCTAATATCAAGTTCCTCCTGAGTTAATACATTGGTCTCGGCCTTTTTGTCAAGCAAATCCAGATTATCTAACAACACCTTCTTCTCTTTTTTTATAAATACCACTTGTGTGCTTAGCCCAACCCCTCAAATGTTGTCTTAAACGATGTATTTTTGCCTGCCAACGTTCTATTGATGTATTACCTTCATCTACACTAGACCAAATCTCCTTAACCATATCAACAAAACCATTCGTAGTAGCCAACCTAATTCAAACTTAAAACTTTGTTGACCATTACACGGTGATGAAGAATTTGTATTTAAAAGTAGAGGAGTATGATCCGAAATATCTCTATTTAGGGCAAACACTGAGGAAAGCAGAAATTTATTCTCCCACTCCGTCGACATTAACACCCTATCTAGTTTCTCATACGTTGGGTTTGCTAGATTATTAGCCCATGTAAAATTCCTCCCAGACATCACTAACTCCCTAAGGCTCAGTCCATCTATAATTGCATTAAAAAGGAAAGGCCATCTATCATCATAATTGTCATTATTCTTTTCAACAGGACTATGCAAGATATTAAAATCACCACCAATAAGAATTGCTAAGGTTTCATGACTACACAAACTTACTAATTCAGCAAGAAATTGATCCTTAAACTTATTCTGAGCCAGCCCATAAACCAACATTAAAGCCCATTAAAATTATCTACTTTGTTACATAAGTGAAACTTTATATAAAAATCACCCTCATCTATTAAACTAATATTAGCATTTTGTAAATTTATTCCTAGTAACATACCACCAGCCCTCCCTCTAGGAGGTTTGCAATGCCACAAAAAATCTTTACCGGCACAAAGATTTTTAAGGGCAACAGAAGCAGAATCTTTTCTAACAGTCTCAAATAATGCAATAAAATCAAGTTGATGTTCCTTAATAAGATCAGAAATAAACTTATGTTTTTTTGGGTCTTTAAACCCATCACAATTCCAAAAGATTCATTTCATAAAAACTACTTTATAAACATTTTATTTCCTTTTACCTTTTTACCCTTCTTTTTATTCAGAGAAGATAACATAGAATCCGAAGTGGTTTGTGGATTATTATCATAATCACCACTAGTATCCATCACCTCCTCCATAATATCACTACATAATTGTTGTAGTAAAGAAATATCTTCTAAATTATCTTCTATTAAATCACTTTCAAAATTTACATTAGAACTATGATTATTATGCAAACTTATATGATCCTTTAATCAAGATTTTTCCACACTCCTTAAGTCATTAATAGCATCATCTAAATTAACAACACTATTTGTAGCTATTACCCCAAGGTTTTTCAAGATAAGCAGAAATTTCATAATTAGAAAATTGTAAAAATGAAACATTATCTTGCAAATTACCTTTGGCCTTGTGGTTTCCAGGTTCCTATCAACCTTTAACTTCTCCGCCCTCTCTAAAACATGTTGATCACTATCACTCGCCTTCCTTTTACTCTTCCTGGATGGAGATAGTAACGCCTCTGGAATAGCAGATAACTTCTCTACTAAACTGTCCAGTGACTGAATTGACTCCACCATAGAAGTATCCTCCACTAAACCATCAAATTCTTCATCCGACACCGTCAAGCCATTTGACATAGGAACCAACATAATCTAGGTAGAAGGCAAAGAAGTAGCACCCTTCGCACTACATTGGCCATTAGCAACACCTTTGGCAGATTTAGCAAAATCTGATTCCTTACCCAAACCTTGCATCTTACTCTCATCTTCATTCTTTTCCTTATCCCTATCACCATCATTTTCCATATCCATGGGTTCAGGCTCATCAGGCCTATTTTCAGGCTCCACTCTAAAAGACAGCTCATACAAATAATTGCCAATGACCACATC
This sequence comes from Oryza officinalis, assembly GCA_008326285.1. Taxonomy (NCBI): domain Eukaryota; kingdom Viridiplantae; phylum Streptophyta; class Magnoliopsida; order Poales; family Poaceae; genus Oryza; species Oryza officinalis. The sequence continues at coordinate 17,226,164 of BDMV01000010.1, read as the reverse complement.
AACCACATTAGGAATTAAAGACAGATGAAGCACGAAAACTTGTAAACGAGCTATATCATACCTTCTAGTAAAATGCATATCAACCATTTTAGTAATGCCTAAAATAGAACCAACAGCCCAAATGATTAAGTATTCTCTTAGCTCAGAAGGTAACCCTTTGCACTAAACCCAAACCTTTGGAATCACATATTTAACCTCATTGCCAACCCCCCTTTCCGCTATCTGCATTTTAGTCTCACCAAACTTAGTATGCACTGGACCTCATTCCACCATGCGTTTTAATTCAGCAGCAGAAAGAAAAATAGTGCGAAAAGTATTGTCACCATTGTCATGAACCTCCCACTTCCATTTACCTGGAATTAACCTCTCCAACTCAGATATGACAGAATTCACTGACAGCTGTCCTCCAGTCACTTTGACCAAAGCTGCCTATGCTCATGCTTTAACTTCTGACCAACTAAAAAGGGATATGAAAAAAACCCAAACCATCCACTATATAACCACAAAGTTCAGCTGAAGGTTTATTATTTGATCTAAAAATTGGACAACGAGAACCTACGTGGTCCTCACTTTCACAAACCTCACAGTAGAACTTCGAAGAACATTCCTGCAGTGTGTGACCCTTTGTGTAACACCTATAACAATAAGGATTCTTGCTCGAACCTTTGCTCTCTACCTTTGATTTACCTTTCATAGTGTCAACCAGACACACAGTCATCCCTTGCTATCCATCATCTTGCTGCAACCCAGCTGACCTTGACGTTGCCGACGTACCACCAAAACGAACAATAGAACGAACATTGTCATTTGTAGTGATCGGCATTGTAGGCACAGCAAAAGGCGCCAACAGCACCACACCTCCAACTGGAGCAGAACCAAGAGAAGCCTGTCGCCAACCCAGCCACACCAGCCATAGCGCCAATCGAAGCATCCAAAACCCTAGCCAAAGTAGCCGGAAAGCCAGCCGTAGCTAGAGCTAGCGAAGCTCCAGATGGAACACCACCAAAAGCCAAAGTAGCAGCCAGAGCACCCGCCGAAGCGCCAGCCAGAGCGCCGCCAAACATCGGCATACTAGTCGGAGTTCCGCCGAAAGACGCCGGTGCTATTCCAGCCAAAGGACCTCCAACCGAGACAAAAGTTGGCGCAAATCCAGCAGCCAACGCATTAGGGTTGCCAACAATCGGTCCAGCTTGTGAACCAAAGCCATTATTCCATTGATTTTGATCAAAACGACCAGCGCCTTGTGCTCCATCATTGGACCGCCATCCTCCATTACTGTACCACCCCCTTCCACCTTGCCCTTGCCCATGGTGATAACCGCAACCACCAAAGCTCTGGCCTCCAAATCTACCCCTTCCAAACTGGCTTCTTCAACCATGAGGACCACTAGCTCCATATCTCGGGTGAAAACCCCGAGTAGCAAAACCTCCCTGGCTGCCAACACCTCCCTGGCCTCCACCTCCATGTCCCTGGAAGCGCTGGTTTCTCTCCATCGGAAGGGAAGCTACAGCGACATATGACAGAGGCGGCGCAGATTGAAAATGCGCCCTAACTTCACGACGCGAGGTTCCTGTTTTTGCGAAGAGAGAAACCAGGCCAGAGATGGGCCGAAAAGGTATTGCGGGCCTTAGTGGTGACAAAGGAGAAACAATTTGACAAGACAAATCCTTGAATGAAACCAAATTCAAATTTAAATTTGAAACCCCCGGAAGACTTGGAAAAGCTTCCAAATTGGATCTAGCAAGAACCATCACTGCCGGAGGAGGTCGAGGCCTCGCCGGAACGAAAGATGTCACCAGAGGGTACTTCTTGTTGCCTTGAATCGTTGAAGGGAAAAAAGAGTTTACCTCCCCTTGCAACGCCAACGAAACAACAGCTCCCAAAGTTCTCGGTGGAGAACATCTTGGCGACAAAAGAGGACCCCTCCATGGCTCCAAAGAAGACCGTTCCAAATGGGAATCATCATCATTAAGCTTCTGCAACACCGAAAAACGAGACCCCGACGAGGAACCAAACACATTAGGCAAAACCTCAACGGAATCCGACACACCATGGACCACCTTCGGCTGAGACGTCAATGCCGCCGCCACCTTCACCAAAGCAGACAACTTAGCACAAGCTCGAGCATCACGAGCTTCCCGAGACTCAGCTTTGGGAGACCGGATCGACGACAATGATCTAGATGGTGAAGCAGACACCGCCCACCCTAGCGCCAAGGTGAGGCGACGACGACCGTTTCCACCCTGACACTTCATCAAGCCATGGAAAATGTTACAGGTCTACCTCCGCTGTTTTGATAGTGGGTGGAATGGAAGGGATTGTCGTTGTTCCAAATTCAGAACATAGAGAATTCAGAGAACACCCAGAAGATTAATTAAGATAAAGTTCTAAAACATTCTAAAAACCGTACAGTGAAAAATCAGAAATGTTGAGAAAACAACACTTAATAATCTAGGAAACACAATCCGTAGGCCACGGTTCCCCTCTCACAAATCAAGATCAACCCTTAAGCAAATTTTCAAAATCCAAATCCAAATCGTAGAGAAAATGACCCAGGGTGGAATGACACATGTGGGTTGCGCCGCAATCCCGGCTGGCCGTAGTCCATCTAAACGAAGCCTTATATGGAGATTATTAACCGACACAAGGATAGCTAAACGAAAAATAAAATACGATAGCACAATAATATATCATGCATGGCACCAACTTATCGTCGAATTGAATAATTGTTTCGTGGCATATCGTAGAATCTCACTTTACACATAACGATCATGACTATAATAATCTTTTTCTTTTTGGCATTTATATGGAAGTTGCACACCCCAACAAACAGATAGTGGTGGATCGAGAGAATTTACACGTAGGTGTCAAGATGTATACACTGGTGTCATAACAAGTTGATTATGCTTAAACATAGTGGTACCTTAAATGTTGAAGTAGTTTTGTCATAGATTTTACCAAATGGAATTGCTAAACGTTTTTTTGGGTATTCTATAAATTTCTGAGCCATCAGATACACACCAAGGGGAAAATAAAATCACGCGCGGGGGCGGCTGATCAAACCCATGACCACGCCTACCAACTGAGCAAAATCACCGAGATTTCTTACTTATTACATGCAAGTTGCATATAAGGTATAAAATTTAGTTAGATGTAAGTTAAAGTATATTTACACTATATTTGTACTATAGTTATATTTAATATATTTTCACCCAACAAATTGTGGTCACATTTTTGGATATAGAGCCTTTACCGAAAATCATTGGGATAACCTAACAATAATGTTAATTGTTATCCTGTCAATATAGATCCGCCCCTACACATAAGAGCAAACTTTACAAGAATGTATCTCCTTTTAACACATTCTTAAGAGTCGCAACTTATGGTATACTGACATACCTCTGAAGATTCTTGCTGAAAACAAATCCTCCATGTGCGTGTGTACACCAGGATTTAAACCTAGTACTAGATATTGTGATCTTCCCAACTCCACAGCTTCCCCAACGATGTTATCCCTTCACTATAGTAATGTTATACTCGGACCACCTAACTTGCAGCAAATCTGAATAATAGACATCCAAATTTAACTCAAAATTAAATCTTCAATATTTTTTGTGACTAAACCCTTGGTCACTGAACACAGTAACAGAGAAATCTACGCATCTATGCCATTCTATTTCTCTGTGAACTAATTGCGCAGTACAAGCCTATAAATAACATCACTCACCTGCATGCGTCCACTCATCCAGCAACTGTTTCTCTATGTGTACCGTTTCTCTCGCTGATTGTGCTACCGATTCAAATCAAAATATCGAAAACAACGCACCATTTTTCGTAAATCGCAATAGTGCTAATTAATCCTGCAAGTCTATATATTCGCCTCTCTGCATAATTAACTGAATCGTCTTCGTTAGCAGTGAGAGTGACAGACGACACACAGAGGGCTTTCATGGAGAAAGTACTGGTGCTCTCCCTGATATATATTTCACTCTTCCAAGGTCAGCTGGTTTGTAAATTGTGTTGGTTTTAGTCGAATTCTGATTGAACGTTTTCGAAATGTGTATGGTTTTTTTATTTTTTGCATTGCCTTTGACCACATGATTTCATCTTGAGAAGTTGTTGAAGAATAATGTATGTCTGCTTGATGTAGGATGGGTGGTGCAATCTTTAGAATATGATCATACAGCAAGTATTGAGGCAAGTGATTTCGTTTAATTCTTCTCTTGATCTGTATATATCGCTCTTTTCTCAAACAGAAGCCTTATGTGAGACTATTGGCAAAATGTGCAAATCTGTGATTTTGTTAAACGTTTTTATCTCCGTCGTCTGTCAGATTTTATATTGCAAATCGATAATTTGTATTCTCGTCTTCCGCTATCTAAAAAAAATGATAATTTGTTTATTGAAATCAGTTGTTTTCTAGTTTTAAAATGTAAGGCTCTGGATCGTAGATCTGATGCAAGATTGACTGGGATGCCAAAATTGATTGGTTTTGCCAAAACTGCCAAAATTGGTTATGCCAAAATTGATTAGAGCTGGGCTGTTAAAAACCCGATTTTATTTTATTATTGCCAGGAAATTAATACCCCGAGTTAATTTGGTTCAATCAAAATCCAAATCACTCGACTATTTTGTAATAAATTGAAACATCTCTAATCAGTGAATAGGTCAACAAAAAGCAAAAGTTACGGCATTTGTGTCTATTGTGCTGTTGTGTACGGTTCAAAACTTGAAATTTTCTTTAGTTCAAGCAAAATTTGAAATGTTCAAACCAACATGCATTCATCTGCAGTGCCTTCGCGATCCGATGAAGCCGCTGTACAACGGCGGCATCATCCAGAACGGCGAGTTCAACAGCGGCCTCATGGGCTGGTCCACGCACCGCGACATCAAGGCCGGCGTGAGCAGCTCGCCGTCCGGCAACAAGTTCGCCGTGGTGCGGCGCGCCGACTCCCTCTCCGGCGCCGGAGCCGACGCCGCCGTGCCGTCTCGCAGCGTTTACCAGAAGATCCGGCTGCAGGGCGACACCCATTACACGCTGTCTGGTACGTGCAACTCGCACTCGAGTACATATGCATGCGGATTAATTGCGTGTGTGCTTGGTCACCGTCTTACGATCCGCGTCTCGCCGGCGCGCGCGCTGCAGCGTGGTTGCAGGTGTCGGCCGGCGCCGCGCACGTGAAGGCGTTCGTCAAGACACCCAACGGCGAGCGCGTCGTCGCCGGCAGCGTCTCCGCCCAGTCCGGCTGCTGGAGCATGCTCAAGGGTGGCATGACCGCCTACTCGTCCGGCCCAGGACAGATCTTCTTCGAGGTGACCCAACACGTACTACTACTCCAAATCGATGCACTTTCGTCGAACATATCGCCGGCGTTCCAGCCGTTCGATCGATCTCAACTTACATGTGTATATATGTTCGCAGAGCGACGCGCCGGTGGAGATCTGGGTGGACAGCGTGTCGCTGCAGCCGTTCACGTTCGACGAGTGGGAGGCGCACCGGCAGCAGTCCGCCGGCAAGGCGCGGAGGAGCACCGTCAGGGTGGTCGCCCGCGGCACCGACGGCGCACCCATGGCGAACGCGACGGTGATCATCGAGCTCCTCCGGACCGGTTTCCCGTTCGGCAACACGTTGACCAAGGAGATCCTGGACCTGCCGGCGTACGAGAAGTGGTTCACGTCGCGCTTCACCGTGGCCACGTTCGAGAACGAGATGAAGTGGTACAGCACCGAGTGGACCCAGAACAACGAGGATTACCGCGTCGCCGACGCCATGCTCAAGCTCGCCCAGAAGTACAACATCAAGGTCAGTCACTATACATACACCGAACCGTCTCACAACGTTCTGATACCAGCTCACCGTACGTACCGTGGTGAATTTTCGAAAGAAACCATTAATTACTAACCATACAATTTTTGTTGTTGTTGTTGTTGTTACAAATTGATGAAGATTAGGGGACACAACGTGTTCTGGAACGACCAGAACTCGCAGATGAAGTGGGTGACGCCGCTGAACCTGAACCAGCTGAAGGCGGCGATGCAGAAGCGGCTCAAGTCGGTGGTGACGCGGTACGCCGGCAAGGTGATCCACTGGGACGTGGTGAACGAGAACCTCCACTTCAACTACTTCGAGACCAAGCTGGGCGCCAACGCGTCGCCGATGATCTACCAGCAGGTCGGCCAGCTGGACCGCAACGCCATCCTCTTCATGAACGAGTTCAACACGCTGGAGCAGCCCGGTGACCCCAACCCGGTGCCCAGCAAGTACATCGCCAAGATGAAGCAGATCCAGAGCTACCCCGGCAACAGCGGCCTCAAGCTCGGCGTCGGCCTCGAGAGCCACTTCTCCACCCCCAACATCCCTTACATGAGGAGCGCCCTCGACACGTTGGCGCAGCTCAAGCTGCCCATGTGGCTCACCGAGGTCGACGTTGTCAAAGGACCCAACCAGGTGAAACCCGCACTGATGTCATTTTCCTGTCAGTGGCGTAGTCAAGCTTTAAATTTGAGGAGGGGCAACTTATCAAGCGATGGTAATCGAAAATAAAATTGTCCAACGATATGGGATAGTTTGAAGTCTTTCTTTGAATATTAGAAGATGTTTAAATAATAAACATCTTCTAATATTCAAAGAAAGACTTCAAACTATCTCATATCGTTGGACAATTTTATATATATATATATATCAACAATATCTCCATGATTCAAAAATTAAAGGCTGGAAGCCTAAACAAATTGGCAAACACATAAATTAGTTCTTGGTAGGCCGAATAATATGTGTAGCTTGTGAACTAAAAATAATTCACACTATTAACAGCTAGTACTAAGTTAGAGTGAAGAAATATAGCTTAGAGGGCGAATGAGGCAGAGGAAACCGGGCAAACAACCACAAGAAGCAAATACCTGAACGCAGTCAGGACTCGTGATTGACTATGCTGTGTGCAAAGTATATATATAGTCTCAATTGACTGTTCAAAACCTAGAATAGAAGTAGTAGTGTACAGCTGATCAAAAGCGCAAACTGAAGGGGGCTTATACAGCTAATCATGCAGATAATGGTGTGATTAGTAGCTCGTGTTTAAGAAAATGTTTTCCCAGGCCACTGTTTTCTGTAGTAGTGAAAAAGCGATACACCAAAATTTCACGTGTTTTGTATTGGACATGATCATCTAATTAAGAGTATATATGTTATATTTGCCCATGGTGAAATCAGGTGAAGTACTTGGAGCAGGTGCTGAGGGAAGGGTACGCGCACCCGTCGGTGAACGGGATGATAATGTGGGCGGCGTGGCACGCCAAGGGGTGCTACGTGATGTGCCTCACGGACAACAACTTCAAGAACCTGCCCGTCGGCACCCTCGTCGACAAGCTCATCGCCGAGTGGAAGACGCACAAGACGGCGGCGACGACCGACGCCGACGGCGCCGTCGAGCTCGACCTCCCTCACGGCGACTACAACCTGACGGTGAGCCACCCGTCGTTGGGGACGAATGCCGCCGTCCACGCCATGACGGTGGACGCCGCGTCGTCGGCGTCGGAGCACCTGATCGACATTAAGGTGTAGGAGAGTGTGACACGTACATGTCCTCGTGCTAGCGTACGTGGTCGATTTTTGGTTAACCAATTTTGTACTTCTCGTTTTTGCCTAGTAAATAATTGGATCACTTGGTTCAGCTCAATATATCTCAGTCAGTTACGCCTAGCCACTGCATTAATACCGTACCTAACTCTAAAACTTATTTATTATATACTAAAAGTATATAATAAAAATCCATTAAACTTACTACAAACATTTCTAAATCGTCACGTAAGAAAAAAACATTTTGCCCTTCAATTTTCACTTAACAGCGGATTCATTACTTTACAACATTAGATCTATTTTAAATTAAAAAAACAAAATCCCATCCTCATAAAATCCTCTCTGGCTCCCTCACGAGCCTCCTCTCCTCCTCATGTAAAGTACATATGTACGTACGTCCCTCCCTCTCACATCCTCTCTCTTCATTCCTTCAACAAACCTTGCTCACTTTGGCCTTGCTCACTTTGGCCTCCTTATTTTCTAGCTAGCAAATAATAAATATTCATTAAATATCGTCTATATTAGTATATATATTATATACTAAAAATTCATTAAACTTTCTATAAACGCTCTTAAGTCGTTATGTGAGACTCATGCAAATGCTTCTAAGCTGCCACGTGTGTCACACTCACTACTACAAAAATGCTTTTTCTGTATGACCGGTAAATTCCAGACGGGTCGTAAGTGGCGTCGCCTAAAAAAATGGTCCACCAGGGATCGGTCATCACCCGCACGGGATAATCTATTATCCCGTGCGGGCGTCTTAGCACGATCGCACGCGATAATCTTCATTATCGTGTGCGGTCTATTATCCCATGTGGGCCGCTTAACGCAACCGCACGGGATGATGCATGCCATATATTGCCCCCAGCCCGAACTTGCCCATTTAATCTCGACGTTTTCTCTTTCCTAAACTTGACAAAAATTAGGGGGAAAGGTTTTCAACCTCAAATATTTGCTTGGGATCCATATAAAAGGTGACATGCTTATTGTCCTCCATATTTGCTTCCATTTATTTCAATTTTTATCGGTACAATGCGATGAAATTTGCACTTTTTAAATGGAGTAGTGTAGGCATTATTTTATTTTTAGCTAACATATATTGTTTGCATGGCATGTTTTAAAAAGTATTTAGTTGTCCATGCCTTTTTAATGGATTCTTTGTTAGGTTTGCCTCCATTTATTTTAATTTTCATAAGATAAAAGCGAAGAATTTTTTCATTTTTGAAAATGGATTATTTTTTATTGATTAAATATATTGTTTGCATGTATAAATTTGAATAGTATTTAGTATTTAGTTTCTTCATTTATTTCAAATTTGCTCGGTGGAATGCGACGAATATACTAGTTTTGTAAATCTAGTAATTATAGTTAATTTTTATTTTTTAAATTAATGTTATTGGACTCACTAGTACACGAAGAGTAATATAATGTCCGTTTAAGTTGTATCGTTTTTTATATGATTTAATAAAGTTCAATTCAACTCATCAGAGATATGTTTTAGGAGATGGATCGGGCATGGATGTACGACACAAGAAGAACTTCTCCGGCGTTCTTGAAGGAAGCATCCAAATTTGATGATCAGACAAAGGCACATGCTTTGAGGGAGAACAGAAGGAACATTTTTTGTTCATGCTTTGATTGCAAGAACGAAAAGATGTTGCAAGACCCGAAGAAAAGTTTGGGGCACATTGTAGAGCGTGGATTTAAGGATGATTACAAGATATGGACTTGTCATGGGGAAGTCGTCGTTCGTAATAAAGAGGCTGATGTTTTTGCTTTGATGCGGGAGAAAATTTTATAATTGAAGACATGTCCCAGGGGACTATCCCGAAATTTGGTGGCTCTGGTATAGATGATGCAGATATTGATTTTGATCTGGAGGATACGTTGCGGCACGTTGAACCAGAAGATCCTAACTTTGACAAAAAAAAAGGATTGGACAATTGAAAAGCGTTGGAAAAAGCAATGAAGGACCTTTTTTACGACGAATTGAAAGGATGTGACAGGGACTATACGGTGTTGCGCTCTGTACTTGAACTACTCAGATTGAAGGCCAGACATGGATGGTCGAACACTAACTTCAACGATTTGTTGGATCTGTTGAGAGTTATACTTCTGAAGCCGAACTTGTTGCCGACCAACACATATCAAGCCAAGAAACTGATATGTTCATTATCTCTAGGTGTTCAAAAGATTCATACATGTGTAAATCATTGTATACTGTACCGCAAGGAATACGCGGATTTAGACTGTTGCCCAACATGTACACGATGGGCAACGGAGCCTCAGACAGAGAGGTGGTCGACCAAGATTCATCGGTGCCAGCAAAGAAAAAGATTCCGGCTATGGTGATGTGGTACCTGCCAGTGAAAGATCGCCTGAAGCGGCTGTTTTCAAACCGTACCGATGCCGAGTTGATGAGATGGCATCAAGAGGGTCGGAAACAGATGGTATGATTCGACAACCCGCCGATGCTCGACAGTGAAAAACTTTGATGCACTACACCTGGAATTTGCAAAGAACCCGAGAAATGTAAGGTTTGCCTTGAGCACGAATGGAATGAACTCGTTCGGTGACTTAAGCAGCTCACACAGCACTTGGTCAGTGCTGCTCACCATGTATAACTTGCCTACATGGATTTGCTAGAAGCGAAAGTATATTTTGTTAACTATCCTTATACAAGGGCCAAAACAGCTTGGATTGAAATAGATGTGTTTCTTGAACCATTGATGGAGGACATGCAAGAAATGTGGAAAGAAGGGTCACGAGTGTGGGATGAGTACTGCAGGGAATATTTTACTCTGCGTGCCATCATATTCATTACCATCAACGACCTGCTAGCGAACTTTTCGCTCTCAGGTCAGCTTAAGGAGAAGTTTGGATGTCTTATATGTATCAACAATACGTCGTATAAGTACCTCACCTCCTCAAGCAAGATAGTGTACATGTGTCATCGTCGGTTCTTACCACAGAGGCACAAGTGGCGTGCGATGGCCAGATTATTTGACAATACAGTAGAGAACGATCTTCCCCCTGAAACACGAACTGGTACACAAGTCTTCAACATGACAAAGAAGATTAAGGTCGTGTTCAGGAAGGGAAAGAAAAAGGCAGGCAAGAGGAAGAAAGCAACGGATCAAGATAATACAGATGCAACGGATCAGGAAAATACGTTACCTTTCAAGAAGCACTCAATATTTTTCAGGTATCTGGGATACTGGAAAGACCTAGAGATTCGTCATGCCATTGACATAATGCATCTTGAGAAGATGTGTTTGATAGCACCGTTGGCACTTTACTAGACATCTCGATTAAGACGAAAAATGGGCTGAAGTCACGTACCGACCTGGTAAATATGGACAAATGCTAAGTATAACCTTGCAGGTGACAAAGGTCGAAGGCAATTGAATTTTTAACCAGGTGATTTGGTTTGGTTGTATTTGTGAAAAGAAAGGTTTCCTAATTTGAGAAAGTCTAAATTGATGCTTAGAACTGATGGACCTTTCAAAGTGTTAGAGAAAATCAATGAGAATGCATATAAGCTTGATCTTCCTGCAGATCTTGATCTTCCCATATTTAACATTGCAGATTTAAAGCCATACTTGAGAGAGGAAGATGAGGTTGAGTCGAGGACGACTCAAATGCAAGAAGGGGAGGATGATGAGGACATCAACGTGATCGATATATCCACGCTTACACAACGACAACAGATTTCCGGTCCAATTACTCGCGCTCGTGCACGCCAAATAAACTATCAGGTGAGTTCATTCTTATCTTGTTGTTCATCTTATTTAAACCATGGAAACGTTTGCACTCTTGTTTTGGTTAGGAATGTTTTGGTTAGGAATGATGGACAGAACCCAAAAGGAAACATATTTGCACCAGCTAGATTCGGACAGAAGAACAGCACCAACTTGTGACGACCGCCACGACTTTATACGGACTCCGTTTTGGGCGTGCAAGTACTTCATGGAAAGCTTATCAACTCTACTTTCAAATGGATTTGGTCTCATATCCATATCTCTTCTGGAGAAGCCGCAATCATCATTTTACTACATAGACCTTTTTCTGTCCAGGGTGTTGCGTCACCTTATTTGGGCCCAATGGGCTATGTATCAGTTAGGAACGTGTTTTAGGGTAAGAGGACGACCCCAACTCATCCTCTCACCTATATATTTACCTTATCCATCATAGATTATCTTGGGTTTTGTTTAGATTAAAGTTTAGCTTTGCTACTTTGCCGTGTAATCCCATGATCGGTTAGATCGTCGGTTTGCTCGTTACGAAACCCCACCTGTGATACTTTTGCTGATTCAATCCTACATCTTTAATCCACAAATTGAGTTGCTTGTTTATCTTACTCTTGCTAGTTCTCGATTGCTTGCAGAAACAAATACCGTCGTGGTTGGGCTGACCGTGCATCCGTCGAGATTCACGACTGCCTCTGGAGTTGGTGTAACGATTGCTAAGGCACAACATCTCTGGACAGTTATAGTTGGATCACCAACGTCGCTCCATCCAATCGACTTATCCTCTTATCGAAAGATCGGGACACCCTTGCACACATCACCATTGAGAAATGCAGTGAAATTACTGAACAACTGAACTCTAATTCTGAGTACATATATACTTTCTAAACTTTTAACCCCGAAGAATCTTCCTAACCACATTATTTTTGAAAATCACTAGTGTCAGCTTTTAGCTCATGTGCTATATTTGTAGTAACCATTGCACTTCAATTTTTACTATTTTTTATTGATGTACCTCAATAGACCCCCAATGTCTCAAGGGATTAAATTTACTATGTTTAAGGGAAGATTATCTCAATGTAGGACAAAGAGAAGAAAAATAACAAAAGGTCTAAACAGATTACAACGTGCACAAAGAATATATTGTGTACAAGGAGGTCCTCACAACATAGATGAGGTATATGTTACTATTTAGTGCTTCTGTTTTTCTTTTTCATATTTAAGTGTCTGGTTTGTCCATATGCATGCCCCATGAAAGAACAACACATATTTTTTATTGTCAAAAATAGATATAGCATTGACTTTATTCCCTTGAGACTCTTCTCTATCAAATATATTGACAAGTTTCTAAAAGATGAGAAGTTAGAATAAGACTAAAAATGCAATGTCTTCAGATTCTGAATGCTCTTATTTACACGAGTGGTTTGTGCCTGACTTTATCTTTGTTGCAGATCCTAAAGTAGGAATCAACACAATGTGGAACCATGATTGATCATCATTATGGCTTGAATATTATTGGAAACTAGCTGTTTCTTTTTCTTGGGAACATTATTGATGTGATGTGAGTTTCATCACTGATCAGTGAGACTATTATTTCAATGGTGACCTACAGTTTTTTAAGTGCACGATATGTAGATGTATTCAATCCTCAATTACTGCATTCTTTTTAATTAGTCATAAATTATGAATGTTTTCAACCTAGACTTATTTTTTCATTTGAAAATACATTTTTTTGTTGTTCTCAAGGCATTGACAAAACGATGAGTTTAGTAGTATTGGACTATTTTTCAAGCAGTGTTTTGGAATTGCCATAGTGATATAAATCACTACTCTTGAGAAACCAGAATCTTGTGTTGCTGGAACTGAGCTGAGATGCTAATGACACCAGTCGATCATAATCAAGTATTTCATTTTTATCGTGAATACAGCCGGAATCATTTGTTGGTAACAAAGGTATTCCCTTGTTGTTAATCACTGGTTCCCTTTCTGTCCGGATTTGTGCTGATTTTTTTCATCTACCAAACAATAAGCATTAGGCTTTTTTACGCACATATAAATTTGAATTATTTAATTTTGGGACAAATGTGCCTACATCTCACTACCACTTTGTACTACATAAATTTTTTTTGTATCATGTTCTTCACTGATTATGGTAAATTATAGGCTTCTACGGTACTGCTTCCTTTTAATTAAGCAGGTTGCGTATGTGTTGTTATATTTATATAATTATCAATGTTGAAGTGATATGGAGTAATGCCTAGACCCTACTACATGGCTGCAGTAGTGATGTGCCAGGGAGAAAAGAAATTGAGACCAACGTTACCTGGATACGCCGTTCAGTCCACGTATCCGTATCGGATACGGCGCCGGATACGGATACGTATCGGATACACCCCGATACGTATCCCGTACGTATCCCCCTGTTTTACGATTTCCAAATAAATAAAAAAATTCCCGATACGTCTCCGATACGTCCAAACCGTAAATCAGACGATCAAAACCCCCCAGCCGCATTGAGCAAGCCAAATCCCACACCCCAGCGCCGCCTCCCCCAACCCAGTCCCAACCTCTGCTCGCTCTCCTGCGTGGCTGCGTCGTCGTCGGCTCGCTGCGTCGGCGCCGCCGCCGTCCACCGTCGTCGGGCCGCGCCTCTGCCGTCCTCAGCCGCAGCAGCCGCAGCGCCGCGCCTCCGCCGTCTGCCGTCGTCTCCGCTGGGCGCAGCCGCAACGCCACGCCTCCGTCGTCCGCCGTCGTCTCCGCTGGGCGCAGCGTCGCCGCCGCTGGTAAATCTCCTCTTTAGGATTCCATGTTTGATCTACATTCTGCAAAGCCTTTCTTCTTAGTACAAGTGCTATCGTATTTGTTAGATCCAATGGATTTTAGAAGTGGAAGCTCTGGTAGTGGCAGTGCTAGCAATAATAGTGGTAGTGTTGTTGGTGATGCATCAAGAGAGACAAGAACAACTAGTGGCAGTGCACCAACAATGGCTGGCAACATCTTGAATGCTGCTCGTGTGATTCCACCAAATGATGATGAAAAGAAGCCCCTGTGGAGGTATGTTGAGATATTAGAAAAGACAGGGAAAGGTTATGGAGGGAATGCAAGATTCAGATGCAGGCTTTGTGACCAAATTATCCATGGAAGCTACTCAAGAGTTAAAGCACATCTCTTGAAGGTTGGAACTAATGGCGTAGCTACCTGTAAAAAGGTGACAGTTGATGCACTTAGTCAACTTCATGATGAAATGGCAAGAGCTGCAGCAATCTCTGCAAGGAACTTGCCAAGGGACATCCCACTGCCATCAGAAGGTGTGAGCAGGGGGAAGAGAAGGGCTGTTTCAGCCATTGAGTCTAGCTTCAATTTAGATGTTCGTGCCAAACTTGATGCTTTGATTGCTAGGATGTTCTACACAGCAGGTCAGCATCTAGCATGCTTTCTTTGTATTAAAATTCTCATTTATTTGTTATGACTGACAACTAATGTGTCCATGTTGTTGATCTGTAGGCATTCCTTTCAATGTTGCAAGAAACCCGTATTTTAGGAAGGCTTTTAGTTTTGCTTGCAACAATGCACTTGGTGGCTATGTCCCTCCAAATTTTAACAAGCTGAGAACAACCCTTCTTATTCAAGAGAGGACAAATGTTGAGCGGTTGTTGAATCCCCTCAAGTCAACATGGCCTACTAAAGGCGTGAGCATTGTGTCTGATGGCTGGTCTGATGCTCAAAGGCGACCAATCTTGAATTTTCTAGCAGTGACAGAAGATGGACCAATGTTTTTGAAAGCAATCAACACTGAAGGAGAAATCAAGAGGAAAGAATATATTGCTGAGAAGATGTTTGCCATCATTGAAGAGGTTGGCCCAAAGAATGTTGTGCAAGTTATTACTGATAATGCAGCTAATTGTAGGGCTGCTGGACTGATGGTTGAACAAAGGTACAGCCACATTTTCTGGACGCCATGTGTTGTTCATACATTGAACCTAGCTTTGAAGAACATATGTGCTGCCAAGAGCTCTAGTGGGGATGCTTTTGAAGAATTCCGGTGGATCAGTGAAGTGGCTGCAGATGCCTCTGCTATGAAGAATTTCATTATGAATCACTCAATGAGGCTCTCCATGTTCAATGATTTTAGTAAGTTAAAATTTCTTGCCATTGCTGATACAAGATTTGCTTCTACCATTATAATGTTGAAGAGGTTCCGTGCTATCAAAGAGAACCTAATCTTGATGGTGGCAAGTGAAAAATGGAATGCCTATAGGGAGGACAATCAAGTTCAAGCACAGTTTGTAAAGGAGAAGATATTAAGTGATGTGTGGTGGGATAAGGTGTGCTACATTATTGATTTCTGTGAGCCTATCTATTCTATGATTCGTGCAGCTGACACCGACAAACCATGCCTCCATTTGATCTATGAGATGTGGGATTCAATGATATATAAGGTGAAAAAAATCATTTATCGTCATGAAGGGAAAGAACTTGATGAGCAGTCTTCTTTTTTCTTTCATGTGAATGAGATTTTACACTCTCGATGGGCAAAAAGTAGTACCCCCCTGCATTGCTTGGCACACTCACTAAACCCCAAGTAAAGTTCTAATTCTTTTTTGTTTTTGTTCCATATCTTGTAATAGTTGCTAGCAGCTTGATGATTTTTTTTTACAATGTGCAGGTATTATTGTGAAACTTGGTTGGAGGATGTTCCAACCCGCCAAGCCCCTCATATGGATGCAGAGATTTCAGAAATGAGAAATAAATGTTTTAGAAGATATTTCTCTGGAGATGACTTAAGAAAGATCAAACAACAGTTTGCAGATTTTTCATTATTTGGGAGTGGGTTTAATTCCTTTGACTCAATTGAAGATAGAGCCCATATGGATGCAAAGCAATGGTGGGGAATCTATGGTAACTCTGCCCCTGAGTTAAAAAAGTTGGCACTAAAATTACTTGGACAGCCAACATCATCATCATGTGCTGAAAGAAATTGGAGCACCTATGGTTTGATCCATAGTTCAATAAGAAACAAGTTATGTTCCTTCCCTTACTTGATTTCTTGTATATTAGTAATGCTTGAAACTGATTACAATTGCAATATTGTAGGCTTAACCCTGCACGCGCTGAGGATTTGGTGTTTGTGCACCAGAATTTGCGTCTTCTTTCTAGGAAATCTGAAGAGTACCATAGTGGCCCATCAACTATGTGGGATGTTGCAGGAGATAGCTTTGAGTTATTTGATGGTGGTGCTGATTTTCTTCAGCACGCTGAACTGTCACTTGATGAGCCTATTCTTGAGAGATTGCTAGAAGATCTTGGTGCATTGGACATACAAGACGATAATGGGGCTTCAACCACTTCAGTTACAATGGATGAAAGCAACAATTGATTTTATCCAACTATCTAGTTATTGAGTTGAATTTGAAGTCCTAAATAACTCTGTTCTTATTAGCTCTATGATGAGTTGATGCTATCTACTATCTCTGTGAACTGGCTGTGATGTGATGTGTGAAACTATGTATGTCGATGAACTATTAATTTGTGATTCGTGTACTATTTGTAATCCTGCACTTATATATGTACTGGTTTAGCCAAATATTGTTCTTACTTTGGTAAGATACTGGAATCTAATGGTTGGTGGCTTGATATTGGCAATGGCATGCTCTGCTTTGCTAATTGTCTAGTTTACTCTTCAATTTTTTTTGTATTTTTTAATTTAAATATATATATATATACGCGTATCCCCGTATCTTTGTTTTTGGGAAGATGGCGTATCGGCGTATCACCGTATTGCGTATCCGTATCCGTATCGCCGTATCTGGGTAACGTAGATTGAGACAGTTATATTCGAGATCAACAAATTAGTTTTTATTCTTCCATGCTCATGAGTTTCATGGTGCATGCTGCAGTTAGCTTTTTTATCTGAGTTCATGCATGCTGGAGTTAGTCTTTTTAGCTTAGTCCAAATACCGGTATTAGCATTGGAGACACATTATTCAATTCTTGCAATATGTGTTCAGGGTGGGTTGAGGATTTAGAGAGGCGTGAAACGGTAGAGGAAAAAAACAAAAATCTCATTTTAGGTGAAGGTGCTCCACAACAATAGGCCTCTTTCCAAAGAGATGCAAGATTGGACCAAATCGATTAAGACAAAGTCATGTTTCCAGCTACATACAATTTTGGAATTGATGCATATGTTTTTTCCTTACAAGATTGTGACATAACGGTATTTTTGCTATTTTAAGGCTTTCGTTATAACAATTAGCATTCAATGATTATTTAATATCTTTTTACCTAATGTGACTTGAGGTTGACTGTATTCTTTTTCCCATTGCAACGCACGGACACTCAACTAATATCAAAAAATTTATGCACAATTGCATATATTAGTGCGAAAGGGCGCAACTAGGGTTTTCCTTACCACCGGTAATCGCGCTTACCACTGGGTACGGTAATGGTTTCCAGCGGTATGGTTTGAAGAATTTTGACCAAATTCAAAATTTCCAAAAAAATTGAAAAATCCAAAAAAATCATGGATGTAGTTTTTTATTTTTAGTGACAGTTAGTGAGGAAATTTTTTTAAAAAAGAGTAATATAAAGTCAAATTTGAGGGCAAAACCGATAATAGTTTAGAAAATAAAAAAAGAAATAAGTATTAGGCCTTAAGTTGCACTGTGCAACCGGCCCATTAAGGCTCAATAGAGAAGAAAATATCTCCATAATATTGAAAAGGTAATACCGAATTGTTATATTTTATATCAAAAAGTTAGGTTTGTAAGTATCCTGTATATTCTACTAATTATCCCTAATTTCTACATTTAAGTGGTTTTTCAATTTTTTTAGCATTGTTCTGTTCAACTACTCAACCCACGATTACCGCGCAAATATCGCGGTTACTGTGTCAAATCGTGCGGTAACCACGACCAAACCACGAAATCGCCAAATTTTTGAATTCAAATGTTTGCCGATGAAATTCACACGATTTTCGGTGGTTACCGCGGTAACCGCCTTACTGCGGGGTGCAATAACCTCTCCTAATCAATAAGGGAAACCTGGGCACAACTATGTGAGCTCGAGCTGCCACTCCGTACAAGCCATAGCTGTCAAGATGCTAAGGCGAATCGTAACCCGTAAATTTCGATTCTTACTCTTGTTACTAATCTATACTATTTATATAGTTGATGTCCACTGACTCCTAAAACTTAACATGCAATTGTGTCACATCATCACCCAGTAGTAATTATTATCTGGAGTATTTCAAAGATCATGCAAACATGACATATTATTTACAATTTTATTGTATTTTTAGAACTCAATATGCAAGTAATGTCAAATCATTGTTTCCGCATTATTTAAACATATACATATATCATTTCTATAATGTATAACATGCATTCATCCACATATCTCACAGCAAAGCGTGGAGTATCAACTGTTGCCATGACATGATGCCGACCACATGTCCTCACAACATTCCACCGAGCTGTTAGTGAGTTCTCACGTCTCATAGTCGACACCCCCAATCGTCAAATCTTGGCTTCGCCACTGCTCACAGCCCTACGAATTGTCAAATCCTGGCTTTGCCACTACTCATAGCCCTGCGAATGTGCCCCCTAACACACGCTGAGACATAAACCAATGACACATACATGATCTTACTAAAATCCTATTAAAAACCCACTTGCATTTACATAATATTTATGAACATCATAATTTAATCCTGATGAATAAAGTCATGTACCTATGACTTCACCATCACACTACTATTGTTTTCTCTTTTCCTTGCAACCTCGACACATAAGTTTGGGTTTACTGGGCTTAAATGTTGGTGCATCTTTTACTAATTCAAACTTTCAAACTTACTATTCCACGTCATTTTTCCATAATACAAACTTAATAGCGGACATCCTTTTTTTCAAAATCTGGTCATAAGCAAGCCGTTGATCCCTTACGCACAAGAGAGGAAAGGTATGGATGGAGATCGGAATTTTTTTATTTTTTTTAACTTTTTTATTTTTTAATTTTAAAAATATACCCTTTCAACTTATTTTCAAAATCTGAACTTTGGCCACGTCAACTCGTCTGACGTGACAAAACAACACTAACACACCACACAGCAAGCATGACAGTTCCTGCCGAGGATGGCGTGGCCAAATAACACTGCCACGCCAACCAGACCGGCGTGACCAACTAACAGTGTCACATCAGCCAGACTAATGTGACAGTGTTGTTTTGCCACGTCAGTCCGGCTGACGTGATCAAAAGGTTCATATCTTGAAAATAAGTTTTATAAAGGTTTATTTTTAAAATTAAAAATTTAAAAAGTTCAAAAACTAAAAAAAAATTCCGGAGATCGTTGGAAAACAGTGTAGTTATAATATTGTGAAACCTGGTAACTAAGCAGCAGCTAATTAGATCAAATTACCATGTTAGTGGCAAGGCAAAGTCTACGTTGTTCCATTGCATGTAGCATATACACCTGACTAAAAACTGAGATGCACGGGAAGGGTTTTGCATAATAAACTATTTCATGACCTACAGAGAGCAGAACACAGACATGAAAGCAAGTAATTACTTACAGTTTACTACAGTCTACACCTGTAGCAAGAGACAAAATAATCATGTCATGGTTATTGTGATCTGTCTAAACCTCATCGAGTAAGGGTCGATCCTGAAATGCAAACTAGATTATGAAGTTTCAGGAATAAGTACATGAATGTCTTCAGGTTGCCAGAAATCAGTACATAGATTGCAACAGCATAGGACAATAAGTGCAAAATATTGGATCATGACAATGACATGGCACAAATCATTGGGATAGGATATTCTCAGTAACCAGCAGTAAGAAAAATAAAATGGCACTTCCTGTTCCTAACCTTTTCTTTTTTTATCTAAATTTAAATCAGGAATACATGAAAAACTTCACATCCAGGACAAAGAGTTGCAAGGATGATACAACAATTCCAAATGGACATAAAGTACTACGTTTAGATCCAGATACAAATTCAAGATAAATACAGGATATGATTGGTAATCTAGCATTGAGCCATGACCAACATATGTCCTCAATACCACAACAGGCAATTCAAAATTGAACAATAATTAACAGACTTCTTTTCAAATAAAACGAAAGGCAGAACAGTTAAAAGCTATCTGCAATCTTTCCCTTCAGCAACAGTAAGATACCAGCATGGGAGCAAAGTTGAATGAGGCTAAATCCTCAGCAAAGCACAACCAGAAATGCTCCCTCGACAATGTGTCATTGGTGATCCTGGTCGCCAGGTTGGTCTCTCACTAGTAACATTCAAGATATCAACATCAGATAGTGGCTTGATGCACTGATTTCTTGGCCCAGGTCCAATTACTCCACCAACCAGATATATGTTGTCTCCCAAACCAATCATCCCAAAACCTATCCTGCTTTGGAATTCAGATGCACATGACACCATCTTATCAGGGAAATTCACACCACGCTGCTTCATAATGCAACTATTGCTCAGCACATAAAGCTCCCCACGAACCATTGCCATCGGACCTTGAAGCCAAGAGTAGTCCTCAACAGCCCAAGCATTGCCACCATCTTCAAGAATCTGCACTGTTGGTAGGCCTTTGTGCAATACATGCATCTTACCCTTTATGACAAGTCCAGAGCATGCAGAGCTGTGTGCTTGACGTAGGTCAGGGAGAGGCTCCCACGTATCAGCTTCAGGGTTATAAATCTCAGCCTTTGATATTGATTTGCGGCAATTTGTGAAGCCCCCAGCAACAATTATGTTCCCATCCAGTGCACAACAGGCAAACATTGCACGAGCTACAAGCATTGGAGCCCTCTGGGCCCATACACGACGGAGAGGATCATAAGACCAAACCTCATTGCTTGCAAAGATCCTGTCATGGTCTCCAGTAAGTGGGTCAACTCGATCACTGCCACCACCAATTACGTAGAGCTTGCCTGCAACTGAGGCCACTCCAAAACGGGCAATATTCCTAATCTGAGATGGCATGACAGGGAGGGTTATCCACTTATCTCGAAGAGGGTCATAAAGTTGCCACATGTTTTCAGGTTCAAATGCTAACACACATAACAGGTCTTCAGTCGCACTAATCTGATTCCTAACTTTGGAAAGGTCACCACTTCGAACAGATGCTCTCCAAGAGTGGCAGACCAGTTGAAGAACAGGATGGGACAAAAATGGCACCCGTGCAAGGCACTGAAGAGCAACTTCATTTGGGAGACCATCAATTAGTGTTGACATCATTGAGCACTCAAAGATATGATCTCATTACAGCAAGAAAGTCGCAAGACTTAGAGCCTGAAAAATAATCAATATATGAAGTTATGATTACCGTACAGGAAAAACTGACAGGAGTATATTCAAATAAATGATCGGAGTTTCATCTTAAAGAAATCATTCAAACTGATACTCAATGAAAAATGATATGATGCAAACAAAAGAACTCAAACTTGAAACCAACACGTAACAAACAATTGAGGCAACCACCCTAAAAGTGGCTGAAGGTGAGCTTGAAGGTTCACCACATTGTATATCTTCTATATTACGGATTTTGCCACAAAGAACTGAACATGATACATCCAGTCTCATGATTGTCTTCCTAGCCCACAGTAGAAGTAGCAATATATATGTGGGAGGTCTCATCCAAACTATATTTTTACTAAAAGTAGATTTTTTTTATTTGGAAGTTATAATGCCTAAGGATAGAAGGGATTTTATTCCAGTAAACATGAAAGTCAGTATCAACCATGACACTTAATATGCGTCTAATATGTTCTTCAAATTTCTGACTATGAATGCAATATATGATGATAAACAACAATATGGCATCAGGGGAAAAGATTCGCCAATTGATTATGTACAAAAGTTGATGAAGTGGCATTGTACTTCTTTAAAACTCAATGGATTTTCACTAACGTCCCATATATATCCTCTAAGACAAATTGGTGTTCGGTGATCCCCTTTTGATGAAGAACAGCAGATAGCATATAGGTTAAACTATCAATATGCATCAATCCACAGTATTTCTTTAAGTGGCCACTAAGTTATACTATGAAGGAAAACAGTGCACTAAAGAATCAGAATAAGGTCATTTTGGGTCAAAGTATTCAACCTTTCACTGAACATATCAAAGTACAATAAAATAAATATATGCATGAATGAAACAGAAAGCATGTAATCTAAATGGACCACTAAAATTTAGCAACAAAACAAACCTAAAAGAATCCAAGATAGGGCAATAAAAGATTGATATGAAGGTCGATAAATGAGGAAAAGGGTGCATTACAGTTGGGGTACCCACAATATTAGTTACATTTTTCATAAACCAAAATAAAGTTGGTTGAGAGAATATAAGCTAGGTATAAAGAAACTAAGAAACAAGGTCAGGTAGTATAGATACAAAAGCAATAAGAATTAGGAAGTGAATTGCATAACATCTTCCAGACTGGTTCTTTCTTCGTAACAACCAAGGATGTTGACATGGATAGATTACTAATAGGAAAACCTGTTGACCAGACTATCCTAGTACACACTTACAGATAAATCACCGGAAATTGAAAAGAGCAAGGTGTTCCAACATCCGTGGAACACACAAGCAACCTAGACAAATACTTCCAATTCTAAACCATCTGCACCAGAAGTTTCTTTGGTATCACATGGATGCAAATGATGTGAATTCGAGAAAAATTATAAACCACACCTAAAGGATTAATCAACAAACAGCGCAGAACACAGAAAGCATCCAGGCCAGTGGCGGATCTAACATGGGACATGGGGGGCTCATTTGAACCCCCAAACTTTTGGGGAACCATCAAACTGTTATTAGTATTAAGGTGAAGGCGAATTTCTAGAACAGAAGCTAGGGTTAACGCAAATTCGAGAAAAAGTGCGTGGGTAGAGAGAGAGAGAGAGAGAGGTGGGAAAGAGGATGTGCGTAACGGATGAGGCGGAAGCAGCAGGACGAACGACGGCGACCCTGCTCGCTCGCTCGCGGATGGATGGGGATCGGCGCAGGCGGCGGTGGCGGAGGATGTGCTCACCAGGATGGATGCGGCGGAAGCACCAGGACGCACGACGGCGGCCTGCTCGCTCGCAGGATGGATGGGGATCGGCGGAGGCGGCGGGCAAACTGACGGATAACTCACGCACGGCAGAGGCCAACCATACGTCAAAATGACGAGGGTAATTTAGTAATTTCTTCTAGCACTCAATCCACCCGGATTCCACCCTACCCAAACGGTGGAACGGTGGAAATAATATCCATTAGTCCTAATCCAATTCTCCAAATGGAGCCCCCGGAGGAGCTGGATTTTGAGACGATGAATTTTTGTTTTATTTTTTTTAAGTATAGTGTTGAGATGATAGATAAATAATAGGTACTTCGTTCATTTCATATTATAATTTCATATTATAAGTCGTTTGACTTTTTTTTTAGTCAAATTTCTTGAAATTTGATCATCTTTATAACAAAATATAATAACATTTTCAATACAAAACAAATATTGTATCAAAATATATTCAATATTAAATTTAATAAAGCTAATTTGCTTTTGTGGATGTTACTAATTTTATCTATAAATTTGATCAAATATAAAGAACTTTGACATAAGAAAAAAGTCCAACGACTTATAATATGAAACAGAGGGAGTATATTTGAGCACTGTTCGATTAGGCACGGCTCACCGAAAGGGCCGTGTTGTGTTGGTCCACGTGCTAAGGCCAGAGCCCACACGGCTCAGTGAGATGTCGGGTCATGTCATGTTGACTTGGCACGATTGGGATATGTGGGCTATGTGGAGGCCGATTAGCCCAAGTTTGATATATACCAAGAAAAAAATGTGAACAAAGTCTGTTGCGCATCCTGTTGCACAAACTTTAGCGAAGCTCTGACGAGGTCATGCGCTCACCGATAGCACATTCCTCTTCCTCCTCGTCAAGCATCGGCATGGCTCTTTACATCATACTTCCTTCGTCTCGAGCCGATGAGCCCCCAATGATCGACATGCTTAGTGGTTGTGCTCACGAATGGGGTTAGCCACACCACCACGCTGTCATGCTATCACGCCCGGAAATTCATGAACCAGAATTTCAAGCAGAATATGTATTAAATCCCTGTTTAGGACCAGCCAGGGTACACAAACAACAAAGTTGACATACAGATCCACGTCTTACAAACAGATTAAGTCTTACAAATGCAGTGAAAAAATAAAGCGAGCTTAAACTAAAGATTTGATGCTCGCAGCGTGATGACTCCACTCCACGGGCATTCTTGACGGTAGCGACAAAGCCTACTCCTTTAAGTAACCTTCATCCGAGAAGTACTCTAACTCTGGTGTGGGGGGGAGACAGAGTAAGAATGAGTACTATCCACTGTACTAGCAAGTCATACCAAGAGAGGGTATGATGCAAGTATATCCACGAAAGGCTAGAGTTGCAAAAAAAAACAAGTATTTAAAAACAGTAGTTGAAAACAGTAAAACTGTTGAATGTATTTAAGCAATATTAAACATCACTGTCCAACGTTAAACCACATTGCAACAGGCCCAACCATCCACCTAAACTAAACCAATTCCATTAAGTCAAATTATTAATGATGAGATTAATCACAGTGAATCAGGTTGATCGCCCATAACCACGGGCACAGTTATTCGAATAGTTTTACTCTGATCAGAAGTGTACATCTGTACCCACAAGACACAATCCCACAACATGTTTTCATGCACCAGCATGCCACCACGACATACCGAAAAGGAACTGTGACAGGACCCTTCGCATAACCCTCCCTAACCAATCGCACCACACTTCAGGTTTCACCCCTACTCTTAAAACCAAGGTAGGTAGTCCTCTCTTGTGCCTAGGTAAATCCGAAAGCCGCATAGACCGTTGCAGGGCCCATCCAAACTCTGTCATGCTTACCCTTGCCTGGGTATGTTGGAAAGGAAAAAAATACACTATAAACCTAGTCGTTGCCTATGTTGGCTTGTGGTACGCACGGTAATTCTTCCAGGGTTCCCCGCGAACCGGTCCTTAAATGCTATGGGCGCATCTATCAAAACCATGTGCCCATAGCCCACTATTAAGTCATATTTTAGTTACAATAACATCATGGTGTGGTACATGTCCATAATCTCCGTCATAAATCGAGGATATAAGATATTAATGAGATTCTCATAGTGAGCTAGTTGATCTAATTAGCACGACTAAGCAATTCATAAACCAATATCTAATCATATTGAACTCCCAAGTTATCAATGATACAAGGTGAACAAGCTATGACTGAGTACAATAGACAGCATCTCACATGACATTATAAAATAATAATACAAATTTAATAGAAAGCGAGACATTCGCAAAATGAATACAATATGTTCAATGTGAATGCATGACTTGCCTTGCTCTAATGCTGCGGGGACCTCTGCAACAACTTCAAAGTAAACAGGAGTGTCAAAACTATCGAAAACTACACGACAAACAAAGTACACAAGCAAAATAGGCTATAAGTCTAGTGAAACAAAAAACAAAACCATTCTTAATGGATTCCAGACATTTTTATGAATGGATTTAAACAGAGCTCAGATGAACTTTCTATGAATTTTAGAAGATTCACTTTGTTTTACTAATAAAAAAGGTCCTTAATGATTTATTGCGTATTAAAGCCCGAGGGCTGACATCACCAAGGGGAGGCCGGCGCCGACAAGCAGGCCCTGCCTGTCGGTGGCACAAGGAGGACGGCGCACGGTGGACCAAGTCCACCGGGCCAGGGACGGATGCACCATGTGGCGTACACGTGGTGCCGACGCGACGGCCACGCAGGCGACGGGACAAGCGGCCCAATCTGTTGAGGGGCAAATCAGACGGCGAGGAGGCGGCGGTGACCAAACCGACCATCCTGACCGGGAGGCAGTGGCGCACGCGCGCGATGGTCGCTAGCGACGACCATTCGACGCAGCGGTGGGTGCGGCGACGGAGAGAAAGGGAGGAAGGAGATGGCTCACTGAGGGCTTGTGGCGGTGGGAGATGACGCGAGGACGACAACGACGAGGCGGAGACAGCGGTGACTCAGGAAGACGTCGACGGCGGTGAACGGCGATGAGGAAGGACAACAGAGTGGTGGATGGGCTTAAGCTCGACCTAAGGAAGTTGATGGGAGAGATTAGAGAAGGGAAAGAGGGCGTGCGACGTGTGGCGAGAAGGGAAAGGATTGAATCCTATCAATTTTTTGAAAACATTTATATGAAATGAATAGTTCTATAGAGATTTTAGAGGAAAGTTAGCAAGAGCTCCAATTTCTTTTTTGAGCCTATCTCTCATCACATTCCTTTGTTTTTCATGTGGCATAATCAAACGATCATTCCTGTATGTCACAATCATCTGTTTTACACTTATATTTTTTTTGTCAAAATCTTGTGTTTTTTCTATTCTTTTTTTTTCAATCCTAGGTTTCAAAGGTTGTACGGCGCCACAATGCACGTTGATAGGGTAGCAGTACAACACGGGATGTTTTTTTATAACGAACGCGGATGTAAAATGTTGCTGGTAAGATATAAAAATAGCTCCTTAGGGTCAATTTTCACCGCACCAAACGGTGAGGTAGATATTGGCGAAACATTAGAGCACTAGAACGTGTGGATTATAACAAGATCAACTTGTGGTACTTCTCGTAAAAGACCTAACCACCCTGACGTCAAAAAGCGGAGTACTCGGTTTTCACAGAATCACCGTGAAAACCCTGGACCCTCATCTAGAGGGACTTTGTTAGAGTAGGTGCACGTATGGTTTCTCCAGGGTCAATAGGCTACTAGAGCGCCTTCAATCAACGTGGACACAAATAGAGGATAGCAATTAGTGTGTCAATGATAAAAGGCAAAGGGATAAAAAAAATAAAAGTAATAGATTGATTTTGTTGATTGGATTGTAATTTTTCAATTGGGCTTAGCCTTTATATTTAGAGAATTGCTAGTCATTGGCCGGCTATTTTTGTTTGTCTCTTCAGCCGAATTTGCGTCCGTCCGATCATGCGCCATGATTCGCGCTGTTTTGTTTATCAGGCCCGCACCTAGCTGTGAGTTGAACCCTTATTTTTAGAGTTAATTGGATCTATGTCATTATAAATTTTTCAGTTTAGAAATATGTCATTACAATTCGTCTATTTGTAACAATACCATTATAATTTTCTAGCAATTTGATATATGCCATTACTTACTCTTTCACTACATTTATAAACATATTTAGACCATTTTATCCTTGTCTTCTTCCTCTCTCCCTTTCTTCTTTCCCCTCTCTCATGTCCACATGTCTAGTGAACCTCGGACCTCTACCGGCCTCTAACTTTTCCTCCAGGCGTTCCTTCACCCGGTCGCCGAGGAGGATGAGCAGACGCCTGCCCACTAGAGTAGGCCGCCACGACGGAGCTCCTTCGCGAGCCACCAGAGCAGCTGCGCCTGAACCTTCCCGCATGGATCCGTCGAGACTGTCCCGCTGGAGCTCCATTGCCCGAGCTCTGCCATCCAGAGCTTCGCTGCCAGATCCGATCCCTAGCAACGACGCCGTGTCTGGGCGTAGCCCTAATGCTGGGCCACCCATCCTCCTTGCGTCGCCATCGCTGTCCGCTCGCCATCCTCATGTCGCCACCGCCGCCCGTCCTCCTTGCATTGCCGCCGTCGTTTGATCGTCCTCCTTGCACTGCATCCTCAGCTCGTCCCCTTGGCAGGCGGGCGAGCGGGCGAATGAGCACTTGGAGGGAGGGTAGAGGCCAAAGGAGGGGGAGCTCCGGTGGAGACCTGGGCTTCACTGGAAATGAGAGAGAAGATAGGGGAAGGAAGAAAGAGAAAGAGGAAGAAGATGAAGGCAAAATGGTTCAAAATTTTTTATAAATGCACTAAAGGGATAGATAGTAACATATCCCAAATTATTGCAAAATTATAATGACATCGTTATGTTATAAATAGATGAATTGTAATGACATATTTCTAAACTGGAAAATTTATAA
Source organism: Oryza officinalis (assembly GCA_008326285.1). Taxonomy (NCBI): domain Eukaryota; kingdom Viridiplantae; phylum Streptophyta; class Magnoliopsida; order Poales; family Poaceae; genus Oryza; species Oryza officinalis. Next base: position 17,197,844 of record BDMV01000010.1, on the reverse strand, counting down.
TGACATGGATCAAATGAAACTTTTCCTTATGACCCGATCCGAAAGCCATATGGTGGGATCTGTCCCAAACTCCTGATCCCTGTTTCTTCTCCTCCCCATTTCAACAGCTCAAGCCGACACTGTTCATGGTAGACGACGACGGCGACGGCATCAGCGATTCTCATCACCGGCGGATGGCAACTCTCCTGCCCTCCGGGGGCTATGAGTAGCCTGTTCTATCATGTCGCACGCAAAACAACAGGCACTGGAGTTGACGCGTCGTCCCGCGGTATGGCTGGCAAGGCGGCTAGGGCATTTCCTGCGGGCGGCGAGGTATGTTCGATGCTTCATACGCCGGCAACCGAGGTTGGTCCATTGCGCCTGTACTCGCTGCCCCTATGGACTTTGGGGTAACAGCCATCGTGACGTGACCCCCACGGAGCCCAATGGTGAGCATCATTTTATTGAACATTTTTTTTGTTCTTCTTTTTGAATGGATGTCACTGATGCAGGTAGATCAGACAGGATTTGGCAGATCTATGACTATAACTTGCTTGACTGGCATTTTAGCGTTTTTTAAGGTAGATATGTGTTTTTGTTTCTGTAGGTGAATGGAAACATGCAGCCTGTGATGCTCGATAGATTAGCTTTTCTTTTGTTAACACATTGTACTGTGGTTATCATGTTAGAACAAAAACTGGTTCAAATTCTAACAACATGCAAGTTTTGGAGAGAATCCCATACTCTGTACATTCAGAAGGTTGTTTACCTTTTGAAGTTACACGGAGATAAAACCTAGGGAAATAATTTTGGAGCGAATCCTGACCTGCTTTAAGGATAATGTTGGCCTTTTTGTTTCATTGGTGATGACATCACGTTGCTTTTCTTGAGTGCTTGATATATCCAACATTTGTTATGCATTTTTTGTAAACTTTTGCTCTAGTACACTTAAGTATATAAACAACGCAAGTTATAGTCTTAGTATTGAAAATTTTTCAGATATGAACCTTTCTTAGTAATCATATTATTGGCCTATTAGTATCATATATAATGACATGTTCTTGCTAAGCATTTGTTCTATGTATTATAAATCAAGTAGCACATTCCTAGCTCTCCCTCTGTTTTTTTTCAGGACACCTTTTCTCTCTCTTAAAAATCATTTAAATGGTCATATCATACTGCTAGCACCTAAAATGAGTGGTTCTTGCAAGTGTTTTTTTATTCATCCAGATTTGCACCTCTGAATTTTTTGTATGTGCCCTATGTGACACAACATTTCTGAAATTTTTGCTTCATGCAGAATTTTTTAGTTTCAACGGGGATGGGTAGATGTATGTAGTATTTTTTTTCAAATATATATAGTCTGCTTATCTGCTTGTTGGGACAAGTAATGAAGTAAATCTGTGAAAAAAAAAGTTTTTTAGGTTGATGAAAAAAAGGAGAAATTGTGATACCTTTTCAGAACTTGCATTAGTTTTGTTACTTTTGATAGATGAGGAGTTTTCTTAGCATATTTTTTAAAATAGTTAGCACTGAGCATATGCTGCTCTGTTAGCAAATTTCAGCCTCAAGATGTTAGTTTTTCAGTACTGAGTTTGATATGTTTCGTTAATTTCTTCATTACATAGGAAGAACAGGGCAACGCTTCAAATTTCAATTTTATGACATCAATTTCAGCTAGCAGGAACTCAATCTGGTACATCTGAACATCTAGCAGTTTTAGTTTTGTAAACAAATTCATCTAGAAGATTTAGTTTTGTTCTCTGAATTTACTGACTGGACTTGGCTGCTAACTTCTAACTTAGCAGATCTAGTTAATTTAGTCATTAAGTGTTGTGTGTTTTGTTAGAAATGTTAGAAATAGTATGCATCATCTATTTGAATGTCAAGAAATGTTAGAAATAGTATGCATCATAATTAGTTAGCACTGAGCATGTTTAGAAATCTGAAAACTTGCGTTCTCATGAAAGTAAATATTAGTTTTGTTTAATATTTCACTTCATGCAGAATTTTTTAATACAAAGTTAGTTATGTTAGCTTCTAAAAGCATGATTAGTCCTTATAACTTGTTATGCATATATTAGTTTTTTAAGAATTGTATCTAGGACACTGATATTTTACTGCGAGGTTAGAGTAGTTTAAATACATTTATTTTCTCCTTTGTTCTGATTATAACTTTTTCCCACCCTTTTATATCTTTCTTTCAGATCTGTTATCTTGTATTTTATCGATCACAAGAAGCTATCCTAGTTACAAGTAAAGAACAATAGTGATTGTTTTCTTTTTCATAATCCATGGGTCGATTGGCAATATCAATGGATTATACCCTTTTTTTTCAAGTCAACTGATCTATAGTTTTGGAGGACACCAACTAGAACAAGATGGACAGCGCTGTCCACCTAGTTCTTCTTAGGCACCAACTGTCTTTTTACATGCCATTTGTACGTCTTTGTTGTGATCTGTGATGCTTTGGTTATATTATCTTTAGTTCAGATGACATCTTTATTTTATCCTTAGTTTTGCAACCTGCTAACAGTACTTCAGTCCTTAGATGACTCCTTAGATTTGCAATTATTCCTTAGATGACTCCTTAGATTTGCAATTATTTGGATTTAAGAGGGATTATTGACTTCTGGAGATATATTAGAACTAGATTTTTCATCACTTATATATACATTAGAATCTTTTGCTTTCTTTTCATAAGAATGCTAATATTGGGTTTCATAAGTTTGGGCTAACATCTTCTTATGTGTGCCAGCTAATCATCTAGCGTTTATGGGTCTGTTCAGTGCAGCTAAACTGCAGTTGTATAGCCGCAGCCGCTACAGTACATGATAAAGAAAATGTATACACCGGCTGTACAGCGCAGCCGGTTACAGGTGCAGAGCAGTATTGCCGAACAGAGCTTATATACTATTATTAAGTCCTTGTAGCATTTTTTGGTTTTTTTAGCTTTAACATTATCTCTGAATTTCCATGCTTGTAGATATTTTTTTTATATCTCTTGATCTACACTCTGGTTATAACCTCCTATTCTATTGAAGTGAAGTGTCAGGTAGAACACATAAATTTGGTTTAACTGGTACTTAGCTTTTGCATTTTTTTGGGTTTTTTTCTAGGTGCTGAAGTGAACAAAAAAGTACATGAGGGATGGAGGAAAACACATACACTTTCGATTGGAGAACCTGAAGCAGAGACTTGGGATGAAATCATGAAATGCTCGTGTGTTTTCCCTGCTGGTGTGCTTTACTGGGCTTGGAACTTTAGGGTTTTTTGCTGGGTCGTATTCAAAAGTGACCTTTGATTTCATTGGGCTTGAAATTCTGTGTTATTTCTTTGCGCTGTACTACTGAACTTGAACAAAACGGACAAGCCTGTATGTGGCTTTCTTCCAGCGGACTGAGCTGTGGGCCACAAAAGTGGCAAATCTCACAATCTGACCCAACAAAACGGGTTAGGTTTGCTTGGAAAGCGCGTTACACGTGCGCACAGTTTTTTTCCACAATACGTGAGTAGCGTGGAGATGGGAGACATCGCACGGTCAGAAAAACAGCTGAAATCTCAATTTTTTTCAGCCGGTTGTCACATACAGTCCCTTTTATTTATAGGGCAAGGATCCAAGGAGGTCCTACCCCTTTGTATAAGTCACATTTGCAATGATTTCGTAACGAATACAGACTCCTTTTAAGCTATCTAAAACCAGGTCGTCAGGTTTTGTCAGAATGTGTTAATTTTGTTTGTTAACACCAAATACTTATTTGTATACTCGTCATTTCAGCTTGAATAGTAGCCTAGTATTTTTTTTTCATTGGTATTCAATTTGATAGCAAACCATGACCTTTTGTTTACACGCCTGTTAGATTTGGCATCTAATTGGTAGCAATTCAAACAAATTTAAGAACTTCATCTAATTGTCTAAGCTTTGGCATTACAAAAAGTTGCTAGGGTGGAGAATCATAATTGTCCAAAATACTGCATATAAAAAGCTACATGTAAGATATAATGTATTGGAAAATGTTGCTTTGCTATTTTTCTTGATTTTTTGTTTGTTTGCTAGTTTTGCCCATCTACAGCGCTGGAACCATAATGGGCCATTTTGAATGGGCTCATGCAGGGGAATGGTAGGTCCTGACGGATCAACCGGACGGCAAACATGGGCTACGCGAGTCGATGGCGGGTGGACTTGATTGCACGAGGCCTATTTGGAGGATTTTTTTTTCTAGGTTGTGACCTGATAGGCCCATCAGAGACTGAAGGACAGCCCATTTCGGATACACTTCAAAGCAGCAGAAAAACAAGTTAGCAGCTAGCAATAAGGTGGTGTTTGAATGTCCCGTTGATTGAATCTCATCTCTCAAACGCAAAACAACCTATAACGCCTATCTCATCTTTAAAAACCGGTGCAAATCGATTTCTTCGGTGGTTTGAGATGCAGTTTCTATAAGCGAGGCCCACATATCAGACATATATGACAAAACATATGTTGTGGGCCCCACATGTCAGTTCTTTTTCTCCTTTCCTACCTTTCCCTCTTACTCATTGCGTTCTTCTCCACTGCAGAGGATGTGCTGGCGCTGGCGCTCGCGGAGGCGATGCATGGCGTGTGAGTGTGGCGTGCTGCACGCGAGTGAGGCCATGCCAGACCCCTTTAGTGTCGACGGAGGCTTCTGGCTTCCTGTGAAGTCCTCCAAATGATGTGGTAGCGACGTCAATGTCGCATTCCCTCCAACGCTGCTCCCTTTGCCTCTGGCGCTGTCGGCAAGCACGTCCAGCGACAACGACAGCTCCTCCTTGGCGTCCTCGTCGTGGTGGGTGGACATCACCAACAAGAACGAGGAGCGTCAACGCCGTGTGGAGCGCCCCCCAAGTTAAGGAGCACCAGCGCCATGTAGAGCGAGAGCAGGGAGATGGCCAGGTTGTCGCCATTGTTGTGTGGTGCGAGTGTGACGAGGCTGCTGAGCATGTGCATCGCCATGGCTATACCATCTTGCATGGCCTCCTCAAGCTCCATAGCTAGCTAGACGACAAGTTTTCGGATGTGTTGTGTTTTTCGTGTTGCCATGGTGGTGGACGGCAGCCATGACGGTCTCGTCTCGGACAGCCTAATCGAGCTCTATAGTTACCTCTCCGATAATGCCTCGCTCAGGCTAGTTTCAAGCGGGGCGTTGCAGCAACTCGAGTGGTGTCGTATTGGCCAAAGTGCATTGGCTCGGACAGCGACGAAAGTAGAGCCCCGTGGGGGGAGAGGCTGCATGCAGGTGGACGAACTGGACGAGTCGGCGATGGTTGGCGAGCTCGACACGGTGCATGAGTCTAGATCCCTCTAGTGAGCGGTGAGCCCTATCCGGCCACGCACGGGCTCATCTCTAGGAAGTGGAGATGCCGACGGCGGTGAGGAATGAGAAGACGGACAAGGATGGTGTCAGTGTCAAGGATAAGACATACCTCCTATACACGGGTTAAGAAAATACAGTAATACCATATACCCGATAGTATACAAAAAGATATCGTTTAATTAAGAAAATATGACCAATAAAGAAAGAAATTATCTTTCCAGAATAGAAGGTGTCAGCGTCCTAGCCGGAAAAGATAAGGTTTCCTTAGGCCTATATCCTATTTTATCTCCCCGAGTTCTAATTGAAGAAGAAGATAATCTCCGTTATATATACAAGGCCCCCATGTTCAGGTATGAGGATCGAGTTACAAGTCATAACCAAAGCCACGTCTAGAAGCAATACGGAGGAAACCAGTGCTGTATACATCGAATAGATCTCATTGAACCGTTGTCGATAGCTTCTAGTCGGCGGATTCATCTAGTTGTTCTATTCCCTATTGTACTTTGAGTGGTATTCCCATCCATAATACATATAAACTAGAGTATGGTTGTTACTCATCTTGAAGGTCCGTACCAGTATAAATCTTTGTCCCTTGTCTGCTTGATCTATTCTCACGTATATCCTGGTTCCAACGATCCTCATATTTTACAAATATCGTGGTCGGTATATAGCCCGTCGACAGTGGCGTGCCAGGTAGGGGGCTTGGTGCTAAAAGGTTTCGACGAGATGAATTCAAGAGCAGAATTTTTCGACGAGGGCTTCTACGACCAATCTGGCCTGGGAGATCCAACCCAGCTAGTCTTCACCATGGTCCAAGTCGGTTCCAACGTCTTTCCAGTCTTCGCCATCGTCCCGATCTCGCTCCTCTTAGCACATGCTGAGGATAAGGCCATGACGACGGCACAAATGAATACATCTCCCCAAACAGCTGCCTCTCTGGTTCATACCGAGGACAAGGCGTCAAAATCTCAATCCGTCGACAGAAGGCCTAAAGCGGCCCGATCTTCAGCTTCAGCCAATAAGCATGCGCTGACAAGGAAGCCTACCAACAAGGATGGTGCATGGTGTCAGATCCATAAGACTTCTAGTCATCCGTTGGCTGGATGTCGTGTCATAATCCAAGCAAAGGCTGAACTCGACGCTTGTGAGGAGCGTGGAATTCATCATGTTTCTCCATATTAGGCGTGGTGCCCAATCCATAAATCCAAGAGCCATCCTTACCAGCTGCGAGATATTCTTAAAGCTTGCGGAACAATTATTCGAGTTCCATGTTGCCCGATCCACTCTCGTAGAGATCAATCTCGTACCACGTCTGTGGACGACATCCCTTCAGATCGCATGGTGGGTTACATTGGAATTGATCTCGATGAACCATTTGTTCTCCATAGCCTAGACAGCGCAGAATCTTCTAGCTTGAGTTCTCCGCGCGACGTGAGCGTGGTTGATGTTGAAATCGAAGATAGGGGTGCAGACAACTGTACACAGTGGGGTTACCTAGAGGAGGGCAAGTTCGTTCGATCTCGAGATGTAGCCCCTCCACAAGCTGAACCTGTCCATACTCCCGCCGAACACTTCACCACCTTCAATAATCTGCTCCGACAACCTCCTTTCGATCCAGCAACCCACCCGAAAGTGGATACATGGTTAAAGCGAATGGAGTCCACTATCACAAACCTCAACCCTAATTTCATCGCGGCGGTAGGACCGTCACCTCCAGACATCCCCCTTCAGGTTGATGAGGTTGCCAAGAACGTTAACGCCGTCAACGACCCTCAAAATGATGAACCTCGCATTCCTGATATTGCATCACCACAACGGCGAGCCCAACAAGAGCCTCCCCTGATTTTCAAGGCACCTACAAGAGACACGCGGTAGTGGACGATCTACACGCCCTTAAGCAAAAGCCCGATGAATCTCTTCGAGATTTTATTCGATGTTTCAACGAATGTCAGAACATAATCCCCGAGATCATCGACGCGTCTGTAATACGAGTCTTCAAGTCAGGCGTTTGAGATTGCTATACGGTTTAAGAGTTGGCAACAAGGCAGGTGACGTCCGCAATGAAGTTTGAGATCATTGATAGGTGTGCCCACTGTTGGCGCAGAATTTCGACCCACCCTCGTGTCAAAGCGGGTTCCGCGTTACCACGGTGGCCTGGGAGATCTGCTTAACTCCAGTGCAGGTCCAATGGTTTGCCTAGGTGTGTATAGGGCGTGCTAGTTGATTTGATCTGCAATCAACAAGAATAAATAAGTAAACCATGTTAGCAAACGATGGCCGATCAGCCAGTAGGCCGATGTCGCATCGTGAGGACCCAGCCGATAGGGCAAGGCTGTATCGGCGAGGTTATAATGAAATAAAATTAATATACAGATCTATTCTCATCGGCCTTCATCAATATGTTTGTGTCGATTTGATGACATCGGCCAATGAGAGATATGTGAAGTGAATGCACTAGCTAATACTCTAGTGTAAACTTGTATGAACCAATCAGCTGATATAAATGTACTAATCACAGAGAAATCCTGAGAACAATCTGTGACAAATACATTTGTATCTGTCGATCTACCCATACAAGTGGCAAATACATACGAAAACATAAAGTAATCACATGTATTAGGTAAGACCGGTTGAAACCCCAGCACTATCCTTAATTACGATCAAAAACAGGCTTTGAGTTAGATCTCAAAACACGACTAGGATCGATAGCAATGCAAAGTATGAATCGAGAATTAACACAAAGACAATCAAGCCGTCGATCGCTTTTGGGGATGGTAGATGCCTTGGAGGATCTAGATAAGCAAGCTAATTCGGCCATCGTCGGCAACAAACCCTAAAACGAGTTTATCATTGGCGAGTCAGAATTGAGATGCCATATCAAGATCATTCAAGACATGATAAACAACGATCATGTCGCTAGGGCTTAACGTGTCTAGAATGACACGCTAGCCCCGACGACGTAGATCGTCGGGTGCAAGTTCTTACCTCTGCTCTGGGGAAGCAAGAACTCGCTGAAAATTAACCTCTTGCGAGGGTGGCGATGCGCCGAAAAGTAGATTGAACTGTAGTGTTCTTTTGTTGTCAAATTGAGAGAGATTCTAAGTACAAACTACCGGGATATTTATACCCGTGACTTACAATATTGTCCATATAGGACACGATTTTATCTATAACTAACAAACAAGTCCTCATGGCGGACTCTTGCCATAGATTAGATCGAAACTGATTTAAATTCCTAATTTAAGAGATACAATTGCCTAAAATCGGGCCTTATCCCTACTCGGTAATCTCCTTTGAAGCTTGACTCAGGCCAAAACCGAGCCCGCTCTGCCTCCATCGGCTTCCTACTTCCATCAGCCGATGGCCGCACTGAACCCACACCGGCCGATACAGTCCCTCTGCTGGTGCTCCACTTGATCTGATGCACCACTAAGTCTGATACGGAGCTGGGTCCGATACTCGGCTTGGTCCGATAGCATAATCGATCCGACTCGAATTGCTCCTTCTTCTCTATGTCGGTTTTCTCTTTCTTCTCCGAATAGATTGCGAAAATCTAGTGTTAACATATGCCCCCCAATTCCGCTTCATTATATAATGTGGCGGAATTAGCTCCGAAGAACCTCATCGACCTCATCGCTAGGATTTGCCCAAAATCCACGCAGATCTAGATTCACAGCTTTCCGCCACCAATCTCTGCACGCAGCTTCTCACAACCTTCTACGCCTTCCAACTCCGGTGATTCCTCGGCGTCTTCTCGACATGTCACGCCCGGAAGACTCCTGAGGGAGAGAAGAGACATTTTCGCAGATAAGGTTTTCGCAAAACTTGTCCTTAGGGTTTTGACCGTTTGGCTTGACCTACAGTCGAGATGGCTCTGATACCAACTTGTCACGCCCGGAAATTTTTCCCAAATTTCCAGACCATTTTGGGTATTAAGTCCCTGTCCAGGCATCAACCAGGGTACACAAAACGACAAATCAATAAACAGACCCAAACGTAAATAAAGCGATAAATACTTACAACGAGGCACTTAGTCCTCACACCGAAAAGAAAACAGCAGCGGAAAGAGGCGATCCTAGCGGGGCTTCAGCTCCATTCCATAGGCAAACTCAACTGGGGTCTGAGCCTTGGTCTTCTAACTTCATCTTCAACTCAGAAGTACTAAACTTCTGAAAAGGGGGAAAAATAGCAAGATTGAGTACAACCACCGTACTCAACAAGCCACACCAAAGATGCAAACGTGCAAAGGGGAGACAGAGGAAGGCTTGTGGCTATTTGCAGAAAAGCGGTTGCAAATCTTTATATTTTAAAACAGTAAACAGTTGTTTAATTATGACAGGATTAAATATCCACTAAACAATGCTACAACCACGTTGAACAGGCCCAACCATTCCACCTGAACTACACTAGTTCATTAAATCAAATTAATTAATCATGTGGGATTAATAACGGTGAATCTGGTTGATCGCCCATAACCGCGGGCACGACTATTGAATAGTTTTACTCTGATCAGAGGTGCGCAACTGTACCCACAAGACACGATTCCACACATGTTACCATGCCACAACTTCCGAAACGGCGGAATCTACACGCTGGCATGCAAAACAAGGAAAAACTCTAATAAAAACCAAATGAACAGTACATAAAAAGTAAACAAACATGTAGAGCTCAATTTTAGATGAATTTTGCAAGTTGAATGGCTCAATTTGGAGTTTGTATGAATTAGATATGAATTTTAGAAGTTTTGAGCCATTTAAATGAATTTCTGGAAATTAAATCGACTTATTGCGCAATTATTAATTAATTTTACAAAGGAAAGGACTACGCTGACATCATCAAAGGGAATCGGCGCCGGAACGGCGGGTCCCACGTGTCAACGGGTCAAGGGGCGGCTGATCCACGATGGACCAAGTCCACGCACGCACAGGTGCGGACGCACCACGTGGCTCTGACGTGGCGGTCACTGCGGATGGAAGGGAAAGGTAGCGCCGACGTGGACGCCAACGCGGCGAAGCCGTGGACGGCCACGTGGTCGGGGTGTGGACCGGATTAAACAAAGGGGGCCCACGTGTCGGTGAACAGGAGAGAAAAAGGAGGTGAAATGGACTTTGCAGTGGAAAGGGAAAAAATTAGGCTGTGAGGGAGGTAAACTGGAGTTGAGGAGGCGAACTGGACTTCCTCGAGAAAAGTTAAAAGGGCCAATGAGAGACAATGGGCTCCACTGGAAAATGGGCTGAGGGACATAAAGTAGACTTTTGTGTGGAGAAAAGATAATAGGCCGACGGCCCAATAGGGGAGAAAGGGCGAGAAGGGACGTGATATGGACTTTTGCGAGGAGGATGGGCCAATCGGCCCAACGGCTGCTGCACCGGAGGGAGAAGTGGGCCGGCCTGGGTGCGGCCTCTACAGCCAGGCGGGCGGCTAGGGTTCGGCCAAACCCTAGGCCGACCGGCCATGGCACGGCGGCAGCGGCCACGGGCCGAGCGACGGCGAGGCGGCGGCACGGCCACCGGCGGGGACGGCCGGCGAGCGGCGGTGGCGGCGGCAGCGGGAAGCGACGGAAGGGGGAAAAGGGGAGTGCTCACCGAGCGGCAACGACGACAGAGGCCGGTCAAAGGTTGCGGCGGTTCGACGGCGCGCGGGGAACAGGCGGCTCCGGTGACGAATGGCGGAGGCGGGGACGCGACCGATGTGCGGGGAGCGGCGGCGAAGCCGGAGGAGGCGGTAGCAAGGGGCGGGGGCGGCTCCGGCGGCGGCGGCGTGCGGCCGAAGATTGCGGCGCGGCCGGGAAGCAGCGGCGCTGCCGCGGCCGCGGCCAGATGCGGCGGCCGGCGCGTGCGGGCGGCGGTGGAGCGACGATCTAGCGGCGGCCGGCGGGTGGTGCGCACGGCGGCGCCGAGAGAGAGGAGAGAGAGAGGAGGCGGCGGAGCTCACCGGCGAGGAAGGAGGCGACAGGGGCGGCGGCGCTAGGGCTCGAGAGGGGCGGCGGTGCGCGGGCAGAGCGCGTGGAGAGCGGGGGAGAGGGCGGCGAGCTCGGGCGAAGAGGGGAAAAGGTGGAGGGGAGCACGGGGATGATTTTTATAGAGGAGGGAGGGCGCGGGATGGCCGGGGATGGACGGATTTCTCGCCGGAGAAATCGGGTGGCGTGGGCAAGTGGCGGCCGGGAATGGCGGCGGTTGACCCCGCGGAGGTTGAAGAAGGGAGGCAACATGGACTTTGGCGGGAAGGGGGCGCAAACGGGCCTAGGCGGCCTTGGGCCGAGGGAGAGAGAAAGGAGGGAGGGACGTGGCCCGTGGGCCGCGTGGGAGGGAGAGGGGAGGAGGTCGTGTGGGCCGCGGGAGAGAGAGAGGGAATTTTCTGCCGAAAACGGCCCGAAACAAAAGGGGACATTTTTAATTCGTTTTTTCTATTAATTTAATCAGTTAAATGAACTTTGTGACTTTAAAATTATTTCTTTAGCTCAAAAAATTCACGAAAAATTTTGGAGAGTACTTTAGAGCACGGGGAATATTACAAAAATATTTCCGGCCATGATTTTTAAAGGAAATTTTTGATTTCCTTGCTAATTTCACTTGTTTAAATTGCTTTTAATTTTTATTTAATTTCTGGAAAATGTATTATTAGGGAATTTTTAATCCCGGTTGAAAATCGGGGCGTGACAAATCTACACCCCTTACAGGAATCTCGTCCCGAGATTCTGGGATGGCTAGAAAGAAAGCTAACGAGGGCAGGGTTGGACTGGTGTGCTGGCCTCGCTGTTCCCTTCTGGTTCGGACACTGGGCTTGTATCTGAGCTTGCATCTGTTGTTGCTGATACTGTCGTTGTATCTGCTGCATCATCATAGCCAGTATTTGCGTCTGGTTAGCCACCACTTGTGCTAGGGTTGGGTCCCCGAATGGTGGAAGCAAAATGTCCATGGGGTTGCTTGGGATTACTCCATGTAACTGTTGCGATCCTGATCCACTGCCATTGTCTCTGATGTTGACTATCTGTTGCAGGTAGAGGAGGGAAATGAGATTGGTTGAACTAAAGGCCAGACCTTAACCCACTTAGCTATTGATCTGATGTGAGTACACTCTTACTGTTCAAGTTGATTAGGCAGACAACCTAGTATGGTCACATCCCCACCACTGATGTAAACCATACACCTGCACACAGCAAACAATACACGATCTAACGACTACCGATACTACTCTTCTGGGAAGGATTGGGTTTAGGTAAGCCTCAGAAAAACTTCGCTCAAACCTTGAGAACGCTGACTCTGGACTACTTATCTTGATCCTTGCTTGAAGATTGGCTCTTAGCTTGTCCTTCATGGGGTTTTCAGTTTGTGCTCCGGGCTTAGAAGCTAGAGAGCTGGAGGGGAAAGGACGGAAATTTGACAAGCTGTTTTGCAAAGACTCCTATGGGAGAGAAGAGACATTTTCGCAGATAAGGTTTTCGCAAAACTTGTCCTTAGGGTTTTGACCGTTTGGCTTGACCTACAGTCAAGATGGCTCTGATACCAACTTGTCACGCCCGGAAATTTTTCCCAAATTTCCAGACCATTTTGTGTATTAAGTCCCTGTCCAGGCATCAACCAGGGTACACAAAACGACAAATCAATAAACAGACCCAAACGTAAATAAAGCGATAAATACTTATAACGAGGCAAGTCGCACCACATTCTGATCCCCACAAACGACAAGTCGCACCGATTTCTCCTGGGTCCCCTGGGCAACATTGATCCCTCTTGGCTGATAAATGTGGAATCAAACAGAATCCCCTTCAAACAAGCAAAACCCAGCGTCCCCTCATGGAAACACACCTTCAGATCTTGGCCATCAAGGCTCAATGGATACAGGACCTGGTACAAAAGAATTGCCGCAGCCAAACAAATCCACTGGGATGAGATTTGAATCGGCCAATGCCTTGCTCTGTCCTTAGCCGATACCAAAAAGAATGAACCCCTTATGTCGGCTGCCACTTATTTCTGGTCCAGTGCCTTGAATGCTTTTCTATTCCGGCATGGTCCGATGACCCCTACATTGATAGACATCAAGATGTTGACAGGCCTGGACATCCTCTCCGAGATCAACCCCTTCAACCTCCTCATCAACAGCAGCCATAAATTGAAGACCAAAAAGATTGGGGGCGGGTCTAGATATATTTCTGAGCATATGGAGCAAGGGTCTGTCTCAGATAGGGAACATGTAGCTTTTCTGACCTTATGGCTAGAGAGGTATGTCTTCTGCGGATCAACCTGTGGCCTCACTCTGAATTGCCAACATCTAGCTCAGGCCCTGGTTGAGAAGAAAAAATTTTCACTTGGCCAATACCTCCTTGGGGCTGTCTATCGGCTACTTCACTCTGCCACCCAGGATTTGATGCTGAATCGAATAGTAGCTCATGGAGGTCCATGGTGGTTTGTTCAACTATGGTTAACTATTTACACCAATACCATGGTCAATCGGCCTTCGCTATCGGACTCAATCTTCCCATCAGACTACAGTGACAACGAAGATCCCTCATCTAGAAGGTGTATGTCCTTTGGAGAAGCTGCCTCAGTTTATCCTGGAACCGACCAATCGGCCGAAAAGATGTCTGCATGGTTTGTTCGATTCTACACCAGCCCACCATCAGCCAAGATGGATATGTTTGTCTACCCCACAGACTCCGACTTCAAGCTCCCTTCTGATCTGAACTTGGGTCTGCTAAATGATGATATGATCTCAAGGGAAGTTTTCATGATCGACGTGTCCCCATGCCTGCTCCCGGTGGGCATATTCCAAGGTAGAAGCACCAGCTTATCATATGAATTCTATAATCCAATGGTGGCTGCCAGACAATGTGGGCTTGGACAGCTGCCTGTCAGTTTACACTTCCATCGGCTGTTAGAAAGCAGGGGCACGGTCTCATCGGCGTTGATTATGAGCAAAATCCTGGAGACCGAAATCCCAACCTTGGGCGACTGCGACCGGTTGTGTTTGAATGCCTTCATTCATTTCAGCTTCCAAACATGGTGGCATGAGTGGGCTACTCATATCTTCCATCAATCGGCCAGATTTTACCTAACAGAGCTTGTTGATAATATCAGCCCTCAAGTCCCTGACGCCCCAGCTCCAAGTGTCAGCAATAGCGGCAAAGAATAACTTATGCTCTAGTCCTGGCTCCATCAGGAAAAGCTGTCATGGAATCAACTATCGGTCTTACTGCTCCAAAAGTGTCATCACTGCTCCAAGGGCCGATAATTAAAGAAACCACCAAAAGGAAGGCGCCAACCGAGGACAAAGCTCAAAAACCCGGCAAAAAATCTTAGACCGACGATCCGGCTGGTCTTGACAAGCTGGACCCCTCCTTAGAAGAATTCCTAGATGACCAAGTGATGGAGGAGGAAGTCGATACAACAGCTGCTGGCATGCCTGAAGATCAAAATCCATCGGCCACCAATACTGAACAACCATCGGCCAAACCAACCAAAGAGCCATCGGTCGATAAACCAACTGAGGATCCATCGGACACAACCACCGAAGAACCACTGGCCGATGATCAATCTGACGCCGCCCAACCCAAGAAAACTAGACACGCAGTCCGTAAGGTTAGTGTAATCTTCCTCATCTATTTCTTCAATCCCATTTCACTGGTCTATTATAACCTGATTTTTGCATATCGTCGTGTCATCCCTAATTAAGGAGAGAATTCAATCGGTCCCACCACCAAGAACAAAGAAAGCCACCTTGAAGAAACGCGGACAAGTCAAGGCCCGATTGAAAACTCCATCTCCTTCTCCACCACCTTCTCCAGTTGCCTCGGTAAGCGCTGATCTACTTGCCTCATCTTCCTTGCCAATAATGTATACCTGATCATTGCATTCTTGCCTTTCTCTTTAGCCACAGGCTCCATCGCCTACACCACATCGGCCAACCTCTTCGCCTGCCGCTTCAGAACAACAAAAAGAGGTCGATGTAACCACAGCCGATGCCTCATTACAGGTAAACCAGACCACTTTGAATCTCTTGCCGATTTTACTTTGACTGAGTTAACCGTGTATTATTTTGATGATTGCAGACCTTAGCCGATATGTTTGCTTTTGACATCGGTCAATTTATTGATGATGAAGACAAAGAGCCATCCATCACAGCCAAGCCATCAATTTCCGAAGAACTAAAAGGCCAGCTGTCTGACATCGCCAATCGGCTGGAGGCATCTATAGAATCCCTGGTGGAGAATTGCAATCCGATCAGGAGCAGAGTACAAGAAATCCAAGATCAATTGTCTGAAGAACTGATGGAAATATTAACGCCAGCCATATTCCTGGAGCAATACCACTTCAAACTTCACAAGGCCAAAGAAAGAATTGCAGAGAGGCGGGAGCGTGAAGGCTTGGCATCGGCCGTATCTGCCAGCAAAGCTCAAGTAAATTCTGACAAAACCAAACTGGATGAGCTGGTCGTTGAGCCGATTGCCTTGAATAAAAAGCTTGAAGAACTCCGTCGCCCTGAAGCAGATCTGTTAATGAAGTTAGAAGCAACCCGTGAGGAAATCAAAGAAGTCGAAGTCAAGATAGCTGCCTCCCCAAAGGCGATAGAAGACCAAACGGCAAAGCTGAAAGCATCGGCCAAATATCTTGCAGCCCTGAGTAGGGCGTTGAAACCAATTCCAGGGTCATCGGCCGATGATGCTCAAACAATAGATGATATTGATCAAATTCATCGCAAGGCCATTGCAGCTATCCAGAATTTCATAAACTGATGTAACATACTCTTATTTTCTCCTTGTAAAAAGTTAACCTTGTCTCTGATTAATATATATTTCATCGGCCAATCAGCCGATTACGATCTACTACCTCGTCTTAATCATGTAAATCACAAGAATACCAACCGAGTTCATCTGAAAAATCCATCCAAAAAATTTTAAAGTCCACAAATTTGATATCCATTTGAAGAACCGCAGGAGTATACATATGCCCCCCAAATTTTGGAAGATGAAGGCTCATGTTGTAAAATTTGAACTAAGGGCGATAGTATATATCGGCCATCTAAAGGCGATGTATCGCACATCGGCTATTATCATTAATCGGCTAGCAAGCCGATCATGAGTCGATCCAAATGCTTGGGTAATATTCTTTAAGAATTTGCCATTAAGCACTCTGCCAAAAACTTCTCCGTGTAACCCTTTTAATAAATATGCATTGTGAGGAACACATCGATGAACCTGAAAAGGACCTTCCCAATTAGGCGACCACTTGCCGAATCTGTTGTCTCTGGAACCAATCGACAATATCAATTTCCAAACAAGATCCACTTCCTCAAACGATTTGGCCACAACTTTTTTGTTATAATGACGAGCAACTCGATCTTTATCTCGCTTGATTTTTTCCAAAGCCCGCAATCGTATGTGTGCCAAATCATCCAACTCATCAACCATGAGATTGTGGTACTCATCGGCTATCAAGTCGTCTTGCAACGCAATCCTTCTTACAACGCAAAGTCGGCCTCAACCCACTTTGTGAAGTAATCTGTAGCCGCTAAAATGTACTTGTGTCCTTTGCTTGACGGTGGATTGATCTGTCCGATCATGTCTATACTCCATCCACGAAACGGCCACGACTTTATTATTGGATGTATAGCCGACGCTGGTGCTCTCTGAATTGGTCCAAACTTCTAACAATCTTGACACCCCTTATAGTACCTGAAACAATCCTCTAGCATTGTCGGCCAAAAATATCCAACACGCTTCAAAAGCCATCGCATTTTATGGGCCGATTGATGTGTTCCACAAATTCCTTCGTGAACCTCGCTCATGACAACTTTAGCTTCTTCTAAACTCAAACACCTTAGCAAGACACCATCAATCGTCCGATAGTATAGATCATCATTGAGCAGGACATAATGTAGAACTTTATACTTCATCTTTCGTGACGCCGATTGAGAAGGATTTCTCAAATATTCGATGATAGTGAACCACCGATCATCGGCGTCCACGGTAGCGACTTTAACCTCAACATCTTTCACCATCAGCCTGTATCCTGATGCTCCCTGAGCTAAATCATTGGCTTCGAAGTTTTGTGTCGCGCCCTGAAAATCACCCTAAAATTTCACCTTTTAATGTATTCCTAGAAATTGTAAAAATCAAATTTAGCCTTCAACAATTAAAAATCCCCAAGATTCAACTCAAATCAGCATGTGGGAATTTTTGTTGAATTCCTCATGCTTCGAAATATTTAATCAATTTTTACTTGAATTTTCAGAGCACTATAAATATTTTTAATGCAACAAAAACCTTTCTCAGACTTTCTAAAAAAGAAAATTAAATTTAAACCTCCCTCTTCCCTCTTGGGCTGTCGGCCCATCTCTCCCTCTCCCTCTCTTGGCCCGGCCTGGCCACTTCTTCCTACCCTCTCCCTTCCCTCCCTCCTCCCCACGGGCTCCTCCCTCTCCCCGGCCCATCTCTCTTTTTCCTTTGCGCCTGGCCCATGCCGCCTCCCCTTGGGCCACTCCCTCCTCAGCCGGCCCAGCTGCTTCCCTCCTGCGAACCGAAGTCCATTTTGCCTCCTCCGTGTGGCCCAGCTAGCCCAGCCACTGGTCATCTTCAACCTCCAGCAGCTCTCTCTCTCGCGTGAATGTACAGACGCAACAGCCACCGATTGATCTCCCTTCACGATCGATTTCCCTCCGATTTAATTGCGAAAATGGATTCCTCACCTCCTCCTCATCAATTCCTCCAACTTTTCCCCTTCCAATTCGTCCTTATTTTGCCGGATTTAATCCCCATTGAACTCCGGCCGTTTCTCCTTCTCCGGCGAACTCTCTGTCTCCTCCTCTCCCCGGCGCCCGTCTCCCTTCCCTCCGGCCTATAAAAGGAAGCCCTCGGCCTCCTCCTTCCTCCCTACACGCCGCCACCCTCCTCTCCCGCTCTCCTGAGCAGCCGCGCCACTGTTCTCTTGCGATGTCGCCGTCGTAACTCCGGCCGTCACTGTTCCTCGCCGCCAAGCTCGTCGTCGACGTCTCCTCGCCGTTCCTGCAGCTCCGGTGAGCCTTGCCGCCACCCTCACTGCCATCTATCTCCCTCTCCACTGCCTCTCTCTCTGTCTCCTTCTCCCTCCTCACTGTCTCACTCTCTCTGTCTCTGTTCTAAAAAAAAATTATTCAATCACGTAATATGCCATTTGAATAACATTTAAAATTCAAATTGTCGTATCTCGACTATTTGAACTCGGAATCGACCTGTTCAAATTGCTAATTTTTTCTTAAATAGTAAAGAACCTATTTGTATGCTTTGTTCATGCATCTTATATGGTTTTTATTTATCTTTGGCCTTTTTCCTTTGCGTATGTCATGTCGACGCTGCAGTTCTGGAAGAGCCGCTCTACATCGAGGTTGACGCGGAAGACTTTGGTAGCGAGCAAGGCAAGTCATGTCATCTTGATCATATCGCTATCCCAGTTTACAAAAATTATGTTTATTTAAATTATTGCATTTCGCTTTATTAAATTCCCGCGACTATTACCGTTTTATTTAGCCTTACCGATTCCCCTCGTTACGACCTTATTATTTGTAATATTATGATCCTTGATAACCCTAGGAAAAATAAAACTAGTAAGGACTTTATATATGTGGTGCTTACTAGAAACTTTAGGAATATGCTTAGCCTTGCTTATATAGAAACAATTAGAGTTATTTCCAATAATTAGATTTGTGAATAATTTTTAATTAATGGTAATTTTGGTTTAATGGATGTGTAGCCATGAAATAATGTTTCCCCTTCAAAATTTCCCCAAACTTGTTTTCGACTGGGCTCGGGGTGCTTGGTTTTGTTAGTCGTACCTCGGCCGTCATAAGGACCGGTCTTCGGGCCTCTGTTGCAAGGCATATTCCGTACTACCACTTGTGTAATGGGTAAGGCTTAACTTGTCGTCTAGGACGGCCATGAGCAAAAAGACACGGATAGGGATGAATGAAGCCCTTGGTGGGGTTGACGTCTCTGGCAGTACGCCCGGGGGCATAGACTGTCTGCTCGACCCAAGGCGCCTGGCGGGGGAAGTCTATGTCGGTCTTTTTCGCTTAGGGCAATACTAGGCGGCAGGTTATGTCATGGGTTTCGTCCGTATGCCGTGGTGGCATGTGGCACGTCGCAACACGTGAGGAAGACATGTCTGGTGGGTAAAGATGTACACCTCTGATCAGAGTTTAATCTATTCGAATAGCCGCGCCCTCGGTTATGGGCAAGCTGAGCAATGTACCCAAGTTAGAATTTGATTCTGTTTAAAACTAAAATAATTGGAGTTAGTACTTGTTGGCCTAGGATAAGGCAAGATCGCGTCGGTGCGCGGCTTGATGATAATTTGACTAGAGATAGGTTTGTGTTGATTTAAAATGCCTTTAAATATTTAAATGTTTTGAAATGCTGATTTTATGCAAAATATCCCTATATATGAATCCTTTGTACTCCCTAGCATTATATTTGCATTTTTCCCGGCATGGCTTGCTGAGTACGGTGGTTGTACTCAGCCTTGCTCCTTTTTCCCCCTTCCAGCAGAGGAGTACTTTAAAGTCGAAGACTTTGGTGTCTAGCTCGTGCCTGACGTCGAAGTGCCTGTGGTGGTCCGTCGTAGCTGCCGTCTTTTTATTTGTTTATCTTTCAGTGTTGGGCCTTTGGTCGCCCATGTAATAAAATACTCTATGTACTCTTCCGCTTGTTTATTCTGATATTTATCAACTTTGTAATGTGTACCTTGCCTCCTGGGACAAGGAATTATGCACTCACAATCGGAATATAGAGTTCTATTTTCCGGGCGTGACATTTTGCTTCCGGGGTATATGCCTCATCGTCACAATCTTGAAAGCTTTTAATAATTCCTTGCACTCGTCATTGTAGACCCTTAGAATATCATTCCTGCACTCATACTCCCTAGAAAGCTGATTAATCACTAACTGTGAATCACCAATAATTTCTACAGAATCGACCTCGACCTCTTACAATAACTACAAACCCTTGAGAACAGCTTTGTATTCTGCTTGGTTGTTAGTATAATAGGGCTTGATAGTAAACGCAAATTCAAAGCTTGCCCCCCGAGGAGATACTATGACTAGGCCGATACCGCATCCATGTCTGCAAACAGATCCATCAAAATACAGTGTCCATGGCACAATATCTGAATATGTGATTGAATCATCTCGATGTCGGACGATGAAATCGGCCAGGGCTTGTCCTTTGATCGCTTTGGCCGATTCATACCCGAGGTCAAACTCTGACAAGGCAAAAATCCACTTCCCAATTCTCCCTTTCGACGCAGGGGCCGATAGCATATATTTCACCAGATCGGCATTACTTACCACAATGCACTCATTAGAAAGTAAATAATGCCTCAATTTAGTACATGAAAAATATAAGCATAAACATAACCTCTCCACTGGCGTGTACCTTGTTTCAGCATCCAACAATCTTCTGCTAAGATAGAAAATAGTTCTTTCTTTGCCATCGATTTCCTGAACCAAAACAGAGCCGATAGACCTCTCATCGGCCGACAGGTACAATTTGAATGGGACTCCCTTCTATGGAGAAATTAAAATTGGTGGGGAACTCAGATATTTCTTGATATTGTCCAATGCCTTTTGCTGCTTATCACCTCATGTAAATTCCTGATCGTCCTTCATCTTCAATAATGGAGTGAATGGCTCTAATCTGCCTAACAGGTTTGATATAAAACGTCGGACGAAGTTGATTTTCCCAATCAGAGACTGTAACTTGGTCTTGTTCTCCGGAGGCTTGATCTTTTTTATGGCATCGATGTTCTTCTGTGTAATCTCGATTCCTCTCTCATGGACCAAGAAACCCAAAAACTGACCGGCCGATACGCCAAAAGCACACTTGTTAGGGTTCATCTTTAGACCATATTTTCTTGCTCTTTCCAGTACCTTGCATAAATCGGCCAAACGATCATCGTACTCTTTTGACTTCACAACCACATCGTCAATGTAGATCTCGATCAAGGAACCGATAAGGTCATGAAAAATATAATTCATTGCCCTCTAATAGGTAGCTCTAGCATTTTTTAAACCAAATGTCATGACGACCCACTCATACAAGCCGATTGCCCCCGGACACCTGAAAGCTGTCTTGTGAATATCTTCCTCAGCCATGAAAATTTGGTTACCGCTATCGGCATAGGGTACTCGTCTTTCAGCGTTGCTTTGTTTAAATCTCTGCAATTGATGCATACCCTAAGCTTGCCGTTCTTCTTCAACACTAGTACTATATTGGAAACCCACTCTGCATATCGGCAGGGTCTGATAAAATTGGCGTCGTAGAGCCTTGTAATCTCTGCCTTGATAGCTTCATGCATATCGGCCTTAAATCTCCTGAGAGCTTGTTTGAACGGCCGATAACCTGGTTTTATAGGTAGCCGATGTTCTACGATCGATCGGCTTAATCCTAGCATCTCATGATATTTCCATGCAAAACAATCCATGAATTCTTTCAAAAGATGTACCAATTTATTCTTATATTCCCTTGGTAGGTTGGCACTTACATACGTCGGCCTAGGCCTATCACCTATCCCTATGTCCACTTCTTCGAGCTCATCGGCCGACGTGAAGCCTTGTCCCAATTTCCCATCCATTTCATCCACCGCATCTTCTGTGTAGGGACTAACTTGTTCATCTTGGCTTGTGGATGTTATGCCTTTGTCAAAGTAACTGCTTGTCTCCATCTTAGATCGGCTCGATATCATAGTCAGTTACTTTCAGAAAATCGGCCTCCCAAATTCGTCCGGACAAGCAATCGATTCCTTCCATCTCCCAAACTGCAAGATCGGCACTGGCCACATGTACTGATCTGTCGGCTTGCACGATCTCGACCTGGTCCCCTTGCTACTGAATAAGGCATTGATGCATTGTCGAAGGACGCAACAATTTGCGTGGATCCAATCTCGCCCCAACAACAGGCTGTAGGAACCCTTTCCGTCAAAGACAAAGAAGGTGGTAGGGATTGTCTTGTTGCCAACTGTAAGCTCCACATTCAACACCCCTTTTGCTTCGGACGCGTTGCCACCAAAATCTTTTAGCACCATGTTTGTCTTGATTAGATCCTCAGGTACTTTTCCAAGCTTCCTGAAAGTTGTATACGACATCAAATTCACTGTTGCGCTGCCATCGACCAATATCTTCTTCATCGGCTGCCCATTGACGTATCCCTTGATGTACAACGGCCGGAGGTGTCTATAACTGGTGTCGGCTGGCTTGTCGAACACGGCCTGCTCTGGTGACAACTGCAGCGTAGCTGAAGATTGCTTCATCTCATCATCGGCTATTACTTCATCGGCCGTCTGTATACTATACTCTACTGGCAATAGAAAAACCATGTTAACAGAAGCCGATGCTTGGCTTTTACCTTTTGTAGATGCAGGAGCTCGAGTTGACTTCGTATGATCCTCATCGGCCTCTACCACTGTAGACTTTATCTTCTATTCTTTCCTGGTTTTAGTAGGCCGATGAGCGATCGCTGTCTGCCGCTCCTGGATTTTTTCCTTTTGTCTTAACCTCTGAACCCGTCGCTTCTGGGTTTTGCTAAATAAATCATCTAGGCACCACTGAGGGTTTTGGACTTGCTCATCATCTTCTGTCCGACGGTCATGGTGCATCGGCCCCAGCCTCTCATGTACGGGTTTCTTCTGCTTGATCGGCCGATGCGCATGACTGCTTGAACTGCCCTGGTAAGATTCCTCCATGTCGTTGCATGTAGGACATTCTTGCATGTAGGACAATATCGGAAAAACTCGCACTCCCAATGAGGATCATAGGATTTATCTTGCTCAGAATAGTCTTGGGCTTGCTCTTCACGCCTCTGTTGGTATTTCTTGATGAGGCCTTCTGAAGTTTGATGGGGTCGCTTCTTGGTCCGATAGGCATCGTTACCGGTCCTGTCAGCCCGTACCATGTTAACTGGGAATGGGTGTCCTTCGATCTTCATCAGCCTTTTGGCTTCATCAAACTTGATCCTGCCCTATTCGATGGCCGACTGTATCTGTTATCGAAAGATTTTGCATTCGTTTGTATGGTGAGAGTACGTGTTGTGCCACTTGCAATATCTCCTTTTCTTTATCTCTTCAGCCGATGGCAACACATGACCTACTGGCAATTGCATCTATTTCTCTTGTAGTAGTAGGTCAAATATCTTGTCGGCTTTGTTGATGTCGAAGTCGAATTTCTCTTCTTTATCGCCCTTCTTGATCCATTGACATGTTGCTGGCTTCTTCATCCGGGTCCATTCGGCCAAATCAACTTCAGCATCGTCATCTTCATCCTCATCAGATGCGTATTGGTAAACGCTGTTGACCTTCTTTGTGAACTTTCTTGCCTCCTGGAACCTTTGCTCGTGGGCCGATACTCTCTGTGCTAGCTGAGCTAGACTTTCAAAATCTTGCGACGAGAACCTTTCTCGTATCGGCCCAAGTAGCCCCTAGAACGCCAAATCGGCCAGCTGGGAATCGGTCAAGCTGAGGCTATAGCACCTATTTATAACATCTCTGAATCGTTGAATGTAGTCCGGGACCGATTCGTCAACTCTTTGCCTGATGGCGGTAAGATCGGACAGCTTCGTTTCTTGTACACCATTGAAGAAATATCGATGAAACTATTTTTCTAGGTCTACCCATCCTCTGATAGAATTGCAGGGCAGAAAGGGAAACCAAGTGAATGTTGATCCTGACAAAGATAAGGGGAAAAGTCTCACCCTCAACGCCTCCACAGCCGATGCCTCACCACATTGAGCTAAAAATCGACTGATATGCTCATATGTAGAGACATTGTCTTGCCCTGAAAACTTGGAGAAGTCGGGAATCTTGTATCGGCTTGGCAATGGTACTCTGTCGAAC
The DNA here is from genome assembly GCA_008326285.1 of Oryza officinalis. NCBI lineage: Eukaryota > Viridiplantae > Streptophyta > Magnoliopsida > Poales > Poaceae > Oryza > Oryza officinalis. The sequence goes on along the minus strand of BDMV01000010.1, from coordinate 17,173,675 downwards.
TCCTCTGGGTATGGGTGTCGATAAATTGTTGCATTCTCCTTGGGCTTTAAACCGAATTGATCACGCATTACTTCGGCTATCATATCGGCCCAATGCCCTTGAGTGACTCCTGCGGGCTGTTGCGGAAGCTCTTGGTGATAAAGCTGTTGAAAACCTTCCAGCCGATATTGCCTAGGGGAGTATGGCTGAAAGTGGTGATTCAAATTTGGTGCATCATACTGCCCCGTGGAGTACTGCTGATAGCCTTGCGACGCGTTGTAGGCAGCTACCTGTGGAGGATTGCTTGGTAAGGGGAATTGGGCTTGCCCGGCCGATGTTGGATTGGCAGAGGCTTGTTGTATCGGCTCAACCATCGGCTGCTGCAAGGCCGTTGGAGCTTGTCTCCCCTCGTCCAATGTGCCAATTGGTCTTTCGTGATGTGTTGGGGCTTCCTCCCACTTGTTTCGTCAAGACCAACGGCATGGTCGACACTGGCTGGACCGATGGAGGTGGATTCGGCGCTGTCGGCTGCGTAGCCATACTCAGATCAGTCCTCAAGGTCCGATATGGAGGGAATTTGTTATCAGGCAGGAAGATCGGCCCTTGAGGTTTGTGCTGGTGGATGGAACTGTCTAGTATCGACTTAACTGTATTGGTCAATGTGTTCACCAGGACTCCGAACTGATTGATTAGTGCTGAGTGAACCGCGGAGTCGATGCGGTCCTGTAGTGTCGGCGCAGCACAGTGAGTATCGTCTTCAGTTTTGACAGCTTGATCTTGGGCTGCTGCTGACGTGCTAGCTCCATCCCCAGGGCTCAGCATTATCACCTTGGATTTTTGAATGATGGTGTCTTGCCGAGTCCTGGAGTATGTTTGCAAGTACATGTTCTGGAACTGCTCTATCAACTTTGCCATCTCAGCCTTTTGCTCCTCGTTGAGCTGATCAGCGGTCACCGAGACAATATTTTCCTCTGAAATATCGCTCTGCTTGGACATCTTGAAGCGAACTTGTTGACGGTGTGAAGCTTGTGTTCTTCTTTGTCCCACCGGGCGTGCCAAAAGCGTGTTGGCGCAGAATTTCGACCCACCCTCGTGTCAAAGCGGGTTCCGCGTTACCACAGCGGCCTGGGAGATCTGCTTAACTCCAGTGCAGGTCCAATGGCTTGCCTAGGTGTGTATAGGGCGTGCCAGTTGATTTGATCTGCAATCAACAAGAATAAACAAGTAAACCATGTTAGCAAATGATGGCCGATCGGCCAGTAGGCCGATGTCGCATCGTGAGGACCCAGCCGATAGGGCAAGGCTGTATCGGCCTACTTGAGGTTATAATGAAATAAAATTAATATACAGATCTATTCTCATCGGCCTTCATCAATATGTTTGTGTCGATTTGATGACATCGGCCGATGAGGGACATGTGAGGTGAATGCACTAGCTAATACTCTAGTGTAAACTTGTATGAACCAATCGGCCGATATAAATGTACTGATCACAGAGAAATCCTGAGAACAATCTGTGACAAATACATTTGTATCTGTCGATCTACCCATACAAGTGGCAAATACATACGAAAAAAATAAAGTAATCACATGTATTAGGTAAGACCGGCTGAAACCCCGGCACTATCCTTAATTAGGATCGAAAACAGGCTTTGAGTTAGATCTCAAAACACGACTAGGGTTGATAGCAACGCAAAGTATGAATCGAGAATTAACACAAAGACAATCAAGCTGTCGATCGCTTTTGGGGATGGTAGATGCCTTGGAGGATCTAGATAAGCAAGCTAATTCGGCCATCGTCGGCAACAAACCCTAAAACGAGTTTATCGTTGGCGAGTCAGAATTGAGATGCCATATCAAGATCATTCAAGACATGATAAACGACGATCACGTCGCTAGGGCTTAACGTGTCTAGAACGACACGCTAGCCCCGACGACGTAGATCGTTGGGTGCAAAATCTTACCTCTGCTCTGGGGAAGCAAGAACTCGCTGAAAATTAACCTCTTGCGAGGGTGGCGATGTGCCGAAAAGTAGATTGAACTGTAGTGTTCTTTTGTTGTCAAATTGAGAGAGATTCTAAGTACAAACTACTGGGATATTTATACCCGTGACTTACAACATTGTCCATATAGGACACGATTTTATCTATAACTAAGAAACAAGTCCTCATGGCGGACTCTTGCCATAAATTAGATCGAAACTGATTTAAATTCCTAATTTAAGAGATACAATTGCCTAAAATCGGGCCTTATCCCTACTCGGCAATCTCCTTTGAAGCTTGACTCAGGCCCAAACCGAGCCCGCTCTGCCTCCATCGGCTTCCTGCTTCCATCAGCCGATGGCCGCATTGAACCCACACCGGCCGATACAGTCCCTCTGCTGGTGCTCCACTTGGTCTGATGCACCGCTAAGTCCGATACGTAACTGGGTCCGATACTCGGCTTGGTCCGATAGCATAACCGATCCGACTCGAATTGCTCCTTCTTCTCGATGTCAGTTTTCTCTTTCTTCTCCGAATAGATTGTGAAAATCTAGTGTTAACACCCACACAGACGAAGCCATCCAAAGGAACAACGGGAAAGGGAAGTCGGCGGAAGAGAAATAACCAGCTAAGAAAGACAACCCAAAACTAATTCAGAAATCCAGTTGCAAGGAAGGAGGAAAGGGAAAGGCATGATCAGAGGTGTTAGTCACAGAACAAGATAAAAACGCTCCCCAATGACCTCCTCCTCAAGACGATGGTCCAGTACGACAATGGTGTCTGGTACATAAAACTAGCGCTCACACGTTCGAGGAGTGCAACGTATTCCAGAAGGCCATGGCTAGGAAGATAGCTCAAGACAAGGGAAAGAGGGTTCGCATGGTAAAGAAGGGCAATCACGACCCTTCGTCCGACGACGAACCAGGTTTCCCCAACTTCGATCAGCACATGGCACGCATCTTCGGTGGCTCGACCTCTTAAACTTCAAAAAGAGAATACAAGAAGGTAGAACGCGAGGTGTGCTTCCCTACCCAGGGATCAATGTCTAAAATGAAGTGGTCAGATCACAAGATTGAGTTCTCCAACGCCGACCACCCGACTCTGACAACAACCCCTAGGCGATATCCGATAGTTGTCGAACCTACTATCCAGAACGTCAAAGATGCCCGAGTTCTCATTGACGGTGGCTGCTCCATCAATCTCCTCTTAGCCAGCACGCTCGATGCAATGGGGATTCTGAGATGTGAGCTCATCCCTTCAGAGCAGCCCTTCCACGACATTACCCTAGAATCATCGTCAAGGCCTTTAGGAAACATCACGTTGTCGGTAACCTTTGGCAGAGCTAACAACTTCCGAACAGAGCAGATCACGTTTGATGTAGTAGAGTTCGACACTGCCTACAACACAATCCTCAGAAGGACAACACTCGCCAAGTTCATGACGGCTTTGCATTATGCCTATCAGTTGATCAAGATACCAGGACCCAACGAGATAATCACGATACTGGAAATGCAAAGATGGTTGTGCAATACAACAAGAGGAGTCTTGATATGATCGAGCAAACTCCCACCACACCTGGCCCAACTGAACCTCCTCGGAAAGTGACCAAACCCAATGTGACACCCAAACCAGACGGCGCTATAAAGATAATCCCGCTGTCCAGTAGCATCCCCGACAAGACTTACAAGATCGGGGCCAAGCTCGATAGCAAATAGGAACTCGAGCTCATCTCCTTCCTCCGTGACAATGTAGACGTGTTCTCTTGGCAACCGTCCGATATGCCTGGAGTCCCTAGGGAGGTGATTGAGCACAAACTGATGGTTCAGCCGGACACAAAGCTTGTCAAGTACAAATTGCGTCGTTTTGCTCTAGATCGAAAAGAGGCTATACGAGAAGAACTTAATAAACTTCTCAAAGCCAGTTTCATTAGGAAATCCTTCACCTAGAGTGGCTTGCAAATCCAGTCATGGTGCGCAAAGCCAATGGAAAGTGGGGGATGTGCGTAGACTTCACCGATCTCAACAAGGCATGCCCAAAAGACTACTTCCCCTTCCACACATCAACCAACTGATAGATTCTACTGTCGGATGTGAGTTATTAAGTTTTCATGACGCATATTCTGGGTACCATCAAATCAGCATGGCTAAGGAATACGAGGAGAAGACTGCCTTGATCACGCCCTTCGGTGTATTTTGCCACGTCAAGATGCCCTTCGGCCTGATCAGCGGTGGCCCCATGTACCAGCGCAAGATTCAGGGGGCTTTTCAATCTCAACTCGGCAACAATGTTGAGGCCTACGTCGATGACGTCGTAGTCAAAACAAAGACGCGAGATTGCCTCATCGATGACCTATGGGAAACATTCAACAATCTCTGACGACACCGGCTCAAGCTGAACCCAGAGAAGTGCACGTTCGGAGTACCATCGGGCAAACTACTCGGCTTCCTCGTCTCCGGGCGAGGTATCAAAGCAAACCCGGACAAAATCAAGGCCATCGAGAACATGAAGTCGCCGACAAGGCTCAAAGAAGTCTAGAAGCTTACCAGATGTATTGTAGCACTCAGTCGATTTGTGGCTAGGATGAGAGAAGGAGGACTACCCTTCTTCAGCCTTCTGAAGAAATAGGACAAGTTCGAGTGGACATTGGAGGCCGAGGAGGTGTTCCATGCACTCAAGCGATACCTCACCAATCCACTTGTTCTTGTCGCCCCATAACCATAGGAGGAACTCTTCCTTTACATCGCCACGATACCGTACTCCGTAAGCACTGTCATCATTGTTGAACGCGAGAAAGTACAACGCCCAATCTACTATGTCAGTGAAATGCTACACGATGCCAAGACCAAATACCCCCAGATCTAGAAGTTGCTCTACGCCGTGATCATGACATCCCGAAAGTTGTGCCACTACTTCTAGGCCCAAAAGGTCACAGTCGACTCCTCATACCCCCTTGGTGAAATTGTTTGCAACAAAGAAGTCGCAGGACGCATTGCCAAATGGTTCAACGAGCTTAGCCAATTCGATGTCCACTTTATCCCATGAACAGCCGTCAAGTCCCAGGTACTTGCAGACTTCATCGCGGACTGGACCACCCTCGAGGATGACAGAGTCGACCGAACGGACAATGAGCGATGGACAATGGCCTTCGATGGGGCTTTCAATAGCTAGGGAGCAGGAGCTGGATTTATTTTAACTTCACCAACCAGAGATCAGTTTTGACACACCGTATAACTAGATTTTCGGGCAACCAACAATACCGCCGAGTATGAAGGACTTCTCGCTAGACTAAGAGCCATCGTATCACTTGGGTTCAAGTGACTAGTTGTGAAAGGGGACTCAGAAATAGTTGCCAACCCAATGCATAAGAATTACAAGTGCTTCAACCCTGAGAAGTCAGAAAGCTAGAACGCAAGTTCTATGGATTTGAGGTATGCCACGTCTATCGCAAAGACATTGCTGACTCCGAAAACCTCATCCACCGAGCTTCCAGAAGAGAACCAATGGAACCTGGCACATACCTTGAAGTGCTAACCAATCCTTCAGTCAAGAGTTCGCCAAACGTCAACATCGATAACACCACCGACGTTGGCTCGAGGGCTACGACTCAGAATGACAAGCTCGTCGCGGACATCAAGACTACCACGGATTGGTGCACACCGTTAATCGAATTCTTCAACACTGACACGCTGCCGGACAATGGCACGGAAGCAAAAAAAACTCTCCCGACAAGCCAAGGCCAACTGTATGATCGACAACGATCTATACAAGAAGGCCACCAATGGTGTACAGCTGAAGTGCATCACGTCCGACGATGGCAAGGAGCTACTGTTCAACATCCACAAAGGAATATGCAAATCACACGCCAGTGGGAGAACGCTGGTCGGCAGGGCATTTCGACAAGGTTTTTACTGGCCATCGGCTCTCCAAGACGCTTCTGACATGGTATAATAGTGCGAAGCTTGTCAGTTTCACAGCAAGCACACCAAGCTACCAGCCGAAGCCCTTCAAACCATCCCTTTGTCGTGACCATTCTCGTGTTGGGGGCTTGATATTCTCGGACCATTTCCAAGAGGACAAGGCAGCTACAAGTTCTTTTTCGTGGCTATCGACAAATTTACTAAGTGGATTGAAGCGGAGCCAACAAGAGAAATCAGAGCCGAGCATGAAATCAAGTTTATCAAGGGGATATTTTTTCTATACAGGCTTCCAAATCAAAAATCGACAAACAACGGCTCCTAGTTCACGAGCGTAGCCTTCCAGGACTACTGCTTGGAATACAAGGTCAAAATCTGCTTCATGTCGGTGTCCCATCCTCAGAGCAACGGGCAAGTTGAGCGGGACAACAGGATTGTGCTCTAGGGGATCAAAACACGTGTATACGATAGGCACATGGCCTACGACTCACGATGGGTTGACGAACTCCCTTCTATTCCATGGGTCGTCCGTACCACTCCGACTACATCAACCAAAGAGTCCCCGTTCTTCCTTGCGTACGGATCTAAATCTATGCTCCCTACCGAGCCATGCTATCGATCAACACGAGTTCGGGAGGACTCAGATGAGGACCAGGGTGACATGAGAACAAACAACGTCAACCTGCTAGAAAAACACCGAGAAGAAGTTGCCATTCGAGCAACCGGATACCAGCAAGCCTTACAACGCTACCACGAGAAGCGCATTCAAGCCCGTACATTTGACATCGGCGATTACGTCCTCCGATGAGTCCAAAACCGGGAAGCGCGCAACATGGGAAGGACCATACATGGTGGTATAAGTGTTATGACCAGGTGCGTACAAAATTGCTGACAACGAAGGTCGCGAGTTATCCAATTCTTGCAACATCGGTCAGCTACGAAAATTCTATGTATAAGACCAATATCTAGTGTGTAAGTTGGTTCATACTAGTTCATACACATATATACATACATCTTTTGTCCTATATAGCACAATATTTTATCCAATGATTCCCTTTTCTTTCATAACACCACAAATCGAAGTCGTTTCTTATCAACCTATTACGCTAAGTTTGACTAGTCACTCTTCAGATTGTTGTCAATCCTTTCAACAGTACCGACGAGCCCTTCACATATACCACACAGCCACCCTAAGCAGCCCGAGATCGGCTTCTCTTGACACAACAGATGTAGGGCAGAGCAGTTGTTCTCCAGATGGGATGAGATCCATATCTTCCTGCCCTTGAGAAGTTCTACGCTTTGTTCCCTCTTGGCGTTGTCAGAGGCCCGCTCAAGTTCTTCCTTCTCGTACATCGTTTTCCAATACTCGGCCTGCCGTCCCACCTCTTCGAGAAAGTCTTGAAGGCCTGCAAAGGATAACAACATCATTAGCAATCCTTGACCTGAGTGCAAGGGCAATAAGCTACAATGTCGCAGGATTCTTACTTCGGCACTGTTCGCGAAGAAGGGCATTCTGGTTCTCCCGAGAAGCCAGCGCATCATCTGAAGTGACAGCGATCAAAGCATGGTCATCGCCACTTGGGTTGGACAAAGCTTGGGGTGTACTAGGTCTGATGACTAAGTCTGAGGAGCGTCCGCTTTGCTGGACGTTCTCGTTCTCAACTTCAAAACATCTATAGAACGCAACATGACGAGAAAGAACAAAAAGGCCTTAAAGATCAATTAGAAAGGAAGTGTTCTCAGACACCAAATCTAACACCTATCCTTGAGGTTTACAATTTAAAAAACAAGACATTACTCTTCAAAATAGGGGATCAAGGAGTCCCCGATGTCCTTCATCTCGGACATAATGTCCTCACGACGCTCGTTGGCTCCTCCCTGGGTGCAGGTGCATGAGTTTGATGTAGGCGAGAACATGGCATGCCCCGGTCTTAATCCCGGTCCACGTGCGGTCAGCCACCTGCTCGGCGTGCTCGCTCACAGCTGTGTCTAGCTCGGTGATGAGCGACCCCAACAATGCCAACACCGTGTCTCGTCAAGGAATTGGGGGTGAGAAATGTCTTTCCCCAAACCCTTGGTGACGACATTGAGGAGCCCATAGTTATCATGCAGAGCTTGATGGAGAGGGGCCAAGTTGTCCTTGGACTCGACCAAGGCGTGCTCAAGTCCCCGGCGCTGCTGCTCGTTTCCGGCCACCAATTCCCACAGCTTGGCGTTGTCCAATCGTGCCTCTTTCACCTGACCTTCAAGAGTCACGATACGGTCATTGGTGGAAAAGGCGGCCTTCGTAAGCCGTCCGACTTCTGCAACGATGTCCCAGGCATTTGTCTCCAACAACTAGCAAGCTTGTAAGAGCTTGTCGGTTGCCAAGGAGGAACTCGGGAAGACAAGAGGGCCAATCGATGGAGGAAGCAGAGGAACGACGATGGCAACTAGCGCTCTGGCCTGAGACGATGGGAGAAGCTCTACGCCCAAAAAGCGTTACCCGATTGAGGAATCGTCTAGCATCATACATAATCATTATAGAACAAGGTCATACTTACCCAGTCTTCTACCGCTTCAGAAGCACCACCTTTTTCGAGGAGACAGACTTTGTGCTGAGGGTTGTCTGTGGAAGAAGAAGGGTAAGGACAAGAACGGCTACCACGGTTGTATGACGAACCTGGGATCAGGGCCTCACCTCGAAGCCACTTGTTTGGACTAGCTTCCTAGTCCCGGTGGACTTGGTCAGCGAAGGCTAGCACATTTTCTTGGTCCCACTGCTTCCGAGCATGACTACAGCGCCTGCTTGTTTGGATACCGCCTGCTCCTTTGGAGAAGCAGACGTCTGGTGGTCAACGAGCGGGCCGATAACGTCCATCAAAGGCAGTGCCTAGAAAGATCTGGATTACTACTCCTACGGGCATAGAAATGCATGACAAGGAGCTGTGGTTGACGATGCTTACATTTACAATGGCGTCCCGCTCAGTTGGCAAGAGGTCGCATATCGGCATGGGGATGTCTGTGGAAGACGACGGTTGGTCGACCACCACTTTTCCGACACGCTCCACCACGGTGTCTTCGGAGAGAACTGTGATAGAAACACAATGACAAAGTTATCAACTGAAGACAATTTTGGTTCTTTATCTCAACAAAGAAACTATAAATTGTATACCCCGGTGAGATAGCCGCGTCACATCCTGTCCCCCCGAGTAGAAGTACGTGGGGTGAGAACGGGCCTGGAGAGATTGAATCCGACGATAGATAAAGTCTTGGACGACTTCGAATCTGGTCAGACCGCGTTCTCAGAGATCATAGATTTTTCTCGACAAAGCTTGCTAAGGCAGTGGTCATTGAAGGTTTGGAGATCCATGTCTCTAGGCGTGCTGGTTTCTGGTCGGGGGTGACAAGGTTGGGAAAGTTGTCTTCGACATGAAGAAAAAACCAACTTTTTCTCTAGTCTTTTCTCGAAGACGGGTAGTTAAAAGGAATATATTCATCTTTCATTCCATCCCGAAGATGGAGGCTAAAACATCCTGAAATCTTAGAGGCCTCCATCCATCTAACCTCATAGAAGTATCTAAACAGATCTAGAAAGGCTTGTACCCCAAGGTACGCCTCACATAGATGGGTAAAGATACTCAGGAAGGCAATGGAGTTGGGGTTGAGATGAAGAAGATGGATCCCGCAGAAGTCAAGAAGTAATAACAAAAATTCGGAAGGAGGAACCAAAATGCCGCATTGGACGAATGATGAAAGTGTGATTATATGGCCAAGGTTGGTCAGGGGATCAATACCTCCTTCCGAGCGATCCACCACCTTCGTGCTTGGCAAGGCGCCATCTTGTTGCAGCTTCCTCATTTCACTCAGGCCGATGTTGGACTCTGAAAGATCCATGGAGGTTGGAGAAGAGGATTGAGGGAGGTTGTGATTTAGGGTTTTTTGTGAAAGCTGAGGCGGAGGAGATTGGAAGTGCAAGATGGAAAGCTAGGGCTTTGTTTTGGCAAACAGAACCCAAATGGATCCCGACGGATCGAATTTCGAGGAAGATGGAGAAATCATTACTGAGATTTTTACTGATTTGTTTATGCCAAGTGTCGCATACTCTACATCTTCTCGGGTGGCCGAGAAGGGCTTGGCGAGTTTGACAATGGTTGTTCTCAGAATCTCTACTCGGGAATACTGGTCAAATCATTTACATTGAAGTCGAGAGCTACTATCAGTGTCAAGGATAAGGCATACCTCCTATACACAGGTTAATGAAATATGGTAATACCATATACCCGATAATATACGAGAAGGTATCCTTTAATTAAGGAAATACGGTTAATGAAGAAGAAAATTATCTTCCCGAAATAGAAGGTGTTAGAGTCCTAGTCGGGAAAGATAAGGTATCCTTAGGCCTGTGTCCTATTTTATTTTCCTGAGTTTTACTTGGATAAGAAAATAATTTCTGCTATATATACAAGGCCCCCACGTTCAGAGAAGGGCATCGAGTTACAAGCCATAGCCAAAGCCATGTCCAGAAGCAATCCGGAGGAAGTCAGTGCCGTATTTGCCGAATAGATCTCATCGGGCCGTTCTCGACAACTTCTAGTCGGCAGATTCATCTAATTGTTCTAGTCCCCATTGTACTCTGAGCGATATTCCTATCCATAATACATATAACTAGAGTAGGGTTATTACTCATCTTGAGAGCCCGAACTAGTATAAACCGTTGTCCCTTGTCTGCTTGATCTATTCTCGCGTATACCCTAGTTCCAACGATCCCCATACTCTACAAATACCGTGGTCATCATATAGCCTGTTGACAGATGGGTCTCGGCTGAGGAGGAGGAGAGGAGCGGGGCTGAGGAAGAGGGAAGGATAGGGCAACAGAGGTGCTCCAATGCAATGGCGAGGGACACGCTCCTTGGTGGGTTCCAACGGCTGTGCCGTAGTCGATGTGTTCTTGCAATGGCCACCTCCGATGGTCTTCATAGCACTCGAGAACTTCGGGAGATGGTTGGCGTTGTTGTTGTCTCGCCTCAGTTGCTACTTGCAAGGAGAGAGAAGAAAGAGGGAGAGGTAGGGAAGGAGAAAAGGAATTGACATATAATGCTAACCACATAGGTTTTGTCATACCTCGCTGATATGTGGGCCCTGCCTATAGAAATTGTTTCCTAAACCAATGAAGTAGTCGATTTGCACCCGTTTTCAAAGATGGGGGAGACATTTTGTGGTTGAAGGATGCGCTTGGCATGTTGTTGCTCTCTTGGGCCTACTCTTTGTGGGCCCATTAGTATGCAACTATTTATTCAAAATATTTTTCTATTTTGTGAATTTAATGAATTGGATGTTATCTAAAATTTCTATTTTGAAGTTATTTATGGATAGATTTTGTACCTTCAACTCAAAAATTAAATATTCATCTCAAATGTAAAACTTCAACTCAATATTTTAAACTTTCACCTCAAATCTTAAAACCTTCAACTCCAAATTTTGAAACTTTCAACTCAATTTTGAAAGCTTTTAACTCAAAATTTGAAACTTTCACCTCAAAGATTTGAAACTCTTAACTCCAAAATTTTAAACTTTCAATTCTAAAATTCAAAACTTTCAATTACAAATTTTAAAACTTTCAACTCTAAATTTAAAATTTTCAAGTTGACTATGTATTTACTAATTTATTACTCCCTCCGTCTCACTCACTGAAACACAGTCAAGCTTGGCATAGTCTTTAAAACTCTTTGACTTTAAATTTTTTTATATACTACTATATTCGTAGCACCAAAATCATAATCATATATATGAAAGTAAATTAAAATGACAATCCAATAATATTATTTTCATCAAATAATACTTAATTTATAATAAACTATTTATTGGCTAAATATTTAAAGAGTTAAATCTTAAAATACGTGCGCGGCTAGTGAGTGGGACGGAAGAAGTAAGAAAGTTACGGTTGGTTCTAATTGTGATTAGCATTAATCACGTGATTAGCATCAGGACCAGGGGAGAGGGGGTGGGGGGATGCAGCGTGCGGGACAGGAAACACCCTCCCCACAAAGCAGTACCCATCTGGATGTGATGAAAATAAATTCCTCCAAGAAGAGCAGGTTTTAGCAAAACGGATACCCTGCACTTTGACGTGGAGGCATGGCATGTATGGGTAAATTTATGTTAAATATTATAAAAATGATAGATTGATATATATTAAAATGTTACGAAAATAATATTATAGATGATGATTTGACACATTTGTATTTTAAACTCTAGAATATAATAATTCATAGATGATGTGTTATCTTTGCATAAGTTTTACAATGTTTTAGAATAATAATTACTCGTATGTGATGACATGGCATATTTGCAAGTTGAGTTTTAGGAGTATTAGTGGTTACCAACTATATATGGGTTTTTGAAGTATGTATCAACTGTAGGTACTATTTATTGCTTGATTTTATTATTTTTGTTTCTTTAGTTATGGATCAAATATAGTTTTACATGTTTGTTTATAGACTTGTATCATCTCAATTGATGTTACTATTTTTTTAAAAAAAATTTATAACTATTTGAGTCATATACAAATGATGATGGATGCCATAACATTTAGATATAAAAATCCATGTCTACTTGTTCAGAAGATCTAGCTGCAGCAGCCCTGTGGCTGCGCTGCAGCCAGCCAGCCAGCCGCTACAGGAGCCATCAGCAAGCAGCCTCTTCCTGCAGCCGTGTGTTGGTGCAGCCGAATGGCTAGGCTGTGCAACACAGTGCTGCAGCAATAGCCTATCGAATAAACCCATCAAGTACATATGAATCCAGCATTGAGCTATATATTCTGTGACGAGATTGGGCACAGATCGATGGGTGACAAAATAAAATTAATTACAACTCAAGAAGTAGGTCCATACATATGTATGGTTAAACGTACCGTCACAAAAACAATTATGTCCTACATATGCCATGACTAATTCAAATTGACAAATTCCAATTCAAATTCAAACAGAACAGGGCAGAAAAATATATGCACAGACTTTCCTACATCACTCCAGCATAAACACGACAGCTAATATAACCCACGGCTGCACTGAGCAAGCTCTGAAGATCAGAGATTCAGAGTGTACGTATTATGGACATGGTCACTTGGTCAGCCATCTCCCTCCCTTAAAAGCAAACGACTCTCCCTTCGGCGATGCTCGGTAGCGCCGGCCTCCACTGCCCGTGCCGGGAGAGGCTCATCCTCCCGCCGAGCGCCATGGCCGCCGCCATGAGATTGGGTTCGGGCTCGCGTTCAGGCTCGGGCCGGGCCTCATCGGCCGGGCTTGGGCTGGATGGATCTTCTTGATGAGACTGGGCCGCCACCTGTGTACATTGAGTATGATTGTTAGTGTGTGTTCATGTAGAGTACTAAGCTAGTAATTTAATGGTTTAACATTTGACTTTGGGTTAATGACGTGTGTCTGCAGCTGGTTCGTATGACGTGGTTGATTCGTTTGTGATTTTCATCTACTACTTAATTTTGGTGCCTCTCTATCTATTTCAAAGAAATAGAGATTTGCCGTACGATGCTCTACGATTTGCTACCTTATGTATGTGTTATGAAAAATGGGGTGTTGTACATGACTCTTGTCAGCAGCATCATTTGAGAGGTGTCGGTTGAAATTTTGACACCTTTGTAATGTTTCAAATAAACACTTACTGACACCGGCGGACCCAAGGTCCGGCTAGCCCAGGCTTCTGTTCAGGCTCAATTTTTATGGGCCCTTAAGGCCCAGTACCACTTCCAACCAGCAGGGGCACGGGAGAAGGGGCACGGAAGAACGGGACTTTGTTAGTTGTCCGGGCTTGTCAAATTTTCTGGGTCCACCACTGCTTACCGAGTTTTTTTTGATAACGCACAAAGCGAACATGAAAGTATAATGAAGATACTATGTGTATGTTGGCCCACTCAACATGTTAAAACAAACTAATGCTGATTTTGAAGGCATATAAGGCGGTTGAGTTTGGTATAGTTTGTTGAACGGATTACAGATTATCCACTTGATTATAGAGATAAATTAAATATTTGATAAATAAACTTAACTAAGTGGTCTAGGCAATACAGTGAAAGAAAGTTTTTTGAGAAAATATATTTTTTGAAGCATGGAGTAAAAAATCTATTTTAATAATCTGGTAAATAATCTAGTAAAGTAGAAAAGTGGTAGTTCCGTCACTCGTTTGCATCATGTATTATCTTGGTTTCAACGTTAAGAAAAGCCAGAATATTTCAAGGGGTTCAAAAGATCCAAAAGTTTAGAATATTTTGGCCCGAAATAATCAGCTAGCAGGCTGGCTTAGCCTAAGACGGATGGTACGCATCGATCTCCCAACCAAACATGCTGTACTCTGTTATGGAGTCGGTTGTCTATGTGTGGTGTGCGTATATAATGGTATTTGTCTTTCATGAAATTGAAATAAAAAAATTACATTGCTCATGTGTTGATCACGTATGACACTAAAACTTGTAGACAAAACTACTCATCTGTTATTTTTTAATTTTATATTTTGGCTTTACAATCTTCCTGATATAACAAGATGCAATTTATTTTGACTATTATTTTTCATACACATATATCAAGCTCTGATATGGACTTTCAAATGTGCAGTGTTCGCTGTAGTATGTTTGAGTACTTCGGGACGTTACAGTCCTACCTAAAAACGAAGGATGATATGCATATGCCGACATGTCGTCTACCTCAAAAGGGAAATTAAAAAACGATGGAAAAATGTTTCACTAATTAATTAACTCACGTCACCAGCTCGCAACCAATGCTCGTACAGCTCCCAACAAGTCGCGCTAATTATAGCGTTTGTCTCGGTTGTTCGTTGTGACGCACCAATCGCCATTAATGGCTGACCAAGAACTCGTACCCCATACGCGTCATCTCATCTCTACACGTAAGAATGTTTGGATATGGTCGTACCTTGGCTGGCGGCGTACTGCCTGCCTCCGCCGCCGCCTCGCCGCCGCCGCCGCTGCCCCGTCGCCGGTGACCATCGTCGTCGTTGGCGGCGGCGGCGATCGTGGCGCGGCTCATCGTGGCGTTCCGCTTCGACACGAACTGCTTCAGCACGTCTGCAGATGATCATCGATAGATCGCCATTGATCCGTGTGAATATCTCGCCGCCGGCGGGAGACGCAAGAAGAGGCTGTATATATGTACTGTACACGCACCTTCGAAGGTGACGAGGCGGTAGACGCCGCCGAGCACGAGCGTGTCGTCGGGCCGGAGCAGTTTCAGCCGCCGCCTCGCCGCAGGAGCCGACGCTGCCGACGCCGTCGCCGGCGCGGTGGCCACGGGACGGACGACCTCGGCGACGTAGTGGCCGGGGTTGGCGGCCATCACGGCGGCCGCGGAGACCGCGCCATACGCGCGCTCGACGCGGCCGCGGCCTCCGTTCCCGGACGACGACGACGGGTGCTGTATAACGACGGCCGCGGCGTCGGCCGCCTGGCAGTTACCCATATCGACAACTACCTCCGCTGCCGCCGCCGCTGGCAGAAGCGAGCAAGATCGTCGTCGTCGGCGCCGGCGAGTGATCGAGCAAGGCGTGGTGGGAGTGGAGTTAATGGAACAGTGGATGAGGTAGGGCGGGATGGTGGAAGTGATCGATGCGAGGTTGAGTTTGGTGGTGGTCGACGACGACGATGGCCGACGCAGCTTTTAATTGGCGGGGGCACGTGTTCCGAGGCGTGGTGAGGGAACTCGTCGCGAATCGGCTTACGTGGGGCGCTTTGCTCGGTCGGATCGGCACATGTCGGTATAAAATGTGGTCTGGTGTTCTGTTAATTGGGATAATAACATTGTATATTCGTTTTCATTAATTAAAATGTACTCCAGCGTTAACGACTGGTGAATGGATATATTTTTGTTGTTTTGAAAAAATCAACTGTGGCACATGCCACACATTTGGGCATTAGGCTACCAAACATCTCCGAAGTTTGTCAAAAATATTACCAGCAGTGTGTCAGTGAGCCGATTAACTAATATTCCCAAAGTTTTGCCGCAAAATGTGATCTGCACTATCCAAGTTCACAACCATATATATTCTGTTTAAATATTTTGTTTAAACGGGCCCTCAGTGATGTTAAGGGGAATAATTAATCACAAGTTCACAACCATATTTTGTTTAGACAAGATGTATAACTGACCATTCCATCCATCTATTGGCTTAATAATTCAATAAAAGACATCAAGTGGACCGCTGATCCGTACGTATACCTTGAAATAAATTCGAATCCTCCGCTTCTATTCCACACCTTAGTGCCTGAACGCTCATATGAGGTGTATGTCGAAGTATAATGATTTATCTGTTTACTGCGAGCTTAAGCATAATTTAAGCTTTTTAGAGACGAACATGCTATGTACTCCATGCAACTTAATTATCGCGACGTATAGTTTAGAAATACTTCTACTGTTCTACAACTACAAGTAACTTTTTACATCACAAACTGCATGCACACATCCTATTTCATATAATGATTCTATTTGTTACACTTATATATGCTCCTTTAAAAATCTTTAATAACAAATCTGCCACCCCATCATGACAGGTAGAACCACCGTTCTTCATCCACTTTCACACTGACTAGTCAATTACCACACCTAACAACAATATAAATACCTAATGGATAAAGCAGAGAGAGTTACAGATGCAGTCATGCAGAGCAGATCGCAGCTAGAATAGCATGGGTAGATTGGTATTTGTATGGCTGTGTGCTGCGAGCAATTCTACTAGTAAACAATAACATGAACAGCCTGAACTTCTTTGCCGTTAGTTGTGACTTTGGCTAACCGAATAAGTCACCAGTTCTTGTCCTGAATACCTATCATGAAGCTTGGTCTTATTTTACCCTGCAAGCTAGGGTCCAAATCCGTGAGACACTTTGATATTGTTGAAACCTGTCATGATCTAAACAATAATTCCTCCAAGATTTGTGTTGTACTGTCTAAGCCAAAACGACGTCCAGTTGGTCCTATATAGGGCTTGAATATGTGTTGATATATCATGCCCTCAGAGTCCACCTCCAATAATTAGGAGATTGACATTATGAAAAATTTTGTTTATATTTACACTAAATAAGAAAAAGTTTATTTGACATTGTCAAGAAAAGGTAAAATGATGATATTCACCGTAGTTTAACATTCCAGAAAAAATCTAAGACAATTATATAATTAAATAATAGACCGCAAACGAACCTACAGTATGGATTTCAGAAGAATTATACCTAGCTACTATATATTTTGATGAATGAGAAAATATGTGCCGGAAACCTTACCGGACGTAGGATAAAAATGAACGTCTGATATTTGTCCACGTTATCATAAGTAAAAGTTTTAAACTTTTATAGAAGTAAAGTTTTACTTATAGTGATGTGGACAAATCTCAAATGTGTATTTTTTTAATTTTATGGCAGTTTTTATGTTTCTACTGCATATTCTCCGTTGTTGAAGGGTAGTATTTTTACTCTGTACTTTGTACTAGGCGGGGCTAAACTAATCTTCGGTAAAATTAAAACAAGGATACAACAACTCTGTCATAGATCCCCGCAAAAAAAAAAACAACTCTGTCATGGATAAATACAACTGACCCTATTAGCTGATGGATACCGAATAGTATTTAATATACTTCATCATTTCACAATTGGTACATCGTACCATTTGAATATATGACGATTCATGATATTACGGGCACTTTATATATCTCTTTGACATTTGATCGACCACTTCCGGATAGACACGAGTTGCATTTTCTTTCCTTTATGTTGGTTGTGTTATTGCTTTCACTTTGAGGTCATGCATGGCGGTTGGGCTATATGCTTTGGGGTGCTGAAGCTACGTACCCTCTAGCAAAAATAGCCACAATTTTCTCTGATCTGCATGTGAGTTTGTGGTGTACGTCGATGCGTCAGAATGGCTAGCTGCATCCATTTCCTGGTCCATTGGGAATTGGTTGGAATATATCATCACTTAGTAGTTACATCTAGCTAGCTAGCTCTTTATATCGCCATCCGAAATAAGTACTATACTCCGGTTTTTATATATGATACCATTAACTTTTCACATAACGTTTAATCATTTGTTTTATTCAAAAATTTAGTATAAATATATATAAATATAAGTTAATTAAGTTTAGAGTTTTCTATGATAAAACAAGTTACAACAAAATAAAAAATATTTATATAATTTTTTGAATAAGATGAATAGTCAAACGTCATGTCAAAAGTCAACGGTGTTATATATTAAAAAATAGAGGGAATATATGGGAAGGTGACATATAGCACCTTTTTTCTAGAAGATATAACATTTTTTGCAAGGAGAACATATCATGTGCATCCCCGGGTGTTCTCTTTAGAGTGTAGTGGTCACAATTTTAATTAAAAAACCAACAACATTGAATCCAAAATATTTCAATCGTGCCACAATTTTAAATTAATCTAAATTGTTGTGGGTGGTGAGAGGAAAAAAAATCCCGAGAAAATGTAAGATGCCGGATTTTTTTCCTCTATATATGAGAAAAGTTATGTAGAAATTAGAGAAGGACCATGCTGAGGATAAAGGTTGCAGAACATTCTTCTACTGGTATTTGCAATATATGCTTTGCACTCGTGCGATATCCAATTACCAAATAGAATCTAAAATTTACCCTTGTCATTGTCGGCAATATCCAAATATGTGATCGAGAGTGTACCTTTGGCTTTTTACCATCAGCATTCTGGTAATTTGCCGACGGTAATGTCGGCTATAATTAACCAGGTCACAACGGTGGAAGTCCAACGATATAATGGTGGTACAATTTGAAACTCCAAACTGGTTCAGTACAAGCAAAAAAACAACCACCAGAAAATCACCTAAAAAATCTGGGTAATGCATAAATAATGCAAGACTGTCATAAATAAAAAGAAATGGACGGCACACCGTCCGGACGAAGCATGACAGAGATGGAATTAATGGAAAGCAAAAGAAAGCTGAGAACAGAAGGAAGCAATGAAGCATAAATATATATACGATGTTTAAGCAACTTACATGTCTTAGTTGATATATAACAACACATTGGATTGGAGCGTGACAACAGTGTCTTTCGCCCCCACATATATATTGCATGATGTGGGTTGGTGCTCAAATAGACAAGTACACCTGCTTGCTTTCAGCGAAGAAAGTTGAGGAGCCCTTTTCAGATATGAGGACTGTATTTTTGTGTGACTGTATGTCTCTGCAGCATCAATTATGATGTTTTGTAATATACGTCTCAGAAACTTAATCTTGAAGATGTATTGTTTCTTACTACAAAATCATATTCATACGTACAAAAGTTCAGAGATAGTAAACTTTTTTAGAATGATGTTACATCTCAGGGTAAATTGGTCAAACATAAATTTTTTTGAAGATAACGAAAATGAATTTCAGCTTTTGCTCCAAAGAAACTATATTATTATATAATTTGCTCAATAGAGAGCACATAAAAAATAGGAAATGATTATGCAAACAGTAATAACACCAATACTAAAGTTCAAGTCTATTTGTAAATCTCTACCAATAGTTAATAAATATTTACATAACCGTTGACTTAAGGTTGTAAACTATAGTACGGTGGTGTAATTTCAATGGTTTGGTGTAGATCTTGGTTGCCCGCTAAATAACTAATATGATTTTTTATAAAACATTAACAAACCACAAGGGTTCTTATGTTATTCTAGAGCACTAACACTCCTTTTTTTAGGGTTTAGTATGTCACAGGGCTTGGCAAAACGATGGTGATGTGTACCAATAATCATTCCTTTTGTTCTTACAAATTTCTATATATTCTTCTTTTATGTTCACTCTATTTAGTTGATGCTTCGACTCTTCGATCAGCACTGCTTTGTAATGAAATTATTATGTAAGTTATATTTTTCAACGTAGGTACAACCCTTTTATGTTTGCAGGACTAAGCAACCATTGCTGTTGTGTTTTTGTTGTGGATTAGAATATGATCAGAAGCTTGCACATGGACTTACAATGGATCAGGTACTGTCCGAACGGGTTCTTACTACAAAGAAGGCAGACATTTTTTTTCTCTTTGTTTGTTATGTATATTAGTGCTCTATGAAATAATAATGTATCGTGTAATCGATAAATCATCATTGACATGTTAAAGTGCACCTATGTATGTACTGATTCCCTAATCTTTCCTGTAATATTTAATGTTCTCTCTAAACTTTTTTGTTGCCGCGCAGCGTAGCGCGCGAACCCTTTCTATTATTTATTATGCTCTGAGATTAGGCACACATACGTACACTAGCTGCGGCCTTGCTTGTTTAGAGCTGTGGCTGTGCTGCAGCTGAAGCATTAATTACAGTAACTACCCATAGAAAATGATGCTGTGGTTACTGCAGAACTAGGAAGCACAACCGAACGCCACCTGTGGCTACATGATGTGCCTAGGCTCTTCGATTGACTGTCTTTTTTTAAGGAAAACGAACGTTAAACATTTTGCCTAATTTTATAAGTACCTTGAGTGACTCGAGCAAGAAATTAATTCTACTGAAATACCATGTCATATATGTAAAATTAAAATGTGTTTGATTCTTTTGTTGTGATGAACAATTGGCATCTGAGGTTATCGGTTTTGATATTTGAAGATTATTGGCGAAGTGATTTGTGAGATGATTGAATTTTCAGACGGTGAACAGGGATTGTTGTTTTGTTGGGTCCGGTCAGACCAGGCAGGTATGGCCGGTCAGACCGGCGGTATATGTGCGGTCAGACCGGCCAGCTTGCGGTCTGACCGGCCGACTCTGTGTCGGTTTCGGTATCGATTTGTTTCATTGGATATCCGTGGTTATTTTGTGTTTATGGCTTCTAGATGGATACTATGCGTATGTAATACTGTTGTGTGCTAACAATGAGTCAAGTTGGTGATAGCTTGTGCTCGGATATGGTTTCTTTGTTTGATTCATGTGTAGGTGATCTTTATGTCTCGGGAGAGTATTGCCGGTGATGGATCGGGAGTCGACTTGAGATAAGGTGATGTCCGTACGATCAGATATCATGCGGGATATTTAGACTAAAGATCAATGCACGTGGTTGGTAAAGATTCCATATGGCATACGATAGAGATATTGTGTGCGTATGGGATGCGGAGTTGAATTTGGAAGGAGTCCAAAATTGTTATAATTGGAATATGTAAAGTTGGTTTCTTGTACGGGCAGGTTTCCTAGGTAGATTAGGACTTCTTGTATGAGTTTGGTTCGTGGTTTTAAGCTGCCTACCTCATGTATAAATTGAGAGGGAGGGTGTGGCCTCCCGGTATTGTTTTGGAGAGCATTGAGTTGTGAGTTTGGTTAGAGTTTCGAGTTTAGTCGAGATTTTCATGAGGAGTGCTGTTGTTTCACTTTGTAAACACAGAGAGAAGTAATAAAGTAGTCATCTATTTTAATAGATCTTCAATTTGTATTTGCCCGGGTTCTGCGGTCTAACCGACGAGACATCGGCGGTCAGACCGACGGCTTCACGGTGGTCAGACCGGCGGTATCATAGCGGTCAGACTGGTGGGGACACGGCGGTCAGACCAGTGTTGGTGGCAAGAGGCAGACCGATCTATTTTGATCAGATCAATCTACATCGATTTAAGGGTAACTTTTAATTTCGCTAATAGTTTTGGTTTTTGGATACTACAATCATTCATCCCCTTTTGATTAGTTTAGTAATTGCTTTTCGATCCTACAATATACGTTCAATGTACGTTCAGATTGTGACTTTTGAACGTACGGCCGCTAGGATGTAACATATATACCCGCCCAGGCCGGATTGAAATGAATATAATTATTTGCAATCATGTACAGAGAGCTTAATTTTCAGTCATTCGTCGGTAATAGGATACATTCTATATGAAAAAAAATTGAATTGAATGTTCGGTTGCGTTATTCATTTTTCCAAACATGAAACTTTCAACGCATACCTCCTTTAATTTTTTCAAGGAAATGCCTCCTCTAATTACTAAATTAAATCAGCTTAACACCTTCCGAATTCTCTGGAAGAGGCATACCAAACTCCTGCAGTCCACATCAGTAACAAATATTTGAAATACTAGCTAAATACCCGTGCTTTGCTATGGATAAAAATAAATTCTACATGTGCTAATATTGTTCGGAACAAATTAATTGTATGGTTTTTAGAAAAAATTCATCCATGTATATGTCTTTGCATGATAAACTTAAATTCTAAAGATGAAGAAACATATTAGCAATATGTAGGACTGTTTCATAATATTAAAGTACATAAAGGGTGGTTGGTAAAAAGAATACAACAAAGTTGATGGGTGACAAATTCACTATCCCTACTATTGTTTTCTTTTAAATACATATAGATAAGCTAGTATATCTTGTACAATAGTAGTAGAGAAAAATCTCTTGATAGTATACATTTAATTGAACCAATAAGCCTGCTTTGTTAAAGAGAGAAAAACATATACTTCCAATAATTTTGTATTTCTCTCCCTCTGATTGATCACGTTTTCTGCTCTCCATCCTACCGATTCGTCGGTCACTCGGACAAGATACAAATCATACAACCGTGGGCCGTGGGCTGCTCCGCTGTTAGATCGGAACAAGCCACAACGATGTGCCGGGACGCATTGCCTGAGTACGAGGCCCAACGGCCGACGAACGGATTAATTTAATTATAGTGATAATTTAAAAATTTTAAAAATAAACTTAATAAATATATTAAAAATAGAAGATTTTTTTATAAAATATATTTTTGTAAGCATGGAGAAAATAATCCATCTCAACAATGAAGTCAATAAGCTAAAAAGAATAATCAGTTATTTTAGCATGGCTTTTCTGTTAATGCGCATTGGTAAATGTATGATTACCTATTACCATGTCAAATCAAGATATTATAATTTCCATTCATATATAAAAACATGGATGCATGACCATATCTCAGCAAACCCTTACCCTTAACCCTAAATATTGCAATGATGTTCACATGTGCCCTAAACCTAAAGCTAGCATTTGTTAAGGGACTGGACTTTGGTGGGCTTGATCAATATTATGGAGCTCGCGGTCGTTTGCCTTAAGGCCTATACTGACCTTGGCCAACATTTGAGAATCCCACAAAATTTTGTTACTCCCTCCCACAAAATTTCGTTTTGACTTTTTTCATAGTATTAAGTTTGATCAAAAGTTTAGCAACATCTAAAATATCTAATTAGTTTTATTAAATTTAACATTGAATATATTTTGATAATATGTTTGTTTTGTGTTGAAAATACTGCTATATTTTCCTAAAAATTTAATCAAATTTAAAAAAGTTTGATAAAAAAATTAAAAATATAGAATGATGGGAGTAATTAATTATTAATTACATTGCGCGGTTTGGGTTTCTGCAACTTAACTTTGCTTCCCTTGTTTCCCGTGGACATATCCGCCCTTCCACAATGTCCACACGCGGGCGCAACAGGAGCGGCCTCGCATGCCGCGTATCGCCGCCGGATAGGGGCCACCGAGACGACGTGCGGCACGGCCAGTCACAGTGCCGGCGGCAGTAGGTCGATCCATCCATGGCGGCCGGCGCTGAAGCACGCGGATGGGTTTTAATGGGCCTAGTGGCTACGTACAACGTCTGTGGACCGGGCCGAAATTGGCAATTACGGAGATTGTGGAATTTTTGCATGCTCTGTTTGGAATAAGTCTATTTTCCTTCCCTCTTCTCTTGCCTTTTGTCAAACCGCATCCCTCAACACAAAACCAATTATAACTAAGCCTGCCAGTGGGTTCAAATCCACCACGCAACTGCACCAACCCAAAAACAATTACACCAGTCCACCCAATCCAAACCAACCCACAAAATGATTTTCTAAACCCCATCCAATCCCACCCACACATTCAGTCCACCCGATTCACCCGATTCAGTCCAACCCACAGGTTGAACCTCGCAGGCAACCAATGGATTGTACCCATTGCTGACCAAAACACACAGCCACACAAGTCACTCTGCCCATGATTGGATACAACACAGTGATACAGTGAGAACGATACACAGTGATTGGATTATAGCAAGAATAAATAAGTCAAAGCAACATCATACCATAGTTTAACTTTCTAATTTATAAATTGTCATCGAATTTGCAAGTAGCGGCAAAAATTAACTGAGCACAACTGAATTTAGCCAGGCAATTTGTACAGCACTTGGCCAATATTACACGAATAATTAGTTGAACATGCAGATACATGCTACTTCTGCAGCTCAAATCAACTAGCATGCAAGCTATGATCCTCTGATGCGACTGCTTGATGTGGTTCTCCTCTCCACAACCAAAAAGGTGGTTCTACTTTCTTGATGCTCATCTTTTAGGTGCTTTGATCTGTAATAGCATCAACACAAACTACATACGTATGTAAATGGTGGATTCAAAACTCAAACAAACAAGCATTGTAGATTCTTTGGTTCAGTACACTAAACTGGAAGCAAGAATCAGGTAGTGGTTTACAGTGGTTAAGAGTTCATAGTAAAGATTCAATAATACTGATACCACAAAATTCATGTGGAAAATATCAACTTAGAGCTTAAATCCATCATACAAAAAACTACTACCTTTTCGGACCATCATACTTTAGAATAAGTTAGTGTAGAAAATGCCCAAAGACTAGCATGTGTGGATATGGTTTATTTCTAGATCAAGGCGGCATCAATGATCCAATAAATAAGCAAGAAATCATTTGTTTGTTTCTTACAAGCTAAGAAGTAAACAATGTTACTTTGTTAGTCTAGTTAGTATTGGATAGGCGAAAATTATACATTTAATTACCTTGTTTCTTGGGTTTAAATAACCAATCTTTTGCACAAACTAGTGCCTCAAGCATATCCGGTGTCAATGAATTTCTTGTGTCTCCAAGTATCCTTCCTTCGCAACTAAAAGCTGATTCCGAAGGCACAGTGCTAAGTAGAATTGCAAGAAAATCCCGAGCCATAATTGCCAATATAGGAAATCTTTTAGCATTTCTCTTCCACCAAGCCAAAACATCGAAATACTTACTGTTATCCTTGCACACTTCTTCTAAATATGTCTCAATCTCTGACTTATGTATAAATGTTCGGTTTGACTTGAAAATGGCAAACTCCTGGTCAAGCTTTCTTTTGCCTAGAACTGGCGAGCCTACACCACTAGCTTCTCCTTGCCCAGAATGTGATAGGAAGGATACACCCCTTCTCCTTGCAATTCCTTCATATACTCTAAAGTATGACTTCATCCACTCTATAACAGAATCCACTTTAGTTTCAGCTTCATTCATATTTGGGAGACACCTTGGCATAAAAGAATTCCAAATAATCCATTTTCCTTCTTGGATCTAAGACAGTGCTAATGACAAGTGCCAAATTAAAATTGTTTGGCAATTTTTCATCCCAATACTTAGCAAACTTCGTATGCATAGCACTAGCCAATTGTGTCAAAACACTAGTTGTTTGCCAATCAAAATCACTTAAAGCATGACAAATGCAAAGAATCAAGTGCAAGAATGAGTGTGCTGTTGGTTTTCTGTTAGCTGACACAAGTCTGGTAGCCTCTTCAAAGGCTTTAAGAAATTCATAAATTGATTCAGCAGTCAGCCACTCTTGATCAGAAGGTGCAACCTCACCATTTTCAGTGGCATAACTATTAAGGATAGCTTTATAGACCAATGCTTCTAAAATCATTTTGAAAGTTGTGTTTCAATGGTTAGGTACATCAACAGTTAAACCAAATTTTGAAGGAAGACCTGAACTGTTAGCAATTGAATTGAACGCTTGGATACGTGAGGCCGAATTTTCTATGTATTTCAAGAGCTCATGTATCTTATGTATTGCCTCACCAATTAACTTCATTCCATCTTGAACTAATAAATTGAGGATGTGTGCGCAGCACCTAACATGAAAATGTCTACCTTCAAATAACAACTCATGCTTCTGATTTTTTACCAGTTCATCACAAGTAGCCATGTTATTACTAGTATTATCCAAAGTAAAAGTAAAAAGTTTGCCCCTCAAGCCTCAATCATTCAAACACCTCATCATGGCTTCTTCTATAGCAAAACTATTATGTGGATACTTCACAAGCTTTAGGCTTATGATTTTCTTTTTCAGATTGAATTATGCATCAATATAATGTGCCGTGACAACCATATATCCTAAGTTTTGATTCGAGGTCCACATATATGATGTTAGGCACACAGGTGAATCAATATTTTGTAATTCATCATGTAGTTCTTGTTTCATCCCACTGTAACAGTTGTAAATCTTATCACGAATTGTTTGACGGCCAACAACTTTAAAGGTTGGTTGCATGGACTCCATCCACTCAGCAAAGTAAGGATCTTCGATTTTTCGAAATGGTATCTCAGCATGGATGAAATATTTTATCATCAACTCTTCACTCCTTATAGGATCAAACACAAAATTTTCCACGGGTTGTTTCCGAGCAATTGCTATGAACCTATTTCTAACTTCAACTTCAACTAGTGGACAAGAGTCGCAAACATGGTTTATGAGATGACTGGTTCCTGATTTTCTAGTTGCTGTTAACATTAACCGACAATATTTGCACTGTGCTTTGGGGATACCATCTACCACAACAAGCTCCTGCTCAAAATGTTCCCACACCTTTGCTCTTTTATGTGTTTGTGAAGATAATTCATGACTAGAACTATTGCCAGTTGAACTTTCTGAATTGTGTATAGACATGTTTAAAAAGCCTGCTTGTGACAAGATTAAAAAATTAACATTCAATCTGCTACAACAGCCAAATTAATATGAATCAAAAGGGTCGACATACTTTTAGTTAGTTGCAAAAAAATTCTATGACTTATGAGGCAATCGGGCAATCCGATGTCTAAAGAATCGTATGGACTACATGAACAATCAGATTCATTGCAAGAAAACCCTCATGCGTATGCATAAAAAAGAATAGATCTTGCAAACATAACTCGAACCAGGGGTGGAGGAGATCAGCATAAGGTGCACCTGCTTGTGATGTACTCAGACGCCAAGAAGGCGAAGTCGCGGGACGGAGGCCTCAGAGTGGCTGAGACCGAGAGGTTGTGGTTCTCTGCTTCAAGTAGGCGGAGTTGGTGCAGTAAGATCAGCACCAGCAATGGTAGCGCCATGACCTACCATTTTCTTTAGGACTCCAGTCAGTATTCTAAAATAAAAATAAATCAGATTATTGTTCAGTACATGCTACATAGCAATCTAATGATGTTCTACAACAGTAGTTGAGGTCGTGATCTTGCATGGAGGGGAGGAGGCAAACCAAAAGCTTCTTGGAGGAGAGAAGCAGCTTCTTGGTGCCGACGAGGAGATGGCGATCTGGCGGAGCGGCGTCGGAAGATGACGCCAGAGCAGACAAACAGGAGCCGATGGAGCCACAGCCGCTTGCAGCGAGGGCCGGAGTGGGCGAGCAACAGCAGTGACGCCCGGTGGCGGCGGCGGAGGAGGAGGAGCGGAGGATGTGGAGCGAATGAGCTTTCCCCCGTCTACCCTAGCGTTACATTAGAATGGGGCCAAATCCATATCTCAGTCCATGGATTCAGTCCGTGGATCAGTTATTTTACTCAGCCCGCATCCACCCCAAACCAAACCATATTTTTTGTAAGCCCAATCCAGTCCGATCCAAGATAGAATCCCAAGCCATTTCAATCCAACCAAAAGGATCCAAATGAGTATCCAGCCAACTTAATCCAAATAGACTCGCTCCACTGGCAGGCCTAGTTATAACACATCCCCCATCATCTACCTAGAAAGTTTGGAACTCCAATGAAAAATTATACCTTTCCTTTTCACATATCTACCTTTAGAAATTAAGAACCTGTTTGTAAGTACTGTAATATGTATCTTCTATATAGTCACAACGCACTAAAGCTTAACATACAAATATACCACATCATTATCCATAAGCAATAATTACCTCTGAAGCTCATGCAAACATGTCATATCATCTATAATTTATTGAATTCTACAAATCAAGATGTAAACATTTTCAACCATCCGTCGAACTAAACATGCAAACATGCTACGGTTGTTTTTGTCCCATTCTGCCAGAAACATAAGTGTTGGCACACTATGTTGGGATCGCTCACTGCTTCGCTCGTCTTGAGCTCTCATGCACGTACGCGGTACGCCTCCTCTGCTCCACTCCCAACTGACGCCGTCTTCTTGTCCCCAGCATGGCAAGTGCTTCGGTCTTATCTGTATTGCCCTTCCACCGCCTCCACCATTGCCGCCTGATCTGCGTCGTCACCGCTAGGATGGCCTCGATCTATGTACCATTACTGCCAGCCTAGCTTCTCTCCGAGCCATCGTCGTGTCTACGTCTTGACAGATAAGAGTTTAATTACAGTATCAACCATAAAAAGTTCTAAATTGACAGATAAAATTTCAATGAATCTAAAGTTTCAAATTTTAATTACAATATCTGAAGAGGAAAATTACTCCATCCACTGACGTACAGTGTCTCCAAATATTTGCATACCTCTACATGAAAGGTGTCGAAACCTGATTTCGGCAATAAAAAAAAAGATAGCGCACAAACACCAAACACGATAGGTTATGGGACAAAAAGGTTTATATAGGTTCAACCCTTTTATAAATAAGTAATACCTTAGTTCTGTTTCGGGGATTGTATCCGCCGAGTTATGTATTGATCTTGTGATCAGGTTGTATATAAAGAAAGCCTAGCTATTTGTTGTTGCTCTATGCTCCTCAAGAAGCGTCCTGCCCTCCTTATATAGGTTCAGAAGACAGGCTTATAAGTCGGAGACCTAACCACATACGGTATAGGACTTCTAAGCATTATCCATAACACTACCGACTTAGAACTATAAGCCGTTCCTTAATACACAAGGCAACGTAATACTTAAGTATTAAGGCATTACATAATCATCACCTATAACCTATCTCCTATAATCAGTCGGATAGGCCAGCCGTGTAAGTATATGATACCTATAATCTTCACAGTAGCCCCTGAGACCTTCACAGTTGACAAGATAATTCTGCCTCGAACCAGACTAATCCATAGCCGAGTGCTTCCATCGTCTCTACCTTGGCCTCCCGAGTGCTTTAATCAATCCAATAGAAAGGCTGTGAAGGGCTGAAAAACTGCAATAAAAAATATACCCATCCGAATGGTTTTATATAAATAAATGCTTAGATAAAGCCAAAAACATCCTGAAAAATCATATAGCACATAACCTCATTAATAAGGCATGGTGCATAATGACCCCGAGTATTGGCACCACATTGTGCACATACTGCCAAAGCAGTCTTGCCCGAGTCCTCTCGATACACACAATTTCACCATTCTCAGAAATATATGATATTTGTGGTATAAAATTCGAGTTAATAAAACCTATAAATAGATTTACCAACCGCTTGAAGAATATGACCAAAATATAATCAGTCTAAGCCATAATATTTGTATTAATCAGAAAAGCTCACCAAGGTGGCAAGATAACATTGATATAATATATAAAGTCAATTGCTTTATAAGAACCAAACAGCTCCTGCAACCTATAAAAAAGTTACCAGGACAGTTATAAAAAACTTTACTGTCTGTCACCTTCTGAATTACATCGTACCAACTCCCAAAAAGTTGGTGTAACTGCTTTATGAAAGGATTTTGAAGGTATTGGCAAAAAAGCACGTGCATATTGCCAAGACAAATTTGCTTAAGTCCCTAAAGACACGTGACAAGCCACACCTGAGATATGGGCTGTAAGCATCATGTGGGCTTCAGCCCAAACAAAAAAAAGCCTACTGATACCCTAATAAAAATAACCACCAAAGCGTTGTCGTCTTCCCCGCTGCTTCAACTTCAGAAAAATTCCCCTTTCGCGCTCCTGTTCATAGGCACCACTGTAGAAATCTAAAGCACGAAATCTGCCAAATCCATCCATCCAGTTGCTCTCGATCCCATCAAAATCTGTTGTGCCCATCTTGTTCTCCATCCCCTCCTAGAGTCCTAGCCTCCAACTCTGTATTCAATCCATCCCAAATCTCACTCATGGCAGAGGAGAGAGAAATCCCCTTCGAGCAATGGGCGACCTCTGATGTGAAGGAATCAACCTTGAAGGAAATGGTGATAGATGGAGTCCTCCCAGCGAAAGAGATCATCGACTGGCGTCCGGCATATGGCGAGAAATTCCCGACTCCAAACACCGATGAGTTTGTTGTCTTCACCCATTTCTTCTACTGTGGATTTGCTTTGCCAACCTCTGAGTTCTTTCGTGGCATCCTTGATTATTATGGCATCAAAGTCTATCATTTAAACCCAAACTCCATTTTACATATTGCCATCTTCATCCATGTCTGCGAAGCTTTTCTTGAAATCCATCCCCGCTTTGACCTCTTTCGCCGCATGTTCTCTCTCAAAGCCCATCCAACCAAATATAGCCCCTGTTTTGTTGGTGGCACGGGATTTCAACTCTGCGGTACTCTCCGCAGAGACTATTTCCCTCTTCCTCTGAAAACCTCCAAAAAGAGCTGGCACGCAAACTGGTTCTATATCTCCAACCCTGCTCCTAGCCTGCCCGACTTTATCGTCCTTCCTCCAATCCATCGAGATAACTAGAATACCTTGCCTGAGGGCCAAAACTGGATCGAAGCCAACAATCTTCTAGCGAAGATCCTTGAAATTCCTGACGCAAACCAAGATCAAGGTCCTCCACGCAGTCATCCGAAGATAATAATAGGTAAGTTACTCAATTTTAAATCATCATCTTGAATGCGCTTCTTGAATTCTACCAACCTTATTTCTTTTAGAACCAATGGTTGGAGAAGATGAAGAAATCCTCCTACTAAAATCAACTGAAGATTCACTGCCACCAGTCAAGATCAAATGGCGTGATGCCGAAGGCAAAAAACAAGGCATCATATTAAACAAGCAAAAAGAACCTGAAGAATGAGATTTGCTTGTAGCCAGCCTCAACGAAGCCACCTGACTGATGAACATAAGAAAAACTCCTCATCTTTCAATTACTGCTTCTTATATAATCAACTGACTTGCCTCTTGTGATGCAGAGAATATATCACCGCTCCCAAGCTAAGTCTGACACCTTGGAAAAGCTTTTAACTCATGTGAATTCCTTAGAGAACATCCAACAAGAGCTCAAAGAAGCCAAAGAGGAAACCATAGCGAGGGAGACCATCCTGCGAGAAGAAATCAGCAAGCTGCGAGATATAAACTTAGAGCTTCGTGGTTCAATCGGTGGTAAGAAAAGTTAACTCATCTGTTCTTGATTGATCAACTTATCACTATTAACACTATGTCTTCGTGTATTAGCCAACTTAACCGAGATTGAATCACTTAAAGCCTAATTAAAGAAAGTACAGAATAAAAACGCCAAGCTTGAGGCGAATAAAGCCAAAGCTATAGCAGAACTTGAAGGTAATCTTGTAGAACTCAGATTTTTGATTCAGCTCATCCATGTTATTGATATACTTGGAATATTTTCAACCTTATAGCCAACAAGATAAAATCCCGTGCTCAATTCAAAGTCTTCGCTAAGAGAGTCCAAAGAGCTGAGAGCATCAGAGATGACATTGCCAATGCAGCCACACCAATTTTGAATGCAATCTTCCAGAACGGACTAGGATCAAGTGCCAAAGATGCTCCCGAAATATTTGACAAACTCAGGACAGCTCCCAAACGATACCTAGATAACATCAACGATGCAGCTACTATGAGTGCAAGTCAAGCTCTGGCGATGACAATATCCTTTTATCCCTGAGTGGATATAAACTCTATAGGAGATGACTTTGCTAACGGCACTTCTGACGAACAAGCTTTAGAACTAATAAATAAAGCTCACGAGTCTGCCAAGAAAATAGCCGCTGACGTAGTAGAAAACTTTTAGGGGTAGATACTCAATGAAAAAAACTCTTGCCACCCAACTTGTAAACTTATCAATTTATTTATGCTTATGCTCTAATTTGAATCTTGCTTTTAATTTCTTAAAAAATTTTGTCCGACTGTCATCAAGCCTAAAACTTAATTAAGTCATCAAAAAATATTCAGTCCTTATCCACTTAACTCAAATCAGAAAAAAAAACAATGATAAACCAAACATGAATAAGTTGTTGTCAAAAAAGACTTTATACTTTACCAATACTGATAGCCCCCGATTGGCAACTCAAGAAGACAACTTACTTGAAGTCGGCAGTCGAGAAGAACAAAATACAAAAAACTGATGCTAAGTATAATATCGACGAAGGTGTTCAATGTTCCATGAATTCTCCACAATTGATCCATCTTCACGCTTTAAACGATATGCCCCTGGCCGAGTGATTTCAGCAATTATAAAGGGCCCTTCCCATAACAGAGATAATTTATGTCTATCCTTCATCGTTTGAATTTTCCTCAAAATCATGTTGCCGACAATGAACGCTTGTGATTGAACATTACGATTGTGATAACGCCGTAATCCTTGGAGATATCTTGCCGACTAAACAAGAGTAGCTTCACGAGCCTCTTCTAGTCGGGTTAAGTCTTCAACGCGGTCCTGATCATAACACTCCTCATTGAAATTACGAACTCAAAGAGATTTGAACTCCATCTCACTCGGCAACATGGCTTTAGCCCCATAAAATAAGAAGAAAGGCGACTGATCCGTAGCCCGACTGGGTGTAGTTCGCAGCGACCATAAAACTGAAGGCAACTCTTGAACCCATCGTCCAGCATAAGGGCATAATCTATCAAAGACTCGAGCCTTGATGCCTTGAAGTATTATACCGTTAACACGCTCAACTTGTCTGTTACTCCTTGGATGCGTGATTGATGCATAACAAATCTTGATTCTAAAATCTTCACAAAAATTTTTAAAAATGCCTCTAGTGAACTGAGTTCCATTGTCAGTAATAATCCTATTTAGAACACCAAACCGGTGCATAATGTTGAGGAAGAAATCATGTGCTTTGTCTGTAGTAATTGTAGCAACCGGCCTGGCTTCAATCCACTTAGAAAACTTGTCGATTGCAACAAAAAGATGCGTGAATCCTCCTGGAGTCCTCTTGAAAGGACCGACCATGTCCAAACCCCAAACAGCAAAAGGCCATGAAAGTGGGATAGTTTGCAATTCTTGAGCTAGAACGTGAATCTGCCATGCAAAAAATTGATAACATTCACAAGTCCAAACAACTTTATCTGCGTCAGTAACTGCTGTAAGCCAGAAAAATCCTTACCGATAAGCTTTGCCCACTAAGGTGTGTGCTGCAGCATGACTACAACAAATTCCCGAGTGAATGTCTTGCAACAATTGTCGACCTTCCTCGGAATCAAAACTTTGGCATAACTTTGGACGGGCTTCGCTTGTACAACTCGGAATCAATCATGACATAACTTTGGCTACGACGTCGAACTCGTTCTGCTTCATCTCGATCCTTGGGTAACTCCTGCCGAGTCAAAAACTTGATAAAAGGTGTCCTCCAGTCAGTGTCAAGCATAGAAATCTGGTTCGCGACCTCATCTTCATTGGCTTCCTTTTTAGCAACAGTCGGCTCATGAAGGTGCTCAACAAAGACATCTGTCGGGGCAGCCTCTCGTATAGATCCAAATTGAGCTAATTGGTCTGTAGCTTCGTTGTTATGCCTTAGGACATGTGATAACTCCAAACCATCAAACCTATCTTCTAGCTTGAGAACTTCCTGACGATAAACGGCCATATTGTCATTCAAGCAGGACCAATTCTTCATCACTTAATTCACCAACTGGGAATCTCCTCACACGATCATGCACTGTATACCAAGGGATATAGCAAGTCATAGCTCGTGATGTAGTGCTTCATACTCAGCTACATTGTGTGAAGCCGGAAAATGAATTTGAAGAACATATCACAATCTTTCTCCAGTCGGGGAGATGAAGACAACTCCAGCTCCCGTACCGGTAACTCGCTTAGATCTATCAAAGTACATAGTCCAATATTCGAGTTTCTCCATAGGCACGTCTCCTTGACACTCGGTCCACTCGGCGATAAAATCGGCCAAGATCTTGGATTTGATTGATGTCCTCGCTTTGAAAGTCATGTCTAACGCCATCAACTCCAAAGCCCACTTCGCAATGTGCCCAGTGGCCTCCCGATTATGAAGGATGTCGCCGAGTGAAAAAGATGTGACCACCACAATCGAATGACTTTGAAAATAGTGAGCTAATTTCCTGACGGTAATTAAGACTACATATAATAATTTTTGTACCTGGGGATAGTGTGTTTTAAATCCGGCTAGCACCTCGATGACAAAATAAATTGGCCTTTGAACCCTCTGGACTCGTCCTTCCTCCTCTCATTCCACGACCAGGACCATGCTAACCACCTGAAAGGTTGCCGATATGTAAATTAGTAATGGCTCTTGGGGACATGGTGAGGCTAACACGGGTGACGTTGTAAGGAAATTCTTGAAATCTTCAAAGGCTTTCTATGCTTCTGGGGTGCACTGAAAGTCATTTGTCTTCTTGAGCAACTTAAAGAAAAGCATGCCTCGTTCCCCGAGTTTAGAAACAAACTGGCTCAAAGCCGCCATGCATCCGGTAAGTTTTTGGACATCCTTCTGGGTACTCGGCGGCTTCATGTTCCGTATCGCGTTGATCTTCTTCGGGTTGGCTTTGATGCCACAATGAGACACCATAAACCAAGAAGCTTCCCTGACGGTACTCCGAAGGTGCACTATCTGGATTTAATCTGAAAAGGTTTATTCCAAATCAATAATCAAGTCTTGTTTTTGCTTGGTCTTGATGACAGCGTCGTCGACATAAGCCTCCATGTTCCTCCTGAGTTGGGTTTGTAAACATCTTTGGATCATGCGTTGATATGTAGCTCTTGTATTTTTAAGACCGAACGGCGTCGTGATATAACAATAGGCTCCAAACGAGGTGATAAACGATGTCTTCAAGCAGTCGGACTCCTTCAAGCTAATTTGATGGTATCCTGAGTAACAATCAAGGAAGCTCAGAAGCTCGCAGCAAGCAGTTGAGTCAACGACTTGATCGATGTGAGGCAAACCGAAGGGATCCTTGGGGCAAGACTTGTTGAGGTCGGTGTAGTCGACGCACATGCGCCATTGTGTTGTCTTCTTCCGAACTAGAACCGGGTTGGCCAACCAGTCGGGGTGGTAAACTTCCTCGATGAATCCAGCCGCCAAAAGCTTGGCGAGTTCCTCGTTGATGGCATCTCTCCGATCTTGTGCGAAGCGACGAAGTTGTTGCTTGATAGGTTTCACGTCCTCTTTAACATTTAGTGCATGCTCAATCACCTCTCTGGGAATACCAGGCATATCGGATGTCCATGCAAATATATCTTTATTATTTTGTAGAAAGGTGATGAATGCGTTTTCCTATTTATAGTCTAGATCGGCGCCTATTACAGCAATCTTGGAGGGATCAGAAGGGTCGAGTGAAATCTTTTTAGTCTTGGCATCGCCTTCTCCCGACTTGGTCAACTTCTTTGCTGGGATTTTGCTATCTTTAGATGTCGATGCAGTTAGTCGAACTTCCTGTTGGCCAAGCAACCTCTCGTGAGATTGGGCCATGTCGTAGCTCTCCTTATCGCAGGTGAAAGCTTGCTTGATGTTGCTGTGCAGGGAGATAACCCCTCGTGGTCCGGGCATCTTCATCATCAGATAGGTATAGTCTGGGACTGCCATAAATTTGGTGAGCGTGGGTCTTTCGAGGATGGCATGGTAAGCTGCCTCAAATTTGACAACTTAAAAGCTGACGTTCTCTGTGCAGAAATTCTCTCGAGTGCCAAAAATGACTGGGAAAGTGATTTACTCGAGTGGTGTAGATGACAACCCTGGAATAACTCCATGACAAAGGGCTGAACTTGGTTTTAACTCGGACCTTGGGATCTGCATCTCGTCCAATGTCTTGGTGAAGAGGATATTGAGGGTGCTACCACCATCAATGAGAACACGTTTGAGCTTGACATTGCAGACAACCGGGTCTAATTCCAGGGGATACCGCCTCAGGTGAACCACTCGGTCAGGGTGATCCGAGCAGTTATACGTGATAGCCACCTCCGACCATCGTAGGTAACGTGGAACTTCAGGCTGCACTGCGTTGATTTCTTTGTCGGTCAACTTCTGCTTCCGCTTCGACTCGTAGGCTAGTGGTCCTCCGAAGATATGGTTCAATTTGGTCCTGGGGTCTTGGAAAGGTCCTAAGCCACCGTTTTCGTCATCCTTCTTGGTTCCTGAAGTTCCAGCTCCTTCAGTCGGTTTCTGAAGTTGGGCCGCGTAGTGCTCGGCGAATTGCTTGTAGATGAAACAGTCCTTGGCTGCGTGTTTATGATTCGGGTGATGCGTGCATTGAGCATTCATGATCTTGTCATAGGCGCTGACACGTGGAAGTTGCTGCTGGTAGCTTTACGTTGCGGCGACTAGATCCTTGGGCTTATGCTTACGATCTTTTTGGCCACTGTCGCCATTGCCATTGTCCTTCTTAGGCCGCCAGCTGCTTCCTGATTGCTTGTCTTGACGTTATGCTTTGATGGCGTCATCCGACTTGGCATAGGAATTGGCCGTCTCGAACATCTTCTTAACTGTCCTTGGAGGCTTATGCCCGAATTTGCCGATTAACAACTCATTGTGGATGCCCTTCTGAAAGATGGCTATGATGATGTCAGGGATCTTGTTTCGCTTCTCCTAAAAACGCCGGATTTAGTCTTTCAAGGACTCGTCGGGCTTCTGGATTACGTTGTAGAGGTTGAAGTAAGTCCCAGGCCTTTCTAAGGTGCCTTGGAAGTTGGCGATTAAGTGATCTCGGAGCTCGCTCCAAGAGTCGATTGAGCTCTTTGGTAAACTAGCGAGCCAATTCGTGGCTGAGTCGACGAGAGCCACGGGCAAATAGTTGGCCATGGCCTTGTTGTCTCCTCCTGTTGCATGAATTACGAGGGTGTAAATGGTCAACCATGACTCGGGGTCAGTTTTCCATCGTATTTCTCAATCCCAGTAGGTTTGAAGCCACTCGGCCAATTCACTCGACGCAGGTCCCAAGTGAACGCAGGTACTCCTTCATCGCAGTTGTCGGGGGAAGTCCTTCGATCTTCATAGTGAGGCTTGTTGCGCTCGCGATAACGCCGGTCGAGTACCTCCCTCAGGTCACTCGGCGCGGGCGTTCGAGAGCTACTCTGGTAACTGGAGCTGTTATTGTGGCGGATCCGATCATGGACGAGTGGTCGGTTGTGAAGCCTCTCACGAGAGTCGGTCGACTGGTCTCGACGCTTCCAGGCTTCATGACGATGGACTTCGTTAGACTTGTCATGGGTCTTGCTATGCTCGAGTCTTCGATAATCCTTGGATCGCAGCATTGGTAGGCAACTGCCGTCAGGTATTTCGGCGATGGAATCAATGGCTCCCTGATTGGTTCCAGCACCGAGTGGGGCTGTAGCCGTGACCATGGTCTTGACTTTATCTAGAACTGGGGTCACGTTGGGCGGGGCCACGTCCATGATGGTGTCAATGATGGTGAGTGTGGTGACAGTGTTCTGTTGGGGCATGAGGAAAACGTTGGTGTTGTCGACTCAGGTCTGAAGTATGGCATTGCGGGAGGAACGCGCAGCCACAATCAGATCTCGCTTTTTCCTGTCGTCATCTTCCTTGCGTTTGCGTTCCTCCTCCTTGCACTTGCGCTCCTCTTCAAACTTGGCTCATTCCTCTTCCGCAACCCTCCAGGCGACGGCCGGGTCGGTCTCTCCTGGGTCAGCCATGAAAACGCTGAAGAATAGCAGAGTATAGTTGTCGTCGAAGTCGGAGCTGTCGATGTACTTAGTGGCAATATCGTAAAAATCATAGAAGTCCGAGGAGCTGAGGTAATCAGCGATCTCGGTTGGAGCATGACGCCGATCTCCCTGGAGCCTGGATCCCGTGTCTTCTTAGGGGAGCCGCAATGTGATGTAGACGTAAAAGGCTCTCTTGAGTGGTTTGAAGCCGAGTCAAAAGAGAAAAAGTTGGGGTAGGTCTCAGCGGCGTTTGGTAGCCCAAACAGCGCCGAGTGGTTTTCTCCTCCCGATTGGTTTCAATCCAAATCGAGGAGAGAAATTTTGCCGAAGTTATCGGTGATGAAGTCGAGGCTGCCAAAGCGGTACGCCTGTCCTGGAGGGAAGGCGAAGTCGTCGATGCCTGATGTAGATCACATCGCGATTGTCGGCGAAAAACTTGACACAACCCCTACCTGGCACGCCGACCATTGATACCTGATTTCGGCAATGAGAAAAAGGGGGTAGCGCACAAGCACCAAACATGATGGGTTATGGGACAAAAGGGTTTATACAGGTTCATGCCTTCTATAAAGAAGTAATACCCTACTCCTGTTTTGGGGATTGTATTCGCCGAGTTATGTATAGATCTCGTGATCAGGTTGTATATGAAGAAAGCCCAGCTATTTGCTGTTGCTCTATGCCCCTCAAGGAGCACCCTGCCCTCCTTATATAGGTTTAGAAGGCAGGCTTATAAGTCGGAAGTCTAACCACATACGGTATAGGACTCCTAAGCATTATCCATAACACTACCGACTTAGAACTATAAGCTGTTCCTTAATACACAAGGCAACGTAATACTTAAGTCCTAAGCTGTTACATAATCATCACCTATAACCTGTCCCCTATAATCAATTGGATAGGCCAGCCGTGTAGGTATATGGTACCCATAATCTCCACAAAAGGCGACCAGTATACATATGAAGGGTATGTGCATATGCACCAAATATTCCCAAATCAAGCCAAAGCAACCAACATAAGGCAGTATGTAATTTTCTTTATTACACGGTAGACGCACACGCACACACACCACTACACACTTAACACCAAACTCACACCTTGTATATGCAACCTCCTAACACACGCTCCAAGAGACGAAAACCAACGATACATCTCTGATCTCACTAAAAACCAGTTGAAAACTCACCTGTATGTGCGTAATATTCGTGGGCATCAATATTTGAATCCTAGTGGGTGAAGTCATATACTCACAACTCCACCACCACTCCAGTAATGCTTCCCTAGATAGTATGTACTTTTATTGCTAAGAGTTAGCATCAGTCTTGTAATTTTGTCTTGAACGCCACTCTTGGTCATTGCCATTAATCTTACATTCCAGAAATCCCATAAAATTCTAAAAAGAAAATAGAGAGAGATACAGAGAGAGAGAGAAATCTAAAAAATTCGCTACGACAACACGACGTCGAGTGCTTATTAGTTTATATTTTTGTCGTTTGACATACGCGTTGTGTCCGTGGCCAGCATCGCATGAATTTTTATATTTTTATATTTATTTTTTAAAAGATTTACAAAAATAAATTCCCGAATCAAAATTTTACAAAACTATACTCCGGCCGCCCTTCCGTAGGGCGAGACATATAAATCGTTCTAGTGGAGGACGGGATATGTGACATGGCAGAGTGGGAGAGGGACGCGCCGCTGCAATTTTGTAGGCGGCTTCTTCTCACCCTACCCTAGGATGATTTATCGCCGAGAGGGGGCTGCCTGCAAAACCACGCGGTTGCCCTCTCCTAGGCGGGGGGCCGCCTGCATGCATTCCCCGCCCTAGGGTAGGGCGATTTTTTGCCTCAGGCTATAAAAGCCACCCCTCCACCCGAAAATCTCATTCTATTCGCGTAAACTCGAGAAAAAAAGAAAGAGGGGTGAGGGGAGGGGTAAGAAGGAAACAACGGAGCCCTGCCGGATTGGGTACTCGATTGGAGGTAAATTTTTTGTCCCTTAACGTTTCAACACATTGGTATTAGTAGAGACAATATAATTACTAGTTATTAATTAGTATAGAAATTTTATGTTAGTACTAAAATCCGATGTTAGGGGTGTAGATCTAGTATGTATATATGTTGAGTAAGCCATATGACATGTTTATGTAGTTGTATATATAGCAACATAGTTAGAAAATTACATTTAGTTGAATATATTGTAACAAGACTTTAATCCATGAACAAATATATCAAGTAAACTGATATTCGACTTGTATTACGGTGAAGGCAACATTAGATATAGTCATAATGGGGTAGATCTGTCTAAGTTCAAGTATATGGCTAAGGGCATTGATAGAGCTGTTGAAAGGAGTTTTGGGGGTGTATGCAACTGGTTGATGAGAGGCTTTAAAATCAATCCATAGACCCATGGTCTTACATATTATGTTGTGGTTAATTGTCAACCCATAGGTTATATTTGGGAACTTATGCCTATGGATTGCACTGATACATAGAGAAGATATGTTGAGATGGCATGCGAACGTTGTTGGTCCCTTTCCATTCTCGTTCAGGTGTACCAGAAGGAGAACACAGTGGATGTGGGTATGGGGGAAGACGAGGGACCAAGTATGCCTAGTGATGTGGGAAGTATGGAAGTGGAAGTCACAGAGCAAGGCAATCCTGAACTTGAAGAAACCAGGGTGGAAGAAACCAAGGAGGCTGACGAGGGAGAGAGGATTGGTAGTATTGTGGATCTGATGGATAGGGAGGATGAGGAGAACGAGGAGGATGTTGGATATGTATCGTCTGACGAGGATAGTCCTATGCCTTCAGATTTTTGCAACGATGATTTTTCTCGCCTTGTTATCTCGGAGGGCCGTCACGTGCTGTGGGAGTATAAGGAGAATGAGCTTGTGCAGGGTGCTCATTATGCTGAATTGGAAGATTTGAAGGAGTCGGTGAAGCATTTTGCTATTTCTCTGCAGAGGGAGTTCAGGGTAGAGAAGTCTTGCAAAACTGTTTATGAGGTGAGGTGTGTGAAGGAGAGGGAGGGATGTCTATGGCAGGTTCACGCATAC
Organism: Oryza officinalis; assembly: GCA_008326285.1. Taxonomy (NCBI): domain Eukaryota; kingdom Viridiplantae; phylum Streptophyta; class Magnoliopsida; order Poales; family Poaceae; genus Oryza; species Oryza officinalis. The sequence continues at coordinate 17,133,023 of BDMV01000010.1, read as the reverse complement.
AAGGGTAAATGAAAGGATTATTGGCAGATCTCAATTGTTACAGAGCAGATGTGCCACTTACAAGGAGTAAAGAAGTACCACCGTAATATTACATCAGCATTTCTAGCAGGTGAGGTGTATAGCCAAGTTATGAAGAACCTAAACTTTGAGCCAAAGTCAATCCTTGGGCACATAGAAGAAAAATACAAGTACACAATTAGTTATGCAAAAGCATGGAGGACGAAACAGAAGGCTATAGAGAAAAGGTTAGACACGTTTGAAGCATCTTATGATAATTTGCCGAGATTGCTAGCAACCATCTAGTTTAGGAACCCAGGCACCTTTTTTGACCTTCAACACTATCCATCACCTGAGAATGATGAGCGCAATGTAAGCATTAAGAGCATTCTTCTCTTTTGCAGCATGCATCCAGGCATTTATGCACTGTAGGCCCATCCTATGCATTGATGGCATATTCCTAACCGGTAAATATAGAGGCCAAATTTTGACAGCCATAGGTGTTGATGGGAACAACCAATTGTTACCAGTTGCTTTTGCTTTCGTTGAGAGTGAGAACACTGACAGCTGGTATCGATTCCTAAAATGAGTGAAGGAAGACGTTGTCAGGGGAAGACTAGATGTTTGCTTGATACATGATCGGCACACGGGCATGATGCAGCTATTAATGATTTGAAACATGGCAGCTCTAAGTACGGTGCCGCCAAGTGGCTTGATGTTAGGAGCAGATGGTGTATGAGGCATATGGGTGCTAGCTTCTACAAATAATTTAGGAACAAAAGTTTGATGGACCTTTTTAAAAGGTTATGTTCACAAAACCAGCAGAAGAAGATCAATGAGTTTTGGGATAGGTTAGATGAGTTGACTGGTGTTAACGCCAGAATTTGGTAAGCCCCAAAGTCATCATCGGCCTAGTTTGTGTATCGGCTCAGAGTACATATCGGCCTCAAAGTCTGTATCGGCTTCGGAGGTCTACAAGCGGCCGATAGGAGTTATCCATATTTTCAGCAGTCGGATTCTTGTTAGATTCGGTTTGGGAGGATCTTATCCAGAGAAGACCGAGTTCAAGAAGGAAGCGGCTTGTATCTCTTAATTAGGAAGAGTTTGTTAGTTTTCTGTTTTTATCTTTGGGAAAGTGTGGTAGTGTTCGGCAAGGACTTTATTTGTTTCCTTTTATCTTTAGGAAAGTTTGAGTCGTAATCTGTTAGGATCTTTGTTAGTCTATGGGTACAAATATGTAAGCCTAAGGTTCATGTAAAATCATCTCACGATCAATACAACTTCGGCACATCGCCAACCTTTACTTTTCGTCTTCTTTGGCGAGTTCATGCCCTTCCTACGAGGGGTAAGTCTCGTTATGGCTGCCTGCGCTGTCGGGGCTAGGGCTTCGATGTTCTGATCTTGGCAACGTAAGCACCTACTATCATATATCTTAGTCAATCTGGTTCGGTTTCTCGATTTAGCCTTACCGGCGGAGATTCGCTTTAGGGTTTATGCCGGTATCGACTAAATCGCCTTGCTAGATTAGATTGGCTAAGGTATCCGCCACTCTGAAAATCAGTCAAGGGCTTGATTGTCTAGGTCTTGCGTTTCTTTTTATACTTAGTGCTGCATCAGTTCGGTTTGACCCACTAAGTCGTGATTAGAACCATAATCTCTAGCCTGCTTGTTGGCTGCCAATAAGGGTTTCATCGGGGTTTCAGCCGATAAGTTATCTGGACGTTGCATCGGCCCAAGAGTTTTATATATAGATTGGATTTGGCCGATGACAACAGAGTATTTATTGTTTATCTGCTTGTTGAGAGTTTATGCCATCGGACCTCCGGCCGATGTGTACTTCAATCTCCAGATCAATATTTATTTTATCATATGATTGGTTTATGCTATATTATATTGCTATATTATCATGTTATCGTTGGCCGATCGTTTCTATATAGATGTTTGCTCAGTACACAGCCGATGGATTAAAACCCTAACTACATCGGCTGGCATCGGCGTCGACTGGAACTGCACCATCGACCTACCGACCGATTGGCTGTTTTTGCCCTATCGGCCTATCGGCTGATATCTTTGGCCATCGGCTTATCGGCCGATAGACCTTTTGTTCTGTTATTTTCTACATCTTGTCAGTGGCAGGATCAAACTGACTGGCACGCCCGCGCTTCATCAATTTTAGGACCTACACTGGAGCTAAGCAGATCTCCCAGGCCTTCGTGTGTCCGCGCGCCGGGTCCTCATCGGCGGTACGGATTCGGCGTCAACACATTTTTGGCATGCCTGGTGGGACCGTGTTTTGGACAACAGATTTTTACACGGCTCGTGGAACCCACAATTGCAACAATATGTCTGATCAAGAAGTCAAGGCCAAGGAAGAACAGTCTCTCAAGCTGATAGAGGAAGAAGAAGAGCCGATGGACGATGAGACGCTTCAAAAGACAGTTGATGAAATCGTTCGTCGCACTGTGTTTGATCGATCTGGAGTTTTGGTGAGTACATTACATGGTTTGATCGAGAAGATAGTTCCCAGAGTGATTGCATTAAGAAATCAGACTGGGGGACAAATCGACGAACAATTTCAGCATCGGCAACAACGACATTGGCTTGGGGGGCAAATAGATCAGCATCAGCCTGGAGAGCTACATCAACAATATCGGCCAGAAGAAACTCAATGATATCAGTCTAAAGAAGATTGGGCCGATATGATTGCAAAAGTAATAGAGGAACAGTTTGGAATTAGACCTAAGGGACATATTTCTGTGTATCGGCTGCCATATCCTGAATGGTTTGATAGAGTTCCACTTCCAGGCCGATACAAGATTCCAGACTTTTTCCAATTTTCAGGGCAATCTGATATATCTACGAGGGAACATATCAGCCGATTTTTAGCTCAATGTGGGGAGGCATCGGCTGAAGAAGCTCTGAAAGTTAGATTGTTTCCATTGTCTTTGACTGGATCGGCCTTCACATGGTTTTCATCATTGCCACCAAATTCTATCAGAGGTTGGGCCGATCTTGAGAAGCAATTTCACTAGTACTTCTTTGCTAGAATTGATGAGTTGAAGCTTTCAGACTTGATTTTAGTTAAACAGCAAGAAGGAGAATCGGCTGAGGAATATATTCAAAGATTTCGTAATATCCGTGGCCGATGTTATGGTTTGAATTTAAATGATGAGCAGTTAGTACGACTTGCATTCCAGGGGTTGTCAGAAACTATCAAAGGCAGATTTTTCTTCTATGAGTTTGACAGCCTAGCTCATCTAGTGCAGACGGTATCGGCTTATGAGAGCCGATGTCACGAAGAAGAGAAGAATCAGTTTCGGGGCGATCAAGACAAGAATAATTTTGAAGCATGACTTCTCATACTCCAAAACTGGGGGGCATGTGTTAATGCCAGAATTTGGTAAGCCCCAAAGTCATCATCAGCCTAGTTTGTGTATCGGCTCAGAGTACATATCGGCCTCAAAGTCTGTATTGGCTTCGGAGGTCTACAAGCGGCCGATAGGAGTTATCCATATTTTCAGCAGTCAGATTCTTGTTAGATTCGGGTTGGGAGGATCTTATCCATAGAAGACCGAGTTCAAGAAGGATGCGGCTTGTATCTCTTAATTAGGAAGAGTTTGTTAGTTTTCTGTTTTTATCTTTGGGAAAGTGTGTTAGTGTTCGGCAACGACTTTATTTGTTTCCTTTTATCTTTAGAAAAGTTTGAGTCGTAATCTGTTAGGATCTTTGTTAGTCTATGGGTATAAATATGTAAGCCTAAGGTTCATGTAAAATCATCTCACGATCAATACAACTTCGGCGCATCGCCAACCTTTACTTTTCGTCTTCTTTGGCGAGTTCATGCCCTTCCTACGAGGGGTAAGTCTCGTTATGGCTGCCTGCGCTGTCGGGGCTAGGGCTTAGACGTTCTGATCTTGGCAACGTAAGCACCTACTATCATATATCTCAGTCAATCTGGTTCGGTTTCTCGATTTAGCCTTACCGGCGGAGATTCGCTTTAGGGTTAATGCCGGTATCGACTAAATCGCCCTGCTAGATTAGATTGGCTAAGGTATCCGCCACTCTAAAAATCAGTCAAGGGCTTGATTGTCTAGGTCTTGCGTTTCTTTTCATACTTAGTGCTGCATTAGTTCGGTTTGACCCACTAAGTCGTGATTAGAACCGTAATCTCTAGCCTGCTTGTTGGCTGCCAATAAGGGTTTCATCGGGGTTTCAGCCGATGAGTTATCTGGACGTTGCATCGGCCCAAGAGTTTTATATATAGATTGGATTTGGCCGATGACAACAGAGTATTTATTGTTTATCTGCTTGTTGAGAGTTTATGCCATCGGACCTCCGGCCGATGTGTACTTCAATCTTTAGATCAATATTTATTTTATCATATGATTGGTTTATGCTATATTATATTGCTATATTATCATGTTATCGTTGGCCGATCGTTTCTATATAGATGTTTGCTCAGTATACATCGTCTGGCATCGGCGTCGGCTGGAACTGCACCATCGACCTACCGACCGATCGGCTGTTTTTGCCCTATCGGCCTATCGGCTGATATCTTTGGCCATCGGCTTATCGGCCGATAGACCTTTTATTCTGTTATTTTGTACATCTTGTCAGTGGCAGGATCAAACTGGCTGGCACGCCCGCGCTTCATCAATTTTAGGACCTGCACTGGAGTTAAGCAGATCTCCCATGCCTTCGTGTGTCCGCGCGCAGGGTCCTCATCGGCGATACGGATTCGGCGTCAACAACTGGTAAGCAAACAGACGAGAACAGATCGAAGCCACAGCCTGTAGGTGATGACGCTCAAGAAGCACTTGGTTATCTTACGAGTGATCCACCACAAATGAAGAGAAGGAAAGCATCGGAAATTTCTAAATTTTCTAAGTGGATTGAGATGGAACCAAAGGAGAAGTGGGTTTTATTGTTTGATAAGGATGGTTCGTGCTACAGTATAATGACCACAAACTTGACGGAGATATACAATTGGGTCAAGCGAGGCACACGTGCTCTCCGACTTGTTGGCATCGTTGAGTTCATTTTGCATGGCACTTGCAAGTACTTTAGGGATCGGTTCATAGTAGTTGGGCCATCAATGGTAGACAATAGTTTGATATATGCCAACAAGGTAAAGAAGTACATTGATGAGGGTATAAAGAAGGCCTGGAATCAGCGAGCAATGACACATGCTACGGCGGAGCATAGGTATGAAGTCCAGTGCAGGGACAGATCAAGGCATGGTATCAACTGTAAGAGAGCGGTGCAAGAGCGTTTATTGAAAGCTGATGGAACAAGTTTATGCTCATGCCGAAAGCCCACTTTACTTTATAAGCTGTGCACACACGTACTCACAACTTGCAGTGAATGCAGGATTCATCCATGGTGTTATGTTTCACCATACTTCATGAAGTAAGCTGTGTACCACACATGGAACCATGAGATATATGGTTTTGGCATAATTGGGACATTCACAACTGTGCAGCCACAGATCTTGTATGTCCTAGCTCGAGGCTCGCTTAGGGTAAAAGCAGGTCAACGAAAGACAAGGTGTATCAAGAATGACATGGATGAGTCCGAAGCGGGCAGAAGGGTGAAGAGGTGTAGCAAGTACGATGAATATGGACACACATACAAGAAGTGTCCTAAAACAGCTACTGGATCATGCGCTGTAGAAGCTGGACTAACCACTGACGGTGTGTAACACCCTGAAAATTCGACCAACAAAAACGAAACCCTAAAACACGTACCTTCAAAAACTTTTATTCAAAATTGCAACATGCCGAATCTAATTGCCCTTTTATTTGGATCTTTATTTGCGGAGTTTAATTAATCATTGTATAAGGGAATTAATTAGGTATAAACCCTAAATAGAAATTGAAAAAAATGAATAATTAAAATATAGTTAAACCAAAAATTAGGCAAGGTTGAATTCAGTAAAATTTCCACATGGATAGCTTAGTGATTTATAATTTTTGGTTTTGGATAAATTCGTACCTTAAAATAGGAAATTATATATATATAAATATATATAGATAGATAAATATGGGTGATATTAAATCTCGGGTGAATCTTTAAATTAGAATAATACAAATATCAAGTAAAATTTAATTGTGCGAGAATTGGAATTTATGGGACAAGTTTTAAATAGGAAAATCAATCAAATAGGCAAAAATAAGAAATAGCACTGTTCATAGCCCCCTAGGCATTCGATTTGGTCCCCTAGCTGTCCCGTCGCCGCCTTCCCCTCTGTCGCGCCGCGCGTCGTCCCGTCGTCGCCCGTCGCATCCCCGCGCGCTGTCGCACCGTGCGCCGTCGCCGTTGCCGCATCACAGCACCACCTCGCGCCCCGCGCCATCGCCATCGCCGCCCATCACGTCACCGCGCCGCCTCGCGCCCTGCGCACTGCCGCACCGTCGCCGTCGCCAACGCCGCGCGTCGCCATCGCCGTCGTCGTCGCCGTCACATCGCCGCCCGCCTCGAGTCCCGCGCGCCACACCGTCCCATCCGCCGCGTCGGCCGTCGTGCCTCCCCATCCCCGCCCCTATAAAACCCCCCTGAGCCTCCCCTTCTTCCCCGCCCCACCCCCACTCCCTCTCCCCCCTTCTCCCCCGCTTTCCCCTTTTCCTTCCCCTCTCCGCCGAGCTCGGCGCCGGTCGCCGCTCCAGTTGCCGCCGCCGTGCTCCGTCGCCGCCTCGCCACCATCGGGTAAGCCCCCTCCTCCTTCCGTCGGCCTCTGCCTGCAGGCAGAGAGAGAGGCAGAAGAGAAAAGAGAGAGGAAGAGACAGAGAGAAGAGAAAAAGAGAGGCAGAGAGAGAGAAAAAGAAAAGAAAAAGGAAAAAGAAAAGGAAAAGAGAAAAAGGTTTTTTGAAATATATATATATATATATATATATATATATATATATATATATATATATATATATATAATAGTTGGAGAATTAATCGTAGGTTTTTTTTGGAAATTTCTAGAAAATAGATTGAGGTTAGGGAATTAATTATAGATTGTGAGAGGTTATTTATTTATTTGGTTATTTATTTATTTATTTATTTATTTTATGAATGGTAGAAGTGTGGTAGAAATTGTGGGCTAATTATTATAGAGCGGATTTATTAGGAATCGCGTAAATTAATATAGGTAAAATACTTTAATCGACTAGTGCCAATACTTTAGGGTGAAATGGATTAAAATCGGAATTGTACTATTTCGCAAATAATAGAATCGATATAGAAATTGGACGCTCGCGCTTGCTTTTTAATCGGATTTTATTGGATTTTATTTGAATTCTAGTTGAATTCAAATCAATTCTTTCGTACGTAGTTTTAGACCCCGAGGGAATTGCGGTTCCAAACGAGGATCAAGATCCGCATGACTACGAGCAAAGCAAGTCATCACTAAACCTTAAGCATGTTGAACCGATTGCAAACTTATTTTGGATTTTAAATAAAGTTTGCATGCTATATGAATATATGTAAATGCCCTACTTTGCTATATGCCATGCCTTTGATATTGATTACCCGTGCAAATCTTTGTAAACCATAATATCGTGTGTTTTTAGTCAATGCTTGACAATGCTTAGCCATGCTACTTTAGAATCATGCATATTCATATTTATCAAAATGCTTTATGCATGGGCAACTACTTTTGGGAAGGTGGTTGAGATGCGGCATGTGGAGACATGAGCGCCACACTGCCATGTCATTGATGACATAATTTGTGAAAGGAAAAGTAAAACTATACAACTGTTTTTGACTGGGGCGGCTGGAGGACTTGGGTGGTGTCCGGTAAAGGCAAGTGCCGACCCTGGTCAGTTAAGGACCGAGCCATGAAGCTAAGTATGAAACGACCCCCGTACAACCGTACTTCTCGAATGGGGATAGACCTAGTGGAGTAAATAGCAAAGCGGAGGCAGTTTTCATGCATAATGGTCTTCTTGGAGTAAATAGCAAAGCGGAGGCCTATGGTGGGGTCGCCACCAGTAGGACCACCATGTGTAAACCTAAACTTAATTATAACTTAATGCATGTGTAAGTCTTCCCTCCCCCCGGAGCGCCAGGACTCCTCTCACTGCTAGAAACTTGTGACGCCTAGAGTGCATGAGGATGCAAGTTCATGGAGCGGGTACTGCCAATGTGAGGTTATTGAAATGTTTTGTCGTGACGCGTCTCAAGTGTTGGGATGAGGCTCATGCGTTGGGCAGTCGCGGAGTATGGGTAAAGTGTACATCCACTGCAGTGTGAGTAAATCAAATCTATTCGAATAGCCGTGCTCGCGGTTATTGAGCACCGGGACGTGTATTACACTTGACTAGACTCTAAATTTTTAAACTGATTGGGATGGGATATTGCATGATGATTTTTATGCTGGTGGATCCACTTCTCGAGAGGCGAGAAGGGGTAGACCCCAGAAAACCATGACGACCCAATGGCGGGAAGCCATCCTTGGGATTACAATGGATGGTGGACAGAACCGTCATTGATTAATGAACTATGGTATTAAAATTTGATCAGTCTATGCTAGGTCTTAGGCTTGTGAAAAGATTTAAAAAACTTTCTTTACGCAAATGAACCTGAAGTCATTCCTTGAAATACCCTCTATCATATGCATTGTTGTTGTGGTGGCTTATTGAGTACGGTTGGTACTTACCCTTGCAATTTACAACTCAACTAAAAGTCAGAGATGACGCTTCGGAGGACCCTTCTGCTGATGACGATGGCGCTCAGTAGGTCTTAATTACGGTCGTTGCCTGTGGCAATGGTGTTGCCGCCGCCTCTAATCCGCTGCCTTATCTATTTTTGCTTTTGGATGTATTCTGTACCGTTTGGTCCCTTGTTCTAAGACTATGCTTTCGGGTCTATTGTTGTAATAATTCGCACTCGACACTTGTGTATGCGCACTTGGTATTTCAATTATGAGTTCGTGTGTACCAGACTACTTGATTCAGGGAAATGGTATAGTGTACACGAATGATTCTTGTTGTAAAAACAGGGGTCGACATGGTGCTGATGGTAATCAACCGTCGGGTGCAGGTACCACTACAAGGCGTCGTCGTGTTAGGCGCACCAGAGGAGATGGCTATGCTGTCTAAGTGTGATGCATTCGTATCATGTTGTAATAATTAATTAGATGTGTCAGATGTTGAACTATCATGTTATGTCGAAAGTTGTTGTAATGGTTAATTAGATGTGACAAAGCTTGGACTACCGTGTGGTGTCCAAGTTTGTTGTAATAGTTAATTAGATGTGAGGGATGATGAACTATCGCGTTGTACTTCTTATGAACTTTTGTTGTCCTCGTTATGAACTACCGTTGTTTTATCTACATATCGTGGTGTTTGTATTAAATATTACTTTCTATGTTTCCGATTCAGTGAATATCTTCAATATTTTTTTATCACAATATTTGTTTGTACAATTAATTTTTCATGTTCATGTTTACAATATTTATTGTTATCATTTATTTTTCATGTTCATATTTACTTTATTTATTCGTATCATTTATTTTTCATGTTAATTTTTACTTTATTTAGCTCATAAACTGTACTACGTTGTTGCAAGTATGGCGCACCGAGATACGCCGAAGCTACTGGACCTTACGATAGATGCCACGCATCAATCATACCAGTTAGCTGTACAGGGAGCTTCTCTTTCGACGTTGAGGCCACGGACTTCGCGGTAGCTTCTTTGTCTAGACCCCCGATGGGCCTCTAGGTATTACATCTAAACAATTGTTCTTAACAATCTTGTACATTACATTATGCATCGTTGTCATGACATGTGATCGGTTCCATCGATGTTGCAGGTTGACGGAGGCCAGCCTCATTCCGCTGTGCCGGATGGTAGAGGACACAGCGATCCCGAGGGACCCGGCTAGGAGATTCGATTCGGATCGATCTTTTTTGGCGACGCTTGTGGACTAGTGGAGGCCGGAGACACGGACCTTTCACCTCCCTTGTGGGGAGATGGCACCCACGCTGTAGGACGTCTCCTACCTACTTGGCCTTCCTGTAGCTGGAGTTCCAGTGGACCCTATAGATGGGCTGCAGGGGTGGAAGGCTGACATCATGCAGCGGTTCACAGGCATGATGAGGGTATGGAGGCTTGGCGCGATTTCTTCTATGTTGGGATACGAGACCCACGGGCCCACCAAGAAGTGGCTCCTGTAGTTTACTGTAAGTCCAGTTTCAATTTACAACCATCTCTATCATGTCGTTGTGCTCTGACAATATTTTTCTGTTAAACAGATTGAGACACTGCATGCTGATGCAGACGAGGCCACTGTCGATAGGTTCTTAGAGGCTTACTTGTTGTGGCTCTTCGGCTGGGTGATGTTCTGTGGCTCTTCGGCTGGGTGATGTTCTACAACACCTACGGCAACTCGATGAGCAAGGAGTTGATCTCGTATGCGCATTCTATCACCGACGCCAAGCAGGGTTCTGTCCCATATTATAGTTAGGGGTCTGTCCTCCTAGCCACTATGTATCGCGCACTGTCAAACGTTTGCTCCAGGACAGACTCAGGTTCGATTATCGGCGGATGCCCTCTTTTCCTGCAACTTTGGACGTGCAAGCGGATCATCGTAGCCAGACCAGTTGTGTCGCAGGCGGAGTACGAGCTAGCTCTGTACTGAGACACCACTCCTGAGGACCGACCCATGATGGGTACGTTGTGGGTTCGACGGCAGGTATGTGCACTACTTGTACAAATTCAAACTTAACGTTCATTTTGCCAATGTTTTGATCAATCTCACATGTACAGCGTACATGGGCGCACATGACTCTACGCAAGGTGTATCACTAGATAGTGTGGGAGCTGGACCATCTACAATCAGAGGATGTCATCTGGCAGCCATATACTGACATGGCTATCCAGAGCCAGGCACCACGGGGGTTGTCCTCTCTGTGCACCCGAGATGTTGCGTACTAGATGACGACCGTGGCATTGGTGTTCGACATCTTTGTTGAGTCGCACTACCCGTATCAAGTGATGAGGCAGTTCGGTCTTCGCCGGTCGTGACCCCTCGATCAGTGGGAGAACCCTGTTGATGCGGGAGATCGAAGGTACGGTTGTTTTCCATGCTCATGTTTAACTACCCCCATGGAAACTCGTTAACTAAATAACCTCCATTGCAGTTAGGTGTACGCGTCAGGGATAGGCGGCAGGAACCAACTGGGCTTGTCGCATCCAGCAGTACATTGACAACTGGGAGCTCACCACCGAGGATGTCGTTGACGACTTTCGCAAGAACACAAATGATGCTTTTGTTGCCTATCTGAGGTGGTACATTCCTCATACGCGGACTCATGTGACTTTCGTGGCTGGGAACCCCCCATCTCATGTTGACGCCGTGACAAACACGTACCCACTGCATCGCGACCAAGCTTTTGCCGGGGTTGTGAGTTATACTCTATTTCCAATGTATTACCATTTTTTGATATCACAATTCTAATGATTATTGTTATACGACATGCAGGTCGACATCCTACATTAGGTTGACATCGAGGCAGGCACCGGTCTCATACGCTTGTAGTCAGAGATCGATCTTACTAGGGATGAGCTTACTACCACCTTCGCCCGGATCTGAAGCTTGGTTCGGGATACCCTGAGGACGCTGTCTTGTCGGTCTTCGTCAAATGTTTACGTGCCACCACCCCGAGGACAACCCTCTTCTCAGCACCATTCTAGGCAACCGCGTCCAACAAGTAAACGTACGAACTCATGTGCATCAAGAAACAACAGATTATGTGCACAACCATCTAAATATTTCAATTCTTTTGAGCAGCGTTGCACTTTAGCACTACAGCAACAGTGTTCGGACACGCCGGTGCCTCGTCCTCACGTGGTCTTGCCGTTGGGCCTGGAACAGGACCTACCTCCTTCGGTGCTACCATTGCTCGTCCAACAGGTAAACCTACACACGTTTGCACTTCACAAACTCATTATGACCATGACTCTACACATCATAGTTGTGATATCTTAATATTTCAATCACTATCAACTGGGTTGCACAATACTACTTCAGCAGTAGTATTTGGTAATGCCTGGGCCTCGTCCTCACGTGGTGGCCCGTCATCCGAGCTGACGGATACAGACTTCGACTTCACTAACTACGACGGTGACAATGATGTCTAAGGTCAGCTGGACGTCCTTGTCACGTCCTAGCTAGGAGGTGCTCCACCGAGCGAGACACAGGAGCCGCCTGCTGCTATGCCCACACAACAGCCTAGAGCCGGACGAGGTGTGCCACCCGACAGGTTTACTTACTCAGAGCATCAGGTGAGAGCCTAGGGTAGGAGAGGGCAGCCCAGGCCTAAGAGGGCACGTGGTCAAGGATTAGGTGGACAGTAGTGTTTCCCTCTTTTCTACTACAAACATGTTTGCTACTGTTTGTATTGCTGCTATTTTGCCGTGAGACTGTACCATGAGACGAGTAATCACAGCGAAACTGTGCGAGCTCGCCTAGTCTTGATCACCTTTTGGCATAGCATGGACAGGTAAAGTAAACAGTGCTTCCTCGTGCTTGTCATGTCTATTCATAGATTACCCTATCGTGGTTACAATCGACTTTTCACGCCTATAGATCCTCTAGTTGCTACGCCACTATATATAGACAGACCTTGGTAAAACACTTCGGCAAGTTCTTTCGGTTCTACATTTCTCTTTCCCATTCACATAGATCTCGAGATAATGGAAGCTTCATTTTGTGAGCATCTTTACTAGCGAAGGGATCCTTTGGTTGGTCTATTTTCACCGTGGTGCGACCGTCTGTTGTGCGCGTGTGGTGATTGGTGTATACTCATGACATCCCTTACTTCAAAAATACGTGGTAGGAGGTTCATCCTATGCCCAAACATTTACCAGGTAAGAATCATTTATATCTACTTCAATTATCTATACTGAATACATACACCGTTAACTGTTTGTGCACCATCATACAATCTTTTACAGACTTACCATAGTTTGTGCGACTTCGTTGAGTGGGTAGATACGGCGAATCCACAACATGACGGAACACGCCCGTATCCACGTGGTGAAACAATATCAGACTACCTAAGTAGGAAGAATGAGCACGAATGACGAATTGCTGCAGAATCTTTAGAATGGCAGGTAAATCCCCTGGGACTCCCCACATGGCGGGAACGTCCAGAGTGTGGTTGTGGAGACCGTTGCCAGGTGATAAGGCCCGTAAGACAAGGAACTTTAGGACAAAAATGCTTCATGTGTCCTAATATTATCGATGACAATTTCATCGTAAGTACCATTAAGTTCTCACTCCCACCGATCACTACTTTCATATACTTACAAATGTCATCGGTCGTAATGAATTTGTGAAAACAGGAAGACGTAAGGAAATGTGGCTTCGTAAAGTGAATCGATACGGCGAGAGTAACTTCCATCGGTGCAAGGATAACACAACCTGAGACGACCAAACAATTCATTCAAGCTTGGATGGAGTAAGAGCGTCGGGCGCAGTCTACTAGCTTACACTGGAGATACAATCCATTAGGTCTATCTGAATAGTCCGAGTGTCCAAAATGCGATTGTAAAGATCGCTGCCAGGTGGTTACATCCTCTACACAAGAGACATTTGGAAGGCGATATTTCATCTATCTCAACATAGACAACAACTTTGTTGCATGTCATATTCTTAATTACCTATTTTTATTTTCGCTCGTATTTCCATAATATACCTATCCCATTCACTAATTAGATTTATTCCTCAGGACAATCAAAGGATGTGCAGATTCACTTTGTGGATTGACATGGTCAACCCGACTTATGATGGCAAAAGAGTAACTGAAGCTGAAACGCAAACAGAGTACATGGGAATGAAGGAGCACGAGGTTGCAGTACGTGCTGAACGACGTAAAAGGGGTCCATAGACAAGCTCAAGCCCGATTCATTGGGATCGGCAATTTCTTATAGCTCATCTATGCAACTTCTTAACTCTCTTATGTCAGCGTATGCGTCACGAATGAATTCTGTTGATCTGTTCATCACAAATCGAAAACTAATAGTTAATTTTCTTTTCAATCGATAACGTTGGTTCCTACTACTGCAGCAATGTCTTTCTTCTCCTTACATTTTTTCTCTGACATCCCCTAGGGCGACAACAACCGGTGTTGTCTTACAAGGGCAAAGAAATTGCGACAAAAACATGAAACCAACAATGCCAATGAAAATAATAAAAAAATCTGTAAATACATAATACCTCATTAATCCAAAGATTTTAACAAACAAAAAAATACAGGAAGTAGATCTCTCTAGGGAAGGACGGGGCATATAAATCGCCCTAGGGGGGCGGGGAAAGTGATGTGGCATGTCGGGAGAGGGGCGTGTCATGGCATTTTTGCATGCGGCCCCTCCCGGCGATTAATCGCCCTAGGACAGGGCGAGAAGGGGCTGCTTGCATAATTGTAGCGGCGCGTCCCTTTCCCTGCCTGCCACATCACAAAGCCCGTCCTCCCCTTGGACAATTTATATGCCCTGCCCTACGAGAGAACAGCCAGAGTATAGTTTTGCAAAATTTTGATTCAGGAATTTATTTTTTAAATCTTTTAAAAAATAAATATAAAAATAAAAAAATTGGCATCACATCTGGTTTTGATGGGCCTAAGTGGCCGGGTACAAGCATCGTATGGGCCGGCCAAAATTGGCAGCCACGGAGATGGTGAAATTTTGCGTCCTCCGTTTTGTACCGTACCGTTAGCCTAACCAGGTTTGTACGTCATCTTAAGGTGCTCTTCACATCTACAGGGCACCACATGGTAAGGGTGGGTAGCAAACAATAAATGATATATGATGAGTTGAAATTTGGTCTTGATTGCGCGCCAAGGGCACATGACACGTGCGCTGCTTTTTTGCATTAGAAAACAATCAAATTTACGATTAGTTATGATAAACCCTGAGCTACTCCGATACCACTAGATAAACCCTGAAATCCTCTCGATACGCTCAGGGATCTGGTGTCCCGATCTTTCGGGGAGTTGATGATAACTATGATTTGAGAGAAACGTTGACGACCCGACTATAACCGTACGAGATGATACGCTCAGGGATCTGGTGTCCCGATCTTTTGGGGATTTGATGATAACTACGATTTGAGAGAAACGTTGACGACCCGACTATAACCGTACGAGATGTTGTTGTGTTGCGTCTTAGCGATTGATACACCTCTTCGTGGGTTGTTGATCTTGCCGGTGCAGATCAACCTTATTCCTACAAGCAAATCGAACCTGAGCTACTCCGATACCACTAGATAAACCCTGAAATTCTCTCGATACGCTCAGGGATCTGGTGTCCCGATCTTTCGGGGAGTTGATGATAACTATGATTTGAGAGAAACGTTGACGACCCGACTATAACCGTACGAGATGATCTCGGAGGCGTAAAATGGAGCGGAAACCATTAGTGTTGTTGAAGAGGTCGCCGTTGTGGGGGTTGATGCCGATGGAACGTCGAGAGGTCGCCGGAGTTGAGGAACGTGGGTGATTGCTAGATCGGCGGCGGAAATATGTGAATCTGGATCTGCGCGGTTTTCAGGTGAACCCTAGCAAGGGAGTCGATGAGTTCTTCGGGGCTAATTCTGCCACATTATATAATGAAGCGGAATTGGGGGGCATGTGTTAACAGTGGATTTTCGTAATCGACCCGAAGAGAAAAGAGGAGACCGAATCAGAGAAGAAGGATTGAGTTGAAGCCAGACCAGGTCTTGTATCGGACTCGGTAACCGTATCGGACTGGGAAAGGTGCTGCTAGGAAGAGCGTATCGGCCGATACGGATTTGATGTGGTTGTCGGCCGATAAGGGTTGCAAGTTGACAGAGTCAGCGTGGGCTTAGTTTGGGCTCAAGATAAGCTTCAAGAAAGTTGTCGAATAGAGATAAGGCTCGGTTTTAGGCAATTGTATCTTGTAAATTAAGTAGGTTTAGATCTAATCTGTGGCAAAAGTCTGCCGTAAAGACTTGTTGTTTGTTAGAGATAAGATCGTGTCCTACAAGGACTCTGTTGTAATCTCGGGTATAAATATCCCGATAGTTTGTACATAGAAACTCTCTCACAATCCAATACAACAAACCAGTTCAATCTACTTCGGCGCATCGCCAACCCTCGCAAGAGGTTGATCTTGACGAGTTCTTGCCTTCCCGGAGCAAAGGTAAGAACTCGTTCCCGACGATCGGCATCGTCGGGGTTAGCGTGTCGCTTTAGACACGTTAAGCCTCGATGATGTGACCGTCGTCTATCATGTTTTGGGTAATCTTGACAGGCATCTTAATTATGCTTCGCCAGCAATCTATTCGTTTTAGGGTTTATTGCCGACGACGGTTTAATTATTATGCTTGGTTAGATTGTTCAATGCATCTACCATCCCCAAAAGCAATCGACGGCTTGATTTTCTTTGTGTTAAGTTTCGATTCACACTTTGAGTTGCTATCGACCTTAGTCCTGTTTTGAGATCTAACACAAAGCCTGCTTTCGATTGTAATTAAGGATATAACTGGGGTTTCAGCCAGTTTTATCTGATACACGTGTTTATTATAATGTTTTCATGTGTATCTGTCATCTACATAAACGGATTGATTAATAGGGATGCATCTGTTATGGATAATTCTCTAGGGTTTATCTGTGATTGATATGTTTATATTGGTTGATTGGTTCATGTAGATTTGCACTAGAGTATTAGCTAGTGTAGTTATCTTTGTTGTTCTTATCGGCCGATGCCATTAATTGACAGCAACATGTTGATGAAGGCCGATAAGATCCATGCTTTAATTCTGCTTTATCATGAGTAAGCCGATATAGCTTTGCCCTATCGGCTGGGCTATGACAATGTGTCATCGGCCTATTGGCCGATCGGCCATTGTTTTCTGACGTGGTTTACTTGTTTCTTGTTGATTGCAGATCAAATCAACTGGCACGCTCTACACACGACTAGGCAAGCCATTTGGACCTGCACTGGAGTAAAGCAAACCTCCCAGGCCGCCGTGGAAACGCGGAACCCGTTTGGTTGCAAGGCGGGTCGAAATTCTGCGCCAACAACGGTCAGCCATGACTCAGGGTCGGTCTTGCCGTCGTACTTGTCCATCCCAATGGGCTTGAAACCACTCGGCCAATCCACTCGACGCAGGTCCCGAGTGAACGCGGGCACTCCATCGTCGTAGTTGTCGGGCGATCTCCTTCGGTCTTAATAAGAGCGTCGGTCACGCTCCCGATGGCGCCGGTCAAGGACCTCCCTCAAGTCACTCGGCGGGGGGCTTCGGGAGCTGATTGGATGGTTGGAGTTGTAGCT
The DNA here is from genome assembly GCA_008326285.1 of Oryza officinalis. Lineage (NCBI taxonomy): Eukaryota > Viridiplantae > Streptophyta > Magnoliopsida > Poales > Poaceae > Oryza > Oryza officinalis. The sequence goes on along the minus strand of BDMV01000010.1, from coordinate 17,115,740 downwards.
GCGACGAATCCGATCGTGGACGGGTGGTCGACCATGACCTCTCTCATGAGAGTCGGCCAATTATTCTTGATACTTCCATGCTGCGTTGCGGGGAGGGTCCTTGGACTTGACGGGTGTCTTGCTCTGCTCGGGCCTCTTGTAGTCTTTGGATCATAGCGGTGGTAGGCGGCTTCTTTCCGGTGTTTCGGCGATGGACTCAGTAGGTCTCCGCGTGGAGCTAGAGGGAGGACTGTTGGCTGTAGCTGCGACGATGGTCTTGATCTTGTCCAAAAGTGGTGTTACCGCAGCAGGTGCCGCTTCGATGACGGTGTCGATGAGGGTGAAGGCAGCGACGGCGTTTTGTTGAGGCGTCTGGAAGATGTTGGCGTTGTCGACTCGTGTCTGCAATATGGCCTCGCGGGCAGAGCGCCCAGTCGCCCTCAGGTCTCGTTTCTTTTTGTCAGCCTCTTCTTTCTTCTTGAGCTCCTCCTCCTTGCGCTTGTTCTCCTCCTCCACACGCTTGCGCTCTTGCTCAAGCTTGTCTCGTTCTTATTCCGCAATCCTTTGGGCCATGGCCGAGTCGGTCTCGGCTACTTCGGCCATGAGGACGTCAAGGAGCGTCGGATCGTAGTAATCTTTGTCTAAGTCGGAGCTGTTGATGACGTCCGTGGAGATGTCGTAGAGGTCGTCGAAGTCGAGGGAGCTGAGGTGTTCATCGAGGTCCGTAGACGAGTATGACCCAAGTCGTTCGAGTATGACAGCAATTTTCCTTGCACCCAGATCGCAGCATGAAGATGATGAAGAAGATTCTCTCGAGTGGATCGAATCCAACTCGGAAGACAGAAGGTTGTGGTAGATCTCAGCGTCGTCCGATAACCCGAACGGCGCCGAGGGGTTTCCCCCTCCTAACTGGTCCAAATCCGAGTCAAAGAGAGAGAGCTTACCGAATTTGTCGGTGATGAAGTTGAGGCTGCCGAAGCGAAACACCTGCCAAGGGCGAAGGCGAAGTCGTCGAAGCCTGATGAAGATCCCATCGCGCTTGTCGGCGAGATGATGAAAAAAAACTTGACGCACTGCCCCTACCTGGCGCGCCGACTGTCGAAACTTGGTTTCGGCAATAAGAATCTGGGGATAGCAGTCAAGCACCAAACACGATGGGTTAGTATGCAAAAGGAATTTAGACAGGTTCAGGCCCTCTCTTCGAGAGGTAATACCCTACTCCTGTTTCGGGGATTCGATCCGCTGAGTGGTTTATTGATCTCGTGATCTCTTTCAATATGTGCTCTCATGAGTTTTCGCTCTGATTCTCTATATTCGCGTGTATTTTTCTCATGCCCCTCAAGGGACGTCCTACCCTTCTTATATAGTCCCGGAGGGTGAGTTTACAAGTCGGAAACCCTATCATACTCTATGTCGGACTCCTCAACCTTACCAACTATGGATTATGAACCGTTACCTTATTACAATGGTAACATAACACCCAAATCATAAGCCGGTTTACATAATCATGAGTCATAACCTATCCCCTATGGTAAGTCGGATAAGCTAGCCGTGAGGATACCCGGCACCTATAATCTCCACACAATCTAGGGAAAGACCATGCACATGAGCAGTTTGATTAGCATGGTTTTTTCCTAGGTCGCAATGGCTTCTCCTGCTCTTGTGAAGATCTCCCTTGCTCTGCTACACTTGCTCTCTGCCGGCGCATGCTCGATGTCCCGGCCATCTATACCGTTAGGGCCAACTAAACCTGTGAGGAGTAATGTTGCTCGACCATCTCCGTGGCTGGTCGTAAGTTGGATCCGGCGCTATATGCATGTCAAACTCACCGCACAAGCCATCGAGGGTGGTGACGACTGACGAGATCATAGTCAGCGTGATGGACGAAAACAGGAATGCACGGTATCGATTTCCGATCAAATCGATCTGCTATACAACACGGACGATCGCTTGTTGGGCTGGTTGTTGCGCGGGAATCAGAAATCGGACTCCTAGCGCGCCAGGATTCCATGATGACACAAGCTTGATGCAAGGGACGGACGGACGGACAGACGCCGAGAACGAGACCGACATGGATAAGCCACGATGGACAAAAAAATCAGTTGAGTACGGAATCATCTTTAATTTTTATAATAGGTAAAGATAAAAATTTGTACGGAGAATTTGATTTTAATTTCCTACGACAACTTTCCGTGAAAGAAAACAAAGTTCATTGGTACCGGACATAGTATATTGGATATATTAAAATCGCCTAATGACTATATATTTCTCGCACGTGTGATGGAAATTTTCTTCCACAAGTCCCAACTGTGGATGGGGGCCATGGAGAAAACCCCTAGGACCAAGTAAAAAAATTGGACCAGACCGACAGTTGAATCAAAAACCAGAACCAGTCACCTATGTGGCTCAAAACCGGAACCAATCGCCTATGTGGCTTGGTTTGCGGGAAAGATCGTTCCCCCTTTCAAACCAAAATAAACCGCTTGAACCGAATGTTTTTGAGACAATTATGAATTTGATACTATTTTAAAGCCTAACTATTTAATTAGGCCTTGCTTTTTAAGTTTGCTCATTTAACCCTTCTTTTCAAAAATTAATACTAGGTCTGACCCAATTCCATGAAGGCAAACTAACGGTATTAACTTAGAGAAAAATTATGTTTATGCCCTTGCTTATTTGACCCTACTTTCTTAATTTTTTTTAATTTCATCCAACTTTCTGCACTTAGTGCATATAAAATATATTATGAAATTTTTGACTAAGATATGTGATGAATTTGTATTAGGTTTGACAAATTAGACATAGATTTGGTTTTATTTGAAAAAATAACTTAAATTTGACAAAACAATGATTGAAGCAATCCTAAATTTTGACAGCATATCCATCCTGAATTTGTCGGCTTGAAGAGAAAAAAAATACACACATAAAGCACCCGTATGTGTCCAACAAAAGCAACCCCAAAACACAAATTCATGACCAACAGCACACGTACATGAGCTCCGTGCCTCTGCCTCTCCCTTTATCGCGCGATGTTCTCCCTCCGCGAGATGGCCTCCATCCACACTGGGCACCGGCCTCCGTCTACCTCCCCGTGCCGGCCTTCTTCCGCACAGGGCGCGGCCTCCACCTACATCCCCTCTCCAGTGAGCTTTCCCACAGCTCCCTCCGCGCACCAATCTTCATCCATGGAGGGCCCCTGTAGCCGCTGCTGTATGCCCGCGCGAAGCTAGGGGACACGACCAGAAAGAGACTACATCCTCCTCTTGCTCGGCCACTATTCGTAGCCACCCCGCCTGCGCGTCATGAGGGCCGGCCAGATCTGGACAAAGGACACCGGAGTTGGATGCCGAGCTCGATGCACGAGCCCACCCACCGCGTGCCACTCGATGCCTCAATTTCCTTGCACCAGCGTGGAAGGTTTTGACCCTTCCCGTGCCGTCATTGCCTCAGTGCACCATCGCCGCTACTTCCGTGTGTAGCTGTTGGGATACGCATAGGCTACGATAGTATAAATCAAAATTTTTCTATTGCGCAAACCAGGAACCATGTAAGTATGAGATCATAGATCGTTACCACTCGACGCGCTGTGCAGCGAAAGTAGGTGCTAAGAAGCCGAAGGAACGTTGGCGACGTAGTGCGTGTCGATGTAGAGGAAGTAGTAGATCGTGACAACCCGATCTTCTCCTCCTCATGCGTGCGCCCCATCGTGCTCTCACACCGATCAGCACCGCAGACCAGCGGCGCCTCTACCGATATCCACACGTCCAGGGATGGAACACTTCGCACAGTCGTGCTAGCGCCCGTGTGTGTCTAGGGTTTTGCTCGGGAGGAGAGTGACGGCTAGGGTTTCTCTATCTCAACTAGCCTCATCACCTAAAGGATATATATATGATCCATAACCTAACCTCATAGGCCCATAAGAGTCCTACTTGGATCTCTATTCGAATTGAGCAAATATTAGATCTTCATCCAATCCCTTTATTCCGGCCCGTTAAGTGTGCGACCCTGTAGGTTCATGTACACTCGGCTGCAACCCGAAAACTCCTTTTCAGTCCACGTGTCAACAGTGGCCCCTAGCAGAACATGTTGACCCACCGGGCATACATAAAAATCATATCAGCTGAACCTCTAGTGTATACTTGTATGAACCCCTTTGCCTCATGATATCGATTAAGCTCAAGACTAGATATGTGTCATCCTTTAATAGCTCAATCATTCACTTGATCCTGCAATAGATTATTTAACTTGCGATTGACTCTTCAATCACTTTTGGCATGGCCATGCACTTCCATAATCTATAACATCAAGGAGCCCAGAGATATCTCTCCAAGGAAGGGGAAAATCCTATCTTGATTATTCTTATTGCACTACATGTTTTATAGCATGCCCGACGACTACTTTTATAACTACCCAGTTACGGAGTAGTGTTTGACAGCCCCTAAGTAAGCTACTACACATGTTAGGAACCATGATAACCTCAGGTCTAAGGATTCTACACCAACACTAATATGAGACCACTGATGGCACATCATATATAGCTCTTGCAATGTCTCATGTTGGGTCTATCCAACAACATGTTCTCCAACATGTGTCCACATTATTAATTTGATATCTTCATACCATGATCCATGAGACATGATCATCAATCAATGAATGTGTTGATCATTGAACCATATTTGTTTCATATATGGTATTTGATCAGGGATCCTTTAGAAATAGTAACATACAACATAAATAGTCTCATGAACGAATCACATATTCATTGATCAATAATAAGTTATCTATTTTATGGAACAACATATAATAAAGATGTAAACATAGTATGTGATACAATCATCTCTATGATTGCCTCTAGGGCATATCACCAACAGTAGCAGCCGCCACTGCTCCCTCCAGGTGCTAATGCACCCTCCGCCGAGGCCACCGTCCGGTGCACTTCCCTCCACAACGGCCTCACGAGATGAATAAGCTCAGGGGTGGATGAGAGGAAATTTGGGGATATGTGTTGTGTATTCGGGGGCATTTTGGTAAGTTTGGCTTGTAAATACATTTTTTTTCTTTTTTCTATATGAAATCCTAACGGTGTAACGAAAACTTGTCAAACAACAACTCCGATTTTGAAAAATGGTGTCAAATGAGCAATCTTAAAAAAATGAGGTCAGGATCGTAGTTAGCCTTTAGAATAGAGTCAAATGAGCAACTATCCCAATATTGGTATATTTCCACCAGTTGTTAATCAATTCATCTTCATCATTACCATTCCGTTGTACTAGTAGCCCGGTACATCTAGGTGATGCTCTAAGCCTCTAATGTTTCACAGACATTGTGGGTATTAGTAGCCCGGTACATCTAGGTGATGCTCTAAGCCTCTAATGTTTCACAGACATTGTGGGCCCAATGTCAGTGGCTAGGGTGATGGTGGTAGAACAACCACCATCATTACTAACATTCTAAGTACTAATAAATGAAGTATGAGGAATATGCATATAATGGTTCTGCATTTGAACTGTGTGAACTGGCGGTTCAAGCACTAGACCGCTATACCAGTGGCTTGAATGGTTTGACATCCGGTCTAGTTTTCTCCAATATGCCTAGGACTAGGGGCTTGAGGGGTAGTTTGGAGGCCTTCCTATATATTGTACGGGTTCTAATTATAGAGGTCTTGCTGAACCTCAATCCTCATAATATGTTTAGGGGCTATATTTAGGGCCCCTCCTAGAGATGCTCTTAAATATTAAACTATGGCATTCTTACGTAATTCTCTCTTGTTGTTCGTGCTAAAGGCGCACGGGTGCAAGAATTCATATAGGACTTGCTTTTTCTATTGCTGTAAACCGATCCCGTAACTATTCTACTACTATTAGATTGCTAGCTACCGAGTTAAATATTACTCACTAACTGATCTGAATGATTTGCTCCTGCATACATACATGCATACATCTTTGTTTTGTGCCTACTGGTCGTACTATGAAAGTGAGGAAAAACTAGGGGCACTCATCACCGGTGCTCATCAAAGCAAGAAAAGTCTCAATGATTTGCCCCTAGATAAATACATACATTTTGTTTCATGGCTACTGGTCGTACCGTGAAAGAGAGAAAAACTAAGGTACTCGCCGCTAAGTGCTCATCAAAATGAGAATTGTGGAGGTCATTTCGACGATGAAGATGAGCGACATGGGCTGGAGTTTGGCAAAGACACCCCTCTCCAAGCGGTAGCGATGGTGCTGTCTTGGCAAATACTCAAAGCGGTAGGAGGCAGGACAACACAGATCTAGAGGCATAGGACGGGGATGCTATCAATGCTGAAAACGATGTCTCCTTGCCGATGCCGACAGTGGCCATGGTGGCAAAACAGCGCATGCCAAAGCAGCCCAAGTTCCTACTCTACCTGCGGAGCCTTGCTCCTGTCGTCGATCTACAAGAGCTTGTCTGCAAACTCGAGTGTGGCATCGACACCCATCTGTGGCCACATGTCAACGCCGTGCAAGTAGGGTGTTGGTTGCTCGCATATTCCTAACATGTCCCATCTTCCTCATCCATGTTGAATTCAGTATGGATAAGAGGATACACAGGCAACTATTAATCGGGCAAGGGAGAAAATGTAGTGCCGTTTACAGGAGAACTCACCATATAAAAAAAATATTGTTTACATCTTCATGGCCCCATTGTTTACCCCATATGAAATTAGCCGTTACCAAAATTTAAAATTTAAAACTTAATTTTGAAGTTGATTTAAAAAATTTTCAGTATTTGTTTTAAATTGTTAAGAACGTGTATATAAAAGTTTTACAGTTATTGTTTTCTCTAATAAGCTGTGTTATTTCTACAGCAAATTCCTTGTGCACGACTGCACTGGTCGGTTGGGTCAGGCCGAACTCCTCCCCTGCGTTACTCTCCAGCCTGTTTCTAGTGGCGATTTTCACACCCGCTCGTCCAAGGTAGCGTGCTCGTACAGCCAACCAAACACCCTGCTCCTTGCACTCAAGATACAAGCCAGGGCTCATGCTGCCAATCAAACACGCCTGCAGTATGCGAAGTCGGAGACAAAGGAGAAGTAGAGACATTTCTGTTCACATTGCAAAAATGCATTATGCCTGTATGCTGCATTTGAGAACGGTGTTTTGGTGATGGGATGATTTTTGGGGAAAGTTTTGTGGACTTGTTTCTTCAAAAGATGGCATAATCCCAATTTTCTCGAGAAAGACGGGAACAGATTGGTTCCTTTGAGATTTGTGCTGGCCATGTGGTAGACGAACAAGCGAAGTCCTCCAGAATCCGGATAAACAAGAGAAGAGAAGCCCCACTTATTTTTTCTCTTTTTCCGAATGAAATCTCCGAATCTCACCATTCAACCTACCAATGCCCCTCGCGTTTCGTTTCTCCCGGATTCTCAATCCGCGCCTCAACCCGTCGACGAATCTTGGCCTAGCGCTCGCCTCCTCTTTCTCCGCCTCGTCCCGCCCAGAGCCGCCGGAGCTGCCCGGGACCCGCGGTGGCGGTGGGTTCCCGGCGACCATCAGGGAAGGGAGGGCGGAGATCTTCGCCGACGACTCCAACTCGGTGTTCTATAACAAGGCCCAGGTCCCGCCTCTTCGCACATTTTCCCCTTTTGCGTGGCTTTCTTTGTGCTGTGTGGGTTTGGTGTTGTTTGGGCTGTTGTTAGGGCTTTATATGTTTGAATGCTTTCGGAGACTGGAGCTGTTATGTCAGGAGCAATAAGCAATTTCACAGTAATAATATTGCCAAGACGAAGCTTTTATGTATAACATTGACTTGAAATTCGTCTTTGGTCTAGGCACCAATCTATCAAAGAAAATGGGTACTACAGTTTTATTTTGCATATATTATCTGCCCTGTTAGACCCTTGAATGCTGTAATTTCTTCGCACGTTTCCTCTGTCTAATTTGTAAATCAGATAATAGTTGTTATGAATGGTTTGAATTTCTTTCGAAGACGGCTTTAAACAAATGTTTCCGTTGTTGTACTTATGTGGTTTTCCGAACTAAAATTGTCAGGTTAACAACAGGGATCTTTCCATTGCTGTATTGAGATCGTTTATTTTGAGAAGACGCGAAGAGCATGATATCCAGTTAAGAAAAGGTATTTGGTTTGGGAAAAAAACATGCGTTACTTATTGCTCTACTACCCATCTTTCTTGAATTGCTTCACCAGTATATCCATGCATTACCATGATGAACCAGGCAGACATGCTGAACTACCGCCGAAACATCACGCTGAAGAATTAGGCCACATAAGAGGAAGATCTGAGGACAAGGCATTGAGTGAAGAAATTAGCTATAGAGCACCAAAAGTTCTTGAGGTGCATTACTGAATTCTTGCACTGACACACATATGTGCGTGCGTGCACATTCCGACACGCACACAAGCACCCCCATATACCTATACCTGTACTTATTGGGACAACAGTTGTATAATGATGGTCAGACAAAACAATTATGAAAAAAAATGTATTTGGTCCTAGATTGTTTGTTTAAATATATTTTATGTAGTTTAGTTTAGTATTGAGATTTATCCATTGAATAGATAGGGTAAATAGAGCTTGCATAGTTGCATATACAATCTTGGTTCTTTCTCTTCAGTTTCTTTTTGTCACGGGTCTTGCAGGCTTTAGCTGCATCGGGATTAAGAGCCATTAGGTATGCCCTTGAAGTAGATGGGATTGGGGAAGTTATAGCTGTTGACAACAATGAAGGTACTCATACTTCTATGACAATGTTGTGGATGCTTTTTCAGAATTTCTTATTACTAGTTTTCTAACCTTTGTATAGTTCAATGAACCCTTTGTTCCATATGATGGTTGTAAAAAAATGTTTTATCAATTGCAGTAGCTATAGAGGCCTGTAAAAAAAATATCCACCACAATGGCAGTGTGGCTTCTTCAAAGGTGGTACCTCATCTTGCGGATGCGCGTGTTTACATGCTCACCCACCCAAAAGAATTTGATGTGGTATGGCTTTATTACTTTTAAATATATAAGTTTTATCATCAAGAATAATTAAGTGGCAATTAATTAGGTATGGTATTATGTTGCTAGCTAGTCTGATTAGGTAGAACAATACTTAAACTTGTACCAATAAAGAAATATCTGTTTGCTGCCAGTCCTTCCACAGATTAGAAAACCAAAAATCCAGCAGACATAAAACTCTTCTCTACATACAGGCATGGAAAATTTATAATCCGATGTTTCAATATTCTACATACAGGCATGCTAAAGTTCTGCAGATTTTGATTTTCTTCTTTTATGCTTGCAACCTATGGATGCTAATATCTCTTGCTTATAAATCAAATACTTGCTTATAATCCGAAGATCTCTTTATACTTAAATTGTACTCCCTCCATGGATATTTATACGACTTATTTTTTGTTTCAAAAAGTCAAAGCTTTATGGACTTTGACCAACAATTAGTCAAATTACAAGTACATTTAGTGTATACAAAATACATCAGAGACTCATATTTCGAATTGTTTTCACAATTCACAAAATGTCGGTTCTATAGATGTGAACCATTTATTTCGTGAGCAATCGATTGCCAACGTTTAATCTTGAAGACATTTTCAAAATAACATATGCCGTATAAAAATCCACGGAGGTAATAACTACAATTTAGCTACTCACACAATTTATAAACACTAGAGTACTAGAGAAGTACCTGTCCAGTGCATGGATCTTACTACCACATTATAACTTAAAAAAAAACAAATAAACAAAATAATTCAGGTGCTCCAGCATTATAACTGAAGGATCACCAATTCACCATCATACATGTATCCATACATGCTCACTTTTTGCTGTCTTGCACAAATGATACAAAGGACATGAACTTGCACAAGCATAAATCCACAGAACATCTTCCATAGCAGAGATGTGTCATCACCAACTGTTTACTATATATTTGTAAAGATACACTACGGCATTCTAGATGCTGAACATTCTTCAGTATGTGACTCAGTCTATTTTTATGTTAAATATTACTCCCTCTATTTCAGAATATAAGGGATATTTTGAGTGGGCACAAGGATTAAGGTGAGTATTAACTCAACGAAAGATAATTAAAATTACCATACTACTCATATTTAAATACATTGGGAATAGGAAAGGGTAACTATGCATTAAATAGGGTCAAACAAGGGAAAGAAGCAATAAATTGGCATGCAGGCCTTAGAAAAAGAAATGAAGGGAGTAATGTGTGAGCGAACAATTATTGAAATGCAATTTTTTGGATGTATTTGTCTTGAAAGGGACCAATCTAGATGTTCCTGTATGTATTAATGGTTGAAATTTTGAGGGTGGTATGTTTGTTAACCAAGGCAGTCAATTGCTTGTTTTAAGTTATTAAAAAAAAGTAATGTGACATTCTCCTCAATCCTCATCTTTTTCCATCTCATCTGCACACTTTGTACATATCCAATTCCAGGGGAAACATTCTGTACTAATGCCATATACTTCTTGAATCAGGTTGACCTTGACCCTTATGGATCTCCTGCAGCATTTCTGGATTCAGCAGTTCAGTGCGTCGCAGATGGTGGTATTTTGATGTGCTCAGCTACAGACATGGCTGTGCTTGCTGGCGGCAATGCAGAAGTTTGCTTTTCCAAGTTAGTTTCAAGCATTAGAATCGATTGCTGAACACATGACTACCAAATCCTAACTATGTTGATATTTTGTACCTCCAGGTATGGGTCTTATCCATTAAAGGGCAAACACTGCCATGAGATGGCCCTGAGGATTCTTCTTGCTTGTATTGAGGTAACACTTGAGTTAGTTCTCTTGTATTCCCTTAATGTCACTGTAACTGTGATTTTTTTGTTTGTTCTTGCAGTTGCATGCCATCCGCCACAAGCGCTATATAGTTCCTATAATATCAGTGCACATGGATTTCTACATTAGGGTCTTTGTGCAAATCTTCACGTTGTCGCCTACTTATACCTTTCGTTGATGCATTCCATCCTTAGGATTTATGTTATTGCTATTCTGATTATGTTTTACAGCCCACGATACATTTACAAGTGTGCCCTCTCCATGCAGTTCAGCTAGCACAGTGAAAAGCGCACCTCTTAAATTGGCACATGTCTATCAATGTACCGGATGCAGTTCATTTCACCTACAAAACATTGGAAGGATTAATTCAAAGGTAGTATTTTCTTATTTTTGTTTCATTGTCTTGCATGATGTGCTTATGGATATAATCCTTTTCTTTTTCAGGACAAGAGGAATATTGCCCTACCAAATTTTTCCCCTATTGTGCCTCAGGAATGTGCTGAATGTGGCCATAACTTTGTTATGGGGGGACCTATATGGAGTGATCCTATGCACGACAAAGAATGGGCTGCTTCCATCTTGTCAAGTATCCAAGCTATGAGTTGTGCATATTCAGCGTATGCAAAGATTTCAGCTATAATGACATCAGTATCAGAGGTAATGCCTATTTTATTAATTCGTTTTGCCCTTGTTAGACATCGACTCTGTACACTAGAGAAAATCCACTGATTTGTAAGTATAGCAAGCACGGGTTCTCTTTAGTATGTGGCAGTGTAATAAGATTATCTATGTGCAAGCAATTTTTTTGGTGATGCAATTATGGTAGTGATGAGAAAACCCCTTGATTCAGACATATAGTTAGGGTAGATTCCAGTTGTATTCAATAAATTACAACATATCTTTATACGAAAAACATCAGGAGTGTTGATTTTTTTGTATCTGCAATATTTTGTGCTTTTGTTGATTTTTCTCGAACTAAACACAACTGAACTACCAAAATGCAAAGCAGGCTCTTTCGTTTGACTTTGTATGTCTTATATAACTAATTCAATGTATGGATTACATTCAATTATTTTCCGTCTTTATCTTTAGAAGACATTTTTTACTCTGGTATTCCAAAGTGTAATTTGACACTTAGTGATATTCCTGATTCAATTCAATAAACTAGGAGGCTACATCTCGATTGGAAGTTATATGCAAAAATAAACTCCTATGCAAGTTATGAGAATATAACTCAGAAAGAATACAAGCAACGGAATAGTTGACGTTTTTTTCTAGACAATGAACTTTTGACTAAACAGAAAGCAAGCAAAGCAGAACATTTTATCCAATTTCACTTACCATGTGACATGTCAACGCCTGCACCAAACATTGCCAACACCATGTTCTGAACTATTGCCAACTTATCCACATAAACTAAATAAAAAGATTGAAAACTTCTGGCTAGCATTATGTTTGCTTCTTTTAGTATCACATTACTCATGCTCACTCCAATTGCATTACTGCTACCATTGTTTTGATCTAATGATGTTACCCATTCTGGTTCTAATAGTTAGCAACGAAATTTGTAGAGATGATGTAAAATCTGTCCGCAATGCATTCTGATAATTTAGCCACCCCACATTAAGCACCTGTTGCTTGCCTGGTGACACTGCCATACCTGATAGCAATGGAGCAATGGTTCATCCACTCTGAGGTGAGTATGGCAAGAAAAGGGTGTGAATGTTTACTTCAAGATACGGCTGATTGATCTGGTCACATTTTCTGTCTGAGCGTGGAATATTGTCCCACTTGCGATTTGAATATGATAATCTTCAGCTGCACTTCCTCAGTCATATTCCGTAGTTATATCTTGTATGACTTCTTTCACAACATGTCCTGCTGAAATAAAATGCTTCAGCTCAGGAATAAAAAAAAAATGCTTATTGCATAATCAACTCTACTTTCACAACAGTTTTGACATATACATTGAATCTGTAAATCATAAATGTCATTTTCTTGTGCAGGAATTGCCTAAAGCACCTTTATTTGTTAGTCTTCACAATTTGTGTGCAACACTGAAGTGCACCAATCCAACCATCGCTATGTTTCAATCTGCTATCAGAAATGCTGGTTATCAAATATCAGGCAGTCATGTGGATCCCCTGGCTCTTAAAACAGATGCCCCTATGTCTGTAATTTGGGACATCATGCGATGTTGGGTATAATGAAAAACTGTATTGGTTTTATGCTAGTAAGCCAGAGTTGACGGTGAACTGATTCATTGGGGTTTCCTCTCGCAGGTCAAGATTCATGCTGTAAAGTATCGACCTGGAAATCATCCAGGTACCAGGATACTGTCCCAAGAGCCTAAATTACAGGTATATTTGGTTTCATGTATGCTTTTCCTTGTCCTGGAGATCTGGGCTACTTCCCACCTGGCAGCTCAATTGCATTTTTATGGCAGTAACATTTGGAAGCCAAATTTGACCATTGGAATTTAAATCTGGATAAGTAGCTTAAAGTGACATTTTTTATGAGGTACTACGTCTCTTATGGAAACTGTTATGATCCCTTCTAAGTTAGAAACGGTTGTCATACTAGCCTGCTGGAATTTAATTTAGATTAGTAGAATAAAGTACTAACATGTTTTACCTAGGGCTAGCTCTCCTGTTAGAAACTGGTAAATCCTTACTGATATTTCGTGCTTATTTGCTGTGATTAAAATATACTTTATAATTATCCTAAAACTATCAGGTCAACTCCACAAAGCAATTTAACCAATATTACATCCTTCAGATATATTTGTGGACTACTATGCAATATTTTCTTTCTTCTCAATGGCTATATTTTTGTAAAAAAATCTTTCACATTAAATAATGCAAAAAGGTATATCCAGAAATCCAAATTTTGTGTACTCTTTTAAATGCAATTGAAAACAATATTGTGAAGAGCACATACATACAACCACAAAAGATACTCTAGAGTGGGAGTAATTGTATAACGTACTGGACTCATTTTACTCCTACAAGATAAGATATGATATTTCAAATGGAATACTATACTTCAAACATTAATCCAATGTTACTTTAGTTTATAGTTGAATTGATTGAATCTTTTCTCCATATCTTATTGTTTCTAGCTTTACGTTTCCTCATTATACTACTGCAGGCAAAATTTTCCCATGTACCTGGGGGTTTAGCAGTACGGAAGAGCCCAAGATTTGTACCTAATCCTGAAAAATATTGGGGTCCTAAGACAAAGGCTGGGAGACAACCAAAGAGACTACCAGTGGACAATTTATAAATCCTGACCGACAGTATGGTTGCAAACTAGGAGATTTGAGATCAGTTGCATTCTTTTGTTAGAAATCGAGTATATACAAGCTCAAGCTCAGTTTCTGGAGGCATATATGTCCTTTCGAAAATTTGATGGTCATTACAGATTACTCCCTATGTCCCAAAAAGGTTTTGGATGGATGTGACGTATCCTAGTACTACGAATTTGGACAGACTTCTTAGCCAAATTCATAATGTCACATTCATCCAAATTTTTTTATATTTTGAGATGAAGGGAGTACTAATGGTCAGTTGCGAAGGTTGGCGTTAACTGTAGGCATGTTCACTTTTGCTACCATTTTCAACTGTACCAAACTCTGGCATTGCCAAATTTTGTTAAAATGACAATCCAAACATATCCTAAATTCTCTACCATATCTTACCATACCAATATTTGGTGATTTTCTAGAAACTTCATATAATACAAAACAAGAATATTTAGCAAGGTAACAAATTAAACAACACCCATATACCTCATACCTTTCCAAATTTTGGCATCGCCAAACATTGCCAAATTTTGGTGTTGCCAAAACTTGGTAAGATTTATTTTGGCATCAAAGTGAATAAGCCCTACCTTTTCACTGGAGTGCTATTGGCATGGTTTGAACTAATGTGTTGTCAAAGAAGATAATGGTTGTTTCTAAGTGTGGACAAAGAAAGTAACTATCTGTATTGATTCTTAAAACTCTGCCCTTGCAGTGTCCCTCGGGAGCCTATATGGCTAGGGATTTGCTTACACATGGTTTTACATTGGTTACATCCTTATCCTTTGATAAGAACATTTATGAGGGTATACATGCTTTTTCTTTCTGATACTACTACTTGGGCCGATGTGGGCCTTTAGATGGGCCTACTAGGCTGTATTAGGGCTTCACCATGCCTGGGGCCCTTGTGTCCGGTCCTGCTCTTGCCATGTCCGATAGCCTTCGGTAACTCGGTATGGTCCATGCCTACGTACAATAATCTTTGCTACGCACGATGGTCTTTGCCACGCACTGCGGTCTTCGGCTATGCGTTCTACAACCTGCCTCTACCTCCTCATGGATAAGGGTGAGTTGGGCCTCGGCCGAGACCTTGGAAATGGCCCAGTGGTAAGTCGCTTGTCGTCCCCTTCGGCCAAGCTCAATTGAGACGATAAAATGAAAACTCAATTCAAATCCTTTTCAAATTTGTAAATGAACTTTTACTGTGAACACGTTCCTTCCCCGTGGTAGGACGGCACATCATTTGTCATTCCTCACGATCGAGGTGGGTGGTGGGAGTTTCAAATTTTGGATAGAGGGTGCCCCCTCTATCGCTCTTTGTGGCTATGTTCGGTTTGGTCGGGAATGGCCGGGGTCACAACCCAATCCCTGTGGATTAACCTGGTGTGGATAGAATCCCGATCCATAAAAAAAATTGTGTTCGGTTAAGCCGAGTATGAGATTTTAACCCCGCCCAGCCTGCCGTTTCTTTCTAATTTTCCAG
Source organism: Oryza officinalis (assembly GCA_008326285.1). Classification (NCBI taxonomy): domain Eukaryota; kingdom Viridiplantae; phylum Streptophyta; class Magnoliopsida; order Poales; family Poaceae; genus Oryza; species Oryza officinalis. The sequence goes on along the minus strand of BDMV01000010.1, from coordinate 17,100,197 downwards.
GCTCGGAAAAAAATAGCTAGTTCTCGGGCATGGAAAAAAAACCGTCGACTCGTCGACTCGAGGTGGGTGATGTTGCAGCGGCGCAACTCCAGGCGCTACGTCACTCGAGGTGACGCCGTAGCGCGACACGGAGACAACAGTGATGACCACAACAGAACGCCTTTGGCGGCTATATCCTCTGATGGCCATCTTCTCTCCAGGAAGTTTCTCCCCTTCCCTTTCCCTCTCTTCTGTAGGTTATGGTTTCTCTCACTCGTGCTACAGTGGCGGTGGCAGCCACCGGCAAAGCCATGGAAAGAGGAGGGGATCCAGCGAGTAGGACAAGGAGTCAGATGCCATTTGATTGGATGCTTCAGCTACAGTCATTGATCTGAAGACGGAGGGAGTACTGCGCACTGCTAGGATATTCTCTTTACTTTCGGTTGGCAACTTATTTTAGTCTTAAGTTATGTAATCGGGACGCACAATCCGAGACTAAATATGAGTATTTTTAGTTCAGATTATTGTAACCGAGACTAAATAATTATCTTTAGTATCGATTGGTAACACCAACCACGTGACACTATCATCTTTAGTACCGATGTTTTCGCTCTTTTTTTAATGTTTTTTATTGCTTGCTATTTTTTATATATATGAATATATATATATATATAAGTACATATATATATATATACACACACATGTATATATATATGTCTATATATATATATATAAGTAAATACATACATATGATTAATATATATTTGTATACAGTATCACGTATATAATTGCTGGTATATATTACTTATGTACAATGGGAATTAAATACATTTTTGATATATGTAGTCGTCGTTAATTTCTAATGTTCTATCATATATTACAAAAGCTAAGAGGTGAACTGTTTGTGACGAGAAATAAGTTCTCCATTGTCTTCTCCGTTGACGTGGAATTCTCCTGATGGATTAACAATCTCGTCCATAATAAATCCCATCAATTGTTCTTGAACAGCCTTTATGTAATTTGTCGGGGGTGTTGGTCCTTCATCCAAATAACCTGTCGTTTTCAAAAAAAATTAGATATAAATATATTAAATCAATGAGAAGAGTGTAAATAATTCTAAAATGGTGTTTTACGTACTTCGATATTGTTATCATTGTTAATGTCTTGTGCTACACAGTGAATAAAATCACAAACATAGTAGCCGTATAAGTTGGTTCACCGTTCTTGTCGTACATATTAAAGGAGAAACGAACTTATGAAATATTTCTATTATAGAATAAATGAGATATATAATTTTGGACCATGTTAGTACCGGAAAGTCCATCCTCACAGTTAGTTCTTCCTTGAATTTCCCGTGAACGTTACTACGGAATTTTGCCCATGTCCTGTAGTTGCAAACTATAATTAATTATGCTTTGATCCACATAGTAACGATAGCAGCAATCATAATGATTAATCATATATTAATCATATGTCCTGTCTTGCGGGAAGAAATCAGGAAACTACGAGACATGAACTTAGAGCTTCGTGGTTCAATTGGAGGTAAGAAAAATTAACTCATCTGCTCTTGATTAACCCATTTAGCACTATTAACATTATGTCTTCATGTGCCAGCTTGAATCCCTCAAGGCTCAATTGAAGAAAACAGAAAATGATAACGCCAAGCTTGAAAGAGACAAAGCTAAAGCTATAGCAGAACTTGAAGGTAACCTCATAGAACTCATATTTCTTGATTCGGCTTGTCTTGGTCATCAGTATAATTAAAATATTGTCAATCTTATAGCCAACAAGATAAAATCACGTGCTCAGTTCAAAGTCTTCGCTGAAAAAGTCTAAAGAGCTGAGAGAATTAGAGATGATATTGCTAACGCAGCCACGCCAATCCTGTCAGTAATCTATCAAAACGGCCTTGGAACAAATGTTAAAGATGCTCTTGAAATTTTTGACAAACTCAAGACAGCTCCTAAAAAATATCTTGATAACATCACTGATGCTACTACCATGAGTACAAGTCAAACTCTGACGATGACGAAATCACTCTATCCCTGAGTAGATATAAATTCTATAGGAGATGGCTTTGCAGACAACACTTCTGATGAGCAAGCTTTAGAACTGATAAATGAAGCTCAGGAGTCTGCCAAGAAAATAGCTGCTGACGTAGTTGAAAACTTCTAGGGATAAATTCTTGATGTAAAAAACTCTTATCATCCAACTTGTAATTTATCAGTTTATTTATGCTTATGCCCTGAGTTGAATCTTATGTTTAATTTCTTAAAAAATTTCGTCCAACTGTCACCAAACCTAAAACTTGATTAAATCATCAAAAAAATTTTAGTCCTTATTCACTTGACTCAAATCAGAACAAAAAACAATGATAAACCAAATATAAACAAGTTATATTCAAAACAAACCTCATACTTTATTAATATGAATAGCCCCCGACTGACAACTCAAGAAGGCAACTTACTTGAAGTCGACAGTCGAGAAGAACATAATACAGAAATTTGAAGTTAAGTATAATATCGACAAAGGTGTTCAATATTCTACGAATTCTCCACAATTGATCCGTCTTCATGCTTTAAACGATACGCTCCTGGCCGAATAACTTCAGCGATTATGAAAGGTCCTTCTCATAACGGAGATAATTTGTGTCTATCCTTCGTCATCTGAATCTTTCTCAGAACCATATCACCAACAATAAATGCTCGTGATCGAACATTACGATTATGATAATGCCGAAGTCCTTGGAGATACCTCGCCGACTGAACAAATGCAACTTCACGAGCTTCTTCCAGTCGGGTCAAATCATCTACACGGTCTTGATCATAACGCTCATCATTGAAATTACGAACTCGAAGAGATTCAAATTCCATCTCACTCGACAGCATGGCTTCAGCCCCATAAAATAAAAAGAAAGGCGACTGACCCATAGCCCGACTGGGCGTAGTCTGTAATGACCACAAAACTGAAGGCAACTCTTGAACCCATCTACCAGCATAAGGGCGCAATCTATCAAAGACTCGGGCCTTAATACCCTGAAGAACCATACCATTAGCATGTTCAACCTGTCCATTGCTTCTAGGATGTGCTACTGACGCATAACAAATCTTGATTCCAAAATCTTCACAAAATTCTTTGAAAACTCCTCCCGTGAACTGAGTCCCATTGTCAGTAATATTCCTGTTTGGAACACCAAACCAATGCACAATATTTAGGACAAAATCTCGTGTCTTATCTGCAGTAATTGTAGCAACCGACCTAGCTTCAATCCACTTAAAGAACTTATCAATTGCAATGAACAAATGTGTAAAACCTCCTGGGGCCTTTTTGAAAGGACCAACCATATCCAGACCCCAAACTGCAAAAAGAGCCATGAAAGCAGAATCGTTTGCAACTCTTGGGCTGGAACATGACTCTGTCGAGCAAAAAATTGACAACCTTTACAAGTTCGAACCACTTTATCCGCATCGGTAACCGCCGTAAGCCAGAGAAAACCTTGTCGGTAAGCTTTGCCTACCAAAGTACGTGCTGCAGCATGACTACTACAAATTCCCGAATGAATATCCTGCAACAATTGTCGACCTTCCTCAGGTGTAACACATCTTAACAAAACTCCAGACAGGCTTCTCCTGTACAACTCTGAAGCAACCATGACATAATTCTGACTACGACGTCAGACTCACTCTGTGTCATCTCGATCTTCGGGTAGCACCTGTCGAGTCAGAAAATTGATAAAAGGTGTCCTCCAATCGGCATCAAGCATGGAAACCTGGTTTGTAACCTCCTCTTCGGTGGCTCGCTTTTTAGCAACAGTCGGCTCATGAAGATGCTCTACGAAAACATCTGTCGAAGCAGCCTCTCGTCTAGAACCGAACTGAGCCAATTGATCTGCCGCTTCGTTGTTATGCCTTAAGACATGTGATAACTCCAAGCCATCAAACTTGTCTTCTAGCTTACGAATTTCTTGACGATAAGCAGCCATATTGTCGTTTAAGCAAGACCAATCCTTCATCACCTGGTTCACAACCAACTGGGAATCTCCTCGCACAATCATACGCTATATACCGAGAGATACATCAAGTCGCAGTCCGTGAAGTAAAGCTTCATACTCAGCCACATTGTGTGAAGCCGCAAAATTTATCTGAAGAACATACCGCAGTCTTTCACCAGTCGGAGAGATTAAGACAACTCCAGCTCCCGTACCAGTAACTCACTTAGACCAATCAAAATACATAGTATAGTATTGCGGCTCCTCCCTAGGTACGTCTTCTTGGCACTCGGTCCACTCAGCCACAAAGTCGGCCAGGATCTGGGACTTAATGGATGTCCTTGCTTTGAAAGTAATATCTAACGACATCAATTCCAAAACCCACTTCGCAATATGCTCAGTAGCCTCCCGATTATGAAGGACATCGCCGAGTGGAAAGGACGTAACCACAGTAACCGAGTGGCTTTGGAAATAATGAGCTAACTTCCTGACGATAATTAAAACTCCATATAATAATTTATGTACCTGGGGATAACGTGTTTTGGATCTAGCTAACACCTTGCTGACGAAATAAATTGGTCTTTGAACTTTCTGGATTCGTCCTTCCTCTTCTTGTTCTACGACCAGGACCGTGCTGACCACCTGAAAAGTTGCAAACACATAGAGTAGCAATGACTCTTGGGGATACGGTGAGGCTAACATGGGTGGTGTTGTGAGGAAAGTCTTCAAAAGCTTTCTGGGCTTCCGGGGTCCACTGGAACTTGTCTGTTTTCTTGAACAACTTGAAGAAAGGCATGCCCGAGTTTAGAAACAAACCGGCTTAAAGCTGCCATGCATCCAGTAAGTTTTTGGACATCCTTCTGGGTACTCGGCGGCTTCATGTTCTAAATGGCATTGATCTTCTCTGGGTTGGCTTCAATACTACGGTGAGACACCATAGAACCAAGGAGCTTCCCTGACGGTACTACGAAAGTACACTTCTCTGGATTCAACTTCATTCTGAAGGCTCGAATATTTGAAAAAGTTTCTTCTAAGTCGGCGATCAAATCCTGTCTTTGCTTGGTTTTAATGACAACGTCATCAACATAAGCTTCCACATTCCTCCCGAGTTGAGTCTGAAGACATCTCTGGATCATGCGCTGATATGTAGCTCCAGCGTTTTTAAGACCAAACGGCATCGTGATGTAACAATAGGCTCCAAGCGGGGTGATAAATGATGTCTTCAAGCAGTCGGACTCCTTCAAACTGATTTGATGGTATCCCGAGTAACAATCAAGAAAGCTCAGAAGCTCGCAACCAGCGGTCGAGTCGATTACTTGATCAATGCGGGGTAAACCAAAGGGATCCTTGGGGCAAGACTTGTTGAGGTCAGTGTAATCGACACACATGCGCCATTGTCCTGTCTTCTTCTGAACTAGAACTGAGTTGGCCAACCAGTCGGGGTGATAAACTTCCTTGATGAATCCAGCCGCCAAAAGCTTGGCAAATTCCTCCTTAATAGCATCTCTTCGATCTTGCGCAAAGCGGCAAAGCCGTTGTTTGATAGGTTTGTATCCTCTTTAACATTTAATGGGTGCTCAATCACCTCTCTAGGAATACCAGGCATATCGGATGGTTTCCAAGCAAATACATCTTTATTATTTTGTAGAAAGGTGATGAGCGCGCTTTTCTATTTACAATCTAGCTCGGCGCCTATTACAGCAGTCTTGGAGGGGTCAGAAGGATCGAGTGGAATCTTTTTCATCTTGGCGTTACCTTCTCCCAACTTGGCCAACTTCTTTGCTGGGATTTCGCCTTCTTCCGATGTTGATGCGGCTAGTCGAATCTCCTGTTGGCCAAGTAATCTCTTGCAAGATTGGGCCATGTCACAGCTTTCTTTGTCACGGGTGAAGGCTTGCTTGACCTTATCCGGGCATCTTCATCATTAGATAGGTGTAGTGCGGGACTGCCATGAATTTGGCGAGCACAGGTCTTCCAAGGATTGCGTGGTAAACTGCTTCAAAGTCAGCGACTTCAAAGCTGACGTTCTCTATACGGAAATTCTCCTGAGTGCTGAAGGTGACTGGAAGAGTGATTTGCCCAAGTGGTGTAGATGACAGTCCTGGGATGACTCCGTGAAAAGGGGCTGAACTTGGTTTTATTTTGGATCTTGGGATTTGCATCTCGTCTAGTGTCTTGGTGAAGAGGATATTGAGGGCGCTGTCGCCATCAATGAGGACACGCTTGAGCTTGACGTTGCGAACCACCGGATCTAGTACCAGGGGATACCGCCCTAAGTGAACCACTTGGTCAGGATGATTCGAGCGGTTAAATGTAATAGCCACCTCCAACCATCGTAGGTAACGTGGGACTTCAGGCTGAACTGCATTGATTTCTATGTCAGTCAATTTCTGCTTCCGTTTTGATTCGTATGCGAGTGGCCCTCCAAAAATGTGGTTTAACTCAGTCCTGTGGTCTTGGAAGGGCTCTGAGCCACCGATTGCATCGTCCCTCTTCGCCCCTGAGGTTCCAGCTCTGTCAGTTGGTTTTTGAAGTTGGGCCGCATAATGCTCGGCGAACTGTTTATAGATAAAGCAGTCCTTGGCCGCATGTTTATGATTCGGGTGATGTGTTCATTGAGCGTTCATGATCTTGTCGTAGGCGCTGACACGTGGACGTTATTGTTGGTAGTTTGATGTTGCGGTGACCAGATTCGCTTGCGATCTTTTTGGCCATCGTTGCCGTTGCCGTTGTCCTTCTTGGGGCGCCAGCTACTCCCTGATTGCTTGTCTTGACGTGATGCTTTAATAGCGTCGTCCGACTTGGCGTAGGAATTAGTCGTCTCGAACATCTTCTTGACTGTTCTTGGAGGTTTACGCCCGAATTTGCCGATTAACAACTCGTTGCGAACGCCCTTCTGAAAGGCGGCTATGATGACGTCATCGGTGATATCAGGGATCTTGTTTCATTTTTCTGAAAAGCGCCGGATGTAGTCTTTCAAGGATTCGTCGGGCTTCTGGATTACGTTGTAGAGATCGAAGTGAGTCTCAGGCCTTTCAAAGGTGCCCTGGAAATTGGCGATAAAGTGATCCCGAAGCTCGCTCCAAGAATCGATTGAGCCCCTTGGTAAACTTGTGAGCCAGTTTCTGGCTGAGTCGGCGAGAGCAGCGGGCAGATAGTTTGCCATGGCCTTGTTGTCTCCTCCTGCTGCGTGAATTGCGAGGGTGTAGACGGTCAACCAAGACTCTGGGTCGGTTTTGCCGTCATATTTCTCAATCCCATGAGCTTGAAACCACTCGGCCAATTCACTCGACGCAGGTCCCGAGTGAATGCGGGTACTCCTTCATTGCAATTGTCGGGGGAATTCTTTCGATCTTCATAATGAGGCTTATTGTGCTCGCGATAACGCCGGTCGAGTACCTCCCTCAAATTACTCGGCACGGGCCTTCGAGAACCACTCTGGTAACTGGAGCCATTGTCATAGCGGATTCGGTCATGGACGGGTGGTCGGTCGCGGCACCTCTCGCGAGAGTCGGTCGGCTGATTTCGGTGCTTCCAAGCTTCATGGCGACGGACGTCATTGAACTTGCCGTGGATCTTGCTGTGCTTGGGCCTTCAGTAATCCTTGGATCACAGCAGTGGGAGATGACTACCGTCCGGTGTTTCAGCAACAGACTCAGTAACTCCCCGAGTAGTGCCATCGACAGCGCTGAGTGGAGCTGCAGCAGCGACCATGGTCTTGACTTTGTCTAGGATCAGGGTCACGTTGGGGGGAGCTACGTCCATGACGGTGTAGATGAGGGTGAGAGCGGCGACCGCGTTCTGCTGGGGCGTTAGGAAGACATTGGTGTTGTCGACTCGGGTCTGAAGTATGGCGTCATGAGCGGAGCGCCCAACCGCCCTCATATCTCGTCTTCTCTTGTCGTTATCTTCTTTGCGTTTGAGTTCCTCCTCCTTGCACTTGCGCTCCTCTTCGAACTTGGCTTGTACCTCTTCCGCAGCCTACGGGCGACGGCTGAGTCGGTTTCTCCTGCGTCGGCCATCAAGACGGAGAAGAGTAGCGGAGTATAATTGTCGTCGAAGTTGGAGTTGTCGATGTTCTCCGTGGAGATGTCGTAAAGATCAACGAAGTCAGAAGAGCTGATGTAGTCAGCGATCTCGGTGGATGAGCACGATCCGCGAGATTGAATCACGACGGCGATCTCCCTGGAGGTTGGACCACAGCATGGCGCCGATGTAAAAAGTTCTCCCGAGTGGTTTGGATCCAACTCGGAAGAGAGAAAGTTGGAGTAGATCTCAGCGGCGTTCGGTAACTCAAACGGCGCTGAGTGGTTTTCTCCTCCTGACTGGTTCAAATCCGAGTCAAGGAGAGAAATCTTGCCGAAGCTATCGGTGATGAAGTCGAGGCTGCCAAAGCGGTACGCCTGTCCTGGAGGGAAATCGAAGTCGTCGATGCCTGCTGTAGATCCCATCGCGCTTGTCGGCGAAGAAAACTTGACGCACCCCTACCTGGCGCGCCAACTGTTGAAACCTGATTTTGGCAATAAGAAAAGGGGGTAGCGCACAAGTGCCAAACACGATGGGTTAGTAGACAAAGGATTTAGATAGGTTCAGGCCTTCTATGAAGAAGTAATACCCTACTCCTATTTCGGGGATTGTATCCGCCGAGTTGTATAATGATCTCGTGATCAAGTTGTGTATGAAGAAAAACTTAGCTAATCACTATTGCCTATCTGCCCCTCAAGGGACGTCCTGCCCTCTTTATATAGGTTCAGAGGGCAAGCTCACAAGTCGGAGACCAACCCACATACGGTATAGGACTACTAAGCATTATCCATAATACTCCTGACTTAGGACTATAAGCCGTTCTTTAATACACAAGGTAACGTAATACTTAAGTCCTAAGCCTATTACATGATTATCATCTATAACTTATTTCCTATAATCAGTCGGATAAGCTAGCCGTGTGGGTATATGGTACCCATAATCTCCACAGTTGGATTATGCAGTACATCAGACTTTGATCAACCAATCCAATGTTTTGGTGAACACGTTGACTAATATGGTCAAAAAAATGATGGATGGGACTATAACTGAAGAAAAGGCTAAAGGACTAGTATATTTTTCAATCAATGTGTTTCCTCCATATAGGACCATCAAAACTGAAATCCCAAGTTCTTCAGGGATGCAACAACAATTTGTACCGGGGGTGCAAACATATTAGCAAGATCAACAAAATCAGGCTCCAAGGATTGTACCAATGACATCGGTTGGAATATTTCAAAACCCTATTCAGCAGCCGATGGGAAGTCAAGAAAGTCAAATCTCTATTCAGCAGTTGATTTTGCCACCAACATCATCTGGACCATAATATGTGCATGAGGTGCCTCAAAATTATCAATAACAACCTCATCAGCCTTTCTTGGGACAAACTTCGAGTTTTCAACCTTAGCCAATATCACCTCAACAGTATCGGCTACCTGTTCCACAATACCAGTATCAATCTCAGTTCAACAACTATGATCAAGGTCCACAATTTGGTGGGCAACAACAACAATGAGCTGGCATGATTGCAGAAGTGGTTAGGGAACAATTTGGTTTGAAGCCCAAGGACAATGAAAATATGTACCGGTATCCATATCCAGAGTACTTCGACAAGGTGCCATTGCCAAGCCGATACAAGATTCCAGATTTTTCGAAGTTTTCGGGAGAAGACAATGTTTCTACATATGAACATATCAACTGATTTTTAGCACAATGTGGGGAGGCATCAGCTGTAGAAGCTTTGAGAGTCAGATTATTTCCACTATCGTTGTCTGGATTGGCCTTCACATGGTTTTCTTCATTGCCTTACAATTCTATCAAAGGTTGGACCGATCTAGAAAAACAGTTCCATAGATACTTTTTCAATGGAGTTCAAGAGATAAAGTTGTCGGACTTGACATCAATCAGGCAGAAGTCTGATGAATTGGTTCCAGATTATATTTCAAAGGTTTAGAGATATGAGGAACAGATGTTATAGTTTGAACTTGACCGATTCACAACTTGCCAATTTAGCTTTCCAAGGGATGCTTGGGCCAATAAGGAAAATATTTTCTGCACAAGATTTTGAAAGATTGTCTCATTTAGTTTAGAAGGTGTCGGCTCATGAATAGAGATTCCAATAGGCTAAGAGATTAACCTGGAAAGCTAATAATGTTAACAATATTCATAGTTATGAGTCAGAATCAGAAGATGAAGACCCGGAGATTGGATTGGCAGAGTGGTCAAGAAACAAGAAAACCGTTGTTTGCCAATGGGTCAAAGACAATGGAAAAGAAGAAAGATATGACTTTGACATCAACAGAGCCGATAGGATATTTGATTTGCTGCTTCAAGCGAAACAAATTCAACTTCTAGTAGATCATGTGATTCCATCGGTTGAAGAATTAAGGAAAAGAAAATATTGCAAGTGACATAACACTGGATCTCATCATACAAATGAATGCAAGGTGTTTAGGCAACAGATCCAATCGGCTATAGAACAAGGCAGAATCAAGTTTGATGATGGAAAGAAATCGATGAAAATTGAAGGCCATCTTTTTCCTGTTAACATGGTCCACACCAATGAGGATGATAAGAAAGGTTATCGGACTTATCAACAAAACAAGTTTGATTCTATCAAGTTGATCAGCAAGTATCAGAGAAGACAAGATAAGCAGATTCAAATATATGTTCAAAATAATGAAGCTTGTTTTGATCCTCATTGAAGATGTGAGTTCTTTAGGTTTTGCTGGAACAAAGCAATGAGGCTGTCATCAATTGAAGATTGTCCAGGATGTAGTGAAGCAGATGCAATATTCCAAGGTAGTTCTCATCAACCAAGAAGTCCAAGAATTGAGAATCGGCCGATGTAGAAGAGGTTGTCAATACACCAATGTTTGGGGCCGATTTATCAGGATTATTTCAAGGATGAAGATGAAGATCAAGAGAAGCAAGTTCAAAACCCTCAATGGTGTCCATCTGAAATTTTCACCAAGAATCAAAAAAGGAGGGTACAACGGCTACGAAACTGAGAACAAATGCAAGAAGTTGATGAGGAGATTGAATATCGGCTGCAACGAACCAGGAAGGAATGGCGTGTCAACTCCAAAATTGTATCAGCCGATGAAGTCAAAGCCAAAAAGGTTTCAACATCTGCTAAAGGTAAAGCTGTAGCTTCAACTTCAATCAATATGGTGTTTGTGTTGCCGACAGAGTACGGAATACATGCAGCCAATGAGATAGAAGAATCATTGGCAAAGTTGACATTAACACCGGAGCAAGCCGTCTTTGAAAAACTTGAGGATGGTGAACATCGGCACTTGAGGCCTTTATACATTAAGGGTTTTGTCAATGGAAAGCCGATGTCCAAGATGCTAGTTGATGGAGGAGCAACTATCAATCTTATGCCTTATACGACAATCAGAAAGCTTAGAAAGACTGCAGAAGATTTGATCAAGACCAACATGGTGTTAAAAGATTTTGGAGGGAATTCATCTGAAACAAAGGGAGTTTTGAATGTTGAGTTGATAGTTGATAGTAAAATAATTCCAACCACATATTTTGTCATTGATTGAAAGAGATCGTATAGTTTGTTGTTAGGAACAGATTGGATGCAAATTGTTGCATACCTTCAACAATGCACCAAAGCTTGATTCAGTGGCAAGGAGACCAGGTAGAGATCGTACAAGCCGACAGGTCAGTTAATGTTACTATTGCTGATTTATCTATTTGGGAGATGGAAGATGTTGATTGCTTGTCAGGTAAAGTATGAGAATGTGATTTCTTAAAAGTATCCGATTGTGATATTCAGCCGATCGGTGATGAAGGATCTCAACTTTTACTTTGACGACATAAAGGTTAGCCCCAATGCATATGTAGAAGATTCTGTGGATGATTTTGAAGGAAACTTGGGGCAAGGGTTTATGTCGGCTGATGAGCTAGAAGAAATAGATATTGGTGATGGTAATAGACCTAGGCCGACATTTGTAGGTGCTAAATTGTCAAATAAGTTCAAAGAAGAATTAATTAAGCTGTTAAAAGAGTATAGAGATTGTTTTGCATGAGAGTACCATGAGATGCCAGGACTTAGCCGATTTATTGTAGAACATCGGCTCCCTATTAAACCAGGATATCGGCCATATAAATATCCTCAGAGACGATTCAAGCCTAAGATGTATGATGCTATCAAGACAGAGATTACAAGACTTTATGATGCTAATTTTATAAGACTTTGTCGATATGCTGAATGAGTCTCAAACATAGTACCAGTGATTAAGAAAAATGGAAAGCTTAGAGTTTGCATTGATTTTAGAGATTTGAACAAAGCTACACCCAAGGATGAGTACCCGATGTCGATTGCTGATTTATTGGTTGATGCAGTATCTGAGTATAAGATTATTAGTTTTATGGATGACAATACAGGATACAACCAAATTTTTATGGCTGAAGAAGATATTCACAAGACTGCCTTTCGGTGTCCTGGTGCAATCGGCTTGTATGAGTGGGTTGTTATTACTTTTGGTTTGAAAAGTGTTGGTGCTACTTATCAAAGGGTTATGAATTATATTTTTCATGATCTCATTGGTGTACTGGTTGAAATTTATATTGATGATGTGGTTATGAAATCTAAAGAGATTGATGGACATATAGTCGATCTACGATGAGTGCTGGAAAAAACAAGAAAGTATGGTTTAAAGATGAATCCTAACAAATGTGCTTTTGGTGTATCGGCTGGATAATTACTTGGTTTTCTAGTTCATGAAAGGGGGATTGAGATAACACAGTGAAGTATAAATGCTATTAGAGATATTGAACCCCCACAAAATAAAACCAAGTTGCAATCCTTGATCTACAAGATTTATTTTGTAAGGAGAATTATTTCTAACTTATCAGAAAGAATTGAGCCCTTTACTCCATTGTTAAGGTTGAGAGCCGATCAAGAGTTTGTTTGAGGAGAAAAATAACAGAAGGCATTGGATAATATCAAGTAATATTTGAGTTCTCCTCCTGTATTAATGCCACCTCAGAAGGGGATTCCATTCAAGCCTTACCTATCAGCCGATGAGAGGGCTATCGGCTCAGTTCTGATTCAAGAAGTTGATGGGAAAGAAAGGACAATATTTTACCTTAGCAGAAGACTTTTAGATGCAGAGACAAATTATACCCCTGTTGAGAAATTTGCCTATGTTTATATTTTTCATGTACAAAGTTGAGGCATTGTTTACTTTCAAATGAGTGCACAATAGTTTGCAAAGCCGATGTAGTCAAATATATGCTATTGGCTCCAGTTTTAAAAGGTAGAATTGGGAAGTGGATTTTTGCCTTGACAGAATTTGATCTTAAATACAAATCGGTTAAGGCAGTAAAGGGACAAGTAGTCGCCGATTTTATCGTTCAACACCGGGGTGAGTCAATCAAATATGTTGAGATGATGTCTTGGACGTTATTCTTTGATGGATCTATTTGTACATGGTTGTGGTATCGGCTTGGTGATTATATTGTCTAGGGGGAAAGTTTTGAGTTTGCTTTTCTAATCAAACCTTATTATACAAACAATCAAACTGAGTATGAAGCAGTGCTTAAGGGTTTGCAACTCTTGAAATAGGTTGAAGCCGATGCCATTGAGATTATTGGTGATTCGTTGTTGGTAATCAATCAGTTATCAGGAGAGTATGAGTGTAGAAATGAAATCTTGAAGGTTTATAATGAGAAGTGCCAAGAATTGATGAAAAATTTCAAGGTTACTACTATGAAACATATTCCCAGAGAGCAGAATATTGAAGCCAATGATTTAGCTTAAGGTGCATCGGATTACAAGCCGATGTTGAAAGATGTTGATATTGAGGTTGTAGAATTTGATGCCGATGATTGGAGGTATGATATTATTAATTATTTAAAGAATCCTTCTCAATCGGCGTTAAGAAAATTAAAATATAAAAGCTTTAAAATATTTGTTGCTTGATCAGGACTTATATTATCGAACAATTGATAGAGTTCTACTTAAATGCTTGAATCTGGGGGAGGCTAAAGTTGTCATGTGTGAAGTTCATGAAGAGATTTGTGGAACACATCAATCGGCTCATAAAACGAGATGGTTACTTAGAAGGGTTGGATATTTTTGGCCGACCATGCTAGAGGATTGCTTTAAATATTATAAGGGTTGTCAAGATTGTCAGAAGTTTGGGGCAATTCAGAGAACACCAGCATCGGCTATGAATCCAATTATTAAGCCATGGTCGTTTAGAGGTTGGGGAATTGATATGATCGACCAGATTAATCCACCATCAAGCAAGGGACATAAATACATCTTAGTGGCAACAGATTATTTCACAAAGTGGGTTGAAGCAGTTCATTCGAAGAAAGTTGATTCTAGAGATGCCATTGAGTTTATTATGGAGCATATAGTTTATCGGTTTGAGATTTCACAGACTATCACAACAGATCATGGATCTATTTTTGTAGCCGATGAGTTTATTCAGTTTGCTGATAGTATGGGTATCAAATTATTGAATTCTTCTTCTTATTATGCACAAGCTAATGGGCAGGCTGAAACTTCTAACAAAAGTTTGATCAAGTTGATTAAGAGAAAGAGATCAGAACAACCTAAAAGGTGGCATACTACTTTAGCCGATTCACTATGGGCTTCTCGGATGGCATATCATGGAGCTACACAAGTGTCACCTTATCAGCTTGTATATGGGCATGAAGCTATTTTATGTTGGGAAACTAACATCGGCTTAAGAAGGGTTTCTTTGCAAAATGAGTTATCGGCCAATGATTATCATAGCTTAATGATTGATGACTTGAAAGATTTGGCACAAGTTCGATTGCGTGCTTAGAGAAAATCAAAAGAGATAAAGAAATAATTTCAAGACATTATAACAAAAAGGTTGTGCCAAAGGTTTTTGAAGAAGGGGAGCTTGTTTGGAAATTGATTGTCGATAGGGACCAAAGATAATAAATTTAGAAAATGGTCACCAAATTGGGAAGGATCTTATCGGATTCATCGTTGTGTACCTAACAATGCATACATACTCGAAGGTCTTGATAGAGAAGTTTTTGGTAAAGCTTTAAATGAAAAATATTTTTAGAAGTATTACCCAAGTGTTTGGATCAATTCATAATCGGTTGTTTAGCTGATATATGATAACATCGCCTTAAGATGGCCAATATCTATTATCGCCCTTAGACCAAAAATACGACAAAACATGGAAAGTACAAGTGTGGGAGCCAAAATCGGCTGAGAAGCCGATGAATATATTAGATAAAAAGATTTAAAGTGTGATGAGATAAATGTATCAAGAGTCTAAAACTATTATATCAACCCAAGAAAGCATGGATTGTCGATATCGTTCGCAAGCGGAGTTGGTCAACTTCTTCAATAACTTTAGTATCATCAGTGTCTATCCCTGGAATTGGCTTCAAGGCTTTGTTTTGGATGCTAAGTTTTTGACCGGTGCTTTCAATTTTGCTCGCTGGGTTTCAATGGCTTTTGGGAGATCCGCTAGTTTCTGTTTTTCTTAAGTGATCTCTTTGCGAATTTGTTCCAATATGGTCAGGAAATCAGCCTCTTGTCGTTCCAGCTCAGCTATATGTTTTTGGGTTGCTTCTGGGCTAGCAGTTAGCTCATCAAGTTTAGCTTTGTCCTCGTTTAATTGTTGTCGGTTACTTTGAAGGGCTAACTCCAAAGCTTTAAGTTCACGTCGATCTGCAAGTCTTTGCTGCGTCCTTTGAACCTTGATTTGATGAGACTCGAGGAAGGTTGCTGGAGATATAGCATCGATGACTTCATCAAGCAATTGATCTTTGATTTCTTGGAATCTGCTCCTGATCGGCCCACAGTTAGTGACTAGGGCGTCCAAGGAGGCATTGAGCCGATCGGCTATGTCCAGCAGTTGGGATCTTAGATTTTCAGAGATTGGAGACTTGGCCTTGCTGGTAGTTTCTTTGTCTTCCTTATCCAAGAACTGTCTGATGTCGAAAGAAAACATATCGGCTAAATTCTGCAAAATGAGATTGGTGTTTAGTGACAAACAAGATTGAGCCGATGAAGTGTATTGGTAAGTTTACCTAAGTCGAGACCATCTTGGGCTGCAAAAAGCAAGGGTTAGCAAAATTTTGAGAAAGATTAGAATTAAAGATGAGTTATGTTTTACCTTCGCTTTGCGGATTGTTCTGCGTTGACGGGGTTGAGGTGAAGCTTGGGTATCAGATTTGGCTGGTGACCTTGGAGGGGTAGCCACATCGGCTGACTTGGGATCGGCTGCAAATTGGTTTTCAGTATCACTTATATCAGTTGCAGCCTTATCAACTTCTTCTTCTATGATCGCTTCATCCAGGAAAACTTCGACATCAGAGTCGAGTAGAGGGATGCTATCAGCAGACTTCTTTGGGGATGTAACTTTGGGCTTCTTTGTCAGCCTCTTGATGACTGACGGTTTGCGCTTTCCACCAGCCTTAGATATCGGCATCTTGACTTGACCTTCTAGCAATGATGTCACCGTAGAGGCAGCGAAGCCGATGACCGATGGAGCCAAATCTCCTGATGGCATTAAGGCCGGTGCTTATGCTTTGGGCTAGAGGAAGATTGCTTGGGACCTGCAAAGATAAGATTAGATAACTTTGAGGGTAAAGTTTGAGAATAATTGAAAATAAAAAGAAGATTTATTTACCTAAGTGCTAAGGGACGGAATCATTGTGGTCAAGTAGAAACTAGATGATAGATGAAATAAATGTTTCCTCCATTCACTACACCATTTATCAAACAATTGGCTACGCAAGAGATAGATGTTTACATGATTTAGAGATCCAAGTACAGGGCCCTCAATGCTTAGAATTCTGTCCATTTGCAGAGCCGATGTTACAATGCCCCTTGTCTGAATTTTTTTTGCAAAATACAAGCCGATAGGGAGTTGGCCTAATCCAAGTTGTCTTGCAGCCGATGTTGGATGATAAAATTCATAAGATACTTGTACATTATGGCCTTGAGATACCCCTGTTGGAAGGATGCATGGAGAGATGGCTAATACAAAATTTTCCCTTGAGCTGGGATCGACTGCATCATTCAAGTCATTCAGCCTTAGATCGGCTGGGAGCTCATAATCTGTAAAGCTGACATAAGAGAACCAGGTCCTTGCAGCCTTGAGGAAGCCGTTATAGAATTGATCAAACCATTCTTGAAAGACTTCAGTTGATGGTCCTGATCCTGGATAGGTTGATGTTACCTCACCAAAGGACATGCATCGGCGTGTGCTAGATTTTTCATCGTCTGAGTGATCCGATGGGAAGCTTGCTGAGTACAGGGAACTTCTTTCAGCTACATTGAGTGTGTACAAGTTTAGCCAAAGCTACAGAAATCACCAAGGACCTCCATAGCCAATAGGGTTCCCTAGGAGAAGTTTGGCTATTGATTGGCTAAGTGTTTGATATATAGCCCCAAGTACAAACTTGTCCAAGGGGATGGATTTCTTTGATACCAATGCTTGAGCCAAGTGTTGCATATTTGTTGTTGGGCCACAAGTTGATCCACAGAAGATGAATCTTTTTAGCCATAGGTTAAGGAAATCCATGTGTTCCCTATCCGTTACTGGACCTGTGCCGATGTGTTTAAATATATATCCTGACCAACCTCCTACGTTCTTGGTTGACAACTTATGCTCACATTTGATTTTCAAGGAAAAGGGGTTAGCCGATGAAATAATGTCCAAACCAGTAAGCATCTTAACGTCCAATAAGGTTGGTGTCATCGGCCCATGGCCAAACAAGAAGGCATTGAGAGAATCGGACCAGAAGTATGCAGCCGATGACAGCATGGGTTCATCATTCTTCGTATCGGATAAAGACAGAGCTAAGCATTGGGCTATGCCCATTTCTTCCCACATAGATTGCTTGGAGGCCGATATCCTTTTGTACCATGTTCTCCATTCATCCAAACTGGAGGGTCAAGATCTAAACACAGTTTGCCAATTGGTCAGATTGAGCTTAATTTGCTTATAAGGGACTCTATCAGTCTCGGTATTGATGAGGTAGCAGGGGTCTACATCGCCCATCGGCCCAAATAAATAGTGGGTTGGTTCTTTCAAAACTGGGATAGCAATTTGGTCTCTTAGGTGCTACAATTGACGAAAAAGGCGTAGAAGTCAAGGATTTGCTAAGAAAGGAGATCTAAGAGCGTAATTCGATCTAAAGCATGGATGATGAACAAAATTGTGATAAAGATTGAGAAATTTAAGCTTACCAGAGGGACGTCGGTAATGGTGGTCATTGAGCTTGAAGAGGTGGTCACTTAGGGGTCAATGGAGATTGTCGCTGGAGCTTGCGCCGTCGAAAGTTCGCCGAAGAAGAGAGAGAAGGATTGAACGGCTTAGGCAGTTTACACGACGGTGAAAATTTAACAGCTTGAAGTTTAGGACCAAAACTGTTGGGATTTATTGCGCAAGGCTAGTAACGATCATAATACGGAAACCCTCGCTTTTTGTGGATATAAGAGATAATTCCGCAGCATATCAATTTATACTTCGAAATTGGGGGACATGTGTTAACAACAAAATTTGGAAAAGATATGCTAGCAAAAAGGATTGGATCCTAGGCGGATTTGAAGGGGTGAGGTGGTTTCCAAGAACAGACAGCGTATCCGCTAGAGCCATATCGGCCGGTATGGAATCGGACTCGGTTGAGCCGATACGGATAAACTGAATCGGACTCGGTTAAGCCGATACGGATAGCTTGGCTTCGTGTTGGTTTTGGAAAGGACTTGAAGATATTGCCAACCAGGAATTAAGTCCTGACAAGGCAATTGTATCTATTAATTAGGAATAAGAGGTAGTTTTTTTTGTAATATTGGGGTAAGAGTCCACTTAGAACTTGTTTGTTGAGGCAAGTTGTAAATAGTGTCTGGTAAGAACAAGGTTTGTATGTGCGGGTTTAAATATAAGTCCAAGGTCTATGTAAAAAAGAACAATAGTTCAATCAACACTTTCGACGCATCATCACAATTTTCCTTTACTTTTCGATGAGTTCGTGCTTCGGGTTTGTCAGCTAGAGGTATGGCTTGTTAAGTTATCACATAACTTAGCCAATCTAAGTCGATGGCTGGTTTAGCCGTATTGGCCGGGCCTTTCTTAAGGTTTTGTCGGTATCGGCTAAATCAGCTCATTAACTTAGATCGGCATAAGGTATCTACCACCCCGAAAAGCACTCAAGGACTTGATTGTCTAGATATCATGCATCTTTTTACACTTTGTGCTGCATCAGCTCTAGTATTAATTAGAATCATGATCCCTAACTTGTCTCTTGTTTGTAATAGGGGTAGCATCGGAGTTTCAGCCAATCTTATCTGATATAGCTGCTTAGTTGTGTTTAAATTCCTTTTAATCATATTTTTTATGTTATATCTATCACTTATACAAAAGTATCACTTTAGTTAAATATATCAAGCTTGCCTTAATATATTTATTTAGATTGATACTCTTGTATAAGGCTATATCGGAGTATTAGCCGATATGGTATCAGTTTTTAACCTAACTATGATTTCATTGGCTAAGATCTAATATTTGTCAATAAATTATGTATTTACAGCCAATGGAGCATATTTAGGGTTTACTTTAAATTATTTATCTTACATCTCACGTCCGATGTGGTTAGATCGCATTGGCTAGGTCTATACAATATGTTATCGGCTTATCGGTCGATCGGCTGTCGTATGTCTAACTCAGTTTTATTGTATATCTTGTTGGTTATAGGATCAAACCAACTGACACGCCCTGAACCCGTTTTCTAAGAGTTGGACCTACACTGGAGTTAAGCAAATCTCTCTGGCCGCCGCGTTTTCGCATCAACACTTTTCTGGCACGTTTTTGCGTCAACAGTCGGTTCTTTTAGTATGTGTTTGGTTGCAGGGGTGAGATAGGTCGCGATGGGTTGGACCCATTTTTAAGGTGTTTGGTTGAAGGGATGCATGAAGTGGGTTGAACCCAGATGGAAATATTTCTCTCAGATCCGGGTTCAGCTCATCCACCAAAATCTGTCGGACCGATCGAACCCACCTGGGTTTCTCTCTCGCATGTTCTTCCCCATGGCGGAGCGCAGCATGCAGCGGAGCTCGACAGCGCACGGACAGGCGACGACGCGTGGGGTGGAGCTTGCTGGGTAGCACGCGGCGCGTGGGGCGGAGCTCGCTACTCGCGGACGGGCGGCGGCGAGCGGCGTGGAACTCGCTGGGAAGCATGGAGGCGCGTGGGGTAGAGCTCACTGCTCATCGACGCTCACGGCTCGCGAACGGGTGGCGCTGCGTGGGACAACACAGCGGCGTGCGGGACGGAGCTCACTGCTCGTCGACGCCTGTTGATACTCGTGGCTCACGGACACATGCGGCGGCACGCAGGGCGGAGCTCGTAGTTTGCCCACGGATGTCGACACTTGTGACTGTTAAGTGCGGCGAAGCTCCTGGCTCGTGGACGTGCGGCTATGCGGCAAAGCTTGCGGGAGCATGACGGAACTCGTGACTTGCAGACGTGTAGCGGTCCGCGTCGAAGCTTGCGGGAGCATGACGGTGTGCGGCGCGCGGCGCGCGGCGAAGCTCGCCGCTGGTGGACATGAGACGGCGCCCGGCGAAGCTCGACGGAGCTCAACAGTGCGATGCTCGACGCTCGCAATGTGCTTGATAAAATGCCTTTGATGTGATCCCATCTAATTTCTCCAACCAAACAAAAACTAGAACCATCCCATCTCTCTTCAACCAAACAAGTAACTGGGATGAACCTATTAAAAAAATAGGAATGATTCCAACCTATCAAGAAGTTCCCAAACCACACACACATCCTTATAACTCAAAATTGACGCTGATAGCTGAGAGATATCCACGCCACTTATTTAAAGCCGGCATATATGATGGTCTTTGAAACCGCCTAGATTAGGATTTCCGTGTCAGTGGTACATTGAAAATTCTGACAATGCCCGTGTTTAGATTCAAAAACTTTTTGAAAAAAAACGTCACATCAGGTCACATCAGATATACGGACACACATTTGAAGTATTAAACATAGTCTAATAACAAAACAAATTACAGATTCCGCCTGTAAATTGCGAGACGAATTTTTTGAGCCTAATTAATCCGTCATTAGCAAATGTTTACTGTAGCACCACATTGTCAAATCATGGTGCAATTAGGCTCAAAAGATTCGTCTCGCAATTTACAAGTAAACTGTGTAATTGGTTTTTTTTTGTCCACATTTAATACTTCATGCATGTGTCCAAACATTCGATGTGATTGGTTTGAAGTTTGAAGTTTGAAGTTTGAAGGGAACTAAACAGGGCCAATGTAGTGTCGGCATATAGGACGGAGGGAGTAGGTATCAAGGTGTCAACACTGAACAACAGTATATTTTATACGGACACTAATGATACTACTGTCAAGTGGTAAGCTCTGACACTGACATGAAGATGCTTTTCTTGACTAATATTATGCCAAGGGTCTTTAACAATAAATTCTTAAAAATAATTAAGGGTCTCTTTGAATCTCCGTAATAAAAAAACAGAAAAATAAAAAACGTAGAATTTTGATAGAAATGTATATGTAAAATAGAGAATTACAAAACGCAGAAAAAACATAGGAATAACCGTTTAATTAGACCGTACAAAAAAGACATGAATTAGATGAGTGACATATACTCAAAGAAAAATTTTTAAGAGGTTGAAGCTCTTGCTAAATTTTTTAAAAAAATTTTATAAGATTGTTCATTCCATTAAAATTTCAAAACATAAGATATAATTTAATCCTTTGTTTCAAATGTCTTTATAGAAATTTTTTTTATGAATTAAAATCCTCCAAAATTTTTATTTTTCTTTGAAATCAAAAGCCTAAATGTAAAAATCTCATCCGTGGACAGTGGACAGTTGTATCCCTGATCTGCATCTCCAAATAAAGCCGTCACGTACGCGTCGACGAAGGCTCCCGTGAGATCGGTCGTCTCCCCGGCGAGCCCCAACAGACACTACAAGCATGTCAAGCCTCCATAGGCATGGATGGGTATGGACACGGGCTACAAAGTAAAAATAATTGTAGGTGTTACAGGTCCTTTAAGCTTACAATTATTTTTACTTGTATTAAGCATGTATGCTCTAAAGTGACGCAAATAAACATTATTAACATAATAAATAATAAATTAATTAGTTGCAAATTGTAATATGATATTTTGTTCTCGATAAACAATATTGACAGTATTATAATTAACAAGTAAAAGAGCAGAAGAAATAAAGTAGTGTTAATAACTTAAATAGAAGACCATAAATATCCAATGGCTATCTAAAAAGACTTCTTGGGGAATTTTTAGAAGCAAAATAATCAAGAACAGTTTGTAGATAATATTATCAAAGATATTCTTATCAATGCTGCATATAGCCAAGCCTTCCACTTTGACATCTTTATACTCAGAAGTATGACTGAGAACAACATTATTTGAAATTAAAGATGAAAAGGACTTATGTATGTTGTTCTTCTTGTTTTTTTTCCCTTTTGGAGCACGTGACAAATGCTTCTTAAGTAACATTTTAATTTCTAACACCTGAAATTATGAAGTAAATCAAACAACAATAACAAAACTAAGCTATAACCGAATTTTCGAAATAAATAGAAGGCATCACCGCAAGGGCCAAGGGCATGGGCGTCAGCCGCCGGTTTGCTAGGTCGGCCATCCTCCTTCCTGCTGGTGCGTCGGCAAGACAGCAAGTTCGCGTGGTGGCGTGAGATAAAACGGCGAGATTAGAAGTGAGAACTTGAAAGGAAGCATTGCGCCGTGCCCTCGAGGCCTCGATCAACTCATCTAGATCGACCACAGCGGGGTTTACGTTACCGTTTACCGGCCAGTTATCGCGACCTGGCGATATGACGGTTACCGCGCGGTAATCGTGGTAACCGCCAAAAACCGTGATAAATTTGATTTCCAAATTTTGAATTTAAAATTTGGGGAAACCGCGGTAAGGACTACGGTAACCGCGCAGTATGGGGAAACTCGATGTTTGGCCGAAAGAAAAACGAAATGAAGAAAATGATTAAAAAATTAAAGAAATGTAAATAAATATTACTCTTTTTCGAGAAATTTCTTCACCATAATACACTACAAATCAAGCACTACCTTCACCAATTTTTTAGATTTTTTAGGATTTTTTTTGAATTTTTGAATTCGGTCAAAATTCATCAAACCATACCGTGCGGTACGGGTTACCGTACCCTCACAGTAAGGGCGGTAACCGTGGTAACCACGCGGTTACCGCCGGTAACGTAAACCCTGCCACAGCCGCACACCTCCCTGTCTCGCTCGTTCCCTCGAGCCGCCGAGACCAACAACAGCATTGGGTCGGCCTGTCAGCTGGGCTTGCATGGATGAGGGGGTAGGACGGTGATGATGCCCCCCTAGGCCTGGGCCCTAAGTGGTCACACAACCCGTCTAGATCCAGAGATGGCCCTAGTTGGGTCACACAAGAGGGGATAACTCCAACACCAAAGGGATGGGATAGCTCTAAGGTTTTGTATATTTTAAACCTTTTTAAAAACTTGTTTTATAAATAGATCTTTGAAAAAACTTATTTCAATAATAGATTCTTTTTGTGGCGCCAATGTCATTGGCACCGTGATCGAACATGACGTTGCCAATGACATTGCATTGTCCCCCTTCCCTCTACGGAAGCTAAGTCACTGATGTAAAAAGAATAGGTACCAATGACATTGGTGCCAAAAACCTATTTATATTTTTTAGAAAATGATCTATTTGTAATAAAAATATTTACAAATAGATCCTCAAAGAAAATAACACTTACGCTGAGGACTTATTTGTAAATATTTTTTTAAAATAGGTCTTTTTCAAGAAAAAATTATATTGACGGCGACCCCCTTCATATCAGTGACTAAGCTTTTGCAGGGAGGCTAGGGACACGACACCAATGTTATTGGTGTCGTCATGTTGTTCCATGACGCCAATGACGTTGGTGCAACAAAAAAGGTCCATTCTTGGATTAAGTTTTTCTAGTGGTTTATTTATAAAATAAATTTTCAAAAGGACCAAAAAAGTAAAAAAAATCCACTGATAGCTCGATGGGAGTGCCGACGGGTTGTACCCACCTTTGTAGAGACATTAGTGACTAAGCTTTTGCGGGAAGGCTAGAGGCACAACACCAATGTTATTGGCGTCATCATGTTGGTTCATCACACCGATGATGTTGGCGTCAAGTAAAAGGTTCATTCTTGGATTAAGTTTTTCTATAGTCTATTTATAAAATAAAGTTTCAAAAAGACCAAAAGAGTAAAAATAAATCCACGGATAGCTCGATGGGAGTGTCGATGGGTTGTACCCACCTACGGTATTTGTAGAGTATGGGATCGTTGGTGACAGGATATACGTGAGATTGAGATAAAAGATACGGGAGAGATATTTTTATACAGGTTCAGGCTCCCTAATTGACGGGTAATAGCCTTACTCCTTTTGGTCGAAGTCAATGTTGCCTTTATATATCAGTATCACACAAGTACAATATTTAGGATGACCTAATCTAGTCTCTATCAACTTAGCGGCATGGAGCTCTCACATGTGGTTGACGGCTAGCGTAGTCAGCTTCCTCGAATATGAACTCGGCGAGATTGGAGATGTCTCTATAACTCTCATATCGGTATTTGTGGCTCGTACATTGGATTTGTCTAGATCTGTATTGGCTTGTCCTTCATGTTAGTATGTTTCCTCTTCTCTTAAGGGGTGTTGTATTTATATATTCGAGTGTTTTCTTGTCTAAGTAGAACTAAGGAATCAAGTATGGATACAATTAATCCGAGTAGTTCTTGTCATACTCCAATATGTCTTTGCTTATTTTTTTTTATCCGGAACAACTTTCATATATATGAGACTTGATTCCGTATAAGATTTGGTATATGTAGGTCTCGTCGAGCTTAACATAAAAATATTAGATATGACACTTGATTCCGTATAAGATTTGGTATATGTAGGTCTCGTCGAGCTTAACATAAAAGTATTAGATATGATTTATATATAATACTGACAGAGAGATCGGAGGATGAAGCATGAAATTACTAAAATGTCTTTTAAAATTGTGTGCAGATTCTAAAATACCTGTTTTTATATATCGACAGTATATATCACTATATTTTCTCGTAAAAGTCTTAATTCTCCTGCCAATAAACCCTCCGGATGAATTACTCTTATCGCATTAATTATTGACATCAACGAATTTGCGTCGAACTATACCCCCATGTTTGTTTCTTCGGTTGCTACGCACACGGACTCTACACCCTCTTTGAAAGTCTTCGTCAACGCCTCGTAGTAGTTGGCTCCTCGGTAGCTTAAATTAATGCCGTTCGTACGTTGCCTGCCTAGGTGTGCGGTGTGCCCTTCCCTAAAAGAAAATCAAGTTAGCCAGTAGCCTAGAACACGGAGCAGCTCCAAGTTGCAAGCTGTGCAGTTCAGGGTTCAGAAGGATATTAGTTGCAAGAAGGAAGGGTTTTTGGAGTCCTGATCCCGTTGCGATCGACAAACAAAAGGTATGTATACTTTCTGAAAAAGTAGTGAGCTATATATTTTGTTTTTGTTTTCTTTCTAACCAAAAGCGAGGCATAGATGTGAGGTGAAGCTAGAAATACTTATTACTAGTTCGCTGATGTTACCCAGTTTTAAAGCTTGGAGGCCGAAAGGCAATAAGCTGGGCGAGCTGACTCTTGACTGGACGGATGATGCAGTAGCTAGCTCGGCTGCAATGTAGGTACGTGTGCATGATGCTTCGCTCGTTTTTTTTTTTAATCTCCGTTTTTTCTCTTGAGAATCTCAATATATATAGTGCTATGCCTACTCTCCACAACTTGCTATCTTCTAATGGTAGAGAGATTTTTTTCTTCCCCTTTGTTCTTTTTGGTTTACCACAGGGTCTTGATTGTGCTTCGAAGAGGAAAAGGCAGCAGGATGGTCCTTTAGATCTGTATGCTATTTGGACTCCAGTGGTTCTTTAGGTCCTCATCAAGTTCGTTCAACGGTATGTGCTTATTGATACTTTGCATATCTTATAAACCGATTTCAGGATTAGAACAGCGGCTTTTGATTGGGCCACGCAAAGGGCTCCGGCAGGATTCTCGGCTGGAGAAGTGTGCCACGTATTCGCACCCTTCGCAGCCGTCCAATGACAAACCAACGGTGAAAAAATAAATCCAACAGATCTAAATATAAATGGCACGTTTTGAGAAGGGTTTTTTTACAAAATACACGATCTCATCTAGCCCAGTCAAGAGCAAAGGAAAAACTCCTAAAAAAAGCAAAAAAAAAATCCGGCAAAAACAATAGATTCCCCCCTCCTAATCACCGTGCCTCTAGTTCGATGTACCACCGGGAGCTCCTTGGCCCCGCCTAGCCTCGATTTGCTGCGCCACCTGCTTCGGGCAACGACAAGGATCTGCGCGCAGGCAGCTTCGCCTGGATGAGGAAGTGGAAAGCTGAGAATCTGGCCATGGAGTTGAAGATGACACTGGAGGGGGATGACGTCGGTGGAGAAACGAGAGGGCCAGAGGGGAGAGGCATCGCCCTGGTGCTCCGTGCCGGTCCCGAAGCTCGCCGGCCCGCGTGGTGCCTTGATGCGCGCCAGCCCCGGAGCTCACCGGCCAGCGCCGCCTCGGAGTGAGGAGTAGAGGCGTCGGGGATCCACACCGTCGCCATATCCACTGGGAGCGGCTCAGCTTGACACCACCCTGCTCGTTGCCGGCCTCCTCGATCGCCTCTACGCCAGATCGATCGATCGCTCGCATCGCCTCCTCGACAACCTCCTCACCGTTTCGGCCACCACCGCGACCTCACATCGGCTCACCCCATCACCCGCCCAGATCAAGGCGTCGACGGGAGAGGATAGAGGTGGGGCGCCTGGGAGTTAAGAGGGGATAGACGGCGCTGCTAAGTAGCTCGTCGCCGGAGATCGGACGCAGAGACGACGATCGAGTTGGTGCGGTGGTGGCAGGCGAGCCGGCGATGAGCCCGGCGGGATGGGAGAGGCCACTGGGCCTTCAGCTCCTCTGCTGCCTCTGACAGACATGCAGAGTTGGCCACCTCCGCTGCCTCCATACGTCATGTAGGTGTATGAGAGAAGACGGCTTTGTTCGTTTCCTGATTTCTCAACACGTACATTGCGCATGGAAAATAAAATTGTTCATTAGCACGTGATTAATTAAGTATTAGCTAATTTTTTAAAAAATGGATTAATTTGATTTTTTTAAGCAACTTTTATATAGAAACTTTTTATAAAAAAATAGTTTGAAAAATGTGCGCGTAGAAAAAAAAACATGCGAGTTGAGAAAGGAGGGGAAATAACTCACCCGAACCGAAGTGAACTGAAAGGCAGAGAGGGACGACGAGGCAACCGCATATGGATGAAGCAGATCACCATTCTCAAAGGCCACCTGCTAACCTGCACGTGGCATCATACTCTAGCAATTTTTCATTTACACCCTAATAGTATTTTTTATCCTATACTCCCTTCATTTCTAATTGATTTCTTGAGTATATTTTCAAATGATCATTATATTTATGGTCATTCATTAAGTCTATTTGTTATTTATGCATTGAAGTAAATGAATATTGATGCATATATTCATGCATACAGGTATTTAAAACCATTATGCAATGTTTTGATTTGTTATTGGCTAAGAAATAGTAAGGATGTTTCATGCATTAAGTTTATTGTCGTAGTAAATATAGTATGAGAGTTATTGATTTTTTTGGTCTTGGTATACCCATGTAATATGATGAGCAATTAGGAACAGAGAAAGTACTTCACTAAATACAAAATATTTTTAAAAATGCTCCTGTGTTAGTACTCATATTGATGTCCAGGATCTTGAAAGTTTTAACTTCTCAAGACCGGTGTTATGTACAAAGAGTAAACCTTTATGGATCTGCATATTGAGTTGACCATAGGAGTCATTTACCTAAAATAATATGCAATACATATATTTCGTAATTTTTCATGTAATTTGACAAATTTTGTAAATCCTATTAATTCAAAAGGCATATCTTCCAAAATATTTGGTAAAGGCATACAGAGACGCTTAAACAAGTAAATTGCCCATTGACAAATCATTTTTAAAAGTTGAAGTGCAATTATATTACTCTAATTGTTGACAATATTGCCCTTATAATTGTACCTATGATGAGCTAATCAACCTGATGATCGCTATATTTTGAGACGAGGGAATATCATATATAACACCAGAGAGGTGAGTAGGTGACACTGGTAGATTAACTCAAGAAATTTCTCATAGAGAGACTTGAAAAAAAATCCTTAGTTTTCAGTCCTCTAACCATCTAATCATACCAATTATTAAACGGTGTCATTTACTCTGTCTAATGGAAGAGAAAAAAGGGTTGAAAGTAAATAGGCAAGTACTACATATAAAAGAGAATAAAAGATTATAATATTGTGATTTTGTTTTCCGTAGTAATTCTTTTAAAATGCATAAAATCATTACATAAATACGGTTACTACAGCTTAATCATTCCTCAACGTTTTTAAAAGTCATTAAATATGTTATTCGTATAGAATTTTTTTAAAAGAGACATTGTAAAGTACTACATTTGGAACTCCAAACATGAACAACATTAAGGCTGTGTTTGGGAGGTGAGTTTGGGAACTCACCTCTCACGCACGCAAAACGGAGCGACACATTTTCTTATGATTAATTAAGTATTTACTAATTTTTTTAAAAAAATGGATTAATATGATTTTTTAAAGTAACTTTCGTATAGAAAGTTTTTGCAAAAAACACACTGTTTAGCAGTTTGAAAAGTGTACGCGTGAAAAAAGTGAGAGGTGAGTTGAGAATGGAGTGTACCGAACACAGCCTAATTAGGCTGTGTTAAATAAGTAAATATATCATAGCTGTAAGTTGGTGGACCAACAGACGCGCCGATTTTATAGAATAGGGAAGCAGGGAATTGGGAAAAGATAGGAAGGGCAGATTTTAGGGTGCTCAGTATAAAATGTTGGATTACTCTATAAATTAGAAAAATGTTAGAATTAAATTAAGAAACATGAGGGGCTGACATGAACAATCAAAGCCTTCCTTATAGCCACTTTGTATTGTGGGATAAATAAATTTTAGATATGTTACCTCATCCTACGAGACACTTTAAGGCCTCTTATAGAAGGGTCTTGCACCGTGAATAGTCTAAAAGAGATGATAGAGCTATAGTTTTCCATTTTATACATATGGAGCTGAAGTGAGACATCTAAATGGGCTATTACTTACAATAAAAGATTAGCATCATTTTAACTAGATGGAAGGGCTTGGGATACAAAGAGACTTTTGTGTAGTGTGTTATTCATTGCACATCAGTAGTTCGGATGGTAATCAGTGACACTACACTGGATAAGGTCACCTGTGACGGGCCCAAACCCTCACCTTTGACGGGTTTGGGCTTGGTCAGTGATCAGTGGTCACTGGTGAGTCCAGTCACCTTTGACGGGTGGCCAGCCGTCAGAGGTGACACACATTTCTAACGGGCAAATAAATAGACGTTCGTCAGAGGTGTTGGTCTCCGCTAGCTTAGGACCAGTTAGAACCCGTCACAGGTGTCTCATCTCTGACGGACAGCTAAACAAAAGGCCGTCAGAGGTATTAGTCTCCGGTAGTTAGAATCCATCACAGCTGGGCTACCTGTGACGAGCAAGAAAGTAAAGGCCCGTCACAGGAGAGTCAGCTCTGACAGCCGTGGTTTACGAATCCATCACAGGATGGTTACCTGTGACGACTTTTTTTTATGACCCGTCACTGATGTGTTAAATCCCGAAAAAAAATAAATGCTAAATATTGGCTAGCCTCAGGATTTGCTAGCCATGCCCTCTGAAAAACAGAAACATCACAGATACATGCTAGGCACCCCCAATATCACATTATCATATATGGTGATACATCTCAAAATTGACATCATTCACATATGAAAACCACAATCATGCACAACAAATTCACAGATACATGCCTGTCAAATATCACAATTATGCCTAGCAAATTCATACCCCCATTTAAGCCACAAATTTCGGACCTTGCTCATGAAACCACAAACTTACCAAACTTTCTGATCGATCCATCTCCTTTTGAACCTCCACGACGACCTGTCATTTAAAAAATAGAGAAAACAATTGAATAGTACAACGTAAATCGTAGTTGATCAAATTTGATGACAATTTGGCAAACTCCCTTGAGTATTACACATATGAAAGTAAATTACGTTGCATTCCGTACCACAAAATCATAGAAACAACTGTTTTTACATCACAGCAAATTGGATAACTGTTTTGTTCACGACATCACATCTAGCCCAGTTCAATCGTCTATTTGACGTGAAAACGTCCTTTCTTGTTCATTATTTCGGCAAGAATGAAGGCGCACAGTTCGCCTCTGATAGCAGGGGGGTTGATGGGTGAAACCTTTCAGCCAGCTCTACCTTTCTGTTCAATAATACAGAAGTTAGCACGTTTATAAGATTAATATTTGGTATTGAAATGTTCGAATTTGCCATTAGCAACAACCTCAGGGTCGAAATTTTTGACCTCTTAGAAGTGTTGACATATTGTGGCACACGTGAAAACCGCACTGGTCCCCGATCTGTTGTGCGCATGCGAAATTGGTGTCATGATAAAATTGGTCCTTGCCCTCCTTGTACCTACCATCCTTTTTCACATATGGGCCCCAAGCCATATTTAAGGCCTTGGTGATTTCAGTGAAATTATAATCTTTTGCCTTATTTGAGTTAAGGTAGTAGACCCTACTCCATTTAGGTACGATGACTAGGAGAACCCAATGTCGCCTACGCGGTGGTTATGTAGCATTAGTAATAAGAAACTTAGCTTCAACAATAATATACACGAAATGAGTATTGTCTTCTTACTCTTGATTGTGCGCGCACATGATGTACTCCTTGTCTTGGTGGGCTCATAAGCACCGGTTCACGTAGTCAACCAATTCATTGAAGTTATTTTGCAGATTGACCTCATTGACCATCGATGGATCAAGGAACACAACCTGATTACCAAGGCGACGACCCTCGATCCAACACAACCTTAAAACAGTTACGTATTAGCACTAATTTAGACGATAGTCCATTAATATCACAAGGAGGAAGGTTTGCACTTACAAGGAGTAGCATTTTAGAAGTCCTGTGTCTAACTTCTGAATCCTGAATAGGTCGAAGAGGTCATCAAAGCCTACAGTTACATAGGCAGGCGACGATAGGAAGGGCTGGTGGTTGTGATGTCCAACTATGGATGGCTCCCTCATTTTTCGCTTGGCATTGCTTAGCTCCATGTACTGTTTGTGTAGCTCTCGGCAAGCAATACCCATCACGGCCAACACATTATCCTCCACCAACGGCATGCCTAGTTCAAATTGTGCCGGGGCCTTCACGACCTTCCCCGTTTTGGTCAACGGCGCCGACGCTGCAGCCTTCCCCCTTTTTTTCACCGGCGCCGACTCCTCGACCTTCCCTTTGCCTGTAGCACCCCCCGTTCACGTTTCTGTCCCTTGACAATGGGTGGAGAGCTATCAGCCTTCCTTATGGTCTTTATTGGAGCCAAGTTTTGAGCTATGTGTGTCAAATCCATATCGGCTGCATCAGGTGAATGGGGTTCTGACAACGCTGGTCCACGAGGAGCCTCAATTGATAGCTTAGACGTGGGAGGTGTTCGCTCCGTCGGTCGACTTGGACGAGGAGTCATCTTCACAATTATGTCTTCTTTGGGCCATTGTATGTACGTCTTGCACGCATCGCCCAAAGTCGTGATTTCATCATTAGGGGGCACAGGCAACGGAAAGACTGACCAGTTGTCCTTGACTGAATCTATGGACACCTTGGCATCCCCATGACGTAGGTTTACGCCGTGCACCTTTTCTGTGTCCGAGGGATTGAAAGCCATGCCCTCAGCGACTTCGGTCGTGAAAGTTGGGTGGACCCTCACCACTAGGACACACTGCGCTACGTCCTGCATTTTTAAAGTATGAATTTAATATTGGAACATGTAAAGGTATTTGAGTAGATATGGATCGGATAAAATCGATTACCTCTATGTTGTCCACCGCAGCTAGTGGTATGACCGGGAGATGAGGGGTCGGCACCTCTGTGGATGCACAGCTACTCTTGTGTCGTGACGGACTCGCGTCGTGTTGTGCAGGAGGAGTTGGATGGACAACTTGTGTTGTGGCTCGACGTATATTCATGTCGGCGAGGACCTTCTGAACCCTTTCTTCCACCCTGGCGTCCATATCTACTTGGAGTTCTTGAATGACCTCCAACTTAAGCTCGGCCTTCAAACGAGCATCCCTCTTCCTTGGAGACTTTTCGTTTCCTGTATTGGGAGCTGTACTGGGGCAGGCCATGCTTCCAGGGCACATCGACGCCAATTCCCTGAGTCCGGCCAGGATGTTCTTTGGTTCCAAGCGCCTTCGTGAGGATGTCATCTTCACGTCTCTTCGGCACGGACTCGACCTCGCTTTGCGAAGCTTGTTCGGCAACCAACCCTAACTATAAAAAACAGGATTCGTTGTTACAAAACATTTGCTTAATATGAACGAAAATTAATGAGGTTAATTAGCGAACTCACCAGCTCCTGATAGACGTTGGCGTCACTTTGATTCTCAAATGTGATGGAGCCGTCAGGGTTGACCTTACCCCTAGCCCTCGCCCAGTTGCGAGCTCTTCGTTCAGGGATGTCGGCGAATGGGGCAGGGACATTCGCTGCTGCAGCGGCTACATCCTCTTGGGCCCATATTTGCTCCTTGCCGATGTACCCAACCGTGCCCAGTCGATGTGGGTGCTCATTCCGCTGTTGCAGTAGGCGATGTGCCTTGCTTGACTGCCTAAAATCTTCGCTGTTCTTCAGCTCGCAAAATTGCTCCTACATCGTCTCCGTTATTTGAGGGTACTCAACGAACGGAGTACGATTGCCGGGTGGGATGACATACTCCGTGAAGAGTTTCCACTTCCAATTCTTCCAGGCTTTGCCCATCTTATGGAATGCCTTCCGCTTAAGCCTTTCCTTTGCTTCATCCGGAAATGTGAACCATTTCTCCATAGCCGTCCAAGCTCGCTCCATCTCAGCTTCTGGGACCCTGCCGATATTTTTGTGGAGGATGCCGAAATTCTCACGTGCTGCCAGCCCGCAGCAGTTAGACCATCTTCCTATGACAGTCCTCGGCGTCGTGGGCCTACCACTTGTGTCAACCTCTCTTATAACCTGCACTGTGGTCGGCCATCTATTTTGTGTCCGGGGATTTCTACTTGACCTAGATGCACTTGTCCCGGCCGAAGGCGACGGTTGTTGTTCTTGAGGCACTTCTGCAGCTAAGACAGAAGGAGCATTTGCTAAGGGGTGGTAGCTACAAATTTTGTTGTCATCTATTGAAAAGTTATCCTATAAATTACCACGAGGTTTGGGTTGTTCGGCTGCCGTCGTTGACGGATGACCTGCCGAAACCGTGGCTGGGTCTGCTTCTACCTGTATCCTTGCAGGCGTCGTTGAGGACGGGGATGCGCCGGGCGTTGTCATCGACTAAATAATTTGAATACGCTTATAAATTTCCTATCATTTCACTAATTTCACTAATTTGAATACGCTTTGAACTATTATATATATGAGGGATGTGAAATATATATGCGAACTACATGTATGCAGGTGACGGACATACTATATATATGTACGCTCGTCTAGTATTATAGTAAATTAACAAATTAAACGGCCATCGCTATATTAGAAAACAGACGGGCCATATATATATACAACCACTGTCACATTGATGCCATATTACACCATCATCAATATTCAAATTAAGCATGGAAGAACTCTAGTAAAAAACTTTTTTGCAACACAGACTTAGCTCTAGTACAATTAATTAATTGCCAGCATTTTGCTACCAATTTATTGGAATGTACATGGTCAGTACTTAAACTGTAGGAGTATGTGCTAAATGAACATACATGCAAGAACCCTATATAAATCTGAACAAGTTCTATATAAACCATTTGAACAACCATCAAATACGTGAGTACCAAATCCAATCTCAGAAACTACCACTTCACAGATCAAGAAGACAAGAACTATCTCATAACAAATCGCCAGATTTGAGCCAAATATACAAGAACCCTAGAAAAAAATGGATGAAAGGGGAAGAAAAGAACTCACTGTGTGCAGCAAAGGGGAATAGGGTGGTGTAGCTTGGCGAGGAGGAGGGGGATACCCTCACGGCGGTGTTGGACCGGCGCCAGCGTCGAGCTGATGGGGGGAAGGGCTTCTTCTCCGGGCAGCACAGAGGAGGTCGGCGGCGGTGGAGGAGTTCAGCGGCGGTGGAGGAGGGCGAGGGCGGTGGAGGGCTTGTTCGGCGGCGGCGGTGGAGGACGAGCTCGGCGGCGGCGGCGGTGGAGGACGAGTTCGGCGGCGGCGGTGGAGGTCGAGTTCGGCGGCGGAGGCGGTGGAGGACGAGTTCGGCGGCGGTGGCGGCGGTGAAGGACGAGTTCGACGGCGGCGGCGGTGGAGGACGAGTTCCGTGGCGGCGTGGAGTACGAGTTCGGCAGCGAGGCGGTGTACTGTGGTGTGGGAGAAAGTGGATCTCGGATCTAGAAAAGGCACCAACTGTGGTGTTACCCTAGTCAACCACACCTGTGACGGGCTCCAACTAAAACGCCGTCACAGGTGATGACACCTGTGACGGCCATTTAGTTGGAGCCCGTCAGAGGTGATGACACCTGTGACGGGCTCTAACTAAAATGGCCGTCACAGGTTATGACACCTGCGACGATCTCCAACTAAATGGCCGTCACAGGTGATGACATCTGTGACGGGCTCCAACTAAACGGCCGTCACAGGTGATGATACCTGTGACGGTCTCCAACTAAAACGCCGTCACAGGTGATATCACCTGTGACGGCCTCCAACTAAATCTAAGTTAGAGCCCGTTATTGATGAGGTTGACTGGATTTGACCTTTTGACTTCAGTATGTCTTCACCATATTTTACTTTACCTCATTATTTTATTTTACTTAATTATTTTATTTCACTTATAGTAGTTATTTTGCTTAATATTTCATTTGACTTACACGAACTATTTCGTAAGCAATACACTAATGATCATTGCAAACATATTAGAGTCATACATATACCAGACAAAATGGACATAAATTACAAAAATAATCCTTCCTCGTGGTCGACGCGTGCATGTTGAACCTCATCTTCTTCTTCCTCCAATTTTATAGGTATTTCCTGACCTATGCCGTGCACGTGCTGGTTGTAATCATCTTCATCTCAAATGTTGTCCAATCCAACAATTCTCCTCTTCCCTTCACGAACTACATGTGGTTTCTTGTTACACGGGTCAATTATGTAGAATACTTGAACAACTTGTTTGGCGAGAACGAACGGTTCATCCTTGTACACGTTGTTAGCCAGATTGACAATGGTGAAACATTCATTATCAACTTTTACATTACGAAGATCGACCCATCGACAACGAAACAACGGCACTTTGAACTTCAAGTAATCCAGCTCCAATATTTGCTCAACTCTGCCATAGTATTGATCACGCCGACCACCGTCGCTACCGGCCTCAATGCGTAACCCACTGTTCTGCACTGTGCATTTGCTGTCTTGCTTGATCGTGTGAAAGGTGTACCCATTTATGTCATATCCTTGCCAGGTGGTGGCACTCCATTTAGGACCCTGTGACAACCACTTCAGTGTTTCACTTAATAAGTTCGGCATGTTGGCAATTCGGTTCTTGAACCACTCGTTGAAAGAAGACATGTGCTTTTTTTTACCTAACTCTCTGATCGCCCTGGGTTGTCCTGTCGGAGAAATCGTAGGTGTTCATCAAAGTACGGCACTACCTCAGTCATATGCTGGAGTACCGTGAAATGAGCTTTATCATACACCTTACGATCCATCCTTACAATTTTCCTTCCAACAGTGCCCACACCATCAAGCCTCCTTTCGTGATGAGATCGTGGTAATCTAACTGAAGAGGTTTTTGACATATAGTCCACACACAACTCGATGACCTCTTCGGTGGTGTAACTCTCAATGATGCTCCCCTCGGGGTGGGATCGGTTCCGTATGAAACCCTTCAGGATCCCCATGTACCTTTCGCAAGGATACATCTGTGTCATGAAAGTAGGACCACAACACTTTGTTTGTCTAACAAGGTGCACGGGAAGATGTTCCATTATATCAAAGAAAGTAGGAGGAAAGTACATCTCAAAACACTAGTACAGAAACGCCTATAGGTGCCGGTTGGGAACTGGCTATAGGTGCCGGATTCCCAGTCGGCACCTATTACTCGGCACCTTTGCCTCAATCTTATTGGTGCCGGTTTTAGAACCGACACCTATACTATTAAAAAAATAAAAAAAAGATGGCCCCCTACAGTGCCGCCGGCCTTCTCCACCGCCGCCACCACCACCTCGCCCGGCCTCCACGCCGCCACTTGGACGTGCCTGTCTCCACACCGTCAGCTGCCACCCAACGCCGCGCCGGAAGAGGAGGAGAAGGGAAGGGGGGAGGTCCCCTGGGAGAGAGGAGGCCGGCGAGATCCAGACCCCCTCCACCACCACCACCGTCGCCGTCACCTCGCCGCGCCGGCCTCTACCTCACCCGCGCTGCCGCGAGGAGAGGAAGGCGAGAGGGGGACGAGCCTCCTCCAGCCGCCCGCGCCGGCCTTGCCCGCGTCGGCCGGCCTTCTCCACCGCCGTCGCCGCCACCTCGCCGCGCCGGCCTCCACCTCACCCGCGCCGCCGCGAGGAGAGGAAGGCGAGAGGGGGGCGAGCCTCCTTCAGCCGCCCGCGTCGGCCTCGCCTGCGCCGGCCTCACCCGTGTCGGCCTCGCCCGCGCCGGCCTCGCCCGCGTCGGCGGGCCTTCTCCACCGCCGCGCCGCCCTGGAGGAGGAGAGAAGGGGGGAGGGCCCCCGGGCAGGGAGAGGGCCACCGCCCATCTTCTCCGTCTGGACGAGAGAGAGAGAGAAACGACGAGAGAGAGATGGATGGATGGATAAGGGCCGGAGAGGATGGATGGATAAGGCCGGCCGGTTTTTTAAATAGGTGCCGGTTTTTATAAAAAACCGGTACCTATACTAACTTTAATAGGTGCCGGTTCTGCTAAAAAACAGGCACCTATATTATAGGTGCCGGTTTTTCTCTAGAACCGACACCTATATTTATATTATAGGTGTCGGTTCTGTTGAAAAACCGGCACCTATAGTATAGGTGCCGGTTCTATATTTTTTTATCCTGCGGAGAGGTGGGAAAAAGCTCATAGGTGCCGGTTTTAAATGAACCGGCACCTATAAGGTTGGTCCCTATGAGGGTTTTTGTAGTAGTGAGATGACATATGGTTCTCACAATTTCTGCCTGTAGTTCATCTAGTCCCTCGGGATCAATGATCTTCTGGCCGATTGCATGGAAGAAGGAGCACAATCGCATTATCGTGTGTCGCACCTTAGGAGGCAAAATATTCCTTATTGCAACGGGCAACAGCTGTGTGATAAGGACGTGGCAATCATGCGACTTCATCCTTATCAATTTAAGGTCTTCCAGTGAAACGAACTTACTAATTCTTGATGAGTACCCAGATGGAACCTTTATACCACTCAGACATGTTAGCAAATCCATCTTCTCATCTTTCGAGAGAGTGTAGTAGGCTGGAGGAAGGTACACACTGTCGGACACCGTGGTTATGGGATGTAGCTCTGAACGAACACCCATGTCTTCCAGATCTCGTCGGGCGTTGAGACCATCCTTTGTACTACCAAGGTTAAGCAGTAATCCCATTAAACTCTCGCATACATTCTTCTCAATATGCATCAAATCTATGCAGTGGCGAACCTCAAGATCCTTCCAGTATGGTAGTCTCCAAAATATTGACTTCTTCTTTCACATGTTTTTCTCTTTTGTCTTTCCATCTTTCCTCATTTTTCCAAACTCGTTGGTTATTCCCATCACTAAGTTGTGCACCTCTGTCCCTGTTAGCTCTGCCGGGGGACTAGCTGTATCTCTGTGTCCATTGAAATTCTTTGTCATATTCCTATAAGGGTGATACCTTGGGAGAAATCTCCTGTGACCTATGTAGACCATCTTGCGTGAATGCTTCAACCATTTGCTCCTTGTTTCCTCCATACACTTCAAACATGCCCATCTCCCTTTGATAGTTTGGCCAGAAAGGTTGCCAAGGGCCGGATAATCGTTGATGGTACAAAACAACATCGCGCGGAGGTTGAAATACTCTCGTGCATATGCATCCCATGTTCGTGTGCCCTCATTCCATAGCCTCTCAAAGTCATCGATTATCGGTTCAAGGAACACATCGATATCATTGCCAGGTTGTCTCGGTCCTTGAATTAGCATGGCAAGCATAATATACTTTCTTTTGAAGCACAACCAGGGAGGAAGGTTATAGTTCACAAGAAGAACTGGCCATATATTATGATGACTGCTCAAATCACCAAATGGATTAATGTCGTCCGTACACATGGCAAAACGCATGTTTCTTGGGTCATTTGAGAATTCACGGTAAATCCTATCGATTGTCCGCCACTGTACTGAATCTGCTGGGTGCCTAAGCTTACTATCGACTTTCCGTTCTTCGGCATGCCAGCGCACTAGCTTAGCTTGTTCCAGATTCGCAAAAATTCTCTTCATGCACTCCGCAATTGGGAAATACCATACCACCTTTGCGGGGCCTCCCCTCTTTAACTTACTTCCTTCACCTTCACTTATTGCTCGTTTGTATCTAGAAGCCCCACAGACAGGGCAAACATCCAAGTCAGCGTATTGCTTGTAATACAAAATGCAGTCGTTTCGACAAGTATGAATTCTTCTCACCTCCAAGCCCAACGGACATAAGACTTGCTTTGCTTCATATGTCGTATGCGGTAATTTGTTCCCCTTTGGCAACAGGTTCTTTAACAGCTCAAGAAGTTCTGTAAAACTCTTGTCGGACCAACCATTACTTGCCTTAAGCTTCATGAGTTCCAACACGCATGATAATTTGCTGTGCTTCGACTTACATCCATCATACAAAGGCATATGACATTCTTCCACCAACTTACTAAACTTCTCAAAATCTCTGTCGTTGTCATCTGCGTCTTCAACGTCATGCAACATTTCAGACAAACTTTGAGTGTCAAAATCTATGGTCTCTCCGCCTAACGGAGAAGGTACAAACATGCCTTCTCGAGCTGCAGTGGCGTTTACTACATCCTGATCCGGCACTTCTTCAGCTGCGACATCAGGTGCCTCTTGCTCTCCATGCTTGCTCCAACATGTATATTTCTCCATGAAACCTCTTCTTATCAAATGAGAATGCACATCTGAACTATCATGGAACATCTGTTTATTCTTACAGTCGTTACATGGACACAATATGTGCATGGCCATCCTGCTTTTTCTGTCATTGTCTGCAAATGTGACGAATTCAGTGACCCCCTCCCTATACTCTTTAGACGAACAATGAACATGATACATCCAACTACGATTCATCTGCAATCAACGACGTAGGAAGAAAACTATATGATGATCAATTGGGAATGAAGGGAGAATAATGTATTTTTTACCTTTAATTTCAGCACAAATTCGCCCCCCTTGCCCTCCCAACCGAATTGTGAACAGTGTACTGGTCGGGATGAAAAGCAGTTGGCAGTTGGGTGGTGTTTATAGAGATCCAACTCACCTCAAACGGGTTAAATAAATACAGCCCGTCAAAGGTGTCGGCCAATTACCTGTGACGGGTTCTAACTCTCTGGCCGTCACAGGTGGGTTGATACCTGTGACGGCCAGGGAGTAAGAACCCGTCACTGGTATTTCTGTGACGGCTTACGGCTCCGAGCCGTCACAGGTGAGGTGATACCTGTGACGGGCCACAGCCGGATGTCTCACCGATGACGGCAAACATAAGGACCCGTCAAAGGTGACGGTCATCTGTGACCAATCCATAGGCCCGTCACTGGTATGCCGTCACAGATGTAGGGTTCTGGTGTAGTGTGAATCTTAATCATCGATTGTAGATCTAATGGCCATATTAATTTGAGGTGATGTGACACATTGTGGGATGAGAGAATTAGAGAGTAGGGATGATCTATATAAGTAATAAGTATATAGGATACATATATATGTGTCTTCCCTTCCATCCACATGTGGCTCTTAGCGTGCATCGCATGGTCCTCTCGCGGTCGTGACGATTTTTCTGAGTAACATGAAGATAAGCATATATTGGAAGAGAAAAAGAGAAAGTGATAGATATACAAATGATAAGATTTTCAACCATCAATATAATGGATTTAATACTCTAAAAGTAAAAGAAATAAATAGAATTCAAAAGGTTATATAGGCTGAAATAGAAAAAATACGGGAAGGAGGAAAGAAACAAAATAATTTCCATTTTTCCATAAAGTATGACCAATTAAAAAAGCATGCCAATTGTTAGGGTTATTATATAAAACCTCTAAGTTATGAAAGTCGCAAGCAATTTTTTTACTTCACTTTTTAGCCTTATCTTATTAATAATAATCAAATCGACCATCAACCAACATAAATTTAATATCGTACTTTGGGTTATCTGGTATGTAATTTAAATATTTACAAACATAATGTTTTCCTCGGGCTTGCTGACATAAAATTTAAAAACTGCTAAAAGATTTTTCTTAAAATATAACACTTTTACAATTAAACAATAAATAGTATGTTCATTTACCATACAAATATGGTTTACACAGGCTATATGGATGGTGCGCCAACGGCGCACACACTTTCTAGTGTCCTTACAAATTATGGTTATAGCTACGATCAATTTCTCATCTGTTATCTGTGGCCTGACAGTATGGTGCTTATCCTAACGTACGACCTTTTCTTCTTCATTAATTTTTAGGTTATGCTATAAAAGAAAAGAAAAACTCAGGCCACACTGCTCTGCAGTCAGATTCAACGAGCAACCAATGGCTGAGGCTGTGATTCTTTTAGCTGTCCAGAAGATTGGTGTTGCCCTGGGGAATGAGGCAATCAATCAGGCCACTTCATATTTCAAAAAATTTGTCACACAACTGACAGAGCTTCAAGGTAGCATGGGACGCATCAAGAGAGAGCTAAGGCTGATGCATGAGTTTCTTTCCCGGATGGATGTCCGCAATCGCAACAATCAGACATATGAAATATGGGTGGAGGAGGTCAGAATGTTAGTCCATCAGATCGAGAACATTGTGGATGATTACTTGCATCTTGTTGGCCACAAACAAGACACTGGATGGGGTACCTATTTGAAGAAAGGATTCAAGAGACCAAATGTTCTGTTCTCTTTAAACAGGATAGCTTCATCGATCAAGGACGCTGAGGCCAATTTAGTGCACCTGTTCCAAGCCAAAGAACGATGGGTGTCGATGGCTGGTGGTGATGCTACTAGCGGCAAAAGCTCAAGCTATATTATTGAAACGTCTCGACATCTAGCTAGTATTTC
This sequence comes from Oryza officinalis, assembly GCA_008326285.1. Taxonomy (NCBI): domain Eukaryota; kingdom Viridiplantae; phylum Streptophyta; class Magnoliopsida; order Poales; family Poaceae; genus Oryza; species Oryza officinalis. Next base: position 17,058,715 of record BDMV01000010.1, on the reverse strand, counting down.
ACGATCCCTCGATGAAGATCTTGTGGGGGTCGATGAAAACAGAAATAAACTCCACGAGTGGCTAGCAAGTGATGAGTTGCAACGCGAGGTGATAGCGCTGCATGGAATGGGAGGTCTCGGTAAAACCGCTTTGGCAGCCAATGTGTACAGGAATGAGAGAGAGAAATTTGAATGCCATGCTTGGGTCTCCATCTCTCAAACTTATTCCATCAAGGATATTGTACGATGTTTGATCACTGAACTAGATTCAGAAAAGGAAATTTTTGGTAATATTGGCGACATGGATACAGGAAGTCTCCGAGATAAACTGAAGAAATTCCTAATGGACCGGAAGTATTTGATCGTATTGGATGATGTTTGGGTACCAGAAGCAGTTAATGACTTATTTGGCATACTTGTTTCAAATGACAAAGGGAGCAGAGTTCTTGTAACAACACGCATTGATAGTGTCGCTTATCTTGCTTTCCCAGATAAGAGGATAACACTAGAGCCTCTATCAAAAGAAGAGTCATGGAAACTCTTTTGTAAGACGGCTTTTCCAAGAGAAAAAAAACATGAGTGTCCTACAAAACTGACAAAACTAGCCCAACAAATAGTTAGTAAGTGTGAAGGCTTACCTCTTGCAATTGTCTCTGTCGGTAGGCTCCTCTTTGTGCGTGACAAGACCGAAGATGAATTTAGACGCATACAAAACCAGCTTGATTGGGAGCTAATCAACAACCCAAGCCTAGAACATGTTCGGAATATCCTTTACTTGAGCTACATTTACCTTCCGACATATCTGAAAAGTTGCTTCCTATATTGTAGTTTGTTTCCGGAGGACTATCTTCTAGGAAGAAAGAAGCTTATACGCTGGTGGATAGCAGAGGGTTTCGTGGAGAACAGAGGCGGAAGCACAATGGAGGAAGTGGCTGAAAGGTATCTCATGGAATTGGTTCATAGGAATATGCTACAGATTGTTGAAAGGAATCCATTTGGCAGGATAAAATCATTCAGGATGCATGATATTGTACGTGAATTGGCAGTTGATTTGTGCAGCAGAGAGTGCTTTGGCCGTTCATATAGTTGTGAGAATAAACATGGCAAGTTTCTTGAGGAGAAGGACGAACGTCGGGTGGTAATACATAAATTAGATAAGAATATTAATCAAGCCATTTCAAGTAAATGTCAGAACCTTCGGTCTTTGATCATATTGGACGAAGGCACACCATCATCCAGTCTGCTACGTTTGGTAACAGACAAATGTAGGTATATGTCAGTACTTGAGTTAACTGGGCTACCCATTGAAAAAGTTCCTGATGCCATCGGTGATCTGTTCAACCTCCGGCATCTTGGCCTCCGGGATTCAAAGGTGAAGCTCCTCCCAAATTCTATCGAGAAGCTCTCTAACTTGCTGACACTAGACCTCTGTAGATCGGAAATACAAGAGGTGCCAAATGGGATTGTTAAGCTAAAGAAGCTTAGGCACTTGTTTGTTGAGAAAAAGAATGATCGGCCTTCCCGAACTTTCCGGCATCGCACTGGTGTGAGCATCCACAGGGGCCTAGAGAAGCTGACGGAGTTACAGACGCTGCAAGCACTGGAGGTGCAAGATGAAGGGTCCTTGAGGCGCTTAGGGGAGCTAAGACAGATGAGAAGCATCCGGATATGGGGTGTTAAGGGAAGCTACTGTGAAAGCCTCTGCGAGTCCCTGCAACAAATGGAGTTTTTATCCTACTTAGCTATCAATGCAAATGGCAAGGAGGATGTCCTCAAACTGGATGGTCTGAACCCGCTGCCTGCAAACATTCAAAAGCTTAGCTTGCGTGGGAGATTGGCAGAAGCAGGCATGTTTTTGGGTTCACCTGCAGCAGGGGATCAAAATAACCACTCGTTGTATTCAATGTGGCTATCTTGGTCTCAGCTGGTAGAGGACCCACTGCCATCCCTCTCTAGGTGGTCAAATCTGACAAAACTAGGCTTGACAAGAGCATATGTTGGAGAGCAGCTGGTCTTCCGCCAAGGGTGGTTTCCCAACCTCAAGGAACTCTTTTTACAAAACATGCCTGATCTGAAGCGGCTGGAGATACACGAAGGCACGATGACAAGCCTACAAAAACTACTTCTTCTTAACCTCCGTGGCATGACAGAGGTTCCATCTGGCATCGAGCTCCTTCCCACCCTCAATGACCTGCGCTTCCTGGATATCACTCGGGACTTCTTTGAAGCTTTGTGCCAATGCGATAGAATTCTCCATATGCAGTGGAGGTACAATGTACTGGAGGAGACGGATGGAGATCTCTGATGCAGTGATATGCATGATTGATGGATGCATCGCCGAGTTGTCGTTCTACTGCAAACATTTTAATTAATACAGTAACCCCTTGTCAGGTAATTCAAGCTATCAGAGTGATTTCTGTTTTGTCTTTCAGTGGCCGTAGTGTGAGCGTGCACTTGTTTCGTGCGCACGTCGTTCAGTCTCGATTTTGTTTGAGTATAGCTCGTCGCGGCTCTCGCTGTGGGATGGCACAGCACCAGAGTCGTAGTGTATTACCCCTTCGTTCCAAATTATAAGTCATTTCAATTTTTTAAGAGTTAAAACATTTCAAGTTTAATCAAATTTATAGATAGAATTATATAGATTTATGACATCAAATAATTTGAAACGGAGAGAGTAGTTGTGTCGTGAACGTCATGGCTTGCCATGGAATGGCGCGGCATTCGCGGAGTCATGGTGATCACGGTTGAGGTGGATTATCCACCGCGTCCATGTAATCTCTTTTTCGTATTTAATCAAGAGGAAAGAAACAGAAAAGCCGTGAAGTTTCTCGGCACCAAAAATTCCTCTCAATGTGCACGTTCTCTGGGTTACCTTCAACGTGTTCGTCGGTACATCTTGCGTTCTGTTCGTGAGTCGAGCCTTGCAACTGACAATTGGTATATCAGAGTGATGTCGGCTCTTGTCCCTTACCTTGTGCTCTTGCCCTCATCAGCCCCTTCAGCGCAGCCATCCGTGTTGGTTGTCCAGCATGTCTTCAAGGAGGTTGAACTATCAGTGTCGTGCCCGACGCTCATGAAGAGCAACTACAGCGATTGAGCCCTCATGGAGACGTGTGGGATTCAAGGAGGATCACACGACGCTCAAAGCTACACATCATGGTGTGCCACGAAGGAATAAGAAGGAAGGAAATTTGACAGGAAACAGTAAGGAGAGACAGAGGCTATTGCAATGTCGGATAGATAGACAGACAACTGTCACCAATCCCGGCCAGTTCCCCTCACTTCAAATCAGGGCTGCTCGCTATCTCTGTCGGGCACTTGGTCATTCACGATTGGAAATGGAATGGCTGTCATACCGCCAGCTGCAGCTTGCTTCTCCTCCAGTCTCTGCTTCAGCTTCTCCTCCTTGATTGCCTTGACATGCTCGCTACTACCACCTCCAGGATTAGTATCCGGATGAATGGCATCTCTGAACAGGGAGCTGATCCTTGGAAGCAAGCTAGCTGCCCGTGCTGAAATCAACAGGTCGGATTGACTCGACAGGACCCTTGGTCCACCCAATCATCTTAGCTAAGCCAGATCTCAGAGAACGAAGCACAGATCCTGCTCCCTCTCGATCGAACCTCCCCAAGCATGTTCACAAATGCCATGATGACGGCAGTATTGGCTAGCTCACCTAAGATCACCATGGCCTCCTTGATCATTGCAGCCCTCTTGATCACCATGGCCTCTTTGTGCTTCATCATCTTTGTACAGGAAAATGAAGGCGCCAAACTGGGCTGCAATGAAGATGTAGATCAGGAGGTTCGGCACTCATAATACATAAGGGGCCATAGCAATTTGTCTCCGTCCTGTCTTGGGGTAGAGCAGATCGACCTTATCATCAGCTCATTTCCTGCACAATTAATGATCACAGGTTAATTACTTAATTAGAGATGCGTGCAATGAATGAGCTAGTGTACGTTCTTAATTTGTTTGTTGAGTCGTACCTGTGTAAGTTTCTCAAAAAGCACCTCAGTGTCCCGGAGAATATTTCTGTGGAGACGCTGCTGTTTCAATCTTGGCTGCTACAGCGAGAATGAGCTCCTTCAAGGATCCCGTGGCCTCTGGGCTTTCGCCGCGGCAGGCTCCTTGCCATTTTGTCCCCTGCTGCTGCTAGCCTGCTGTGCTTGGTCGACCAAGGAAGAAGTGAAGAACAACGCTCACACTCCATCATCCTCCAACTCGACCAAGACGACAGCTCTCTATAGCTCTCTCGTTGTGGGACTCCTCCGGCCACCCGATCTCCCTCTTATGTCGGTTGCAAGCCAAAACAAGGCGTTCCAGCATCTTCTACAATGTAACCTACTTATTTGTACTGTGAATAGGTTCGCGGACCGATCCGCTTACACCCTTACCATAAAGTCTTCTTTCGTTCACCTCAGCTAGTGCCCTTTTGTTCTTCACTGAGCTGATCCGAACGCCACCGTCTTCTTCACCACCGGGAGATGTTCGACTGAGACCCCGATTACCATATCGGTCAGCTCATTCCCTAGGCATAATTACCACTCTCTTGCTCAACCGGGTCGCATCGATTGACGCGAAACACCAGTGGTCTCGATGCTGCCGAGCACCACCGATGGCTTACCACCGGTCAAGGACATCGCCGCCGGTGACCGTGCCGGTGGCAGTGCATTGGCACACATCTGGTTTTAATGGGCCTATGGCTACCTGGATCGCATGGGCCGGGCCGAAATTGGCAGCCACGGAGATGGTGGAATTTCGCATCATATTGTACGTTTTTGTACCGTACCGTTAGCCTAACCAGGTTCGTACGTCGTCATATTATACTCTTCACGCCTACTGGGCACCACACGGTAAGGGTGTGGTTAGCAAACAATATGATATGATAATATGAGTTGAAATTTGGTCTTGTTTGCGCGCTCTCAAGGGCACATGACACATGTGCATGGCATTTTTGCATCTGTTTTTTTCCTTCAAAAACCAGTTATTATATATACTAGTAAAATGTCCGTGCGTTGCACCGGATAATGTTAACTTGGATCAAGTTTAACTCAACGATTTTATGAAGCACTCCATTATGACAATAAGCATAGGTGAGTTGTATAGTAATCACATAGGTTTTTTTTGTTTTGGACAATTATTCCACTCTATACGTATATGATATGAACGATTTCAAACCAATGATAACGATAATCAGGATGAATAAAAATTAATTTTGCATATTTACTCATAGTCTCGTAATGGTCACACGTGTTTTCTCACTCTGTCATCTCTCATGTTGCAAGCGTATGATTTCATTTCCAAAATCATATGTGGACTCATGTGAAGACCGATCGTGTGACGCGTGGATGATAGATAGCGCGCAGACTCTAATGTGTCGTGTCTCGCGGAAAATTTTTAACTTTTTTACAATCAATATTTTTTTATCTCAAACAAATATTAAAGTTGAAGTTCCGGTGATTTTGATGTCAACAATTAAAAAACATCACTTTTATGTGAAGTATGGATGCGTATATCAACAATTTTTTTTGTGACACTTGAACGCAATTAACAAGTCTCTAGGTCGTAGTTTTTTTTTATAAAAAAACTAAAGCTCGTACATTACCGAGAAGAGAAAATATCGTGACTGGTCGCCTGGTCAGAGAGCCTTATCTCTCTGGCTCTCTCGTTTACTCTCTCTCTCCCCCGTTTCTCTCCTCCTGTGGCCAGCTAGATCCACCACTAGCTCCAAGCCATCGTTGCTACTGCCGTTGATCCACCTTCTTTTCCCTCGCTGCTGATGGATGGAGCTTCCTCGATGGTGCGGTTCGGTGACGAGCGGATTGGGGTGGCCTCACCCCTCCTCACTTGGATCTAGCCACCATCATGACTGTGGAGATTATGGGTACCGGATATCCTCACGGCTAGCTTATCCGACTTATCATAGGGGATAGGTTATAACTCATGATTATGTAAACCGGCTTATGACTTGGGTGTTACGTTACCATAAAGATAAGGTAACGACCCATAGTCTATAGTTGGTAAGATTGAAGAGTCCGATATAGAATATGATAGGGTCTCCGACTTGTAAACCCTCCCTCCGGTACTATATAAGGAGGGAGAGGCGTCCCTTGAGGGACACGAGACTTCCACAAGAGAAATACGAACAAACTCACGAGAGCATATCTTGAAAGCAATCAAGAGATCAATAAACCACTCGGCGGATTAAATCCCCGAAACAGGAGTAGGGTATTACCTCTCGAAGAGAGGACCTGAACCTGTCTAAATTCTTTTTGCATACTAACCCATTGTGTTTAGCGCTTGACTGCTACCCTCAGATTCTTATTGCCAAAACCAAGTTTCGACAGTTGGCGCGCCAGGTAGGGGCAGTGCATCAAGTTTTCTTCTTCATCTCGCCGACAAGCGCAATGGGATCTTCACTAGGCTTCGACGACTTCGTCTTCGCCCGTGGCCAGGCGTTTCGCTTCGGCAGCCTCGACTTCATCACCGACAAATTCAGTAAGCTCTCTCTCCTCGACTCGGATTCGAACCAGTCGGGTGGGGGAAATCCTTTGGCGCTGCTCGGGTTACCGGACGACGCTAAGATCTATCATAACCTTCTGTCTTCTGAGTTGGATCCGATCCACTCGGGAGAATCTTCTTCATCTTCTTCATGCTGCGCCCCGGGCGCGAGGGAAATCGCCGTCATACTCGAACGACTCGGGTCGTACTCATTTACAGACCTCGACGAACACTTAAGCTCCACCGACTTCGACGACCTCTACGACATCTCTACGGACGACATCAACAGCTCCAACTTAGACAAAGATTACTACGATCCGGACCTCCTCAACGTTCTCATGGCCGAAGTAGCCGAGACCGACTCGGCCATGGCCAGGAGGATTGCGGAGGAGGAAAGAGCCAAGCTTGAACAAGAGCGCAAGCGCGTGGAGGAGAAGAACAAGCGCAAGGAGGAGGAGCTCAAGAAGAAAGAAGAAGCGGACAAGAGAAAACGAGACCTGAGGGCGACTGGGCGCTCCGCCCGCGAGGCCATATTGCAGACACGAGTCGACAATGTCAATATCTTCCAGACGCCTCAACAAAATGCCATAACCGCCCTCGCCCTCACCCTCATCGACACCGTCATCGAAGCGGCACCGGCTGCGGTAACACCGCTTTTGGACAAGATCAAGACCATCATTGCAGCTACGGCCAATGGCCCTCCCTCCAGCTCCGCATGAAGACCGACCGAGTCCATTGCTGAAACACCCGATAGAAGTCGCCTACCGCCGCTACGATCCAAAGACTACAAGAGACCCGAGCAAAGCAAGACCCTCACCACGACACAACATGGAAGCATTGAGAACAATCGGCCGACTCTCATGAGAGAGGTCATGCTCGAACACCCGCCCACGATCGGAATCGACGCAGCTACAACTCCAACTATCAAAGCAGCCCGCGAAGACCCCCGCCGAGTGATCTGCGGGAGGTACTCGACCGACGCTACCGGGAGCGCGATAGACGCTCTCATGAAGACCAAAGGAGATCGCCCGATAACTACGACGATGGAGTGCCTGCGTTCACTCAGGACCTGCGTCGAGTGGATTGGCCGAGTGGTTTTAAGCCTACTGGGATTGACAAGTACGACGGTAAGACCGACCCTGAGTCATGGCTGACCGTGTACACTCTCGCCATCCGTGCAGCAGGAGGAGACATCAAGGCTATGGCCAATTACTTGCCCGTTGCTCTCGCCGACTCAGCCAGGAACTGGCTCACGAGTTTGCTAAGAGGCTCGATCGACTCGTGGAGTGAGCTTCGGGACCACTTCATCGCCAACTTCCAGGGTACTTTTGAAAGGCCCGGGACCCACTTTGATCTTTACAATGTCATCCAGAAGCCGGACGAATCGCTGAAGGACTACATCTGGCGATTTTCGGAGAAGCGGAACAAGATCCCCAACATCACCAACGACGTCATTATAGCCGCGTTCCAGAAAGGCGTGCGCGACAAGTTACTGATCGGCAAGTTTGGGTGCAAGCCATCAAAGACGGTCAAACAGATGTTCGAGACAGCAAACTCCTACGCCAAATCCGACGATGCAATCAAGGCCTCACGTCAAGACAGGCACGACAAAAGGGACGACAAGCCATCCGGAAGCAGCTGGCGTCCTAAGAAGGACAACGGCAATAGCAACAACAACGGCCAAAAAGATTGCAAGCGTAAGCCCGAGGATCTGGTCGCCACGACGTCAAACTACCAACAACAGCGTCCTCGAGTCGCCGCCTACGACAAGATCATGAGCGCTCAGTGCACGCATCACCCGAATCACAAGAGCGCGGCCAAGGATTGTTTCATCTACAAGCAGTTCGCTGAGCAGTACGCAGCTCAACTACGCCAGAAGCCGGCTGACGAAGCCGGCCCATCGGGAACCAAGAGGAACGACCCGGCTAGTAGCTCAGAACCCTTCCAAGACCCTATAGGTGAGCTCAACCATATCTTCGGGGAACCACAGGCGTACGAATCCAAGAGGAAGCAAAAGCTGACCGACAGAGAAGTCAACACCACACAACCCAAAGTCCCACATTACCTACGATGGTCGGAGGTGGCTATCACGTTCAATCGCTCGGATCACCCTGACCGAGTGGTTCACCCGGGGCGGTATCCCCTGGTACTAGACCCAGTGGTTCGCAACATCAAGCTCAAGGGCGTCCTCATCGACGGCGGCAGCGCCCTCAACATTCTATTTGCCAAAACGCTGGACGAGATGCAGATCCCAAGATCATAATTGAAGCCGAGTTCAGCCCCCTTTCATGGAGTCATCCCGGGGCTGTCATCTACGCCACTCGGGCATATCACCCTTCCGGTCACCTTCGAAGTTTGGGAGAACTTTCGGACGGAGAACATAACCTTTGAGGTTGCCAACTTCGAAACGGCTTACCACGCAATCATCGAAAAACCTGCGCTCGCTAAGTTCATGGCGGTACCCCACTATACTTATCTCATCATGAAGATGCCTGGGCTCCACGGAGTAATCACCCTGTGCAGTGACTTCAAGCAAGCCTTCACCTGCGACAAGGAAAGCTGTGACATGGCCCAAACTCGTGAGAGACTACGCGGCCAACAAGAAGTCCGACTGGCTGCATCGACATCTGGAGAAGGCGAGATCCCTACGAAGGAGATAGCCAAGTCGGGAGAAGGCGACGCCAAGACAAAGAAAATCCCCCTTGACCCCTCTGATCCTTCTAAAACTGCTTTAATAGGCGCGGAGTTAGATCCCAAATAGGAAAGCGTGCTCGTTACCTTCCCCCAGAATAATAAAGATATTTTTGCTTGGAAACCGTCTGACATGCCGGGTATTCCTAGGGAGGTGATCAAGCACTCTTTAAACGTCAAAGATGACACTAAACCTATTAAACAACGACTGCGCCGCTTCGTTCAAGATCGAAAAGATGATATCAAGGAGGAACTCGCCAAGCTCTTGGCCGCCGGGTTTATCAAAGAGGTTTACCATCCCGACTGGCTGGCGAACCCGGTCCTGGTTCGAAAAAAGACAGGACAATGGCGCATGTGCGTGGACTACACCGACCTTAACAAATCCTGCCCTAAGGATCCTTCCGGATTGCCCCGTATTGACCAAGTCGTCGATTCAACAGCCGGCTGCGAGCTTCTGAGTTTTTTGGATTGTTACTCGGGTTACCACCAGATCAGCTTGAAGGAGTCTGACTATCTGAAGACGTCATTCATCACCCCTTTTGGAGCCTATTGCTACATCACGATGCCCTTCGGCCTGAAGAACGCCGGAGCCACTTATCAGCGCATGATCCAGAGATGCCTTCAGACTCAGATCGGGAGAAACGTGGAAGCCTACGTCGACGATGTCGTCATCAAGACCAAGCAGAAGGAAGACCTGATCGCTGACTTGGAAGAAACCTTCACAAATATTCGGGCCTTCAGAATGAAGTTGAACCTGGAGAAGTGCACCTTCAGTGTGCCGTCAGGTAAGCTGCTCGGTTTTATGGTGTCTCATCGCGGCATTGAAGAAAATCCGGAAAAGATCAATGCTATCCGGAGCATGAAGCCCCCGAGTACCCAGAAGGACGTCCAAAAGCTCACTGGTTGCATGGCGGCGCTAAGCCGATTTGTTTCCAGACTTGGCGAACGAGGTATGCCTTTTTTCAGGTTACTGAAGAAGACCGATGTCTTTCAATGGACCACCGAGGCCCAGAAAGCTTTTGAAGACTTCAAGGAGTTCCTCACAACACCACCCGTGTTGGCTTCACCTCAACCTCAAGAACCCCTGTTGCTCTACGTCTCGGTAACTCACCAGGTGGTTAGCACGGTCTTGGTCGTCGAGCGCGAGGAGGAAGGTCGAGCCCAGAAGATTCAACGGCCGATCTACTTTGTCTGCGAGGTGCTGGCAGGAGCCAAAACCCGCTACCCTCAGGTACAAAAATTGTTATATGGAGTTCTAATTACTGCTAGGAAGCTAGCCCATTATTTTCAGGGTCACTCGGTCACCGTCGTCACGTCCTTTCCACTCGGCGATGTCATCCATAACCGGGAGGTAACTGGGCGCATTGCGAAGTGGGCTCTGAAGTTGATGCCGCTGGATATTACTTTCAAGGCGAGGACGTCTATAAAGTCTCAAGTCCTGGCGGATTTTGTAGCCGAGTGGACCGAGCAACAAGAAGATGTACCCAAGGAAGATCTGCAGTACTGGACCATGCACTTTGATGGATCTAAAAGAGTCACCGGCTTGGGAGCGGGAGTCATACTGATTTCCCTTACTGGAGAAAGGCTACGATATGTTCTTCATATTCACTTCCCTGCCTCGCATAACGTCGCTGAGTACGGAGCCTTGCTTCATGGCCTACGGCTTGCCGTTTCACTCGGGATACGACGGATGATTGTATGAGGAGATTCCCAGCTGGTGGTCAACCAAGTCATGAAGGACTGGTCTTGTTTAAATGAAACCATGGGAGCAAATCGACAAGAAGTTCACAAACTTGAGGACAAGTTTGATGGACTGGAATTATCCCACGTCTTAAGACACAATAATGAAGCGGCAGACCAGTTGGCACAGTTTGGGTCCAAGCGAGAAGTAGTCCTGACTGACGTTTTCGTGGAGCACCTCTACGAGCCAACTGTTGCCAAGAAATCAACCCCCAACGAGGAAGCTATGGACCAGGTTGCCATGCTCGACGCCAACTGGAGGACACCACTCATCAAGTTTTTAACTCAGCAGGAGCTGCCAGAAGACCGGGATGATGCGGAACGAGTCCGACGTCGCAGTCAAGGCTATGTCATGGTCGACTCGGAATTATACAAGAGAAGCCCTTCTAGAGTTTTGATGAGATGTGTCACGCCCGAGGAAGGACGACAATTATTGTAAGATATTCACTCTGGTATTTGCGGCAGTCATGCTGCGGCACGCACTCTAGTGGGCAAGGCCTACAGACAAGGTTTTTTCTGGCTCACCACGGTCTCTGACGCCGACAAGGTGGTCCGCATGTGTGAAGGTTGCCAGTTCTTTGCTCGGCAAAGCCATGTTCCAGCCCAAGATCTTCAAACAATTCCCTTATCATGACCTTTCGCCGTATGGGGCTTGGACATGGTCGGCCCTTTCAAGAAGGCTCCAGCAGGATTCACGCATTTATTCATCGCTGACGGAGCGTGGAACTCCTCACCGGGAGACCGTGCGGGCCCCCCTTTGCCGGTTCGGCCGGGGGCGCTAGGTGAGATTCTTAGCCCTTGATCTGAGGGATATCAGCGAGAGAGGAAACGTGTAGACACGGGCGATGTAGACAGGTTCGGGCCGCTGAGAAACGTAACACCCTACTCCTGTGTTCTGGAGGATCTGTGTGTGCCAAAGAATACATAGCGAGAGAGAGAGTTCAGGCTCTAGAGCCAACTGGTCAGAGTCCGACCTCCCCTCTTCCCTAGGCCTGGGCCTCCTTTTATATGGCAAGGGGCTACCACATGGGCCACCAGCTGCCTAAGAAAGAAAACACTCTTTTACAATTAGGGCTATCCTATTGCCGGAAGTGACCTCTGACAGACGCCTCAGCACGCCTCTGCACAGCCAGCCGGCTCATCCGGGGGACGCCCGTTTCAACCTTCATTAAATGGCGGGCGACTTCCTCGCCACGCCTGCGTCGAAATCTGGAATGGATCTGACCGGTACTGACATACCAACTCCAGGAGTTGGCACGCCGGCTCCGGCTAGGGACGAGAGACAAGGGGCTCTCATCATTGTGACGGGACGGGGCGAGGCGTGCTGCAGGCCGCCTGTCGCCACCTAACCCGCGATCTGACCGGTCCGTGACCGGCCACTTACCGCGACCGGTCATGGACCAGATAAGCATGCGCTGCACCGCATTAAATGCAGCGTAGTGCGCTCGTCTGAACCGCCATAAATGCGGTTAGGTGAGCTCTGCTGTGCTCACCTAACCCGCACGCGAGGCGCCGAGATCACAGGGGGTCGGGGCGCCCCAGCCCTCGGGGCCGAAACGGGGGTGGCCCGACCCCAGGAGGAGACCGAGGGGGAAGCCGCCACGTCACCCTTGGGCCTGACCCCCCGGGGGGAATGGGCCACGTGGATGACCGCGGCCCCCCAAGCCTCTGGTAACAATACCCCCGGTCCCATGTCACCGACAGTAGCCCCCGGCGTTACGCCAGGGCGACCGCCCCCCTCGAGGGGAGCGCCCGGGCATGACGCCACTCCTAAGGCCCGGTGACAGGTGGGACCGGTCCCCACAGGCGGGCTGGACCCCAACGGTCGCGAACCGTGCGCGCCGGCAAGGGAAAACCGACCGATAATAACGAGCGGTCGCTTGGTGACCGCTTCATTACTCGAGACGGCGCGCGAATCGGGACACGTCGGTCCATTTCGCCTGGGGATGTGATGACGGCGTTTTTCGCGGTAGGCGAGAGCACTTAATGCGCACACGATCTGCCCCTCCTCAACCGCCACGGCTGCACGACAGCCGCGTGCGCCGCAGACGGGCGTGTGGGGTTAGTGGAGGCGTGGGCACGAGAAACGAGGGGGCAAGGTAGTGGGCGCGGGAAACGAGGAGCCGGGCGTGGCGTTGGCAAGGGTATAAAGGCGCCGAGGAAGGGAATCGCTTCCCTTCTCTCGCCACTCTTCCCTTGCCTCCGCCACTTGTGCTCTAACTCTTCGTTTCTCTCGCCCTACCCTTGCCGCACGCGCTCGCTCTCAAGCTCCCCCCTCCGCCGGCACCATGGCACGGGGCTCCGCACCGCTCGACGGTAGCGTGCTGCCGCCTTCCCGCATCACGAGCGAGAGGCAGGCCGGGCTGCCGTGCCGGTTCATGCCGGAATCTGCCACCGGCCGGGAGGTGGTCGCGCTGGGCGAGGGACGCCCGGCGCCACACTACCCGGGGCGGTCCGTTTTCTTCCTTTCTTTCGCAATGGCGGGCCTGGTCCCGCCATTCTCTGCATTTTTCATGGATATTCTGGAGTTCTACGATCTCCAGATGGCGCACCTCACCCCCAACGCGATAATGACGTTGGCCATCTTCGCGCACTTGTGCGAGATGTTTATCGGGGTGCGCCCATCCCTTCGGCTGTTTCGATGGTTCTTCACCGTGCAGCCGGTATCGCCGCCGACGGTGGTCGGTGACTGCTACTTTCAGCCGCGGGGGCAGGTGCTGAACCGCTACATTCCCTGCGTCCTTCGCAAGAAGTGGGACGACTGGAAGAGCGACTGGTTCTACACTCCCCTCGCCGGCGAAGCGCGCCTCCGACTTCCGAGCCAGCCCCCGGCGCAGGCGCCCAGCTGGCGGACGACGGTGGATCTGGGGGACGGCTACGACGCCGTCCTGGACCACCTGGCGGGTCTGCGAACCCAGGGGCTCACGGGGGCCATGGTGTTCGGCGACTACCTTCGCCGCCGGATTGCGCCGCTCCAACGGCGCGCCCGGGGCGCCTGGGAGTACACCGGGCCCGAGGACCACCTGAGGACCCACCAGGGGCGCAAGTGGGACTGGGATCCCGAGGATTTCAGGATGGTGGTCCAACGGGTGCTAAATCTTAGCTCCGTGGAGGCATCCCTCATCCCTCAAGGGATCCTCCCCCTCTGCTGTGACCCGGAACGCGCCAACATCCTGGCCATCATGCAGGTGGTCGGGGCGTCGGGGGAGCGGGCCTCCCGAGGCCACGATGGCACGAGCGGTAGCCGTAGGGGGGATCAATCTACCCCCGGAGGGGGCCATGCTTCTGGGTCCCGCGGCGGGGGCCCGGGGGGCAGCCGCCCTGCCGACGCCAAGGGGAAGAGGAAGCAGGAGGGTACCCCTCCTCCATCTCCTCCCCGAGGGGGCGGGGCGGTGCGTGTCAGCAGCAGGCGCCCGGAGGGCGCTACACCGACGCCGCAGCCCGAGGGGGAGCGGAAGAAGAAACGGCTCCGCAAAATGGGGGAGACCGAGCCATGCCGGGGGAGCCTCATCGCGCTCCCAAAGTGGTCATTCAGCCGACCACCCCGCAGGTTCGACCCCGCACCCACCGCGGCCGTATTCTTACTCCCATCTCCCAAGGCAAGTTTTTACTCACCTCTTTTTTGTTTCTGGTTTTTCTTCTGCCTCAGCGAGATCCCGTCGCGCCCCACGCGCCATTCCAAGTCCGGCCGGTCCGAGGCCGAGGAGATGGCGAACGCAGAGGCCCTGAGGCGGGAGGCTGACCGGCAGGAAGCTGCGGGCTGCCTCCGGGAAGCCGAGGAGGCTGCCCAGGAGGCCGCCCGGGTTCGCCAGGCCGAGGAGGCCGCTCGGGAGGAGGCCAGGGTTCGCCGGGCCGGGGAGACCGCCCGGGTGGCAGAGGCGGCTCGCGCGCGCGAGGCCGCCTCCCAAGTTGCATCGGCCCCAGCCTTTCATACACAGATTTCCGTTGCTTGGCCGGCCGATGCGTTTGTCTGCTGAGTTGCCCTGATAGAATCTTCTGCTACCACTGCATGCAGGGCACTCCTGGAAGATGGCAACCTCATCCCTTCATTCCAGCAGAAGCGAAAAAACTCGCACTCCCAGTGTGGGTCGTAGGAGTTGTCTTGATCGGCTTGGTCTTGAGCTTGTTCTCCCCCTCCGCGATATTTTCTGATCAGACCCTCAGAGGTCTGATGAGGCCGCTTGCCAGTCCGATGACCACCGCCATCGGCCCTGTCCGCCCGCACCATGTTGACTGGGAACGGGTGGCCTTCAATCTTCATCGGCCGCTTGGCATCGTCGATCTTAATTCTGCCCTGCTCAATGGCCGATTGAATTTGTTGCCGGAAGATCTTGCATTCATTCGTATGGTGTGAATAGGAATTGTGCCACTTGCAATATCTCCTCTTCTTGATGTCTTCGGCCGATGGCAATACGTGACCTACTGGCAGCTGAATCTGCTTTTCTTGCAACAGCAGGTCAAATATCTTGTCAGCCTTGTTGATGTCGAAATCATATTTATCCTCTTTATCTCCTTTCTTGGCCCACTGGCAGGTTGTTGATTTCTTCATCCGGGCCCACTCGGCTAGGTCGACATCGGCGTCTTCATCGTCTTCATCGTCGGAGGCGTACTGATACACCGTGTTAACCCTTTTTGCGAACTTCTTCGCCTCCTGGAATCGCTGCTCGTGGGCCGATACGCGTTGTGCCAGCTGAGCGAGGCTGTCAAATTCCTGAGAGGAGAATCTCTCGCGTATCGGCCCTAGCAATCCCTGAAATGCCAGGTCGGCTAACTGGGAATCGGTCAGACTGAGACTATAACATCTGTTGCGTATATCTCTGAATCTTTGTATGTACTCAGGGACCGATTCATCCATTCGCTGCCTGATGGCAGTCAGATCGGACAGCTTCATCTCTTGTACACCATTGTAGAAATAGCTATGAAACTGCTTCTCCAGATCTATCCATCCTCTGATGGAATTGCAGGGCAAGGAAGAGAACCATGTGAAGGCAGACCCTGATAAGGACAGAGGGAAAAACCTCACCCTCAATGCCTCGACAGCCGATGCCTCCCCGCACTGCGCTAAGAATCGGCTGACGTGCTCATATGTCGAGACATTGTCTTGTCCCGAAAACTTGGAGAAATCCGGGATCTTGTATCGGCCCGGCAATGGAACCCTGTCAAATTCCTCGGGATACGGGTGCCGATACACTGTAGAGTTTTCTTTGGGCTTCAAGCCGAATTGATCTCGCATCACTTCGGCTATCATGTCAGCCCAGTATCCTGCAGGCCGATGCGGGAGGTCCTGCTGGTAGGATTGTTGGAGGCCCTCTGCTTGGTAGTGCCTGGGGGAGTACGGTTGATAGTGGTGATCCAGGTTCTGCGCGCCGTACTGCCCTGCGGTGTGCTGCTGAAAGCCTTGCGGCACGTTGTATGCAGCTTGAAGCGGAGGACCGTTGACTGCCGGGGCGTGCGGTTGTCCGGCCGATGGCTGATGGACGGGAACTTGCTGCATCGGCTCAACCACCGGTTGCTTCCCCTTGGTCCATTGAGCGTACTGCTCCTCCGTGATGTGCTGAGGGCTTCCTCCCGCCTGCTTGGTGAGGACCAGCGGCAGGGTCGTTGTTGGTTGCGCCGATGGAGGTGGCATCGGCGTTGTCGGCTGAGCCGTGCTCAGGTCGTTCCTCAAAGTCCGATAAGCAGGGAACTTATTTTCTGGCAGGTAGATCGGACCCTGAGGCTTGTACTGATGGATTGAACCATCCAGGATCGACTTGACCGTATTGGTCACCGTGTTCACCAGGATCCCCGACTGGTTGATTAGCGCAGAGTGAACTGCGGAGTCGATTCGGTCCTGCAACGTCGGCGCTGCAGTGTCTTCAGTTTTGACGGCTTGATCGTGCGCCGCCGCCGACGTTCCAGCTCCATCTCCAGAACTCGGCATGACCACCTTGGACTTTTGAATCAAGGTGCCCTGCCGAGTCATGGAATATGTCTGCAGGTACATATTCCGGAACTGCGCGACCAGACTGTCCATCTCAGCTTTTTGTTCTGCGCTAAGCTGGTCGGCGGTCACCGGAATGACGTTCTCCTCGACGATCTCGGCCTGCTTCGACATCTCGAGGTGTTCTTGTTGCTGGTGAGAAGCTTGAATCTTGAAGTCCCACTGGGCGTGCCAAAAGCGTGTTGGCGCAGAATTTCGACCCGTCCAGCAACCAAACGGGTTCCGCGTTACCACGGCGGCCTGGGAGATCTGCTTAGCTCCAGTGCAGGTCCAAATGGCTTGCCTAGTCGTAAGTAGAGCGTGCCAGTTGATTTGATCTGCAATCAACAAGAAACAAGCGAACCGAGTCAGAAAACAATGGCCGATCGGTCAACAGACCGATGACACATTGTCATAGCCCAGCCGATAGGGCAAAGCTGTATCGGCTCACTTAGAAAATATGTAAGACATGAATCTAATCTTATCGGCCTTCATTGACATGTAGGCTTCAACTAATAATATTGGCCGATAAGAATGACTAAGACAACTACACCAGCTAGTACTCTAGTGCAACCTTATATAAGCCAATCGGCCAGTATAAATACATCAACCAGAAAGAGATCTTAAGATTACTTCATGATCAACACATTTATACT
Organism: Oryza officinalis; assembly: GCA_008326285.1. Classification (NCBI taxonomy): domain Eukaryota; kingdom Viridiplantae; phylum Streptophyta; class Magnoliopsida; order Poales; family Poaceae; genus Oryza; species Oryza officinalis. The sequence continues at coordinate 17,041,183 of BDMV01000010.1, read as the reverse complement.
CATCGATCCGCACATATAAGCGGCAAACATATGCAAGTAATATAAAGCAATTACATATGCTAGGTAAGACCGGCTAAAATCCCGGTACTATCCTTAATTACAACCGAAAACAGGCTTTGTGTTAGATCTCAAAACAGGACTAAGGTCGATAGCAACTCAGAGTATGAATTGAGACTTAACACAAAGAAAATCAGGCCGTCGATTGCTTTTGGGGATGACAGATGCATTGAATAATCTAGCCAAGCATGAGAATTAAACCATTGTCGGCAATAAACCCTAAAACGAGTAAACCGCTGGCAAGGCTTAATCGAGACACTCGTCAAAATTATCCAAGACATGATAATCGACGATCACATCATCGAGGCTTAACGTGTCTAAAGCGACACGCTAGCCCCGACGATGCAGATCGTCGGGAACGAGTTCTTACCTCTGCTCGGAGGAAGCAAGAACTCGCTGAAGAAGACCTCTTGCGAGGGTTGGCGATGCGCCGAAAGTAGATTGAACTGGTTTTTTGTGATTGATTCGAGAGAGCTTTCCTGTACAAACTATCGGGATATTTATACCCGAGGTTACAACAGAACCCTTGTAGGGCACGATCTTATCTACAACTAACAAACAAGTCTTTGCGGCAGACTCTAGCCACAGATTAGATCTAAACTACCTAATTTACAAGATACAATTGCCCAAAACCGAGCTTTATCTCTATTCGGCAACTTCCTTGAAGCTTACTTCGAGCCCAGACCAAGCCCACGTTGACACTGTCAACTCACAACCCGTATCGGCCCGTGACCAAACCAAATCCGTATCGGCCGATATGCCCTTTATAGCAACACTCCCCAAGTCCGATACAGTTACCGAGTCCGATACAAAGCTTGGTCCGATTCCAACTCAATCCTTCTTCTCTGCTTCGGTTTCCTCTTTCCTTCCGAGTCAATTACCAAAATCCGTCGTCAACACATGCCCCCCAATTCCGCTTCATTATATAATGTGGCGGAATTAGCTCCAGGGAACTCATCGACTCTTTGCTAGGTTTAACCTGAAAACCGCACAGATCCAGATTCGAATCCTCTCGCCGCCGATTCGACAAACCCCTCGTGTTCTTTAATTCCGGCGACCCCTCGGCGTCTCGTCAACTTCGACCCCCTTCACAGCGACCCCTCCAACGACAACGATGGCCTCCGCCCCGTTCTACGCCTCCGAGATCCCTGCGGTAAGTCGATTCTTTCAAAACCCGCATTATTATCATTTCCGCCGATTTCCCCAAATTAGGTCTTTACTTTCTGCCCCCCTTAGGCCTTATATTTTCATCGTCGTTCTCACGTTTTAGGTCTTCAAGAACCAAATCCTGATTCCCACCGACGATAAGTCCCATCGCTTCCTCTTGGGCCCCATGGGCGACTGCGACCCAACCTGGCTCATCAACGCCGAGACAGACAGAATCCCTTTCAGACAAGCCAAACCCATCGTTTCGGCGTGGAAGCACACCTTCAGATCATGGCCATCAAAGCTTACTGGATATAGGACTTGGCACAAAAGGATCGCTGCCGTCAAACAAGTCCACTGGGATGAGATTGGAATCGGCCAATGCATAACTCTGTCCCTGGCCGATACCAAGAAAAATGAGCCATTAATGTCAGCTGCCAGCTACTTCTGGTCAAATACCTTGAACTCCTTTATGTTCAAGCAAGGTCCGATGACCCCAACCCTTATAGATATCAAGGTACTCACAGGACTAGATATCAGCTCTGAGATCAACCCCTTCAGCCTCCTAGTAAACAGCAGTCACAAGTTGAAGACCAAGAAAATCGGAGGCTGGTCCGGATATATCTCTGAACACATGGAACAGGGATCAGTTTCAGAGCGAGAACACGTAGCTTTCCTGACGCTATGGTTGGAGAGATTTGTCTTCTGCGGATCGACCTGTGGCCCTACTACAAACTGTCAACACTTGGCTCAAGCTTTGGTCGACAAGAGACAAATCCCCTTGGGCCGATACCTTCTAGGAGCTGTATATCGGCTACTCCATGTTGCCACACAAGACCTGATGCTGAAACAGACTGTGGCTCATGGAGGACCATGGTGGTTCGTTCAACTCTGGCTAACCATATACACCAACACCATGGTTGATCGGCCACCTCTATCAGATTCCCGCTTTCCATCCAAATATGCCGATCACGAAGACCCGAGGGACAGAAGATGCATGTCGTACGGGGAAGCAGCCTCCATCTACCCCGGCGCAGATCAATCGGCCGATGATATGGCTGCATGGTTCATCCGCTTCTTCACCGGCCCTCCATCAGCCAGGATGGATATGTTTGTCTATACATCGGACCGAGACTTCGAGCTTCCAGACGACTTGCAACTGAGCTTAATAAATGACGACATGGAATCAAGGGAATTGTTCATGATCGGCCTCACTCCATGCCTGCTTCCAGTAGGTGTCTTTCAGGGAAGGAGCACCAGCTTGTCTTATGAGTTTTACACCCCAATGACAGCTGCTAGACAATGCGGGCTCGGACAACTTCCCATCAGCTTGCATCTTCATAAGCTCCTAGAGAGCAGAGGCATAGTCCCATCGGCCCTGATCATGAACAAAGCAATGGAAGTCGAGCTCCCTAATCTCGGTGACTGCGATCGGCTGCATCTGAGTGCCTTCGTGCATATTAACTTCCAAACCTGGTGGCAAGAGTGGGCCGCTCACATCTTTCATCAATCGGCCAGGTTCTACGTGACAGAACTTATCCAAGGCATCAGCCCTCAAGTCCCGGATGAGCCGATTCCATCTGTGAGCAACAGCGGACGAAAGATCTTCTACGCTCAAGCCATAGCTCCATCGGGGTCGACTGTTTTAGAGTCTATCATCGGCCTTACTGCCCCAAAAGTGGCATCACTTCTCCAAGGTCCGATGCTTAAAGAAAACCCCAAGAGGAAGGCACCGGCCAAAGGCAAATCGCAGAAAGTCAGCAAGAAAGCCAGAGCTGATGACCAAGCCGATGCTGAAGAGCTAGACCCCTCCTTAGAAGAATTCCTCGAAGAACAAGTGATGGAGGAGGAGATCGACGCAGCAGCGGCCGATGCAGACAAAGAAGAAAACCCATCGGTCGAAACCACCCAAGAGCCATCGGCCGAAGCTACGGAGATCCCACCGGCCGATGACCAAGATGACGCCCCGCAACCAAGAAGAACCAGACATGCAGTTCGCAAGGTCAATAAAATCCCTTCTCTGTGTTTACATAATCCCTTTGTACTGTCATATTTTAACCTCATATCCTTTTCAGGCTGCGGTGTCATCTGTATTGAAGGAAAGAACTCAATCGGCCCCTATGCCAAGATCCAAGAAAACAACTTTACAACGACGCGAACGAGCCAAGGCACGATTAAGAACCCCTTCTCCTTCTCCACCGCCCTCTCCGACTGTCTCGGTAAGAATTGATTTTTTTCATTATTTCTTTAATCTCATAGCCCTATTCACCAATTTCCTGCTTTTCAGCCTAGGGCTCCATCACCTTCACCACATCGGCCAGCCCCCTCGCCTGCTGTGTCGTCAAAGCAAAGGGAGGCCGATGCGATCACCACCAATGCTCCAACACAGGTAACCATGATCACTCTGATCCTCTTTCTGCCGATTCCTGACTAACAAGACTAACTTCAACCCATGTTGATACTTGCAGAACCTAGCCGACATGTTTTCCTTCGATATCGGCCAGTTCCTTGATGATGAGGATAAGGAAATACCCAGCGCAGCCAAGGCACCAATCTCCGACGATCTGAAGAACCGGCTGACTGACATTGGGAATCGGCTAGAAGCCTCGCTGGAGTGCTTGGTAGAAGACTGCTCCTCCATCAGAGTCAGGGTACAAGAAATCCAAGACGAACTGCCCGAAGACCTGATGGAAATCCTTACGCCGGCCATCTTCCTGGAACAGTACCGATTCAAGCTTTTCAGAGCAAAGGAAAGACTTGCAGAGCGACGACAGCGCGAACAAATGGAATCGGCTCTGTCCGCTAGCAAAGCTCAGGTGAATGCCGATAAGACCAGGTTGGATGAGCTAGCGGTGGAGCCGATCGTGCTGAAAAATAAGCTTGAAGAACTCCGTCGCCTCGAGGCAGAGCTAGAATCGAAGCTATCCGCTACACGCCAAGAAATCCAGGAAGTCGAAGCCGGGATAGCTGCATCGCCCAAGATCATAGAAGACCAGACGGCAAAGCTCAAGGCATCGGCCAAGTACCTCGCAACCCTGAGCAAGTCACTGAAACCAATCCCAGGGACGATGGCCGATGATGCCCAGGCTATCGAAGACGTTGAGCACATCCGTCGTAAGGCCATTGCTGCTATTGCAGACTTCATTGGGTGATGTAGCACATGTTATTTCTACAATGTAGAACCGTACACCTTATCGGCCATGCAGCCGAATTTGTTTCGATAATTCCAGCTTAATTTATTGATTCTGAAATCCTCTTTACCCTTTATCGGCCGTGCAGCCGAACTGTTTTGAAAATTCCAACCATATGTATCTTCAAGATGAACAATCCGATTATACGCAATCTCATCAGCCAGATAGCCGAAGTCAATCGCCAAACTGAACAATCTGTGAAAATTCCTGCATAAACCATCGCATCGGCCAGCAAGCCGAAGTCTTCTGATAATTCCTTGAAAATTCCTGTATGTAATGATGCCCCCCAAATTTTGGAAGATGAGGGCTCATGTTCTGAAATTTGAACTAAGGGCGATAGTATTTATCGGCCATCTAGAGACGATGTTTGACTACATCGGCTGTTATCATAAATCGGCTAGGGGGCCGATCATGAATCAATCCAGATACTGGGATAATACCGTTTCAAGTATTTGCCATTGAGAGCTCGTCCATAAATCTCGCCATCTAATCCCTTGAGCAGATAGGCATTGTGAGGAACACATCGATGAATGAGAAAAGGGCCTTCCCAATTAGGTGACCACTTGCCGAATTTGTTATCTTTGGAGCCGATCGGCATTAGCAATTTCCACACAAGGTCTCCTTCCTCAAACGATTTGGCAACAACCTTTTTATTATAATGACGGGCCACTCTATCTTTATCGCGCTTGATTTTCTCCAAGGCCCGTAATCGAACATGTGCCAAATCGTCCAGTTCATCAACCATAAGATTATGGTACTCATCGGCTGTCAAGTCGTCTTGCAAAGCAATCCTTCTTGAGCCGATGGCGGTTTCCCACGGCAGTACAGCTTCATGCCCATAGACCAGCTGATAGGGAGGCACTTGGATTGCACCATGGCAAGCCATCCGATACGCCCAAAGGGAATCGGCCAGCGTTGTATGCCATTGTCTTGGCTGTTCGTCAATTTTCCTCTTGATTAATTTGATCAAAGACTTGTTGGAAGCCTCTGCCTGCCCATTAGCCTGCGCGTAGTAAGGAGAAGAATTGAGTAATCTGATGCCCATACTGTCAGCAAATTGGACGAACTCATCGGACACGAAGATCGATCCCTGATCTGTGGTTATCGTCTGAGGTAACCCAAACCGATATATGATATGCTCCTTGACGAACTGAATAGCATCTTTGGAATCAACCTTCTTGAGAGGAACGGCCTCAACCCACTTTGTGAAGTAATCTGTAGCCACTAATATATACTTGTGTCCCTTACTAGATGGTGGGTTAATCTGGCCGATCATATCTATTCCCCATCCTCGAAACGGCCACGGCTTTATGATTGGATGCATAGCCGATGCCGGTGCTCTCTGAATTGCTCCAAATTTCTGACAATCCTGACATCCTTTATAATACTTGAAGCAATCTTCTAGCATGGTTGGCCAAAAGTATCCGACGCGCTTCATCAGCCATTTCATTTTATGGGCCGATTGATGGGTGCCACAAATCCCTTCATGTACTTCGCCCATAACGGTCTTAGCCTCCTCAGGACCTAGGCATTTGAGTAGGACACCATCAACCGTCCGATAATATAGGTTATCGTCCAGTAAAACATAGTGTAACACTTTATATTTCATTCTGCGTGACGCCGATTGGGAAGGGTTTCTCAAATACTCAATGATATCAAACCTCCAATCATCGGCGTGCACGAGAGCAACCTGAATTGGAATGTCTTTAGCCATCGGCCTGTACCCCGATGCCCCCTGAGCTAAATCATTGGCTTCGAAATTCTGCTTCCTGGGTATGTGCCTCATCGTTACGATCCGGAAACCGTGTAACAACTCTGTGCACTCTTCATTATAGACTTTGAGAATATCATCTCTGCACTCATACTCCCCAGAAAGTTGATTAATTACTAGCTGTGAATCACCAATGATTTCCACGGCATCGGCCTCGACTTCTTGTAACAACTGCAAGCCTTTGAGCACCGCTTCATATTCTGCTTGATTGTTGGTATAATAAGGCTTGATAGTGAACGCGAACTCGAAACTTGCCCCCCGAGGGGAGATGATGACTAGGCCGATACCGCAACCGTGTCTGCAGACGGATCCATCGAAATATAACGTCCACGGTACAATGTCTGCATATGCAACTGAGTCATCTCTATGTTGAACGATGAAATCGGCCAGGGCTTGTCCTTTGATCGCTTTGGCCGATTCATATCGAAGATCAAACTCTGTTAAAGCAAAGATCCACTTCCCAACTCGTCCTTTCAACACAGGGGCCGATAGCATGTATTTCATCACATCGGCCTTGCTCACCACTATGCACTCGTTGGAAAGCAGGTAATGCCTCAATTTAGTACATGAAAAATATAGACAAAGGCATAATTTCTCCACTGGCGTGTACCTTGTTTCCGCATCTAACATTCTCCTGCTGAGATAAAAAATAGCTCTTTCCTTGCCGTTAACGTCTTGAACCAGGACTGAGCCGATGGATTTCTCATCGGCTGACAAGTACAATTTGAATGGGATTCCTTTCTGTGGAGGGATTAAGACCGGCGGAGAAGTTAAATATTCTTTGATATCGTCTAGCGCTTTCTGTTGCTTGTCACCCCATATAAACTCTTCGTCGTCCTTTATCTTTAACAGCGGAGTGAATGGCTCTATACGACCCGACAAATTTGATATAAAACGCCGGACGAAGTTGATCTTGCCAAGCAGAGACTGTAACTTGGTCTTGTTTTCTGGAGGCTTGATTTTCTTGATGGCATCGATGTTCTTCTGTGTGATTTCAATCCCCCTCTCATGGACCAAGAAACCCAAAAACTGACCGGCCGATACGCCGAAGGCACATTTATTAGGGTTCAACTTCAAACCATATTTCCTCGCCCTTTCTAGTACCTTGCGTAAGTCGGCCAAGTGCATATCATGTTCCCTTGACTTTACGACGACATCGTCTATATAGACTTCAATCAGAGAGCCGATAAGATCATGAAAAATATAGTTCATAGCCCTCTGATACGTAGCCCCAGCATTCTTCAAACCAAATGTCATGACGACCCATTCATATAGGCCGATTGCCCCTGGGCACCTGAAGGCTGTCTTGTGAATATCCTCTTTAGCCATAAAGATCTGATTGTAGCCCGCATTGCCGTCCATGAAACTGATGATCTTATGCCCAGAAGCGGCGTCAACGAGCAAATCGGCCAACGGCATAGGGTACTCATCTTTGGGCGTCGCCTTATTTAGATCTCTGAAATCGATGCATACCCTTAGCTTGCCGTTCTTTTTCAACACCGGAACTATGTTGGAGACCCACTCCGCGTATCGGCAGGGCCTGATAAAGTTGGCGTCGTAAAGTCTTGTGATCTCTGCTTTTATGGCTTCGTGCATATCGGCCTTAAACCTCCGAGGAGCTTGCTTAAAAGGCCGATAGCCTTGTTTGATTGGTAGCCGATGTTCTACGATCGATCGGCTTAATCCAGGCATCTCATGGTATTCCCATGCAAAACAATCTCTGAATTCTTTCAAAAGATCTATCAAATTATTCTTATATTCCTTTGGCAAATTAGTGCTTACATACGTCGGCCTAGGCCTATCACCTATCCCTATGTCAATTTCTTCCAACTCATCGGCCGACGTGAAACCTTGTCCTAACTTGCCGTCTAACTCATCCACCGCATCATCTGTGTAGAGGTCATTATCAACGGCGGATGGTGCATCTTCGCTAAAGTAACCGCTGGTCTTGATCTTCAATTGCCTCGATATCGCAATCGGTTACCTTGAGGAAATCGGCGTCCCAGACTCGCCCGGACAAGCAATCGATTCCCTCCATCTCCCAAACTGCGAGATCGGCATTGGCGACATGTACTGACCGATCGGCCTGCACGATCTCGACTTGGTCCCCTTGCCATTGCATGAGGCATTGGTGCATTGTTGAAGGGACACAGCAATTAGCATGGATCCAATCTCGTCCCAACAACAAGCTGTAGGAACCCTTTCCATCGAAGACGAAGAAGGTGGTGGGAATTGTTTTACTGCCCACGGTGAGTTCCACGTTCAGGACCCCCTTCGCCTCGGATGCGTTGCCACCGAAGTCTTTTAATACCATATTTGTCTTGATAAGATCCTCAGGTACTTTTCCAAGCTTCCTGAAGGTTGTGTATGGCATTAAATTGACTGCTGCGCCGCCATCGACCAGCATCTTCGTCATCGGCCGCCCGTTGATGAATCCTTTGATGTACAACGGCCGAAGATGTCTATAGCTGGCGTCAACTGGCTTGTCGAAGGTGGCTTGGTCCGGTGACAACCGTAGTCTGGCTGAACTTTGTTCCTCATCAGCCATCGCTTCATCGGCCGCCTGCACACTGTATTCTGCCGGCAATATAAACACCATGTTGACCGGCGCCGATGCCGTTTTCTTACCTTTTGGAGCTGAGCTGCCCTGAGCTGTATTGGAGGTGCCCTCATCGGCCCTGGCCACCGTGGACTTTATTCTCCATTCTTTTCTGGTCTTGGTTGGCCGATGGGGTATTTCAGCTTGTTGTTCTTGGATTTGCTCTTTCCTCCTCAGCCTCTGAACCCGCCGTTTCTGCGTCTTGGTGAATACATCACTTGGGCACCATTGGGGGTTCTGGACTTGCTCCTCATCTTCACTGTGCTGATCTTGATGCATCGGCCCCAGCCTTTCATACACAGATTTCCGTTGCTTGGCCGGCCGATGCGTTTGTCTGCTTGAGTTGCCCTGATACGAATCTTCTGTACCACTGCATGCAGGGCACTCCTGGATAGATGGCAACCTCATCCCTTCATTCCAGCAGAAGCGAAAAAACTCGCACTCCCAGTGTGGGTCGTAGGAGTTGTCTTGATCGGCTTGGTCTTGAGCTTGTTCTTCCCGCCTCCGCTGATATTTTCTGATCAATCCCTCAGAGGTCTGATGAGGTCGCTTGCTAGTCCGATGACCACCGCCATCGGCCCTGTCCGCCCGCACCATGTTGACTGGGAACGGGTGGCCTTCAATCTTCATCGGCCGCTTGGCATCATCGATCTTAATTCTGCCCTGCTCAATGGCCGATTGAATTTGTTGCCGGAAGATCTTGCATTCATTCGTATGGTGTGAATAGGAATTGTGCCACTTGCAATATCTCCTCTTCTTGATGTCTTCGGCCGATGGCAATACGTGACCTACTGGCAGCTGAATCTGCTTTTCTTGCAACAGCAGGTCAAATATCTTGTCAGCCTTGTTGATGTCGAAATCATATTTATCCTCTTTATCTCCTTTCTTGGCCCACTGGCAGGTTGTTGATTTCTTCATCCGGGCCCACTCGGCTAGGTCGACATCGGCGTCTTCATCGTCTTCATCGTCGGAGGCGTACTGATACACCGTGTTAACCCTTTTTGCGAACTTCTTCGCCTCCTGGAATCGCTGCTCGTGGGCCGATACGCGTTGTGCCAGCTGAGCGAGGCTGTCAAATTCCTGAGAGGAGAATCTCTCGCGTATCGGCCCTAGCAATCCCTGAAATGCCAGGTCGGCTAACTGGGAATCGGTCAGACTAAGACTATAACATCTGTTGCGTATATCTCTGAATCTTTGTATGTACTCGGGGACTGATTCATCCATTCGCTGCCTGATGGCAGTCAGATCGGACAGCTTCATCTCTTGTACACCATTGTAGAAATAGCTATGAAACTGCTTCTCCAGATCTATCCATCCTCTGATGGAATTGCAGGGCAAGGAAGAGAACCATGTGAAGGCAGACCCTGATAAGGACAGAGGGAAAAACCTCACCCTCAATGCCTCGACAGCCGATGCTTCCCCGCACTGCGCTAAGAATCGGCTGACGTGCTCATATGTCGAGACATTGTCTTGTCCCGAAAACTTGGAGAAATCCGGGATCTTGTATCGGCCCGGCAATGGAACCCTATCAAATTCCTCGGGATACGAGTGCCGATACACTGTAGAGTTTTCTTTGGGCTTCAAGCCGAATTGATCTCGCATCACTTCGGCTATCATGTCAGCCCAGTATCCTGCAGGCCGATGCGGGAGGTCCTGCTGGTAGGATTGTTGGAGGCCCTCTGCTTGGTAGTGCCTGGGGGAGTACGGTTGATAGTGGTGATCCATGTTCTGCGCGCCGTACTGCCCTGCGGTGTGCTGCTGAAAGCCTTGCGGCACGTTGTATGCAGCTTGAAGCGGAGGACCGTTGACTGCCAGGGCGTGCGGTTGTCCGGCCGATGGCTGATGGACGGGAACTTGCTGCATCGGCTCAACCACCGGTTGCTTCCCCTTGGTCCATTGAGCGTACTGCTCCTCCGTGATGTGCTGAGGGCTTCCTCCCGCCTGCTTGGTGAGGACCAGCGGCAGGGTCATTGTTGGTTGCGTCGATGGAGGTGGCATCGGCGTTGTCGGCTGAGCCGTGCTCAGGTCGTTCCTCAAAGTCCGATAAGCAGGGAACTTATTTTCTGGCAGGTAGATCGGACCCTGAGGCTTGTACTGATGGATTGAACCATCCAGGATCGACTTGACCGTATTGGTCACCGTGTTCACCAGGATCCCCGACTGGTTGATTAGCGCAGAGTGAACTGCGGAGTCGATTCGGTCCTGCAACGTCGGCGCTGCAGTGTCTTCAGTTTTGACGGCTTGATCGTGCGCCGCCGCCGACGTTCCAGCTCCATCTCCAGAACTCGGCATGACCACCTTGGACTTTTGAATCAAGGTGCCCTGCCGAGTCATGGAATATGTCTGCAGGTACATATTCCGGAACTGCGCGACCAGACTGTCCATCTCAGCTTTTTGTTCTGCGCTAAGCTGGTCGGCGGTCACCGGAATGACGTTCTCCTCGACGATCTCGGCCTGCTTCGACATCTCGAAGTGTTCTTGTTGCTGGTGAGAATCTTGAATCTTGAAGTCCCACCGGGCGTGCCAAAAGCGTGTTGGCGCAGAATTTCGACCCGTCCAGCAACCAAACGGGTTCCGCGTTACCACGGCGGCCTGGGAGATCTGCTTAACTCCAGTGCAGGTCCAAATGGCTTGCCTAGTCGTAAGTAGAGCGTGCCAGTTGATTTGATCTGCAATCAACAAGAAACAAGCAAACCGAGTCAGAAAACAATGGCCGATCGGTCAACAGACCGATGACACATTGTCACAGCCCAGCCGATAGGGCAAAGCTGTATCGGCTCACTTAGAAAATATGTAAAACATGAATCTAATCTTATCGGCCTTCATTGACATGTAGGCTTCAACTAATAATATTGGCCGATAAGAATGACTAAGACAACTACACCAGCTAGTACTCTGGTGCAACCTTATGTAAGCCAATCGGCCAGTATAAACACATCAACCATAAAGAAATCTTAAGATTACTTCATGATCAACACATTTATACTGATCGATCCGCACATATAAGCGGCAAACATATGCAAGTAATATAAAGCAATCACATATGTTAGGTAAGACCGGCTAAAATCCCGGTACTATCCTTAATTACAACCGAAAACAGGCTTTGTGTTAGATCTCAAAACAGGACTAAGGTCGATAGCAACTCAGAGTATGAATTGAGACTTAACACAAAGAAAATCATGCCGTCGATTGCTTTTGGGGATGACAGATGCATTGAATAATTTAGCCAAGCATGAGAATTAAACCATCGTCGGCAATAAACCCTAAAACGAGTAAACCGCTGGCAAGGCTTAATCGAGACACTCGTCAAAATTATCCAAGACATGATAATCAACGATCACATCATCGAGGCTTAACGTGTCTAAAGCGACACGCTAGCCCCGACGATGCAGATCGTCGGGGACGAGTTCTTACCTCTGCTCCGAGGAAGCAAGAACTCGCTGAAGAAGACCTCTTGCGAGGGTTGGCGATGCGCCGAAAGTAGATTGAATTGGTTTTTTGTGATTGATTCCAGAGAGCTTTCCTGTACAAACTATCGGGATATTTATACCCGAGGTTACAACAGAACCCTTGTAGGGCACGATCTTATCTACAACTAACAAACAAGTCTTTGCGGCAGACTCTAGCCACAGATTAGATCTAAACTACCTAATTTACAAGATACAATTGCCCAAAACCGAGCTTTATCTCTATTCGGCAACTTCCTTGAAGCTTACTTTGAGCCCAGACCAAGCCCACGTTGACACTGTCAACTCACAACCCGTATCGGCCCATGACCAAACCAAATCCGTATCGGCCGATATGCCCTCTATAGCAACACTCCCCAAGTCCGATACGGTTACCGGGTCCGATACGAAGCTTGGTCCGACTCCAACTTAATCCTTCTTCTCTGCTTCGGTCTCCTCTTTCCTTTCCAAGTCGATTACCAAAATCCGTCGTCAACAGCGGTGCGACGGCTGGCGGACAGCCTGTTCCTCCGCGAGGCGGCGCGGGAGGAGCAGGGGCGCCGTAATCTGGAGAGCGCCCGCGTCGAGAGGACCACGCTGGACCAGCGGGCCACTGAGCTCGAGGCGCGGGCAAAGGAGCTGGACGCGAGAGCGCGCACCGGCGGGGCGGCCGCGGGCCACGGCGACCTAGCCACCCGCCTCGCAGCCGCCGAGCACACCGTCGCCGAGCTGCAGGGCGCCCTAGACTCGTCTGCCGGGGAGGTTGAGGCCCTCCGGCTGGCGAGCGAGGTAGGGCCCGGCATGCTTCGGGACGTTGTCTCCCGCCTCGACCGCGCTGGGCGGCAAGCGGGCATCTGGGGCGGGCGGTACGCGAAGTACGCCGCCAACCAGGGAGGCCTCGCCCAACGCCTCTCGGAGATGGCCGGGGCCCTTGAAAGGCTCCCCGAGGAGCTCGAGGAGACGATCAAGTCGTCCTCAAGGGACCTCGCCCGTGAGCGGTGGAGCTCGTACTGGCGAGCTACCAGGCCAGGGACCCCGACTTCTCCCCATGGACGGCGCTGGAAGAATTCCCTCCCGGGACTGAGGACGGCGCGCGCGCACAAGTCCAGGACGCCGCCGACCACATCGTCCACAGCTTCGAGGGGACGGCCCCTCGGCTCGTGTTCGCCCTCGACTCCGACGAGGAGGAGGACGGCGACGACGGTGCGGGCGACTACGACGGCGGGGCCGGCGACCCAGGCGCGTCGGAGTGAGCCCCCAGGCCCCCGCCAATCTTAATAATTTTTCCTTCTTCGGAGGCCTTCGAGCCCCTGCTTGTACAGACTGGTTTCATCTGCAATCAAATAGAATTTTAATTTCCATGTTAGTTACATTTGGTATATGTATGAAATAAGGATGGTCTGTGCCGCGGTCCTTCTGTGTCTTGGCTTGAACGAGGGCTCGTGCCCAGGCCCCAGCCTCAAGCGGCGCGGGTCGGAGCTAGTGCCTGGGGAGATCCGCATGTCGAGACTGGCCAGGCCGGGAGCGCGGTGACCGAGGGTTAGGGATACCCGATTGTGGGCCTTTGCCGATTCCCCCCCGGAGTTCACCGCGCCCCGGGGCGTGGCTCAGTTCTGGGCCCCGTTCGGCGATTTTAGACGACCCGGGCCACCAAGGGCGAGGCCGAGCACGAACGGGCCGACTCAAGCCAAGACTTTTCAAAAGGAAGCGACAACACAGACACAGTCCTTAGGGAATCGAAAAAGCTTCTTATTGAAATGCTAGAAAAGAAATAAACAAGTATATGCATGTGGTAGCCCCCGGCCAACCCGGCACGCCCGAGGGGGGTGCGGGGTTGGCCCGAGACCGAGACATGACACCCGACCCCCTTATGGGTAGAATCGGCGAAGATGCTCGATGTTCCATGGGTTAGGCAGCTCTGTGCCGTTGCCCGTGGCCAATCGAACCGAGCCCGGCCGGGGGACGCCGACCACTCGATACGGACCCTCCCACATTGGTGAGAGTTTGCTCAGTCCAGCACGCGTTTGGACGCGGCGTAGGACGAGGTCGTCGACGCAGAGTGATCGGGCCCGGACGTGGCGCTGATGGTAGCGCCGCAGGCTCTACTGGTAGCGCGCGACTCGGAGAGCCGCGCGCCGCCTTCACTCTTCTAGGTAGTCGAGGTCGTCTCGGCGAAGCTGATCTTGATCTGCCTCGCAATACATGGTGGCCCGAGGGGACCTTAGGGTGAGCTCAGATAGGAGGACCGCCTCCGCGCCGTAGACGAGGAAGAAAGGCGTTTCCCCGGTTGCTCGACTTGGCGTGGTTCGGTTCGCCCAGAGCACCGCTGGCAGCTGCTCGATCCACGAGTCGTCGTGCTTCTTGAGGATGTTGAAAGTCTTGGTTTTGAGGCCCTTGAGGATTTCCGCATTGGCGCGCTCCACCTGGCCGTTACTTCTGGGGTGGGCGGGTGAGGCGAAGCAGAGCTTGATGCCCATGTCTTCGCAGTAGTTGCCGAAGAGCTCACTAGTGAACTGGGTGCCGTTATCCGTAATGATACGGTTAGGCACCCCGAACCGAGCAGTGATGCTCCTGATAAATTTTAGCGCCGAGTGCTTATCGATCTTGATGACCGGATAAGCCTCGGGCCACTTAGTGAACTTGTCGACCGCGACATACAGATACTCGAACCCGCCCGGGGCCCTCCTGAAGGGACCCAGGATGTCCAGGCCCCAGACAGCAAACGGCCATGAAAGAGGTATGGTTTGCAGGGCCTGGACCGGCTGATGCGTTTGCTTGGCGTGAAACTGGCACACCCTGCATCGTCGAACCAGGTCAACCGCATCGTGGAGAGCCGTCGGCCAATAGAAACCCTGGCGAAAGGCCTTGCCAACCAAGGTGCGCGAGGCGGAGTGGGCTCCGCACTCGCCTTCATGGACATCGGCAAGAAGCTCGACGCCTTGTTCCCGAGGGATGCACTTCAGGAGGACTCCGTTAGCCCTGCGCCGGTAGAGGGTCCCTTCCACCAGCACGTAGCGCTTGGAGATGCGATGGACGCGTTCACTCCCTTCGCGGTCCTCGGGTAGAGTCTTATCTGTGAGGTACGCCTGGATCTCAGCCATCCAAGCAATCAATCTAGGGGAGCTGGGAGCGCTCCCCTCGGGTCCCGAGGCCTGGACTCCGACGGGCCTCGAGGGCCGTTCAGGCGCGTCCGTCTCCCCTAGGGGGTCGGGCCGCGCCGACGGCTGGGCAAGCCTTTCTTCAAAGGCGCCCGGTGGGGTCTGGGCTCGCGAAGAAGCGAGCCTGAGAGCTCGTCGGCGACCGCGTTATCCCGCCTGGGCACGTGCCGAAGCACTATCCCGTCGAAATGGCGCTCCATACGCCGCACCTCGCGGACGTAGGCGTCCATTTGCGGGTCAGAGCACCGGTACTCCTTGCAGACCTGGTTAACGACCAACTGGGAATCGCCTAAAACCAGGAGGCGGCGGATCCCCAGTCCAGCCGCCACTCTGAGTCCCGCGAGGAGTCCCTCGTACTCCGCCATTTTGTTGGTCGCCCGGAAATCGAGGCGGACCAGATATCTGAGGACGTCTCCGCTCGGCGAGGTCAAAGTGACCCCCGCGCCAGCGCCCTGAAGAGACAGGGAGCCATCGAACTGCATCACCCAGTAGGCGGCGTGAGGCAGCTGCGAGGGGCCCGCATTGGCCTCAGGGGCGGAGACGGGCTCGGGAGCCGGGGTCTACTCTGCCACAAAGTCGGCGGGGGCCTGGCTCTTGATCGTGTGGCGTGGCTCAAAGTGTAAATCAAATTCAGAGAGTTCGATTGCCCATTTCACCACCCGTCTAGTACCCTCTCGGTTGCGCAAGATTTGGCTGAGGGGGTAAGACGTGACCACCGTGACCCGATGCGCCTGGAAATAGTGGTGCAACGTCCTCGAAGCCACCAGAATTGCGTAAAGCATCTTCTGGGCCTGAGGGTATCAGGTCTTGGTGTCCCGGAGGGCCTCGCTAACGAAGTAGACGGGCCGCTGCACCTTTCGGCGGGGCCTGCCCTCTTCGCTAGGGGCGTCATCTCCAGGGCGCTCTTCGTCCGAGAGGCCGTGTGGGGCGCACTCGGCTTTTGTGCCGACGACCTCGGGGTCGGAGGGCGATAGGCGCGGCCTTCCCGCAGTGGCCCCGGGGCCATCCTCGGGGTTGGGGGCGTCCGGCGCCGTCGGACAAGCAGGCGGGGGGCCAACTCCGGCCGTTGGGGGCCTTAGGCCGCCGTTCAGCTCGGGGGCCTCTCCTCCCTGCTCTCTCCCGGGTCAAGTTGACACAGGGTGGGGGCGCGCGAAACGAGGGTTGTCCTCGTCACGCTCCACGACCAACGCCGCGCTGACTACCTGCAGGGTTGCCGCCAGGTAGAGTAGTAACGACTCATCTGGTTCCGGGGCGACCAGGATCGGGGGAGAACTGAGGTACGCCTTCAACTGAGTGAGGGCCCGCTTAGCCTCCTCTGTCCAGGTAAACGGCCCGGAGCGTTTGAGGAGCTTAAATAGGGGTAGCGCCTTCTCTCCCAGCCTCGATATGAATCGGCTTAAGACGGCCATGCATCCAGTGACGCATTGCACATCCCTAAGCTTGCTGGGGGGGCGCATCCGCTCTATAGCTCGTATCTTCTCGGGATTGGCCTCAATGCCTCGGGCAGAGATCAAGAACCCGAGAAGCTTGCCCGCAGGCACGCCGAACACGCACTTATCGGGGTTCAGCTTTATGCGGGCGGAGCAGAGACTTTCGAAAGTTTCCGCTAAATCCGAGAGCAAGGTCTCTTGGTTGCGTGTCTTCACAACCAAGTCATCGACATAGGCCTCAACGTTGCGTCCTATCTGACTACCCAAAGAGATACGAGTAGTACGCTGAAAAGTAGGACCTGCATTCTTTAACCCGAAGAGCATAGTTGTATAACAATAAGTTCCTACGGGGGTAATGAACGCAGTTTTCTCCTCATCCTCCCTAGCCATGCGAATCTGATGCTAACCAGAGTATGCATCTAGAAAACACAAAAGGTCGCACCCCGCAGCGGAGTCGACAATCTGATCTATGCGTGGCAGGGGATAAGGGTCCTTAGGACATGCCTTGTTGAGGTCGGTGTAGTCGATGCACATCTGAAGCTTGCCGTTCGCCTTGGGAACGACGACCGGGTTCGCGAGCCACTCCGGATGGATGACCTCACGGATGAATCCGGCCTCCAGAAGCCGCGCCACCTCCTCGCGGATGAAAGCTTGGCATTCCGGGGCCTGCCGCCGCACTCTCTGCCGGACCAGCCTCGCGCCCGGTCGCACGGCGAGACGGTGCTCAATCACCTCCCTGGGGACCCCGGGCATGTCCGTCGGTCTCCAGGCGAAGACGTCGGCGTTTGCCCGCAGGAAGGAGACGAGCGCGTCTTCCTATTTGTCGTCCAAAAGACCACCGATTCGTGTGGTCTTGGATGGGCCGTCGCCCAGGGCAACCTCTTTGACCGGGACCTTGTCGCACGTGACCATCCGCTGCCTCGGGGCGGGCGAGACGGAGGTGCTGAGCCTCTCGTTGCCACCCACGGGCTTGGACACCGCGGCGAGGTGGTCCGCGCGCTGCTCCATACAAGCAAGCGCGACTTTGAGGTCGCCATGGACGGTGATGGGGCCACCGGGGCCCGGCATCTTCATCTGGAGATAGGCGTAGCGGACGGCCGCCATGAACTTCACCAACGCGGGCCTTCCCAGGACCGCGTTGTAGGGCAGACCAAGGTCCGTCACATCGAAGTCCACCCGCTCGGTGCGGAAGTTGGCGGGACCACCAAAGGTGACCGGGAGGTCGACATGACCCAGCGGCCAGGTGTGCCCCGGCGTCACGCTGATGATTGGCTGGGACGGTCGGAGCACCATCCCCGGGGCCTTGATGTCGTCAAAGGCCGCGGGGGAAAGGATGTTGAGGGCTACGCCCCCGTCTACGAGGACGCGCCCCAACTTCACATTGCAGACGGTGGGGGAAACCACCATCGCGATCTGTCCTCCCCGGGCAACGCACGGCGGGTGGTCGGTCTGGTCGAAGGTGAGGGCAACCTCTGACCAACGCGCCCGCCGCGTCGCCTCATGGGTAGGGGCCGCGGCCAGAAGCTCTCGCTTCATGGCCTTGAGGCTCCGGCGAGAAGCGTGAGCGCACGCTCCCCCATCGACGGTGGCGATGGTGGCCTCGGGCTCCTGAAAGCCCATCGCCGGTGTCCTCAGCGGGGGCCTTCTGCCTGGCCTCACCTCGTCGGTTGCCGGTGGGAGTCGCTGGGGCCTTGCCCTCACGGCACTCCTGCCTCCTCTCCTCCTCCCACTTCCTCGTCCGCTCGGCCAAACTTTTGACCGCGCGGCAATCCGCGAGGTCGTGGAGGGAGGTGTGGTGCACGGTGCACCATTTGCCGGCCGGGCGCTCCTTGCGGGGAGCGCCGGCCTCCTTCTTTTTGTCGCTCGCAGGACTCCCCTTTCGGGGGGCCCACGAGGCGCCTTCGACGGCGAGGACGTGACCCTCATCGTCGGAAAGGGCCGACCTCTTCTTCCTCCTCCTATCCCGCCGCCCAGAACGAGCGGCGGGCTCGGGGGCGGCCGGAGCTGCCACACCAAAGCCGGAGGAGTTCCAGGTCCATGCCTCCTCCTTGCGAGCCACGCGGTCCGCGAGCTCAAAAAGCTGCGCAGTGGTCTGGGGCTCCTTGGAGGCGATCTTCTCGAGCATGCGGTTGTGCCGCACGACCCCCCTGAACGCGTAGATCACCGCGTGTGCAGGGATGCATGGTATGGTGTTGCGGACTTGACAGAACCGCTAAATGTACGAGCGAAGAGACTCATCGTCCCTCCGCTGTACCGCGTGCAAGTCCGCTTCTTCGCCTAGGCGCGGATATGTGCCCTGGAAGTTCGTGGTGAACTGCTAGCACAAATCCTCCCAGGAGTGAACCGACGCAGGTGGCAGGTTCATCAACCAACCCCGCGCCTGGCCCTTCATGGCCATGGGGAAGAAATTCGCCATGACCCTGTCGTCACCCCCCGCGGCTTCTATCCCAGTCGTGTAGATCTGGAGAAACTCAGCGGGGTTGACGCTGCCGTCATATTTTTCGGTGATGGTG
The DNA here is from genome assembly GCA_008326285.1 of Oryza officinalis. Classification (NCBI taxonomy): domain Eukaryota; kingdom Viridiplantae; phylum Streptophyta; class Magnoliopsida; order Poales; family Poaceae; genus Oryza; species Oryza officinalis. Next base: position 17,021,872 of record BDMV01000010.1, on the reverse strand, counting down.
GGCCGGAACCTTGGGGGCCAACGGACATTCCGAAGGCTCGCCACAAAGGCTCGACAGCCAGCACCACCGACCGGGGACACGGGGGGCCGGCCCCCGTGACTGGATCGGAGCGGCACTCCAGAAGAGGAGGCGTCCTCCGTTGCGTGGGCGGCGCGACGAGCGTCGCGCCGGCGCTCGATATCGAGCCGGGCATCCGGCCCCCCACGCGCATCTTCTTGGGTCGGAGGCGTTGACGAGGGCATCGTGGACGAACGGCGTGTATCGGCCGTCGTTCGCCGTGCCCTCCGCCTCGACGACATGGAGCCGGTGGTGGCAGCGCCAGAGGTCCCGGCGGCGGAGGACCGCCCGCCAGTGCCTAGGCGCTGCTGCGACGTCATGACCAAGTTGGCCACATCGTCTAGCCAATGCCGGGCTGGGGTCTCTGGATCGGGGACAACGGGCGGGTGACGCAAGAGCGCGTCTGCAGTCTGGAGCGCGCCCTGGGGCGTGCCGCCAGCACCGTAGGTAAGGCGACGACGCGCCCCGCCTCGCCGTCCTCCTCCATCGACCGCGAGCGGCGAGGTCGCGGATCCCTCGACCTCCTCGAGCGCTTTCGCCCGCCCAAGACTTCGGCGAGAGGGGGATGGCGGGGTGCGAGCCCGGTGGTGCGGGTTCTGCTTCCCGTCATCACCGCTAGCGCCCGGAGAGGGGCTGTGCGCCACTGCCTCCTCGGCCATAAGGCTGACCTGGCGAAGCTTGGCGCACACGAAAGAGGATGGGGGCTTAGAAAAACACGCGCGCCCCCTACCTGGCGCGCCAGATGACGGAGTGGGGAACTCCTCACCGGGAGACCGTGCGGGCCCCCCTTTGCCGATTCGGCCGGGGGCGCTAGGTGAGATTCTTAGCCCTTGACCTGAGGGATATCAGCGAGAGAGGAAACGCGTAGACACAGGCGATGTAGATAGGTTCGGGCCGCTGAGAAGCGTAACACCCTACTCCTGTGTTCTGGAGGATCTGTGTGTGCCAAAGAATACAGAGCGAGAGAGAGAGTTCAGGCTCTAGAGCCAACTGGTCAGAGTCCGACCTCCCCTCTTCCCTAGACCTGGGCCTCCTTTTATATGGCAAGGGGCTACCACATGGGCCACCAGCTGCCTAAGAAAGAAAACACTCTTTTACAATTAGGGCTATCCTACTGCCGGAAGTGACCTCTGACAGACGCCTCAGCACGCCTCTGCACAGCCAGCCGGCTCATCCGGGGGACGCCCGTTTCAACCTTCATTAAATGGCGGGCGACTTCCTCACCACGCCTGCGTTGAAATCTGGAATGGATCTGACCGGTACTGACATACCAACTCCAGGAGTTGGCACGCCGGCTCCGGCTAGGGACGAGAGACAAGGGGCTCTCATCATTCTGACGGGACGGGGCGAGGCGTGCTGTAGGCCGCCTGTCGCCACCTAACCCGCGATCTGACCGGTCCGTGACCGGCCACTTACCACGACCGGTCATGGACCAGATAAGCATGCGCTGCACCGCATTAAATGCAGCGTAGTACGCTCGTCTGAACCGCCATAAATGCAGTTAGGTGAGCTCTGCTATGCTCACCTAACCCGCACGCGAGGCACCGAGATCACAGGGGGTCGGGGCGCCCCAGCCCTCGGGGCCGAAACGGGGGCGGCCCGACCCCAGGAGGAGACCGAGGGGGGAGCCGCCACGTCACCCTCGGGCCCGACCCCCCGGGGGGAACGGGCCACGTGAATGACCGCGGCCCCCCAAGCCTCTGGTCACGATACCCCCGGTCCCATGTCACCGACAGTCACGATTGACAAGTTTTCCAAGTGGATTGAGGCTAAGCCGGTTGCTACGATAACTGCGGATAAGGCGCGAGATTTTATTCTAAACATTGTACACCGGTTTGGTGTCCCGAACAGAATCATAACTGATAATGGGACTCAGTTCACTGGAGGCGTCTTCAAAGAGTTCTGCGAAGATTTTGGAATTAAGATTTGCTATGTATCGGTGGCACACCCCATAAGAAATGGACAAGTCGAACGCACCAATGGTATGGTTCTTCAAGGCATCAAGGCCCGAGTGTTTGATAGACTACGACCGTATGCTGGACGATGGGTTCAAGAGTTGCCTTCGGTATTTTGGTCACTACGAACCACACCCAGTTGGGCTACCGGCCAATCTCCTTTTTTCTTGGTTTACGGAGTTGAAGCAATGTTGCCGAGTGAGATAGAGTACGAGTCTCTTCGAGTTCACAGTTTCAACGATGAACGTTATGATCAAGACAGAGTTGACGATTTGACCCGACTGGAGGAAGCTCGTGAGGCTGCATTGGTTCAGTAGGCAAGATATCTTCAAGGACTTCAGCGCTACCACAACCGCAACGTTCGGTCACGAGCTTTCATTGTTGGTGACATGGTTCTACGCAAGATTCAGACTACAAAAGATCGTCACAAGTTATCTCCACTATGGGAAGGACCCTACATAGTTGCTAAGGTTACTCGGCCAGGAGCATATCGCTTGAAGCGCGAAGATGGGACCATGGTGAAGAACTCCTGGAATATTGAACACCTTCATCGATATTATACTTAAGCCTTTTTTGATCAAGCAAGATGACTTCTTGAGTTGTCAGTTGGGGGCTATATATATATATCAATAAAGTATGATTTTCTTTTCATCATCAACAATATGTTCATATTTAGTTTATCATTGCTTAGTGTTTTGGTTTGAGTTCAATAAATAAGGACTGAGAATTTTTTGATGACTTAATCAAGCCTAGGCTTGGTGACAGTCGGATGAAAATTCTTAAGAAATTATATATGAAGACTCGGATCAGGACATTAACATAAATAAGCTAAATATTTACAAGTTAAAATTACAACAAGCCATGTACGTCAAGGCAACTATTCCTGGAAGTTTACGGCTACATCGGCGGCTACTTTTTTCGCCGACTCCTGCGCTTCATTTACAAGCTCCAGGGCTTGTTCATCCGTAGTGCCAGCTGAGAAGCCATCTCCTACAGAGTCCACATCTATCCGAGGATAGAGCGATTTCGTCTGCGTCTGTGATATTCTCCATGTATTTTGCCGACGCCGTCCTGAGCTTGTCGAAGACTTCAACAACATCCAATGAGCTCGTCCCGAGTCCATTTCTGTACAGCGCTAACAAGATTGGAGCAGCAGCATTGCGATGTCATCTCTGACTCTTTCGGCTCTTTGGACTCTCTCGGCGAAGACATTAAATTGAGCTTGGGACTTCACCTTATTAGCTACAAGATTGATATGACTCAGATTACATCAACAGTTAAAACCAAGTAAATTGAGAAGCATGAGCTCCGCAGGTTACCTTCGATTTCTTCCAGGGCTTTCTCCTTGTCAGACTCCAGCTTGGATTTATCGGTTTCCGCCTTCTCCAGCTGGGCTTTGAGGGAGTCGATTTCAGATAGATTGGCTATGACATGAAGACTTGCGAACATCAGGATCAGAAAAATACACAAAGACAGAGCAAGGACAAGATGGTTTAACTTACCTCCGATTGAACCGTAGAGTTCCAAGTTTGCATCTCGGAGCTTCGTAATCTCTTCCCGCAAGACGGCCTCTCGAGCTGTAGCCTCTTCCCTGGTGGCCTTGAGGTCCTGGTGGATGTTCTCCAGAGAGTTCACGTGGGGAACCAGCTTCTCGAGGGTGTCTGACTTGGCCATCGACCGGCAATATATTCTCTGCATGCGAGTTCAAAGTCAGTCAACTATATAAGACCATGGGGATAAGATGCAGAAGAATTATACTTACATTCATTAGCCGGGTTGCTTCATTGAGGCTAGCCACGAGCATGTCTCATTCTTCGTTTTCTCTTTGCTTGTTCAAGACGATGCCCTGCTTCACGCCTTCGGCATCGCGCCATTCGATCTTAATAGAGGGGACCGAGTCAGCTGAAGTCTTCAGTCGGGCAATCTCCTCCTCTTCGGCTGATTGATCTAGAGAAGATGAATAAAAATAGAAGTAAGAAGCATATTGAAGACAAGAGTCTGGAGACTATATTGAAGTCTACCTGTTCTAGGAGTCGGGTCCCCAATTGGTGCTTCCTGACGCCGTGAGCCCTGTGGATCTTTGTCTGGCTGGTTTTCAGTCGGGGCATTTTGCTTGGCAGTCGAGGGTTCTTCCTCGGCCGACTGGTTTCCAGCTGGGATATCTTGGCTGGTAGTCGGGGGCTCTACTTCAGGAGTATCTTTACTTGGGGGTTCCACCTCAGGAGCATCCTCACTCGAGAGAGGGTCTTGAGATTCTTGTTCTGCAGGACGTGGTTCTTCTGCTGCTGCAGGTGGATTTGTGGTTTCAGTCTTCCCAGTGGGATCTATGTCCTGAGGTTTTCTGCAAGAAGGAAGATGAAGACAATTGAGACAGAAACGAAAAGGTTTTCAACAGAAAGCTGACTTTGGTTATAAGAGATACCTGTTAGATCTCCTGATCTTAGGGGCAGATCTGGGGGATGGCTTCGAAAGGTTTATGTTGGCTTGTGGCATCTGGATTTCTTCGTCATCCAAGTCATCAACAACCAGCCTCCTTTTGCTCGCCCGCTTGCTGATATCTTCATCACCAACAGCCCTTTTGCTTTGAGGTTCGACCTTGATTTTGGGGCCACCGGTTGGTTTCTTGGTAACACGCCGAGTCGGCGTATCATCATGATATACCTTGTACGGCCGAGAGATGATGAGAGCGTTTGCCTGCAAGTACAATTCTTGAGATACATTGAAGGATATACGTAAGATTGAAAGAAATTTAAGAGGCCGAATGTACTTACCGGAGGAGGAGGTCGGAATAGGTTGAAGGGAGGAACTGGCATCTTGTGGCTGCGGTCTACTGTGTTCCCAGAGGAGAAAATCTTGTACATATGAGTGCATAAGAACTGGTAACTCAGAGAATCGCGGTCCTCCCGATTGGGGTCATTTTCACCTTCATATTCGAACGCTGGCTTGGATCTCTCTTTGATAAGGGCCAGTCGGTTCTTGATGAAGTGCCAAGTAATTTGTTCCCCTTGGAGGCCTTTCTTCTTCATTTTAAGAATGTTAGCCAAGAGGTTATTAGCTTCTACCCAGTCTTGATTCTCTGGCATTGTGCTCCAGTTAGCCCTTTGGATTTGTGGGAGACTGACGAAGTCGGGCAAGCTGGGGGCCGGGTTCGAGATGTAGAACCAGTTAGCGTGCCAACCCTTATTGGAGGATTTCAAGGGTAGGGAGAAGTAGTCTCTGCAGAGAATCCCGCGGAGTTGAAAGCCAACCCCACCGACGACGCAAGGGTCATCTTTGGTCGGGTGTGGCTTGACATAGAACATGCGACGGAAAAGATTGAAATGGGGGAGGATGCCTAAGAAAGCTTCACATACATGAATGAAGATTGCAATATGAAGGATAGAGTTGGGATTCAAGTGGTAGAGTTGAAGGCCGTAGAATTCGAGAATACCACGAAAGAAATCGGAAGTGGGAAGACCAAATCCGCAGTAAAAGGAGGTGAAGACCACGATCTCATCGGTGTTTGGGGTGGGGAACTCCTCGCCGGACGCCAGGCGCCAGCCAATGATTTCTTTAGGAGGAAGAACTCTGTTCTTCACCATCTCCCGCAGGGTCGACTCCTTCACGTCCGAGGTCGCCCATTGGTCGAAAGGGATTTCTCTCTCTTCCGCCGTGGATGTGAGTTGAGAGGAGGTGGATATAGCGCAGAAGATGGGGATTTTTTGAGGAGATGCTGGAGGCTGAATGCGGATGATGGATTGCGATGGAACTGGAGCTCCTGGATGGATGAATTTGAGCGTGCGGAAGTTATCGAATTTCTCAGAGCGGTTGATGAACAGGAGCACGAAAAGGGGAAAAATTTTAGGAAGATGAAGCGGCAGGTACGACGCCGACGCTTTAAGAAAGATTTTTAGGGTTTTGCTAGGTTTTCTCATGTTTGGGCCGAGCCCATGAGAAACTTACGGCCCATATTTACAGGTGTGGCTTGACATGTGTCTCTGAGGACTTAAGCAGATTTGCCCTGGCAATATGCACATGTCTTATGGCCTAATACCTTCAAAATCCTTTCATACAGCAATTACACAACTTATTGAAGGTTGGTACGATGCAACTTGGAAGGTGACAAACAGTAAAGTTTTTTATAACTATCCTGGTAACTTTTTTATAGGCTGCAGGAGCTGTTTGGTTTTTTACAAAGCATTTAATTTTATATTATATCAATGTTTTTCTGCCACCTTGGTGTGCTCTTTTTGATTCAGACTGATATTATGGCTGGAGCTATTTAATATTTTGGTCATATTTTTCATATGACTGATGAAATTATTAACTCAGATTTTCTACCCATGAGGGTTGGCTAAGTAGTTTGTTCTGAGATGACTCGGGCAAAACGACTCGGGTAAGCATGAGCTTGCCGAGTACTTAGATTCATTAAGCACTATGCCTTGATTGAAAGGTTATGTGTTATATGATTTTTTATGATTTCTTTTGGCTTAGGCTAGGCATTTATTTAACTCAAGAGAGTCTGATTATTATAGTTCTTGACTATATGCTTAGTTTGATTAACTAAACACATAGTCGGGGGCTACACCTAATTAGGTGTATCAGTCGATGCACCTAAATATCTATTTTTGAAATTTTTGAGATGTTTTCAGCCCTTCACAGCCTTTTTTGGATGATAAAGCACTCGGGAGATTCAGGCAGAGATGATGGAAGCACTCGGCTAAGGAGTCACTCGGCTGTGTTATTCTGGTTCGAGGCAAAGTTATCACGTCGACTGTGAAGGTCTCGGGGGCTACTATAGAGATTATGGGTACCGGATACCCTCACGGCTAGCTTATCCGACTTACCATAGGGGATAGGTTATAACTCATGATTATGTAAACCGGCTTATGACTTGGGTGTTACGTTACCATAGAGATAAGGTAACGGCCCATAGTCTATTGTTGGTAAAATTGAGGAGTCCGATATAGGATATGATAGGGTCTCCGACTTGTAAACCCTCCCTCCGGTACTATATAAGGAGGGAGGGGCGTCCCTTGAGGGACACGAGACTTCCACAAGAGAAATACGAACAAACTCACGAGAGCATATCTTGAAAGAGATCAAGAGATCAATAAATCACTCGGCGGATCGAATCCCCGAAACAGGAGTAGGGTATTACCTCTCGAAGAGAGGGCCTGAACTTGTCTAAATTTTTTTTTGCATACTAACCCATTGTGTTTAGCGCTTGACTGCTACCCCCAGATTCTTATTGCCAAAACCAAGTTTCGACAATGAACATCTCCATCGCTGGCTCCTTTGCCGTCTCGCTGGCCCCTTCAAGCTTGAGTCTGCCAGGTCTGGTCGTCATCTTCCTGGTGGCGACAGCGGCCTCTACCTAGGAATCGTCAAGGGTGAGCTCTTCCCCCTCTCTCCAACTCCCCTGGCTGGTGCCCCCCACTCTCGCTGGACGGCAAGCTTGATGGCGCCGGCGCGGATTTGGGCGAGAGTTTGCCGAGGGCCCTCCTCTCCTCCTCCTGGGTTGACGCCTCTCCTCCTCTCCCGAACGGCGACGCGGATCTGAGCGCTGGCGATGTGGATCAAGCCTAGATTGGGCGCCGTTGACATGGATCGAGCGCGGCCATTCCCTATCAGCCTCCACCCTAGCTGAAGGCGACAGACAGAGATTTTCCCCTCCACTGGATCGAGTGTATGTTTGCTTTTCTCTCTTCTCTGATTCGATTTCTCTTCATTTTTTTGTCGAATTCAATTGGTCTTATCATAAAGTTGTTTTTTATACCCGATTTGTTCATACGATTGGGTTTTGGGGAGGAAAGTCTTAGCATAAAGTTGTCCTTTTATACCCAATTTTTTCATATGATTGGGTTCTCTCTTCCCTTGTCAATCTCATTCAACGTGCTGAGCTCATGGTGAACGAACCTAAAGCGTTGGAACGAAGAGTGAGCGCAAATATTTTTTTCTACAAATAGTAGTTGATGTTAAAGCTGGTGGTTAAGGAATATACTATTTTGAGCACTTGCTACCTGAAGGACATGTTTTCTCGCGGAAATTGAATCCTAATAATTAATGTTTATCTTAATTTTACTTTTTTTTCTAGGGGTCAGAGGAGGAGCACGAAATCGAATTGTGGAAAGGTTGGATTGGAAGTTCTTTGGTGGGGAAGGGAGGTTGGGTGGGTTGCCACGGTTGTGGGGGGAGCGGATTGTTGAGCGGATTGAGACAGAGATGGTGGCCAGGATGGAGGGGAGATGTCACTGGTGGTTGTCTCGGAACCCATATTTGAGGTGCCTAAACTGGTGAGTTTTTTTTATGCTGATATTAGCTTTGGCTATCTTTTTTCAGTTTGACAATTCAGCAATTCTAGAGTTGGGTTTCATTTTTGTCATAATAATAAGATTGGTCCACAGTTTATTTGATTTCTTTGGTTTGAGTTGATCAAGCAAGAGCACATGTATAGGTGAAGAAGGGCAACTATATTAATTAAAAACTTGTCATGTTACTCCATATTGGTTGAATGCAGATGTTTTAGGGTGATTTTTTTGGTGAAATTGGAAACAATAGCAGTTAAGCACATAGAGAGAAATACATAGAAGTATAAATTAGTGGTAGATAGATAGGTATCCTATCAGACACACTAATTAAAGCATGTTTTTATGAAGTTGATCTTACAAATGTAGAAATACTTAAAATATAACAACTATTTCTAACTTCCATTATCAGTGATACATTTTAGCAAGTCTCGTACACCATTAGGCATATTCCTTTCACATTCGTTCTCTTGGAACGCCAATAATTGTGCCAAAAATGCTTCCTTACTTTGTTTTCATCCTGTATGTAAATGATTAATGTTAGCATGGTATGTGTAAATATACTTTCTTTCAAAAAATTAATGTTAAGAGTCATGATACTGACCTGATAATCTGGAAATAATAGTTCGTTATATTTTCTTATGTGTATGAAGAGTGAAACAAAATAGCCAGATAGTTCTCTAGGAGGATTAAAGTGTTAATAAAAAAAGATAAAATAGAGTCCAACTAAATCTATTTGATATTGGGAATAAAAAAATTAACAGAAGATTCCATGCATAAATATGATTAAGAAAACAAACTAAAGTTTGGATTTAAAATTAAAGAATAGTTAATAAATATTTTACCTGTTGCGAACGAGAGTGTTTGGTAGGATTATTTGGCACCATAGATTGATATCTTCGTTCCATCTTGATCTGGGGCATGCTTTGACCATGGCCTTTGTCACGTATTCACCGATATATAAAAGTTTTTTTTGTATATCTTGCATTTGGGTTATTTTCATAAATGGGATTAAGCGGAGTCGGGTCTAATATATATAGAATTATGCTTTCTTGATCCAATATGACAAGAACGAAGGTACCATAATATTCCGTTGATATAAGAATCTGCAAAAAGGCTAATTGTTAGGAAAACATTAATTATTTTGTGAACGACCAAAGTGAAGGCAACCTACCAATTTGTATTTTGAATATTGTAGTCAATACCATGCTTGTTACAAACCGATTCCACCAATCATTCAATACTGAGCTTTTTACGGTAGTCCGGGTGTCATGCAAAATCAATAATGTTCTATATGTAATATTGTTAACACCGGAATTTGGTAAGCCCCAAAATTCCCATCGGACCAAGGTTCATATCGGCTTGAAACTAGTATTGGCCTAAAATTCTACATCGGCCGATGGGGGTTTTTCTTAAACCAATCACTAACAGCAGTCGGATTCTTGTTAGATTCAGGAAGATCTTATCCAGAGAAGACCGAGTTTGAGGGGGATGCGGCTTGTATCTATTAATTAGGAAGTATTTATTTGTTTCCTTTTATCTTTAGGAAAGTTTGAGTCGTATTCTGTTAGGATCTTTGTTAGCCTATGGGTATAAATATGTAAGCCCAAGGTTCATGTAAAATTATCACACGATCAATACAACTTCGGCGCATCGCCACCTTTTTACTTTCGTCTTCTTCGGCGAGTTCATGCCCTTCCTAGCAGGGGTAAGTCTCATTATGGCTGCCTGCGCTGTCGAGGCTAGGGCTTCGACGTTCTGATCTCGCCAACGTAAGCACCTACTATCATATATCTTAGTCAATCTGATTTAGCTTCTCGATTTCATCGTATCGACCGAGATTCGTTTTAGGGTTTACACCGGTATCGACCAAATCGCCTCGCTAGATTAGATTGGCTAAGGTATCCATCACCCTGAAAATCAGTCAAGGGCTTGATTGTCTAGGTCTTGCGTTTCTTTTCATACTTAGTGCCGCATCAGTTCAGTTTGATCTACTAAGTCGTGATGAGAATCGTAATCTCTAGCCTGCTTGTTGGCTGCCAACAAGGGTTTCATCGGGGTTTCAGCCGATGAGTTATCTTAACGTTGCATTGGCCCACGAGTTTTATACATGGAGATTGGTCCTGGCCGATGACAACAAAGTATTTTTTACATATCTTTTGGATGTTGTGTCATCGGACCTCCGGCCGATGTGTGCTTCAATCTTCAGATCAATATTTATTTTATCATATGATTGGTTTATGCTATATTATCTTGCTATATTATCATGTTATCGTCGGCCGATCGTTTCTATATAGATGTTTGCTCAGTACACAGCCGATGGATTAAAACCCTAACTACATCGGCTGGCATCGGCACCGGCTGGAACTGCACCATCGGCCTACCGGCTGATCGGCTGTTTTTGCCCTATCGGCCTATCGGCTAATGTCTTTGGCCATCGACCTATCGGCCGATAGACCTTTTATTCTGTTATTTTGTATATCTTCTCAGTGGCAGGATCAAACTGACTGGTACGCCCGCGCTTCATCAATTTTAGGACCTGCACTGGAGTTAAGCAGATCCCCAGGCCTTCGTGTGCCCGCGCATCGGATCCTCATCGGTGGTACGGATTCGGCGTCAACACATTTTTGGCACGCCTGGTGGGACCGTGTTTTTGACAATAGATTTTTACACGGCTTGTGGAATCCACAATTGCAACAAGATGTCTGAGAAGGAAGTCAAGGCCAAGGAAGAACAATCTCTCAAGCCGATAGAGGAAGAAGAAGAGCCGATGGACGATGAGATGCTTCAAAAAGCAGTTGATGAAATCGTTCGTCGCGCTGTGTTTGATCGATCTGGAGTTTTGGTGAGTACATTACATGGTTTGATCGAGAAGATAGTTCCCAGAGTAATTGCCTTAAGAAATCAGACTGGGGGGCAAATCGACGAACAGTTTCAGTATCATCGGCAACAGCGACATTGGCTTGGGGGGCAAATAGATCAGCATCAGCCTGGAGAGCCACATCAACAATATCGGCCAGAAGAAACTCAAAGATATCAGTCTAAAGAAGATTGGGCCGATATGATTGCAAAAGTAATAGAGGAACAGTTTGGAATTAGACCTAAGGGACATATTTCTGTGTATCGGCTGCCATATCCTGAATGGTTTGATAGAGTTCCACTTCCAAGCCGATATAAGATTCTAGACTTTTTTCAATTTTCAGGGCAAGATGATATATCTACAAGGGAACATATCAACCGATTTTTAGCTCAATGTGGGGAGGCATCGGCTGAAGAAGCTCTGAAAGTTAGATTTTTTCCGTTGTCTTTGACTGGATCGGCTTTCATATGGTTTTTATCATTGCCACCACACTCTATCAGAGGTTGGGCCAATCTTGAGAAGCAATTTCACCAATACTTCTTTGCTGGAATTGATGAGTTGAAACTTTCAGACTTGATATCAGTTAAACAGCAAGAAGGGGAATCGGCTAAGGAATATATTCAAAGGTTTTGTAATGTCCGTAGCCGATGCTATAACTTGAGTCTAAGTGATGAGCAGCTAGCAGAGCTTGCATTTCAAGGGTTGGCAACATATATCAAAGATAGATTCTTTTTCCATGAGTTTGACAGTCTGGTTCATCTAATACAGAAGGTATCGGCTTACGAGAGCCGATGTCAAGAAGAAGAGAAGAATCAGTTTTGGGGCGATCAAGGCAAGGATAATTTTGAAGCATGACTTCTCATACTCCAAAACTGGGGGGCATGTGTTAACACCAGAATTTGGTAAGCCCCAAAGTTCCCATCGGACCAAGGTTCATATTGGCTTGAAACTAGTATTGGCCTAAAATTCTACATCGGTCGATGGGGGTTTTTCTTAAACCAATCACTAACAGCAGTCGGATTCTTGTTAGATTCGGAAAGATCTTATCCAGAGAAGACCAAGTTTGAGGGGGATGCGGCTTCTATCTATTAATTAGGAAGAATTTATTTGTTTCCTTTTATCTTTAAGAAAGTTTGAGTCGTATTCTGTTAGGATCTTTGTTAGCCTATGGGTATAAATATGTAAGCCCAAGGTTCATGTAAAATTATCACATGATCAATACAACTTCGGCGCATCGCCACCTTTTTACTTTCGTCTTCTTCGGCGAGTTCATGCCCTTCCTACGAGGGGTAAGTCTCATTATGGCTGCCTGCGCTGTCGAGGCTAAGGCTTCGACGTTCTGATCTCGGCAACGTAAGCACCTACTATCATATATCTTAGTCAATCTGATTTAGCTTCTCGATTTCATCGTATCGTCCGAGATTCGTTTTAGGGTTTACGCCGGTATTGACCAAATCACCTCGCTAGATTAGATTGGCTAAGGTATCCACCACTCTGAAAATCAGTCAAGGGCTTGATGACAACAGAGTATTTTTTACATATCTTTTGGATGTTGTGTCATCAGACCTCCGGCCGATGTGTGCTTCAATCTTCAGATTAATATTTATTTTATCATATGATTGGTTTATGCTATATTATGTTGCTATATTATCATGTTATCGTCGGCCGATCGTTTCTATATAGATGTTTGCTCAGTACACAGCCGATGGATTAGAACCCTAACTACATCGGCTGGCATCGGCATCGGCTGGAACTGCACCATCGGCCTACCGGCCGATCGGCTGTTTTTGCCCTATCGGCCTATCGGCTGATGTCTTCGGCCATCGGCCTATTGGCCAATAGACCTTTTATTCTGTTATTTTGTATATCTTGTCAGTAGCAGGATCAAACTGACTGGCACACCCGCGCTTCATCAATTTTAGGACCTGCACTGGAGTTAAGCAAATCTCTCAGGCCTTCGTGTGTCCGCGCGCCGGATCCTCATCGGTGGTACGGATTCGGTGTCAACAGATATAAAAGAGATGTTTTAAAATATATGAGCAAAAGGGCTGAATATATGTAATTGTAAAAACTCACCCAAAATCGCATATCGAGATAGTGCTTTGATATTGTTCCTTTGTTTTTTTTCATCAATTGGATGTCATCAGATGCATATTTTTGTACGATTAAGTTGAAACAATCATGGTCCATTTGCTCACCCTCCTTTAGTATTCCTTGGTGTTTTTGAAGACTCAAGCTAATAGAGTATGGTTTGGAGCTTTGAGAAACTGGTTTCATGTTTTCACCGCTGCTGGTCGGAAATTGGTAAGCTTTTTGGCATGAAATTTCCAATCTTAATTGAATTGGTTAGTTTTCAGGTTCTCTGAATTTAGCCTTGAAGGTTAATAAGCTTAAAAAAGGGTGCTCAACCTCTAAATGCTACTGCTCATACTGATTTGTGCAAACATTCAAGTACTCTGAATTTTATTACCTCAAGGTGTTACTGTGATATTCTTCCAATCAATATAACATGGTTTGTTCAAAAAAATTGCAGATTAGATCAATTCATTATTTTCATGCTACTATAATGTGATATTACTTTTATTACCTCAATGTGTTACTGTAATACCCTTCAAATCAATATAACATACTATGATATGATATTCTAAGTTTGTAACATCCGGTGCTATCATATTTTGCTATTCCTTGAGAGGTATCCTTGCCTCCAAGGGTGGAGGGCAGCTATGGGGGTGATGGTGGGTATGGCGGTACTCCACCAGGAGGCCCAGGAACAAATTACATGGGTCATTAGGTAAGATCTAGTAGGTGACTGTGTCCCAATAATAGGTGTTTTGTGCCAACAAATTGATATTGCATTCTTACATCGGTAAAGAAATAGGTTTTCATTTATGGGCCGCTACATTATTAATCTCCTATTTGTTGCTTTAAACTCGTCATGCTTTTGCATGAGCGAAGATACTTTTTTTATCATATTGTTATTTTGGAAGATGCATCGCATGCACAATGAAAGTCAGTATACCATGCCATTGTGCGTTATTTTCTTTAGTGCCAATTTTTTTTGTTTTATTTCTTCATCATATCATGTATGGCTTTGGGATTTAGCAGAAGTTTCCATAGTCAATTCACAATTGTAGGCAAGCATGTATGGTTCATGACAAGCCTTATCATTCTCATGTGACTCAGTCTGCTCTTAACCTTATTTTTGATGCATCAGCTTTCCAGTTGTAACATAATGTTTTAACTACTCATACTGATTTGTGCAAACATTAAGTACTCCTAGCTTATGTGGACAATAAGAAATTATAAATCTAATGAAATTGTAACTTCATTCAGGGTTGAGTTCAATGATAACCTGGAATCAACATTGATTGGAGGTGGCTTGATGCCCTATAGGAAGAGTCTTGCGATCTGTATTGTCTTGTGTTGCGATCTATATATTTTCTTGTGTGTTTCTATTATTTCTATTTCTAATGTATGTCTTGCCTACGATCGTATTTATGTATTTTGCCCTGCGAGAGAAATCTGTAAAATTGCTTTCGTGGGAGCGCTAAAAATAGCGGAAGGAAAAGCGGAAGAAAAGGAAAACGGAGTAGGACATGCGGACAGAACCGGACTCCTGGACGCAGGCTGGGCAAAGCGGAGTAGGAGACGGTGCGGTTGGACCTGGATTCCTAGTCTAGGCTTGTGGGCTTGTGGATGGACCTGGCCTCCAAGGAGCAAAAGAAAATTGGATGGTAGGAGACGGTGCAGTTGAACCTGGATTCCTAGTCTGGGCTTGTGGGCTTGTGGATGGACCTGGCCTCTAGGGAGCAAAAGAAAATCGGATGGGTAAAAAAAACGCGTATGGACGGAAAAATAACATGCTTACGGACGAAAAAAAATTAGCTAACAGATTGACGGACGAACAATTAGGTGACGAACGGAAAGTTACAGATTTTTTTAAAGTATATATACTAGAAAAACTGCTTGTTGCAACAACTGCCCGTGCGTTGCAACGGGGAGAAAAGACAAAAAAAATTGAGAAAGAGTTAAGAAAAAATATATTATATAATTAATTAAAATACAAATTTTTCAGAATATTTGGGTATTTTTAAGTAGGTAGGTGTAGAATTAAATTAATTTACAAGTGAGAAATAAAATTACATGGCTGAATTTTATTTTGTTAAATTATTCATAATTAATTACACTCTCTAAAATTTTCTCGGAATTTTCATAGGCCAATTGCTAATTTTAATAATACAAACACCATTTCAATGTTTATTTAAATAAAAATTTTCTTTTCTCTTTGGGTCAGGTTTGGCCCAGCAAGCTCAACCCGCAACCCCTTCTCCTCTCCTCCACCTCAGTCCACAAGCATAGGTTTAGCCCAGCAAGCAACCGAAAGTCTAATATGCCTCCTCTTTCGGCCCACTTTTCTCCTTTCTCCTCTCCTTCACCTCAGCCCGCAAGCGTACTTTGGCCCAACAAAAAATTTAAAGTCTAATTTGCCTCCCTGACGGACGATCTCCTCCGCCTAAGCCCACAAGCATAGGTTCAGCCCAGCAAGCAACCGAAAGTCCAATCTGCCTCCCCTTTCGGCCCTCTTTTCTCCTTTCTCCTCTCCTTCACCTCAGCTCGCAAGCGCACTTTGGCCCAACAAAAAACTGAAAGTCTAATTTGCCTCCCTGACGGACGATCTCCTCCGCCTAAGCCCACAAGCATAGGTTCAACCTAGCAAGCAACTGAAAGTCCAATATGCCTCCCCTTTCGGCCCACTTTTCTCCTTTCTCCTCTCCTTCACCTCAGCCCGCAAGCGCACTTTGGCCCAACAAAAAACTGAAAGTCTAATTGGCCTCCCTGACGGATGAAAAAAAAATGACGGAAAGTTACGAATTTTTTAATTAGGGGTATAGATATAGATATAGATATAGTTAAGATATAGTTAGCCAAAATTTGGATTCCAGTGAAAAATTAGACCTTTTCTTTTGGTACGGCATTTTTATATCTGTTTTTCTTCAAAAACAATCGAGTTTAATTAGCTACCCAAAATTTGCAATCCGTAAAAAATGAGATCTTTTCTTTTGGCATGCCTCTCTCTAGACCTTTTTTTTTCTTTGGGCATGTCTCTCTCTGTAGACTTAGGGGTAGGGGTGACAATTTTCCCATTGAGGACCATGCCCCCAACGAGCTGGGGTCAGGAGGCAAATTCCACCCACGGGTGATGCGAGGCCAGGGCCGGGGCCAGGGGAACATATCCACCCGCGGGGGACCCTACGGGGCCCAAAAATCTATATCAAGGATGATGGCCCAAAAAGAAAAGCCCATTAGCAGCCATAACCAAGTTTGGTCATAAAAGAAACCCTAACTTTATCCTCAATCCCATCCCGTTAGCTGCCACAGCCCCCAACTGCGCCTCATCGCGTGTTTGTCTCGTTCGGCATCGCGCATCTACACAGCCGCCACACTTCTGCCTCTCCTAAGCCTCGCTGCCAGTGTCGGCCTCTGCCCCGCACAACCCCACCAAGCTTTGAAACGGAACCCTGATGCTTGGCGGCCTCCATCCTGCACCTCGCTGGCAGCTTCTCTTCCTTCCTTACCATTCCGACGATCACTGAAATGGAACGCTGCCGGTCATCAGCGCTCGTTCTGCATCTCGCCCGGCGGTTTCTTTTCCTATCTCACCATGTTGCCAGGCACTGGCCTTTCGTCCCGCTGTCCAGCACCACTCCATCAAACGTCCGCCTTCCTCCATTGCGGGACACGCAACCATCGGGTTCGGGGCCCTACGAGGCCAAGGCCGGGGATTGTTTTAGCCCCGTGCTCTGCTTCGGGGCCAAGGCCAGGTGAGAGAGTCAGGGGTTGAAGACGGGGATGTTCTGGCCCAACTTGGCCTCATGCTCTCGTCCTGGCCCAACTCGGCCTCATGCCCTCGTCCTGCCCCGTTGCCAACCCTAATTAGGAGAGATGAAACTGGGATATGGATATTTGTGTGGGGCATATATGATTTTGATTTCCTACGTCAACTTTGCGAAAGAAATATTATACTCCCTTACTTATCGTTTTAGCTTTATCCTAAATCAAACTTTAAATATCAAATTCATATAGTTTATTAATTGATGGTTAAAGTTAGAAATATTTAACTTTAAAACAACAAATAATTTAAAATATATGAATTTGATGTTCAAAGTTATACATGACCTAATGAAACATGATAAAATATAGTGAAGCACCGGAAATACGACTGCCGTCAAATATATGGGAAATCAGGTGCATGGTTTCTTCCACAATATTTAAATCCATGTAACTACAATATTACACACAATCAGATAACGAATTTAGTGATGTTAGGTATTTGTTATTGGATTGATCCATCTCTTTAAGCATATGTTTTAAAGAGCATTCTCAGGTATATGTGATATGCATGTATAATGATATGGTTGCGTGTGCCCTAAAGGTTTTAACCTCCAATGTGACATGGTACATGTGGAGATGTGGCGTCAGCGCTATGCCAAGGCCTCTAAAGTGTTGAAGCATGGACGATAGATGAAGGATGAAATTGAGTTTGTAATAATTATCCGAAATTACAAACAAAACATAATTAACTAATTAATTAATGCACGCTATTGCATACCTCTATTGGCTTTGTTAGACTTAAATGATTTTTTTCATGTATGGATAGGACGTGGTGGGCCTTCTTGGTATCTTATTCATTTTATTCCTTTTATATGTTATTTTGTCATTTTTACCCAACAAAATACATAACTTGCCCGTGTTAATGCTACGGTAACATTTGATAATACTTATCTATAAACCAAAGATGGCAAATATAAAATTTATATAACAAGTGAACTGTAGAGAGTTATTATACTGTTAAATACATAGCCTTATGCGCAAAAATGCATCCCAACTTGTATATCATCGAAACATCTAATTCTTGATCCGCTTAGTATGTAGTCTAAACTAATTGAACCTTAGTGCCCGTAATGGCACCTGTTATCAGCAATCGACAATCCGCCACAAAGATACTAATCCGCTATAGCTCACTATTTGAAATTGTTTTATCATGTACATATCATTGCTAGCATAATTAGCACCGAATTTGGTATTCAGATTGATCAGACGATCACCAAGAATGCTAAGAATGTATCACACAAAGATAATAGTGGTTTCCTCAAATTCCTTCTACTATTAAGCAAAAAGAACTCCTTCAGGTTTTCTTAGCTAATAGTCACTGAGTGGCCCTGGTCTGCCATCTCTCGAAGTGCACATCGGTGAATTTACCTGGTCTCGATGTATTGGCAAATCCAGTCATAGAAAAATCACAATATATATAATAAGGTTTTTTGTTGTTGGAAATATAGGTATGTGTTAATTTAATTTAATCCATAAACAAATCATGACATTAAATAGTTTTAAGTAGTTAGACTAGCAGTACCATTTGATTCAATCTAGACATATATACGAGAAAGCTACACATCAACAAATCAAACATCAAACATATGAAACATGATCTAGACGTACCAACCGTTTAGGTACTATTGTGGAATTGGAGCAGCACGATGCACCGCATGTACAATGTGCAGTACTGGATGTTGTCGACGATGTGGTGTGCCCGATCATAGAGGAAGACGAGCCATGGTGATGAACAACAAGCACCTAGCGGAGCGCTTCCCAAGAACCTTATTACACCTTTTCCAGGTACAAGACGTCGAAGGCAAAGCTTCCAGAGACATGCTCTCCCAATTGCCGGTGCACCGGCAGGCGGGATGGAATAGAGTACGTGCAAGTACAGAGAAGGATGCAAATCCTAGATTGCTTTCACGTGTATTGCGTGGAGGCGATGGCTCGGTATTTATAGAGATATCAGGTCGCATGATCAGGATGTTTGCATGATCTTTAAAACGCGTAACCAAAATGGATAAGTCGCGTCTAACCTATTCGGACTCTACTCCACTCTACACACCAGAGAATTCGATGAGTTTTGGAATACCAAATTATGCAGCAAAATAAAACTACAGAGTGAAACCGCATCGACGCAAGCATGAGGAGCTAATTTTGGGGGACCATTTACACGCATATCCAGTAAACGCGCCATTTGGCTTGTTCCCGGCAAAACGAGGTGAGCAAGCCCGTGCATTCCTCTAGTTCTTTATACCACACATTGTTCAAGTGGCTAGAAGAGTACTAAGATGGTACTAAAGGTTGACATATGCCCGAGTGGATATTGTGTAACAACAACTGGCACTCCTCAGGTGAGACGCATCGTAGTAAAATTCCTGACGGACTTCGGTTGTATAATTCTCCTTCTGAAATCACATAGCTTTGACTGCAACATCGAATCTGCTTAGCTTCATTCCGATCTTGAGGCAACTCTTGCTTAGTCAAAAATTTAATGAAAGACATCCTCCAGTCGGTATCCAACATCGAGACTTGTCTCGATATATCTTCTCCTTGAACTTTCATCTTTGCAACAGTCGGCTCATGAAGGTGTTCGACAAAGACATCTGTTGGAGCAGCTTCTATCTTGGACCCAAAATTTGCTAATTGATCAGCAGCCTCATTGTTATGACGCAAAACATGAGATAGCTCCAAACCGACAAACTTGTCTTCTAGCTTACGAACCTCCTGGCGATAAGCGGCCATATTTTCATCAAGACAAGACCAATTCTTCATTACCTGATTAACGACTAATTGGGAATCTCCTCGCACGATCATGCGTCGTATCCCTAAAGATACAGCAAGGTGCAACCCATGAAGTAAAGCTTCATACTTGGCTACAATGTCTAAGGCCAAAAAGTGAATCTGAAGAACATAGCATAGTCGTTCCCCAGTCGTGGAAATCAAAGCGACCCCTTTAGATCCATCAAAATACATGGTCCAATACTCCAACTTCTCCTCAGGTGTCCCTTCTTGGATCTCGGTCCACTCGGCAACAAAATCTGCTAATACTTGAGACTTGATCGACGTCCAGGCTTTAAAAGTAATGTCTAATGCCATCAACTCCAAAGCCAACTTTGTGATGCGGCCTGTGGCTTCTCAATTATGAAGAATATCGCCGAGTGGAAAAGATGTGGCCGCTGTAACCGGGTGGCTTTGAAAATAATGAGCCAACTTCCTTACCGTGATTAAAACTCCATATAATAATTTTTGCACCTATGGATAACGCGTTTGGAATTAGCCAATACCTCTCTAACAAAGTATATCGGCCTTTGAACTTTTTGGATATGTCCTTCTTCCTCCTGCTCGACAACCAACACCGTGTTAACTACTTGGGAAGTTGCCGATATGTAAAGTAGCAAAGGCTTTTGTGGACTCGGTGAGGCCAACACGGGAGGCATCGTGAGGAAACTTTTAAAATCTTCAAAGGCTTTCTGGGCTTCTGGCGTCCATTGGAAATCATCTGTCTTTTTTAGTAGCTTGAAGAAGGGCATGCCTCGTTCTCCGAGCCTAGAGACAAACCGACTGAGGGCCGCCATACACCCGATGAGCTTCTGAACATCTTTCTGGGTACTAGGTGGCTTCATGTTGCGTATAGCATTGATCTTCTCCGAGTTGGCTTTGATGCCACGATGAGACACCATAAAGCCAAGCAGCTTCCTTGACGTACTCCGAAGGTACACTTCTCCGGGTTCATCTTCATCTTGAAGGCCCGAATGTTTTGAAAGCTTCCTCCAAATCTGCAATCAAATTATCCTTCTACTTGGTCTTGATGACAACATCATCGACATAGGCCTCCATGTTACATCCAAGTTGTGATTGCAAACATCTTTGAATCATACATTGGTATGTAGCTCCGGCGTTCTTCAAACCAAAAGGCATCATGATGTAGCAATACGCACCGAACTAAGTGATGAATGAGGTCTTCAAGCAGTCAGATTCCTTCAGACTAATCTGGTGATATCTGGAATAGCAGTCGAGAAAACTAAGGAACTCGCAGCCAACAATCAAATCAATGACCTGGTCAATGCGAGGTAGACCAAAAGGATCTTTGGGGCAAGACTTGTTGAGATCCGTGTAATCCACGCACATATGTCATTGTCCCGTCTTCTTCCGAACTAGAACCGGGTTAGCTAGCCAATCAGGATGGTAACTTTCTTGATGAACCCTGTTGCTAAGAGCTTTGTCAATTCCTCCTTGATCGCGTCTCTTCGATCTTGTGCAAACCTGCGGAGTCGTTGCTTTATGGGTTTCACGTTGTCTTTAACATTTAATGAGTGCTCAATCACCTCTCTAGGAATACCAGGCATATTAGAAGGTTTCCAGGCAAATATATTTTTATTAACTTGAAGAAAGGTGATGAGTGCGCTTTCCGATTTATAGTCTAACTCTGCACCGATCACAGTGATCTTAGAAGAATCCGCTAGATCAAGTGGAATCTTCTTGGTCTTGGCATCGCCTTCCCCCGACTTGGGTAGCTTCTTGGTAGGGACTTCTCCTTCCTGTGATGTTGATACAGCCAGTTGGATCTCCTGTCGACTGAGTGATCTCTCATGAGATTGGGCCATCTCATAGCTTTCCTTGTCGCATGTGAAGGCTTGCTTGACGTCGCTGCGCAGAGAAATAACTCCTCATGGTCCTGACATCTTCATCATCAAGTAGGTGTAGTGGGGGACAGCGATGAACTTGGCAAGAGCCAGCCTTCCTAGTATGGCATAGTAGGTTGCGTTTTTAGTCCGAAAATTATCCCAGGTCCTGAAGGTAACTGGAAGAGTGATCTGCCCAAGTGGTGTTGAAGATAACCCGAGGATAACCCCGTGAAACGGAGCGAAGCTTGGTTTCAACTCGAATCTTGGAATTTTCATCTCATCCAGCATCTTGGGAAAAAGAATGTTGAGCGCACTGCCGCCATCAATGAGGACACGCTTCAGTTTGATGTTGCGAACCATCGGGTCTAACACCAGGGGATACCGCCTCGAGTGAGCCACTCGGTCAGGATGATCCAAGCGGTCGAACATGATTGCCACCTCGAACCATCATAGATATTGCAGTACTTCGGGCTAGACAGCATTGATTTTCCTGTCAGTTAACTTTTTCTTCCTCTTGGATTCGTAAGTGAGTGGATCTCTGAAGATGTGATTTAACTCGGCTTTGGCATCTTGAAAGGCCCCTAAACCGCCATCGCCGTCGTCCTTTTTGCTACCTGAAGTCCCTTCTCCGGCAGCCGACTTAAGCTATGTTGCATAATATTCAGCAAACTTTTTGAAGACGAAACAATCCTTGGCCGCGTGTTTGTGATTTGGATGATGCAGGCAAGGGCCATTCATAATCTTGTCGTAGGTGCTAATGCGTGGGCGCTGTTGCTGATAGTGTGAAGTTGTAGCTACCAGATCTTTGGGCTTACGCTTGCAATCGTTTTGGTTGTTGTTGTTGTGGCCATTGTCCTTCTTGGGGCGCTAACTACTTCCCGACTGCTTCTCTTGGCGTGATGCTGTGATGGTATCGTCCGACTTAGGGTATGAATTGGTTGTCTTGAAAAGCTTCTTGACCGTCTGTTGGCGCAGAATTTAGACCCGCCTCGCAACAAAACGGGTTCCACGTTTCCACGGCGGCCTGGGAGATCTGCTTAGCTCCAGTGCAGGTCCAATGGCTTGCCTAGGTGCGTGTAGGGTGTGCCAGTTGATTTGATCTGCAATCAACAAGAATAAACAAGTAAACCATGTGAGAAACGATGGCCGATCGGCCGATAGGCCGATGCTGCATCGTGGAGACCTGGCCGATAGGGCAAAGCTATATCGGCTTACTTGAGGTAATAATATGATAGAACTGGTAAAATAAATATAATCTCATCGGCCCATGTTAATATGTTTATAGCAAATTACTAGAATCGACCGATGAGGGTTGCATAAAGATAAATACACTAGCTAATACCCTAGTGCGAACTTATACAAGCCAATCAACCAATATAAATACACCAATCACAGAGAGATCCTGAAAATACTCTGTTACCGATATACTTATATTCACCAATCCGCCTGTATAAGTAGTGAATACATGCAAGAACATAGCTAATCACATGCATTAGGTAAGACCGGCTGAAACCCCGGTGCTATCCTTCATTACGATCGGAAAACAGGCTTTGGGTTAAACCTCGAAACACGACTAAGGTCGATAGCAACTCAGAGTGTAGATCGAGAATTAACGCAAAGAAAATCAAGTCGTCGATCACTTTTGGGGATGGTAGATGCCTTAGATAATCTAAACGAGCAAACTAATTCGATCGTCGTCGGCAACAAACCCTAAAACGAGTTAACCGCTGGCGAGATAGAATTAGGAAACTGCATCAAGATTAGCTAACACACGATAAACGACGATCACATCGCCAGGGCTTAACGTGCCTAAAGCAACACGCTAGCCCCGACGATGTGGATCGTCGGGTACGAGTTCTTACCTCTGCTCTGGGAAAGCAAGAACTCGTCGGGAGTTAACCTCTTGCGAGGGTTGGCGATGCACCGAAAGTAGATTAAACTTGGTTGATTGTGTGATTGATTGAGAGAGTTTCTATGTATAAACTACCGAGATATTTATACCCGAGATTACAACAGGGTCCTTGTAGGACACGATCTTATCTCTAACTAACAAACAAGTCTTTGTGGCAGACTCTTGCCACAGATTAGATCTAAACCTACTTGATTTACAAGATACAATTGTCTAAAACCGAGCTTTATCTCTATTTGGCAACTTCCTTGAAGCTTATCTCGAGCCCAGACCAAGCCCACGCTGACTCTGTCAACTTCCAGCCTCTATCGGCCAATGACCATATTGAATCAATATCGGCCGATACACTTTCCCTGCTAGCGCTTCTCCCAGTCTGATACGTTCACTGAGTCCGATACGATACTTGGTCCGACTCCAACTTAATCCTTCCTCTCTGCTTCGGTTTCCTCCTCCCTCTCCGGGTCGATTACGAAAATCCGCTGTTAACACCGTCCTTGGGGGTTTACCTCCAAACTTTCCAATGATTAGTTCATCACGAATTCCCTTCTGGAAGGCAGCGATGAAAACATCGTCGGTGATATCAGGGATCTTGTTGCGGGCTTCAGAAAAACGTCGAATATAGTCCTTTAAAGACTCATCGGGTTTTTGAATCACGTGGTATAAGTAAAAGTGAGTCTCTGGTCTTTCGAAAGTGCCTTGAAAGTTGACGACGAAGTGATCGCGGTGTTGGCTCCATGAGTCGATTGAGCCCCTTGGTAGACCGGCCAGCTAACTTCTAGCCGAGTCGACGAGTGCTATGGGCAAGTAGTTTGCCATAACTTTGCTACCTTTTCTTGATGCGCGGATGGCTAGGGTATAGACAGTGAACCATGACTCAGGGTCAATCTTGCCGTCATATTTTCGTCATATTTTCGATCCCCGTTGGCTTGAAACTAGTCGGCCAATCCACTCGACGCAGTTCTCATGTAAAAGCAGCAACTCTGTCATCACCATTATCAAGAGAGTATCTCCGGTCTTCATGATAGGCACGGTTTTCTTGTTCACGGTGGCGTCGGTTGAGTGCATCTTTTAAATCAGTTGGCGTATGGTGCCGGTAGACATCGGTGCAGCTGAGATCGCCATAGCGGTTCCTATTATGAGGAGGTTGAGCGTAGCATCGGTTGCGGGAGTTAGCCGACTGGTCTGGACGCTGTCTTTCGTTGTTACAAGGCGGTAGATTAGATCCGGTGTGTCCTTTGCTGTGCTCAGGCTCTCGATAATCTTTGGAACATAGAGGTGGACGGCGGCTGCCGGTGGGCGTTTCTGCAGTAGACTCTTTAGGCTGGTGACTGCTTCCAGGTTCTTGTGGTACAGTGACGGCAATCATGGTCTTGTCCTTGCTTAGAATAGGTGTCATGCTGGCTGGAGCAGCATTGATGACGGTGTCAAGCAGGGTAACTACCGCAACCGTGTTTTGCAGGGGCATGACGAAGACGTTGGTGTCGTCGACACGGGTCTGGAGAATTTTGTTGCGGGCTACACACCTAACTAGAGCCAGATCTCGCTTCTTACAGTCTTCTTCTTTCTTGTGCTTGCGCTCCTCTTCCTTGCATTTGCGCTCCTCCTCCGCTCTCGCGCATTCCTCTTCAGCAAGTTGGCGTACTAGTGCTTCATTATTGACAGGGTCGGCCATAAATACGCCGAATAAAAGCGGGGTGTAGTTGTCGTTAAACTCAGAATTACCCATGCTCTCTGTGCTAAGATCGCCATAGTCTTCGGAAGAACTGAGGTAGTTGGCAATCTCTATGTCGGAGCAAGATCCGAGTGGTTGGAGCATGACGCCTACCTCCCTGAAACCCAATCCGTGCAAAGCTAAAGCCTGCTCAGATCGGGATCTACAGGGGAAAATGGACCTATTCCCGAACGTCGCAGCGAGCAGTGGTGGGAGTTGAATGGCAATCCGTGGATATGTCTTCACGTTGTTGGGGAGGCCGTATGGAGCAGAAGATGTGGATGATTCCTCCAAGTGGTTGGAAACCGGCCCGAGGAATAAATCTTGATTAATCTCGGTGTCGTTTGGCGAGCCAGATGGAACCGAGTGGATGCTGTCCCTCCCCCCCCCCCCCCCACTCCNTTCGAATCCAAGTCGAGGAGAGAGATCTTGCCGAATTTGTCGATGATGAAATCCAAGGCGCCGAAGTGGTAGACCTGTCCTAGAGGAAAGGCAAAATCGTCGGCTCCTGAAGTTGATCCCATTGCACTTGTCGGCGAAAAACTTGACACACCCCTACCTGGCATGCCAACTATCGAATCTGAAAATCGGCAATAAAAAACGGGGGTAGCGTACGAGATCTAAAGTGGATGGGTTAAGAAATAAAGGTTTAGACAGGTTTAGACCTTCTCGACGAGAAGTAATACCCTACTCTATTTGGGGATTGTATCCGTTAGGTGTATATTGATTTGACGATCGAGTTGTAGTTATGCCCTTGAAGAGCTTCTTGCCTGCCTTATATAGGTTGAGGGACAGGATTACAAAGGTAGAAACCTAGTCGGATACGATATCGGTTTCCTAAATCTACTTTACAATATTACCGAACCAGGGCTTTGGATTGTTCCTTAATACACAAGAAAACGTAATACCTAAGTCATGGCCTGTTACATATTGCATATACATAATCTATCTCCTATATTCAGTAGGATAGACTAGCCGTGTGGGTATATGGTACCCATAATCTCCACAGCGTGCCTCGTCCTCTCCCCGTGCTTCTCCGAATGCCAACTCTCTTGGCAGCCAGGTCCATATGTAGTGCCAGATCCCCATATGGGTGGAGAACCCGTCACTGTCTTGGATGTGCTACTGGAGGCTTTAGGGAAGTCGAAGGATAGAGCACTCATTTTGGGGTGGGCTTATTATTATGCTTTCAACAATTATCCTCTTTGCACTTGGCTACCTAGCATTTCCCATAGGTAAGATAACTGGTACACCAGAGGTGCATCCTTTCCGGTCCTCTCGTACTAGAAAAAGGTTCTCTCAATGCTCTAATGTCCACATAGATATGGACCAAACTATCTCACGATGTTTCGAACCCAGCTAACGTACTGCATTAATGGCGAACAGCCCAAGCCTTAGAACCATCTACAATTCCAAGTGGCAAAGAGCCAATATCGAGGTGTCAAACCTTTTCATCGATGTGAACTCTTGAGAAAGATCAACCTGTTATTTCTAGAGTAACCTTTATCCGTTGAGCGAGGGCCCTTTCACTCGGCACCGTCGAACAGGGGCTGAGCTACCGTTTGCATCGGGGTCCTAGACACCGATGACCGGAGCTGAATTCCACTTGATACCTATGCTGTAGTTGAATGTGACCCCGGTAAAATTGTTGATTTGACCCCAGCCCATCTGGTCATCTTGTATCAGCACAGCCGCTAATTAAAATCTTTGTGATTAGTCAGCTGGTTTGCAAGCCCATTGGCCTGATTGCCCACGTGATCTACACAAAGCCCACACGCCAACAGGTCCATTTGAAATCACAGGGCCTTATTGATCTTTTTCTTTGTTAGTAGCAGACATACCTTTTTCCCCGCCAGTACTCATGAAATACAAGATAAATTGTTCCCACCTAATCCTAAATCCCCAATGTCCCTTTGAAATTGTTCGGAAGCTGATGGTGATGCCCACCACCAGGTCCTTTAGAGCCTCACCGCACTAGTACAAAAACGGTTTTTGCAGCCGGCCCAAAAAGCTTTTTGTGTGCGGTATGGCTATCCGCATGCACCAAAAGGTCTATGAAAATCGCTATTTTTACGTGCGGATGGCGCACCCGCACGCGAAAATCAGATTTTCGCGTGCGGGCGCTTAAGCCATCTGCACGCGAAAATGAAAAATCGCAAAAACAATAAAAATTCCAAAACACAAAAACCTAACCATAACCCTAGCCGGCCGCCGCCGCCGCCATTGCCGGCCAATCCGCCTCTCCCGTCTCTGTTGCTGGCGGATCGTCTCCGTCGCCAGCGGATCCTCACCGCCCGTCGTCGTCGATGGCGGATCCGCTCCGCTGCCGGCGTCTGCACCTGCCGCCGGAGCCCGCACCTGCCGCCACCGTCGACCGCCGTCAGATCCACGTGGGGGAGGGCGGGGGAGAGCCGCCGGCGGCCTCCCACTCAAGCCAGTCATCGGATCCGCGCGGGAGAGGGCGGGAGAGAGCCACCGTCGGCCTCCCGCTTGAGCCCGTCGCCGGATCTGTGCGGGGGAGGACCAAGGGAGCCGCCGCCTTCTCCATCACCCACGCTCGCCGTCACCAGATCCGCCGCCCTCGCCGCCCTCCTCGTCGTCGCCAAAATCACCGTCCTCCGTCGCAGCAGTCGCTCCCGAGGGTGCCGCCGCTGGATCCCTACGGGGGTTGGCCACCACCCGCCGGATCCGCGCCCTCCACCGCCGGAGCAGGCCGCCGCGCACCGTCGCCCACACCCGCTAGCGCCCTCGCCCGCCGCCGCCACCGCCAGTGCTTGCCATCGGGAGAAAGGAGAGGGGAGAAGAGGAATCGGGAGAGGATGAGTGGGTGAGGAGTTAGAGAGAGGAGAGGAGTGGGTGAGGCCGGAGAGAGAGAAAGGGGAAGGGGAGAATAAAAAAAGAGTGGGAGGAGGAGGGGTATTTTTTCATGCGGGTGAGTTAAGAGGCCCGCATGCGAAAATACCCTTATTTTTGTGTGCGGACGTTTTAAGTGGTCCGTTTGAAAAAATTGATTTTTGTATGCGGGTCTCTTAAAGAGCCGGATGCGAAAATGAGGATCGATTTTTGCAGACGCGGACACTTATGATCCGTTTGCAGCCTATTAGGGTGTTTGTCCAGGAAAATCATTTTTGTACTAGTGCCGGTTGACCTAATAAACCAAAACAAAAGCCAAAATTTAAATTTTTAAATTTAATTTTAAAGTTGATTTTAAGATATTTTTAACGTAATTTCTTTTTAGCGTTGGCATTAAGTCGCTACAAACAAATATATAAAAGTTTTACTTATAAATTAATTTTTATTCACTAATAAACCGTTTTGACTTATTAGAAAATATGAACAATCGATGAGGCTCTTGAACATGGCCAGATCAAGCATCGGACGGACGCCTGCCGCATTGCCGCATGTTCACCGTGTAGATGTGATCAAGTTGTAAAATAAAATTAAAACTATCAATGATTTTTTTTAACTTCGTAAAAAAACATTACAAAAGGATTGATGAAAACCAAGCAGTTTTCATGGTTTTTATTATTGGTTTTCATGGTTTTTATTATCGGTATTTCAAATACTCGTTCACAATGACCCTAACGTCGTCTTTGTTGGGTGGCTCCACCCCTACTGTTGGATCACTAAGCTAACTTTCGTCTCTGTTCCACGGGTGAGGCTTGCAGTCAAGTCTTTGCACTCGAGGACCAATGACCCAAAGAAACCTTTTCATGCTTCGTTACCTTTTATGAGGCTTACGCCCCATAAAAACGATCTACCTGATAGGCTGAGACTGTCTCCTATCATGCGAGTCTGTTAGTCTGACGTAAGATTAGAATCTAAGTTCTTTTAAAATGGTATCTCACTGATGGCTCAGGCCTCTGAAAGAGGGCCTTTTTCGCCTTCCACCTAAAAAAAGGTTCGCATCAATAACTTAGGGTCACCGAATCTGGCTGTCATGAGCTTAGGGGCAATGTGAGGTGCGCGTAAAATCTCTAGGCTGAATTTGAAAGGTTACTGCCAAACACATTGATGATGATCAAGCAAAAAGGAATTTGCACCCTTTCACCACAAGAGATATGCACAAAACAGCCATTTTCTTCTTCGAATGATTTCATCATCGGCTCATCCAAAACGAACATCACAAAACGTCAAAATGCACATATTTACTGTCCATGCAAGATTTTTTTTTTAATTCGTGTCCATGCAAGACTTGGGAAGAAGCCGACGTTGCAATTGTGACTTTCTAGAAGCCACTCTCACGCATCACTCTCCATCTCACCACCAGGGCCCACACACACAATATAATAAAAAAAACCGCGGATCAAGGGGCCCACCTACCCTCCCGCGCCATCGGATAACGGAGCCTCCGCTGATCCGGCTACGGACGGCCCAGATCCACCCTGCGTCGCGCGAACGGGCCGCGGCGTGGGGGCGTCGGCGTGCAGATATTTCCGGGCCCCGTGGCGACGACGCGGTGGGGAAGAGATAACCCCAGCCACCATCCAGCGTACATCTCCGTGAGAGGTGGGCCCATGGGACGTATGGCCCACGTGTCAGTGGCGGTGCGGGTAGTAGCCCGGGTGAGGGTGGGGGGTCTGGTCCGGATAAGACGGCCCCCTGTCTCCGCATTGACGCGCGTGACGTCACACTGAGACCCGCGCCTGTCGACGTGGCCGTGAGCGTGTGAGGAGGCGGAGACGCTGACGGCGTTTATAGGCGGGAGTTTTTACGCCCATGGCCCCCACCACGAAGGACGTGGGGCCCACTACGGCTGGGGAGGAGCTTATTTTTTATCTTTTTTTTTTATTGATGGTGAGGTGGTCAGGTGCTGCACGCAACCTCATGCATTTTCTTTTCTTGTAATGCTGTCCTATTTTTGTTACAACTGCCGTTTTGGCTTAAGGGTTAGAAGATTGCTAATAAGGTTTAGATTGTAGAAGTAACATGGTGCGGATTTTGCTCGTGCAGTGCTTTGACAAAAACTCTCTTTCTATCAGCAGTAACAAGTGGCCATTATGCTATAGGAGCGCATGAACCGTGGTATAAACGGTTGCTCCATAAACTTTTCGCGTTATTAAATACAGTAAGATTCAGACACCTTTACATGCCTAAAATTTATTTATAGGTTTAGGTTAATCATTCAAATTTTGTAGACACTCCATTTGACCGTATATGTATTGAGTTGCGAAGTGAATATAATTCAACTGGTTAGATTTTTTTTAAATAGACCCATCCGAAACTTAACATAGATGCTTGTATCTATGGCTAATTTATTCTTTCAGTAGTAGGTGATGTACCCATCGTCCGTTAACAGCAAGTTGCTCGTGGTGATTTTTGAATCTCACATATGCCAGCCCAATCTTTTGAAGCTACTCATGAGGATAAAGTGTATGCACGTTGTTAGCGTCTACATTTGTACTGTATTTTAAAAATATATATGTATTAAGTTTTCTGTTAAATTATCCACTACCAACGTCATAAAATATACTACTAGAAAAATAATTTGTTGCCACGAAAAAATCGTGACATCAATGCTAAAATTGTAACAATAGATACATGTTGTTATAATTTTAAAATCGTTGCTGGCCGTGGTAATAAATAGAGTGGTAATAGATTATTGCAACAATTTTTATTTAGTGGTAATAAATTTTGATATTGCCACAAAATGAACGTGGCAAAAAAACTCATATTGCAACACTTCACATCGTTGCAATAAATAATTATTGCCACCACTCCATGTGTGCCATTAGTTCTATGTACCAAATTAAAAAGTTTAAATATTAATTTGTCATCCTAACTTTTGTTGCACCTTATCATTGCTATAGGATTAGAACCCAAGACCTTTTCTTCACACACACTCTCTTTTACCAACTCACCTACAAATCAATTTTGTTAAAAATACATATCTTTCCATTTAAGCCTACCTAATTGAGATTTGAATCATAGATTTGAGTATCTAAAAAATTTCAAATGAAAAAATTGTCACCTATAAAATTCTAGATCTCGTCAAGAGCTATAATTTTCATATAAATTTGTCACAATCCGTGTCCATATGAAAAAAATAAGTTAAATTATGAGATGATAAATTTTTTATTGCAACGAATTTGTTGATCATGATAATGAAAAGTAACTTACCACATCCACAAAATTGTCACAAAAATTAAATTGTGACGATATAACACTTTTTTTGGCAACAATAATGTTTTTTGGTGATATCTTATTTTCTATTGAAAAAATATTAAATAAAACAAGTTACAATAAAATATAGTTATTTGTCAAAAAAATTATCATTGCAATACTACAATATATTGCCAGGAATTATTTTTTGTTGTAATAATTTGATGACGATAGCTCAATTATCTTGCAGTGATATAAGGGATTTTACTCATGCAAATCCCATATATTTAGGATGGAGATAGTAATGATCAACAAATTATGCCATTCTCTTTACTATCTCTTTGTTCTTCACCTCAATCATTAAATACACTATCTAGTCATGCATAAATAAATATCTAAAATTTTAGATAATATTCAGTTAAACTTTTAAAATTCTAACCTTTGCATCAATTCCAAAATATTCCAACTGAACGTAAAATTGATTCCAAAACATCCTAATGCACAAGGAGGAAACATGTATGGGTGAAGTCAACAAGCAAGGCCATCGATAAACACATGCGAGCTGAGCTACTGAAATGGCCCCTAAAATTTAGCTCAGATGGATTCCACCGCCGGCAGAAACAGTTTTGATCAATGTCGATGCTGCGATCTTCCAAACTTCACGTCAGATGTGGGTAGGTGCTATGATTCGAGATCACAATGGTATTTGCCTACTGGCATATAGCGAGCCCGAGCTTATTTATGGAATTATAGCTAATAATTAAGGACAACAACTGGTGCAACGAAAATGACTAAGAAAAACCCTAAATTAGTTCTAAAATCAAATTCAAGAATTGAAAATAATCCAAAACTCGAGCATGAGGGGTCATGGAAGTATTTATCTATATCTTCTACCATATAGTTGAAACCCACTGACCCCTAAAACTCAGTCTATAAATATATCATATTATTAGTCACTAATAATTATTATTCTAGCATCTTAAAAGCTTATGCAAGCATCAGACAACATACATAATTTATTAAGTTCTAGAGCTCAATATACAAACATTTCAAATCATCATCCTCATATCATTTTCATAATATTTTAATATATATCTATACATAATTTCTATGATATGTAACATATATTTATCCATGCATTCCGTAACAAAGTGTGAGATATTAATTAGTGTTTTGATAAACGATGGTGGCAGACTTTGTTCATTTCCTCAGTGACTGAAATTCCCGAGCGATCGAGTATCGCTTCCATCGGTTTTTGTTTTCAGCCTTATATAAAATCTGATTTTTCTAATTTCTGTACGCGTCGTATTGAAGTCGTTGCTAATAAAATAGTTAAATTGATAAAAAAAATCTCAACCGACCAAGAACAGTTTCCGTAGAAAGTGATATCGTTTCCAATTGTTTTCATCTCCTTGACGCATCAAACATGAAAAGAAATCAAATTAATACTTACAATGAGGCCCTTTTTAGAGCCTAGAAAATTTTCACTTCCTATAAGGTCCAATAACTAAAGACCGAGCACGGCATAATTTATTATGGGCCACGCAAAATGAATTATGTTGTATAAAATCTATACGAAAAGCCGGTTGAATCTTACTAGTTTGCGAGCGTCTTTTATGTATTTTGCTGACAGTATCATGCGTAAGCATAAACAGACATCCTTCGAACTCCCAAACAGGCCATCAGCAAGGAGGTTTCAAGTGAAATACTACACTCTCTAATCTCTATTTTGATTTTCACATGATCACATCAAATTGGCCAACTATTTTGATCTCTCGAGGAGATATTCTCTCGTTTACTTAAAAACCATCCAAACGGTTATAAAAAAATCTGAAAAATTTTGACAACACTCATACAACATATCTATACAACTTCATAAAATTAGTCTAAACTCAACTCACACGTTGAGGTACAGAAAGACAAATTCAGCATATAAATAATAGTGTAATGTTTACATCTGAATTTATCTTTTTTGTTTCTTGATGTGTAAGTCGAATTTGAATTTGATTTTTGATGGACAAATAGATATCACAAATTCACAATACTCAACTTTGTCAATTTTTTTAATAATTTTTCACAACTATTTGCATTGAATTTTAAAAAAAAGATATATGAGATGACATTCCGTCAAAAGATTAGAATTCACTCCCCATCAAATCCAGGAGAACCGCCAAAAACCCGGTCCAACAGGGAACAACCGCGCAAAGAGCCAAAGCAAACATCAATTTATGAAAAACACAAACCAATCACCAAAACCCGGTCGACGCCCGAGCACTACCCCGCCCTCTACCCGGTTCCAAAATTCAAAACCATTCGAACCCACGGGGCCAAGAAAAAAAAAAAAAGAAAACACCCCAAGGGCAACCCCGTCATTTCGCCCCCGTCTCCCCCTCCGTCACACCCAGACGGCCGCCGTTAGCCACGCGTCCTCCCACCATTGGCCAGCGCCTGCTGCCCCGGGATTCATAGCAGGCAGGGGCAGAGTTAGTAGTACTACTGGCACAAGGAAAACGAAAGCAGCAAAAGTCACACGCTCTGCTACTCCTACTACTACTCTACTACTGCTCCACTCTGCTCTGCTCTCCGCTCCCATTCCCTGCGGATTCTATCTCTCTCTCCAATTCGCGCGGGCTCGGGCGCCGCATTGGCGCGATCTCCGGATTGTGGGGGTGGGGGTTTCTTGTCCCGGATTGGCATTGCGTTCTTGATGTGGGGGGTTTTTTCTTGGCTGCATTTTTTTTTCGTTTTTTTTTCTGATCGGGAATTGGTGTTGTGTTCTTGCTGTGTACAGGGGTTTGTTGTCGAATTGTGGGAAATTGTGGGTGCTGGTTGGCCGATCTCGTCGCTGGAGCAGGAGGGGTTTCAGGATCGGTGCGGTTCTGTGTGGTTTTTGGGGATTGTTGTGATCGAGATTCGGCATCTTGCGGATGCGAGGATGGGCGAATCGAGGGGGAATTGGAGCGAATCTTGGGTCCCCAATGCTTGATCTCTGATTCTTGGGAAGTACATTCTCCAGATTGGTGCGATCCCGGCGTGAATTTTGGGGAATTTCTCGGATCAAGAATTTGGCCAACTGTCCCTCCAAGAACAGGGGAAATTGGGGGCCAATCTGGTGCCAATTGGGGAGGAATTCGGAGGCGGAGGCGATCGATCCGGCCGGCGAGATGATTGCGGCGGTCGGCCGGGGACCGGAGGGATGGGGGGAGGACGAGATGTCGGTGCTGCCGCGGCATACCAAGGTGGTGGTCACCGGCAACAACCGCACCAAGTCGGTGCTCGTCGGCCTGCATGGCGTCGTCAAGAAGGCCGTCGGGCTCGGGGGATGGCATTGGCTGGTAATTTCGCTCTGCCCCACTCTCAATTGCTTTGATTTCGATTTCACAGATCTTGATTTGATTTGGTGCAATGCGAATTGCTTTTTCGTTTGGTTTTTTTTTCTTTTCTTTTTTTGCTTTTGGGTTTTGCTGCGTCAATTGGGATGCTCTAGTGAGTGGTTCTGCTTTTGGGGTTTAGCTTAATATTTGCTTAACGATCTAATCTGGATTAATCTATTGCAACTTGGATTGGTCCTGTTTTGATCTCATTAATTCAGGATCGAATTGCTGCTATACTGATGTTTCATGATTTGTTTGCTTGCTGATTGAGCAATGCAGTGGTCTTGATTGCTCTAGATCTTGGCTGGCTCTAGATCTTGTTGTGCATCTAGGGTTCCATAAGAATTCTTGGCTAGATGTATCAGTCTTGAGTTTTATTCATTTGAATTTTATCTTACTGATTTTTGTAATGTATTCTGGATTGAAATTTAGATCCTGTTTGCTCACTGTTTTGGTTGTGGTCCTGATTGCACTGGGAATCATTTTTTTATTCTCCCACTGCTCTTGATCTGTGTTTCAATTAGGCTGTCAGCATCAGTCGTGGAAGTTGTTGACCAAGATTGCTTGATAGGTTGGATCTGGAGTATCTAGATTCAATCCGATTGCAATCAGATTGCTACTTTTAAACGAATTTGAAGTGAGCTGCGTTGTTGGTATGGGTGAAAATGCAATCAGTGTTCCAGTTTGTCAGTTGTATGGGTAGAAATGCTGTATGGTTCCCAACGTTACATGGAACTTGTGAGGATATTCTTGGGAATATCTGCATGTCTTCCAAATGGATCATTGTGCCTTGTTGGTGGAAAGAAGATGCTAATGGGGCAATGTTCTTCGAGCATCCACTGCTCCAATTTGTCTAGTTCAAGTTACAAGATAGGTTTTTGTGTGACAAATATGATCAAGATTTTGTCTTTGGTCCCACAATGATATGGTTGCGAGTGTTATGTGGATCCAAAATCATGGTTTTACTGATTTCATGTGATGTGCTTAGAAATATTATTATGATTTGTGTTTGGTCCCACTAAGTAAGTAGATCCAAAATCATATGTTCCCCTGTTTTCCTGTGATGTGCTTATCTGATTCTTAGTCCCATTCCCATAGAGCGGAGGCTAACAAGTATGCAACACTGGCAGAGGATACCCATCGGATGTGTTGGGACATTTAGATATTGCATGATTTGGACGTTCCACCTAATGTGATTTTTTTGGGGTCATGTTTGGGTTTGGCAATATGTGCTTCTCTCTGTTATCTTATTGGTTTGTTGTTACTAATAACTGATTTTTATAGTCTTCCGCTATTCTTGCACCAATGTCTTATCTAAACAATCATACCAAGATAAGGTCATGTTGGGCTGATGTAGCTGCAGCTGCATTGTATGGCCTGCTGTTCTGTTGGTTTGTCCCAGTGTCTTTGGATGTGCACTCCTGGCAACAGCAGATAAATTGAACATTGAAATGACATGACCACATATAGGGGGAATCACACTTAGTTCGTATTGTGCGGAACTTTGTTGAATCATTAGGATTTATTTCAGTTTTAAACCAAATCTTTCAAATACCTAAGGGAATCACCATCTGAACCCTCACTTTCCTGAATTTTTTTTTCACATAACAAAGGAAAATCATTAATTCATTAAGCTACAAACTGAAAAACATCCCTGCATCAAGGTCACCTTACCATGTACTGCTTATGCGGCCTAAGCGGTTCAACGATGGGGCACCTGTCCCTTGTAGGCAGTCTTGTGTATTGCACTATTGCCTTTTTGCATTGCAACTTTTTTGTAGAACACTGCCCTGACAGGGTATTATTCTAGGAACGGATATATCTCAGATCTTGGGTTTCGATCTTAAACAGGATATGTACTATTCAGTGAAGGGTTTAATTTTCTTTCAGGTGAGTGTTTGCCTACAATTTTTGCATGATTTCAAATAACATGATACTATTGGTTTGTTGTGCTAGGTGCTTACCAATGGCATAGAGGTAAAGCTGCAAAGGAATGCTTTAAGTGTGATTGAACCCCCAACTGGCAATGAGGATGATGATAAGTTTGACTGTGAGAACATGCAGTGGAATAGTTCAGATCTGGGTAAGATCATATTCATCCCATACAGATGTTCTTGCTTCATCAACAATTTTCCCCGTGAATTTCGTACTAAATGCTGATATTCTCAATGCTTTCGTTATTTTGTTAGCATGATCAAATTCGGCCTATCTATGAATAACAATGTTGCATATTTTGATCTATCTGGAGGGAAGGAACAAATTAGACAAAGTTTACCTGATGCCCGGGCACCGTACTTTTCTGTAAAGAGCAATTAGCCCCTAGAATTAACCCGAACGCCGTCTGTGTCACGGACCAATTTAGCTTGTGAAATCCGAACTTAAAATAATGGCACGGTTTTCATGGCACCTAATTATGTCCTTCGATTTGGTTGCATGCGTGTCTCGTTTGTAAATAATGTTGGTCTTGTTTAATCCCATTCTTGCAGCATCCGATGACGCACAATCACCAAAGCCACAGAGGTCAAGGAGCAGGCAGCATAGGGGGTTCCAGACCAAATCCTTCAGCCGCTCCATGTCTTGTGATTCCCACTCCAAGGCGTCCTTTTCTTCCTCCTCAAGGGCTCATACGGTGCGACTTTTGCTTCCTTGGGTTCTCTGCTTGTAACAACCATTACTTGGAAAACTCTAACCACTTTCCAGTAATGTGTCAGTACCACTGTAACTTTGATCTGTCAACCTTTGTAGTATTTGGACTAAATTCCTATTGTTAGCTGTAACATTATGAGTTCATGATGATGTGCTGGTCGTAGCTGAAGCTTTTGACTGAAATTTGCAGAAAGTTGACCTGAGCAAGCTGGAAATGACTGCATTGTGGAGATATTGGCGTCACTTCAATCTCGTAAGTAATCATTCCCAGATCAAGCTCCACCGGTTGAATCAAAATATACTGCAAATGGTGTTCCATTGTTCTCATTGGCTACGACACTGAACAGGATGCTAGCCCTAACCCATCCAGGGAGCAGCTAGTGGATGCTGTCCAGAGGCACTTTGTGTCACAGGTTGATAAACAAGACTCATCTCTTGCCAATTTCTATACAGCAGCTTGCATAACCATGATTGACTGACATCTTGGTCGTCTCTTGTGAATCCCAATTGCCATGTTGAAGCAATTGGATGAGTTGCAGGTCATCGTCGGCTTCGTGCAGGCTGCAAAGAGGCTGAAGACAAACGTGAAGGTGGCCTGATGGAGAGAGCTGGTTGTCTTCAACTAACAGATTCAAGATAGGATGCAACATGTTTGGTCAATGTTGGCCATGCTATGTAATATATGTGCATGAGGCTGCTTAGATTTGGATGGCTAGATTAATGCACAACTAGAACTCTCTTTGGTTCATCATCTTTATGTTAGCTCCCTGTGATGTAGATATGCAGTATGCTGGCAAAGGATCTTGCAACCTCTAGCTCAGTTATCTCCTGCTGACTAGATGTGAATTGACATGACAAATTATAAATCAGCTTCTCATATTTACCCGGTCGTTTATCACCATTTCATGGGCATGTCTAACCCAGCAAAACTAATACTGCTATTGGAGCTTTTTGAGGATAACTCAGCTTCCATGACATGTTGACATTGGTAACTAGTTTCTCTGTTTATAAAGAATTTGAGCCATTCATATAACATACCTGTAGATAACTATTCAGAAAAGGTGCAGGAGAATGCTGAACAGTACCCTGCCCCAGTTCAAGTTTCGTGAAACCCTTTTGCAATAGCAGCCAAGAGCAATAGAGAAAGTTTGTCGAGGGGCTGCTGAGTAAAGGTTTGATAAAAGTAGCAGCACTAGTCTTCACCATGTGCACCTTTAGAAGTTGTCTACTGATGAACGACAACAGCAACACATTGAAATGGAAAAAAGTGAACAGCCTGTGTATCGGCTTGTGCAGTCATGCTCGCGAAGATGCTGCTTTTAGAAGGTAAAACCATCAGCACAAAATTTTCAACAACTCTGATGATTACTAGACAGAATAAACTGATATCATTCTGTGTATGCAATCTGCCTTGAGTAAGACAAGTACTAATTACTAAACAAACCCACCTCAGAAAGAGCATTAATGTTACAAAATGGTGATCCTACATGGACTCCATAATTTAATGACATCTGCAAACAATAAGATGAATCAAATTAACCACTGAGCACAAATTTCACAGAATTGTATTTGGATCCTTAAAGATTGGAGCTATACCTTGACATATTCGTCTACAATGCAGCAATTCATCAATAATATGCTCTCAACAGCACAAAAACTGGTGGATTAGTCATTACTTGATTTTGCGTACCAAGTGAATGGTCCAAACCTCATTATGAGTTACTGAGAATACCAAAAAGCGGACAACATGAGAAAACAATACCACAAACTTTGCATAATCCTAAAAAAGATGGACTAAAGCTTGCTGGGTTGCCTTGAATAGTTGAGTTGATAGATACAAAGAAAACACTAGACTGGAAGAATCCTAGATAGTCAACAATGTAAAGCATAAAAGGGAAGACTGTTTCATAAATGATATGCACCTTAGTGACTAAGAAGTAAACCCTAATTAACAGCTCGAATTAACTAAGCAAGTTATACTGCTCCCATATTTGGAGCATTGATGCCACCCTACACTTCTTCTTTTCTAAAATGAAACTTAACAATAGATATGAACATGCAAATAGTTTGTCATGACATGAATAAGCAACAACTACTTAACACAACAACTGCATGCATCAATACAACACAACAAAACAAGTTGCTTAATTAGAAGCTTATCTAACTTAGAATTCCTCGTTGTGCAAAACAAAGTTACAAAATTTGGTAAGTTTATTGTGTAATAACTCTTTAATTGTAGTTCCTGGCCAATGGAAGTTTCTTTATGACATGTCTTCATCCATATCATTTAACTTGTATTGAAGCAGTTGATCTCCAATGGATCGCTTTCTTAAAGTAAGTTTGGAAATACTTGAGGAATTTGGCGAACACAAAAAGGCAATGTAAACTGAACAGGATATTTTACTATTTTTTTCAAACTTGTTAGTAAGTGTCCCAAAATTCACAGAAAATTGATTGTAAATAAGTATTAACAGATGAAATAAAACAGAACTCTCCAAAAAAACTATTGAGCTTCTTGTTTTTCGCTGTATAAAACTGTGGGCCCTATCTTTATATTGCAGTAATTAGAAGTGTCTTCAATAAAAGGAAGAGGCTAGGAAAGTCCACGCAAAAAAGATAGGGGATGCCTCCTACACTTGATTTTTTTTTAACTTCTAAGCTCTTGGATTAAGTTGTTTGAATAAGACGTTTCTTTAGAACCAATCTTTTGGAGACTTCCAACTGCTCAGAGTCATCTATAAATTACCACCACAATAAATGTTTCTGGTAAACCCTTCAATGGCCCTACTCCAATGGATTTTTCCTGTTTCAAATAGCAATTGATAACATCACGATATTCAGTTTCAAGGTTCTCAAAATCTATAGATGCTTTTGTACATTTTTTTCAATTTAAATGTTACCATCCTTGGGGCAGCAATCCTACCAGGTACAGAGTAAAGATTAGCAAATTCATTTATAATTCCATGTTTAGGTATATATTAAATAAATTAAAAATACCAACAGACCTGTGTGTCAATACCATCAAGTTCAGGCAGCAATAGGTGTTGGAAGGATTCAGCTAATCAAAGCTGATGATTTGGATCATCTTCTAACCATGAAAATCACAAAACAGATGGTTACATAAGCTATCTTCAGGGGAATGCTCATTGCGATACTGAAGATGCCATTGCATCTCCATTCTCTCTCTTTGGTAATGTTCAGCTTCCTGTTTCCGCCCAGCCATTTGTAATCCATGTATCAGTACTTCATATGTACCCGGGCACGCAGATACTCCATTAGCACTCATTTGTGAGAATAGTTGGAGAGCCTTATCAACTTTCCCAGCTAGAAAATAGGCACTCATAAGGGCGGTGTACGTAACAACATTCTTGTCTGTAGTCAATAATCCAAAAATACGCACTGCGGTTGAAGAATGCCCGACACAGGCCAGTTTTATTATTAATATAGATGATAGATATGTCCCAAGATTGCAGCCAGATCTAATCAATATTTCAACGATCTCGAACACTAAATCGAATGAATCATTTCTGATGTAATGACCAAGAAGGCTGCCATATGTAGATCTATCAAGTTTGTTGCCTATCCTTAGACTGTAACGCAGAACTGCAAGCCCACATGATGGTCTGCAGTTTGCACAGCTTGCTTGAATAATGTCAGAGAGGATATGTGATTCCACCTTGATATTCTTGGGGGTCATTTCATTTATCATGTGTTCTATGGCGGACCAGTTTCTAGCAGCCAAAAGGTACAGGATCGTACTTCTGACAGTAATGTAGCCTAGATCAGTAAATGCTGGGTCACATTCAATGCCTTCAAATTCAAGATGCGGATTCACTTCCCGAAGAAGATTGTCACTCTCACCATTAGCTTTTAGAGCTTCAAGTGCTTCCAAAAATATAGGTCGGCGAAGAACGATGAAATTTTCCTTCATGTATTGAAGAATTCGGGTCATCACTGATGTCTCACCAGCCCTGGAACATTTCTGAACTAGAATATTACAGAGTGCTTTATCTGGTTCTACACCAGCTTCTTGCATCTTGTCTATAATTTCCATAGTAGCTTCAAATTTCCCTGAAGTAAATTAGATTCGTGTTAGTATATGATGGTACAGATATTAAACTTAATGCAGTGCAAATTAGAAGTGAAAAGATTAATCAAATATGTAATGTATCATAACCGCCAAGCAAATTTATCCTGCCTAGGCAGCCACCTTGCTTGCCCAACTAGCACCTAGCACGTCGGTCAGTACTCATGTTAAGTTGCAGCAACTGTACAGTAGAGTTCATAAAATGGAGATAAGGGTTTTGAGATTGATTACTGCACTTCAGTAAGCTAAGAAACTTTTGCAGCCTAGACTTGACTTGCCTACCTATGTACAGAGTATTCCAGAATGCTAACAAGTGTTCAACCTTTTCTTCACATGAAATTGAGCACGAATGACTCAATGAATGAAGAAGCTCCAGATGGATGTCGAGTACATCTAAAAAACTACAGATATTGAGTTGCTTACTAGACAGTTTGTTACAAAAGGGATATTCTAAAGGCCAATGGATGCAATCGATATTTCTTACTCGCCAATGGATGGTGAACTTTAATTGTGCCCAATTTAAGCACTAACACGTCTATACAAGCTGAGATTCCCATTGTAATCTAATGGATGGCATATTCTAATTGCATGCCATTTAGCAATCCGTTGAAGAAACTACAGCAACCTAGCAATCCAATGAAGAAAATACAGTGCAAAATCTAAGCAACCGACCAAACACCAACCTATGTTCCTCGAGCAAACCAACCATTGCATCTTCCATTCAGGCATTTCATCGAACAACAGACCAACAGCACACAACGACAGTGCACAACAGAACATAGAGGTAACAAACAACACAGGCATTTGGTCGAACACCTCACCTACGTTCGCTAGATGCTCGATGAGCACCGTGTACGTCTTGCAGCTGGGCCGCAGCCCCTCGGCCACCATCTCCTCGAACACCCCTCTGGCCTCCGCCGGCCTCCCGGCGTCGAACAGGATCTTCACGCACGCCGTGTAGCTCACGAGGGTGGGCCGACACCGTTCCCTCCGCACGCGCATCTCCTCCCACACCCGCATCGCGGCGTCGACGTCCCCGGCGTGCGCTAGCCAGTGCATGACCGTGGTGAAGGTGGCGGCGTCGGGTTCCACCCCTGCGCGGAGCATCTCGGCGAGGAGGCGCAGCATGGCCGGCACGCGGCCGGCCTCGCCGAGGAGGTGGAGCATGGAGGTGTAGGTGAAGCGGTCGTGGCGGAACCCGGTGCCGGCGCCGGCGCCGGCGGCGAGGCGGAAGAAGAGGAAGGCCTTGTGGAGCGGCGGGTGCGCCTTGAGGACGCGCGCGACGGTGTGGGAGTCCCAGGTGAGGCCCGGGAGGGAGAGGAGGAGCGGGCGCGCCGCCGACCAGGGGTGGTCGCGGAGGATGGCGTCGACGCGGCGGACGACGTCGCGGGTGTAGGTCGGGGTGGGCGGCTCGGCGTGGGGCTCGCGGCTCGGTCTCGGGCGGCGGCGGGGTCTGGGTGGGAGGAAGTGGCGGCTGCGGCGGAGCATTTTGGCCGGCGGCGATGAACCGCTACGGAGGGTTGCGCTATGTGGCTTATTAATGATTTGTATTTTTTCATTTTTCTTGGAAATTTTCTTATAGGCCCTTCAATAATTATATAGCTTATTTTATCTTTAATAATGCTAGCAAAATGCCCGTACCATGCAATGTAACAAAAGGTGTGAATAAGTAGAACTAGAAGAACCAGTTAAGTTATACCCCCATCTGTTTTCCGTTTGAATTTTTTAGTCAAACTAAGTTTGATCAAATTTATATAAAAATATACTAATATTTTCAATACAAAACAAATATTTTATCACAATATATTTAATGTTAAAATTAATAAAACTAATTTGGTGTTATAGTTTTTGTTATTTTTTTTATAAATTTGATCAAACCAATTAAATTTTGACAAAAAAAAAGTCAAACAACTTGTAATATGAGACGGGAGGAATAGTAAAAAAATAGTACAAAAGAATTAGTTTATATCAGTGTCAAGATAAGGCATACCTCTTATACGCAAGTTAATGAAATACGATAAAACCATATAACCGATAGTATACGAGAAAATATCCTTTTATTGAGGAAATACAGGTGAAAGAAAAAGAAATTATCTTCTCAGAATAGAAGGTATCAGAGTCTTAGTAAGGGAATATAAAGTTTCTCTATATCCGTATTCGGTTCTATCTCTTTGAGTTCTACTTGGAGAAAGAAAAAATCTCTGCTATTTAAAGAGATCCCGGTGTTCAGACCGGGACAACCAGTTACAAGCCAGACTCAAATCTACGCCAGAAGCAATCCAGAGAAAGTCTTTACCATTTTCGTCGAATAGATTTCGTTGGACCGTTCTAGGCAACCTCTAGTCGACGAAATCAGTCAGTTGTTCTATTCCTTATTCTGAGCGTTTTTTCCGTTAATAATCTATATAAACTGGAGTATGACTATTACTCATCTTGAGAGTGCGAATCAGTATAAATCTCTGTCTCTTGTTTGCTTGATCAACTCTCACGAATACATTGGTTTCAACGATCCCCATACTCTACAAATATGGTGGTCAACGTATAATCCATCGACAATGGAGCGCCAGGTAGGGGACTGTGGAGATTATGGGTACCGGATACCCTCATGGATGGCTTATCCGACTGACTATAGGGGATAGGTTATGATTCATAAATATGTAATCGGCTTAGGATTTAAGTATTACGTTACCTTGTGTAATAAGGAACGGCTTATAGTCCTGAGTCGGGAGTATTATGGAGTCCGATACCGAGTGTAGTTAGGTCTCCGACTTGTGAGCCTACCCTCTAAACCTATATAAGGAGGGTAGGATGTCCCTTGAGGAGATAGCACGACGAAAAAAGAGATTACGAGAGATTGAAAGAGATCACGAGATCAATAAACCACTCGGCGAATCAAATCCCCGAAACAGGAGTAGAGTATTACTTCTTTATAGAAGGCCTGAACCTGTCTAAATCCCTTTGCACACTAACCCATCGTGTTTGGTGCTTAACTGCTACCCCCAATTTCTTATTGCCGAAACCAAGTTTTGACAGCTGGCGCGCCAGGTAGGGGCTCTGCGTCAAATTTTCTTCTTCATCTCGCCGACTAGCGCGATGGGATCTTCATCAGGCATCGACGACTTCGCCTTTGCCCCTAGGCAGACGTTCCGCTTCGGCAGCCTCGACTTCATCACCGACAAATTCGGCAAGATCTCTCTCCTTGACTCAGATTCGGACCAGTCGGGAGGGGGAAACCACTCGGCGCCGTTTAGGTTACCAAACGACGCCGAGACCTATCACAATCTTCTAT
The DNA here is from genome assembly GCA_008326285.1 of Oryza officinalis. NCBI lineage: Eukaryota > Viridiplantae > Streptophyta > Magnoliopsida > Poales > Poaceae > Oryza > Oryza officinalis. The sequence continues at coordinate 16,977,090 of BDMV01000010.1, read as the reverse complement.
CTTCCGAGTTGGAATCGATCCACTTGGGAGAATCTTCTTCATCGTCATGCTGCGGTCCGAGCTTCAGGGAAATTGCCGTCATGATTCAACCGCTCGGGTCATCTGCCGAGATCGCTGATTACCTCAGCTCTTCCGACTTCGACAACCTCTACGACATCTCCACGGACGAATTCAACGACTCCGACTTCGACAAGGACTACGATCCGATGTTCTTCAATGTCCTCATGACCGAAGTAGCCAAGACCGACTCAGTCATGGCCCGTAGGGTTGCAGAAGAGGAACAAGCCAAGTTTGAACTGGAGCGCAAGCGTATAGAGGAGGAAAACAAGCGCAAGGAGGAGGAGCTCAGGCGGAAAGAAGAAGCCGACAAGAGAAAACGAGATCTGAGGGCGACTGGGCACTCCGCTCGCGAGGCCATACTCCAGACCCGAGTCGACAATGCCAACATCTTCCTCACGCCTCAATAGAACGCGGTCGCTGCTCTCACCCTCATCGACACCATCATCGAAGTGGCACCCCCCGCGGTAACACCGATTCTAGACAAGGTCAAGACTATCGTCGCAGCCACAGCCGCCGGCGCTCCCACAGGATCCGCGCGGAGAGCCACTGAGTCCATCACCGAGACACCCGAGGGCAGCCGCCTACCACCGATGCAATCTAAAGACTACCGGAGACCCGAGCTCAACAAGACACCCGCCAAGTCCAAAGACCCTCGTCATTACGCAGCGTGGAAGCATCAAGATCAATCGGCCGACTCTCATGAGAGAGGTCACGGCCGGCCACCCATCCACGATCGGGTTCGTTACGGCAATAACTCCAACTACTAGAGCAGCTCTCGAAGGCCCTCGCCGAGTGACTTGAGGGAGGTACTTGACCGGCACCATCGTGAGCACAACAGACCCTATTATAAAAACCGAAGGAGATCACCCGACAACTATGACGATGGAGTACTCGCATTCACTCGGGATCTGCGTCGAGTGGATTGGCCGAGTGGATTCAAGCCCACAGGGATTGACAAGTATGACGGCAAAACCGACCCCGAGTCATGGTTAAGCGTTTACACCCTCACCATCCGTGCAGCAGGAGAAAATAGCAAGGCCATGGCGAACTACTTGCCCGTTGCTCTCGCCGATTCAGCCAGGAACTGGCTCACAAGCTTACCAAGTGGTTCGATTGATTCATGGAGCGAGCTTCAGGATCACTTCATCGCCAATTTCTAGGGCACTTTCGAAAGGCCCGGGACCCACTTCAATCTCTACAACGTGATTCAGAAGCCCGACGAGTCACTAAAAGACTACATTCGGCGTTTTTTAGAAAAGCAAAACAAGATCCCCGACATCACCGACGGCGTCATCATAGCCGCATTCCAGAAAGGCGTCCGCGACGAGTTGCTGATCGGCAAATTCGGGCGTAAGCCTCCGAGGACGGCCAAGAAGATGTTCGAGACAGCCAACTCCTACGCCAAATCAGACGACGCAATCAAAGCCTCATGGCAAGACAAGCACGACAAGCAATCCGAGAGTAGCTGGCGCCCCAAGAAGGACAACGGCAACGGCAACGGCAACAATGGCCAAAAAGATCACAAGCGTAAGCCCGAGGATCTAGTCGCCACGACGTCTAACTACTAACAATAGCGTCCCCGAGTCACCGCCTACGACAAGATCATGAACGCCCAATGTATTCATCACTCGAATCACAAGCATGCGGCCAAAGATTGTTTCATCTACAAACAGTTCGTCGAGCAATATGCAAGTCAATTACATCAGAAGCTATCAGATGGAGTCGGCACTTCAGGAACCAAGAGGGACGACCCAGCTGGTGGCTCAGAGCCTTTTCAAGATCACAGAGCCGAGTTAAACCATATTTTTGGAGGACCGTTAGCGTATGAGTCAATGAGGAAGCAGAAGCTGACCGACAGAGAAATCAATGTTGTGCAACCTAAAGTCCCACGTTACTTACGATGGTCGGAGGTGGCTATCACATTCAACCGCTCGGATCACCCTGACCGAGTGGTTCACCCGGGGCGGTATCCCCTGGTACTAGACCCGGTGGTTCGCAACGTCAAGCTGAAGCGTGTCCTCATCGACGGCGGTAGTGCCTTCAACATCCTTTTCGCCAAGACTTTGGATGGGACACAAATCCCGAGATCAGAATTGAAGCCGAGTTCAGCCCCTTTTCACAGAGTCATCCCAGGGCTGTCATCTACGCCACTCGGGCAAATTACCCTTCCAGTCACGTTCGGCACTCGGGAAAACTTCCGGACAGAGAACATTAGCTTTGAGGTTGCCGACTTCGAAGCAGCTTATCATGCAATCATCGAAAGACCTGCGCTCGCCAAGTTCATGGCGGTACCTCACTACATCTACCTCATGATGAAGATGCTTGGCCCCAATGGAGTCATCTCCCTGCGTAGCGACGTCAAGCAAGTCTTTACCTGCGACAAGGAGAGCTGCGACATGGCCCAAACTCGTGAGAGATTACTCGGCCAACAAGAAATCCGACTGGTTGCATCAACATCAAGCGAAGGCGAGATCCCAGCAAAGAAGATAGCCAAGTCGGGAGAAGGCGACGCCAAGACAAAGAAGATTCCCCTTGATCCCTCTGATCCTTCCAAAACTGCTGTAATAGGCGCCGAGCTAGATCCCAAATAGGAAAGCACGCTCGTCACTTTTCTACAAAATAATAAAGATATATTTGCTTGGAAATCGTCTGATATGCCGGGTATTCCTAGAGAGGTGATCGAGCACACATTGAATGTGAAAGAGGACGCGAAACCTGTAAAACAACGACTCCGCCGTTTTGCTCAAGATTGAAGGGATGCTATCAAGGAAGAACTCGCCAAGCTCTTGGCGGCTAGATTCATCAAAGAAGTTTACCACCCCGACTGGCTGGCCAATCCGGTTCTGGTTCGGAAGAAGACAGGGCAATGACGCATGTGCGTAGACTACACTGACCTCAACAAATCTTGTCCCAAGGATTCTTTTGGTTTGCCCCGTATTGATCAAGTCATCGACTCAACGGCCGGCTGCGAGCTTCTGAGCTTCTTGGATTGTTACTCGGGATATCATCAAATCAGCCTAAAGGAGTCCGACTGTCTGAAAACATCATTCATTACCCCGTTCGGAGCTTATTGTTACATCACGATGCCTTTTGGCCTCAAGAACGCTGGAGCTACTTATCAGCGTATGATTCAGAGATGCCTTCAGACCCAACTCGGGAGGAACGTGGAAGCTTACGTTGACGATGTCGTCATCAAGACCAAATAGAAAGAGGACCTGATAGCTGACTTAGAGGAAACCTTCGCAAATATTCGGGTCTTTAGAATGAAGTTGAATCTAGAGAAGTGCACTTTTGGCATGCCGTCAGGCAAGCTACTCGGCTTTATGGTGTCTCATCGCGACATTGAAGCCAATCCAGAGAAGATCAGCGCTATTCGGAATATGAAGCCCCCGAGTACCCAGAAGGATGTCCAGAAGCTTACTGGTTGCATGGCGGCGCTAAGCCGCTTTGTTTCTAGACTTGGTGAATGAGGTATGCCCTTTTTCAAGTTGCTCAAGAAGACGAACAAATTTCAATGGACCCCGGAGGCCCAGAAAGCTTTTGAAGACTTCAAGGACTTCCTCACAACGCCACCCGTGTTGGCATTGCCTTACCCTCAAGAACCTTTGTTGCTCTACATTTCCGCAACCTACCAGATGGTCAGCACGGTCTTGGTCGTCGAACGAGAGGAGGAAGGACGAGCTCAAAAAGTTCAAAGGCCGATCTACTTCGTCAGCGAGGTGCTAGCCGGATCCAAAACACGTTACCCCTAGGTACAAAAATTGCTATATGAAGTCTTAATTACCGTCAGGAAGTTGGCCCATTATTTTCAGAGTCACTCGGTTACCATGGTCACGTCTTTTCCACTCGGCGATGTCATCCATAACCGGGAGGTTACTGGGTGCATCGCGAAGTAGGCCTTGGAATTGATGCCACTGGATATCTCCTTCAAAGCCAAAACGTCTATAAAATCCCAAATCTTGGCTGACTTTGCGGCCAAGTGGACCGAACGTCAAGAAGATGTGCCTAGGGAGGAGCTGCAATACTGGACCATGCATTTTAACGGGTTTAAACGAGTTACCGGCTTAGGAGCAGGAGTTGTCTTGATTTCCCCGACTAGGGAGAGGTTATGGTATGTTCTTCATATACATTTTCCCGCCTCACACAATGTAGCCGAGTACGAAGCTTTACTTCATGGTCTACGACTTGCCGTGTCTCTCGGCATACGGCGGATGGTTGTACGAGAAGATTCCCAGTTGGTGGTAAATCAAGTAATGAAGGATTGGTCCTACTTGAATGATAATATGGTGGCCTATCGACAAGAAGTTCGCAAGCTAGAGGACAAGTTTGACGGCCTGGAGTTATCTCACGTCTTAAGGCACAACAATGAGGCGGCAGATCAATTGGCACAGTTTGGGTCCAGGCGAGAAGCAGCCCTGATTGACGTTTTTGTAGAACACCTCTACGAACCAACTGTTGCTAAAAAATCAGTTACCGATGAAGGAGTTACAGACCAGGTCGCGATGCTCAATGCCGACTGGAGGACACCGTTTATTAAGTTTTTGACTCAGCAGGAGCTACCCGAAGACCGAGATGATGCAGAGAGAGTCCGACGTCACAGTCAGAGTTATGTCATGGTTGATTTGGAGTTGTACAGGAGAAGCCCGTCTGGAGTTTTGTTAAGGTGAGTCACGCCTGAGGAGGGACGATAATTGTTGCAGGATATTCACTCGGGAATTTACGGCAGTCATGCTGCGGCACGTACTTTGGTGGGCAAGGCTTACAGGCAAGGTTTTTTCTAGCTCACGGTGGTCTCTGATGCTGACAAGGTGGTCCGCACATGTGAAGGTTGTCAGTTCTTCGCTCGGCAAAGCCATGTTCCAGCCCAAGAGTTACAAACGATCCCATTGTCATGGCCTTTTGCGGTATGGGGTTTGGATATGGTTGGTCCTTTCAAAAAGGCTCCAGGAGGATTTACGCATCTATTCGTCGCAATTGACAAGTTCTCCAAGTGGATTGAGACTAGGCCGGTTGCTACAATAACTGCGGATAAGGCGCGAGATTTTATTTTAAATATTGTGCATCAGTTTGGTGTTCCAAATAGGATTATAACCGATAATGGGACTCAGTTCACTGGAGGCATTTTCAAGGAATTTTGTGAAGATTTTGGAATCAAAATTTGCTATGCGTTGATAGCGCACCCTAGAAGCAATGGACAGGTTGAACGTGCCAATGGTATGGTTCTTCAAGGCATTAAGGCCCGAGTGTTTGACAGGCTAAGCCCTTACGCTGGAAGATGGGTTCAAGAGTTGCCTTCGGTATTATGGTTACCGAGTTGATGATCTGACCCGACTGGAAGAGGCTCGTGAGGCTGCATTGGTTCAGTCGGCAAGGTATCTTCAAGGACTTCGACGTTATCATAATCGAAATGTTCGGTCACGAACATTTATTGTTAGCGATATGATTTTACGGAAGATTCAGACTACAAAGGATAGACATAAGTTATCTCCACTATGGGAAGGCCCTTATATAATTGCTGAGGTCACTTGGCTAGGAGCATATCGTTTGAAGCGTGAAGATGGAACTATGGTGGAGAATTCATGGAATATTGAGCATCTTCGTCAATATTATACTTAGATTTATTGTATCATGTTCTTCTCGACTGCCGACTTCAAGTAAGTTGTTTTCTTGAGTTGTTAGTCAGGGGCTATACGTATCAATAAAGTATGATGTTTTTTTATCAATAATGAATTGTTCATACTTGGTTTATCATTGTTTAGTGTTCTGGTTTGAGTTGAGTACATAAGGACTGAAAATTTTTTGATGGCTTAATCAAGTCTAGGCTTGGTGACAGTCGGACGAAAATTTTTAAGAAATTAAATGCGAAGACTCAAATTAGGGCATAAACATAAATAAACTAAGAATTTACAAGTTATGTTACTGTTGACGCCGAATCCATGCCGCCGATGTGGACCCGGCGCGCGGACACACGAAGGCCTGGGAGATCTGCTTAGCTCTAGTGCAGGTCCTAAAATTGATGAAGCACGAGCGTGCCAGTCAGTTTGATCCTGCCACTGACATGATATGCAAAACAGCATAACATATAGCGTATCGGCCTATCGGCCGATAGCAAAAATAGCCTATCGGCCGATGAGCCGATAGGGCAAAGACAGCCGATCGGCCGATGAGCCGATGGCGCGGTTCTAGCCGATGCCGATGCCAGCCGATGCAGTTAGGGTTTCGAACCATCGGCTGTGTACTGAGCAAACAAATATATGGAGGCGATCGGCTGATGATAATATGATGATATAGCAATGTAATATAGCATAATCCAAATATATGATAAAATAAACATTGATCTGAAGATTAAAGCACACATCGGCAAGAGGTCCGATGGCATAAACTCTCAACAAGCAGATAAACGATAAATACTCTTTTGTCATCAGCCAAATCCAATCTATATGTAAAACTCTTAGGCCGATGCAACGTCCAGATAACTCATCGGCTGAAACCCCGATGAAACCCTTATTGGCAATTAACAAGCAGGCTAGAGATTACGGTTCTAATCATGACTTAGCAGCACTAAGTATGAAAAGAAACGCAAGATCTAGACAATCAAGCCCTTGATTGATTTTCGGGGTGGTGAATACCTTAGCTAATCTAATCTAGCAAGGCGATTTAGCCGATACCAGCATAAACCCTAGCGCGAATCTCCGCGGGTAAGGCTAAATCGAGAAACCGAACCAGATTGACTAAGATATATGATAGTAGGTGCTTACGTTGCCAAGATCAGAACGCAGAAGCCCTAGCCCCAACAGCGCAGGCAGCCATAACGAGACTTACCCCTCGTGGGAAGGACATGAACTCGCCGAAGAAGACGAAAAGTAAAGGTTGGCGATGCGCCGAAGTTGTATTGATCGTGAGATAATTTTACATGAACCTTGGGCTTACATATTTATACCCATAGGCTAACAAAGATCCTAACAGAATACGACTCAAACTTTACTAAAGATAAAAGGAAAAAGATAAAGTCTGTATCGGAGACTAACATCCTTTCCTAAAGATAAAAAGGAAACTAACAGACTTATCCTAATTAATAGATACAAGCCACATCTCCTTGGACTCGGTCTTCTCTGGATAAGATCTTCCCGAATCTAACAAGAATCCGACTGCTGTTGGTGGTTGGTTTAAGATAACCCCCATCGGCCGATGTAGAACTCTAGGCCAATACTAGCTTCGAGCCGATATGAACTTTGGTCCGATGGGAACTTTGGGGCTTACCAAATCTGTTGTTAACAGTTACAATAGTGATTTACATCAGAGAAGTTATCGCTGGAAGTTTTCAATTACATCAGCAGCAATTTTCTTGGCCGACTCCTGTGCTTCATTGATCAGCTCCAAGGCTTGTTCATCAGAAGTGCCGTCTGCGAAGCCATCTCCTATTGAGTTTATGTCCACTCGGGGATAGAGCGACTTCATCATTGTCAGGGTTTGGCTTGCACTCATGACAGCAGCATCAGTGATATTCTCTATGTACTTTTTTGGAGCCGTCCTGAGTTTGTCAAAGATTTCAACGGCATCCATAGTGCTTGTCCCTAGGCTGTTTTCATAAAACGCTGACAATATTGGCGTAGCTGCGTTGGCGATATCATCCCGGACTCTTTCGGCTCTTCGGACTTTTTCAGCAAAGACTTCAAATTGAGCATCGGATTTAATCTTATTAGCTACAAGTTTGATATGATTCAGATTACACAAATAACCAAGATCAGATAGATCAAGGAGTATGAGTTTCAGGGGTTACCTTCAATTTCTTCTAAGGCTTTATTTTTGTCAGACTCAAGCTTAGCGTTATCAGTCTCTGCTTTCTTTAATTGAGCCTTGAGGGAATCAATCTCAGATATATTGGCTACAACATGAAGATCTGGAGTTAATAGAGCCGAACAAATTATACAAGAACAAGATTAGTTGGTTTTTATTACTTCCGATTGAACCGCGAAGTTCTAGGTTCATATCTCGAAGCTTATTGATTTCTTCCCTAAGGACGACCTCTCTAGCTGCAGCTTCTTCTTTGGCTTCTTTGAGATCTTGCTGGATGTTTTCCAAAGAATTGACATGAGGTACCAGCTTCTCTAGAGTGTCTGACTTAGCCATTGAGCGACGATGTATTCTCTGCATTATGGAGATTGAGTCAGTCGATTAAACAAGACTATGCGGTTGAGATATGAGAAATTTATACATACATTCATTAGCCGAGTTGCTTAATTGAGGCTGGCGACAAGCATATCGCGTTCTTCAGCTTTTTTCTGCTTGTTCAATACGATGCCCTGCCTTTTGCCTTCGGCATCTCGCCACTCGATTTTGATTGGAGGTACTGAGTCTTCTGTGGACTTCAATCGGGTAATCTCCTCCTTTTCGGTTGTTTGCTCTAAGGATGATGAATGAAGATGGAAGTCAAAAGATATGTTTGAGACAAGAGTTTTGGGACTATCGAAGGTTACCTGTCCTTGGAGTTGGATCTTTAACTGAAGTTTCTTGACTGCATGGGCCTTGTTTTTCCTTGTTCGGCTGGTTTCCAGTCGGGGTATCTTGACTGGCAGTCGGGGGCTCCTGCTCAGGGATGTCCTCACTCGGGAGAGGGTTCTAGGACCCTCGTTTTGCAGACCTCAGTTTTTCTGGTGTTGCGGATAGGTTTATTTTTTCTGTCTGCCGGTGGGGTCTATGTCTTGAGGTTTTCTGCAGAAAAAGAGAAAGATGGTTACAATGGAATCAAGCGGGTTTTTGATGAGAAGATAAATTCGATTCTGTGAGGGATACCTGTTGGATTTCTTGATTTTTGGGACAGATCTTGTGGATAGCCTGGGAGAGCTTAAGTTGGCTTTTGGAGTCATCCATGACCAATTTCCTATGTTTGCAAACACGTTTGTTGGTATCTTCGACGACAGTAGCTCTTTTGCTTTTAGCTTGAGGCTTGATTTTTGGGCCGCCAGTTGGCTTCTTGGTAGTCGGCTGGGCAGTTGTATCTTCATGAAAAACTTTGTATGGCCTAGAAATAATCAGAGCATTTGCCTGCAAGCAAAATTCTTGAGGTACATTGAAGGATATGGACAGATTGAGAAATAGTTCATGATGCAGAGTCTACTTACCGAAGGAGGTGGTCGATGAAGATTGAAGGGAACAACCGGCAGCTTATTGCTATAATCCACTGCAATTCCAGAAGAGAAGATTTTGTACATACGAGCGCACAAGACCTGGAAATTCAAGGATTCACGGTCTTCCCGATTGGGATCGTTTTGGCCTTCATATTCAAATGCTGGCTTAGACCTTTCTTTGATAGGAGCCAGTCGGCACTTGATGAAGTACCGGGTGATCTGTTCTCCTTAGAGGCCCTTATTCTTCATCTTAAGGATTTTAGCCAGGAGGTTGTTAGCTTCTATCCAATCTTGACCTTCTGGTAGAGTATTTCAATTGGCTCATTGGATTGGTGCGAGACCAATGAAGTCAGGCAAGCTGAGGGCTGGGTTTGAGATATAGAACCAGTTTGCATGCCAGCCCTTGTTAGAAGATTTCAGGGGAAGAGAAAAGTAGTCTTTGCGGAGAGTACCGCGGAGTTGAAATCCGACGCCACCAACAACGCAAGGGTTATCTTTGGTTGGGTGTGCCTTAAGAGAGAACATGTGACGGAAGAAGTGTAAAATACCAAAAATTCGAATTTCAAATTTTGACTTCAACTAAATAATAAAAATGTGTTTCCGAGTTGGTGACCAAAATTTTTCAATATACAACCTAGGTAAGGTTAAACTAGCTAGTGGCTATGTGTAGAGTTGCTAATGATCTAAAAATTCTTCCTTCTCAAGTTAATTCGATATGTAAAATATTTTCATGAAAACAGGTATGCATCCCTGTTAAATTATATATAATAAAAGCATTATACTAATTTCCACCTTAAGTATCATTAGTTCAACTCAAATATATACTCACTAGTGCAAAGGGAACTTGTGAGTTAAGCATGGTAAATAGAAAGTAAAGCCTAATAACATCATCTCTGGTCAATTACAAGTCAAAATATAATTTTACAATCATTTAAATATGTATTTAAAAATAGGAACACTTAAAGGTAGGTGAACTCATTGAATATTTAAAAATAATTGGTGCAATATAAAATCATGGGGAAATTCATATATATACTATTCAATATATATATCTCACTGGAATTTTGGTATAAGTTAATATGTACATTTGATACCTCAAACCACGAATTATTTTAAAACCCTAATCGGCAAAAGTAATACATCTCTCATATATGTATTTTATCACATAAAAATGTATACTGGATATAATTTATTTAAATACTAATCTATTTATCATGAATTAATATAGTTTTTTCAGAATTTATTTAATAGGTTTTGACCTCCTAAAAATTCAAATCAATTTCGGCTAGACTGAATTTCTCTATTTTCCTGAGAATAAAATATAGAGTATTTTTGTGTGAAACCAAAGAAAATGGAATCTAGGTATTTTTATCTACCTCCAGTAAAATCCACATTAATTTATCATGCACAGTAATTAAGTTATGGAATTTTAAAGAAGGGAGAAAGAAAGAAATAGGGAAAAATATCAAAATCTGCCCTAACAGTGTTCACCAGATTACCTACCCATCTCTCTCACTTTACCCCTGTTTGCATCGGCTTGGACCCACATGGCAGTCGCATGGGCTCGCTCTCACCTCTGTGTGTCTTGCTCCACCGCATAACTCAACAGAGAGAGAGATAGAGAGCGGGAGGAAGCGGCGCCGGTGGTGTTCGACGCATGTCCACCGTCGTGGTGGCCGCCGAGCTCGCCATATCCTCTCCAGCGCATCGTCTCCTCTCCTCCTGCGTTCTATCAACTACACGAGATGTCGAGTCCATCCCTCTAACCACATCTCATGTCTTGCAGCCGTCTCATCGGAACGCCGCCGCGCCCACAGAAGCTCCAGAGCGCCGCCGCTACGGCATCATCGTCGTCCGGCCAACCTCGACCAAGCCGAGCCAAACCGTCGCGCCATCGTCTTCTTCGTGATCCCAGAAGGCCGCCGACCGAAGGAATCGAACCACGAAGCCGTGGAAAAGGGGATCGGCCTCTTCTTCCCCAAATCCGGCCGCCAGACTCCATCGCCAAATCCTCCTACTCCGATGAGCCCCGCTATGATTCCTTGCTCATGAGTCATCCTAGGGACCATAGATACCTCACGGATGTCCTCTTCTAGGTATTCACCGACCGGAGTGAGCTGTCGCCGTGAAGCGCCATCTACTGTCACTGCCTGGGAGTTTTTTCCATCGCCGTCGCTGTCCGAGCATCACCGACTCCTTCCAGCGCTTTGGTGAGTCTCCAGGAGCCCCTTAGACACACATGCATGCATCCACTCACACGGAATCAAGCCGGAGCTCGACATGCACATGCATGCCGAGAGCTACCGTCGCCTGCGTCGTCGTCGCCGTCGATTCTGACCACCGCAGCTAGTGAGATGACCACCGATAGCTTCGCTGAGAACCCCTCTACATTTTCTCTTTTAGTCACCCGCCGAGATCGGCCACCGTTCGCCGTTGCCGCCGGCGAGAAGCTCGCCGAGCGCTGCTGCCTTTGCTTCCCCCAGCCACCGAGTCACTGACATGCGGGCCCGATGTGATTAGCGCTTAAGGACTCCGCTTAAGGATAGTTTAAAACTCCAAGGTTTAATCTGTAAGATTTTATAGTATGACATGTGGACCCAGGACCTAATTATAAGTAAAGAGAACCTTAGGGACTCTTAACAGTATATGTATTAGCACGTGTTTTGGAGCTCGGGTTAATTCCTGAGAACCCTAGGGGCCTTTCTGCATATTGGCCAGAGACTGACATGTGGACCCAAGGATTTATATTTTAGAAATATAAAAGGAAATGGGTAAATCAGTATCTTTTCAACTGAAAATTATCTCAAACTTGTGAAATTCATATAAAATCAAATATAACTCATTTTGGGGTGAAACCAACTTCAGTAGGTTTATAAAATTGTGAACTTTAATGTTATAGAATAAAATCCTATGCTTACAGTATGATATTTATTCCTAAAATTTTAAATATGAAATAGTTAACATAAAACTTGTAAAATTTATAGAAAATTCATTTATACTCCAAATGGAGTGAACCAAATTTCTGTGGAATCACAAAAGTATGAACTTTAATTTAATAATATAAATTTCATACCTTATGTAACAGAAAAAGTACTAATAATATATATAGTAAAATGACCACCACATATGCAAGTTAATTTCTAAAATTTATAGGAAATTCATACTAGCTCTAAAAATTATGAAACCAATTGTATTAATTTTAGAAAACAATCCTCTTCATCCCAGTAAGGTTAATTTGATCAAAATCATATATTAAAAATGATTCACAACAATACATTAGTAAATAATTCTATATGTCAATACAAACTTGGAGAATTCATAACTCACAAATGAAAAGAGATAAAATAGGAATTCTTTCACCTAAATTCATCTTAGGTCATAACCTATCCATTGGACACAAATCATGCATTTTAGAGCATTTTGTATTTTTCGCATGATTTGGTATTTATTTGCATATCGTGTCATTTGTATGGATAATTCGCGTCAACGGTGAAAGAGTGATTTAGGTGGTAATCACATTGTTCCAGATCAAGGCAAGTTATACCTCCCCTCTCCTTTTATCACATTGAAACCCATGATTTGGGAGATGAAAAGCATTGTTTGCGAAACTGCATATGTATTTGATTAAAAACGATATTTGAAACTTAGTAAATGCTAGCTATGACCCTATTGCTGCATAATCTACCTTGTTATGTTGTTACCCCTTTATTTGTAACCATAGGATGGATTTGATTATTTATAAATGCTTAATGAGGTCTTTATATGCATTTATATATGCCATTTGCTTAGCCATGCCTAGAACTATGCAAATGAATAATCTTATGACTTGATAAATGGGATTTTGAGTATTTGGTTAATGCTGGATTGAAAATGAAAATGTTAAATATTTGTGAACTAAAATGTGAGTAAAATGATTTTGGACTTGGGCGGCAAGTGGTGTGCATATGATGGTAGTTGCACGCCGATAGGGGGAGTGTTCACCTGAGTTAATTAAGGACTGAACTTCGTATCACCAACTTAAGTATATCGTACATCCACATGCGCTATTATGGGGTGGCCTTAACTAATTAAGTTGCTTAAAATCTAACCTTGCATATTGGTAGGCCGGAGTAGAATTAATTAGTCTGAGCGATGATTCATAGGAACTACCCATGTGTGTGTGTTGATTATGATGCTAGCGAATATTACTAGCTGTGTGTGTTCTGTGAGGGGATGGATGGACCACCTCACAGCATGGGCGTCTAAGTCTGTCCAATTCAATGGTATAGTGCCTCGTGGAGGAACAGATGTGTTCGCTGCCACGGCGTTAGGTTTAAGGCGTGGGCCCGCCACCTAACGGTTCTGGGTCATCCCCAGGATGGATTCACACTTGCCATCGCTGATGCAAGGTTAGGCGTTAAGTAATGTAAAGGCTACGTTATGACCTCTAGACCACATTCAACATGAAGAGTGTGGTAGTGTCTTGCAAACACAAAGCAAACTAAAATGCTCATATCATGTGGGTAAAGCTGTACAGACTCTGCAGAGTTTTCTAAAACTAATCGATTAGCCGTGCTCACGGTCATGAGCGACTTGGTGAAGTGTCATGAGTATAGATCTTTGATTTATGTTTTCAAATGATGATTTGTAAACTATGGAATTGAAAATGATAACTTGGGTTAAGTTATGATAATCGTCATATGTTGATGATGAATGTGAGACTTGATGTGTCACGCCCGGAAATTCAGTACTAGAATTTCCGAAACTGAATGTGTATTAAAACCCCAGTCCAGGACCAGCCAGGGTACACAGACGATAATGTTGACATACAGATCCACGTCTTACAAACACAGTAAAAGTCTTACAGGAATGCAGCGGAAAGACGAAAAGACAAACTAAACTAGAACGGGACTCTTGCAGCGGGCTGGCACCATTCCACAGGCATCCTCGACGGCGGACGAAGCCTACTCCTCTGAAAAGCCTCCATCGGACACATACTCCTCTTCTGGTGTGGGGAAAAATTAAGCAAGACTGAGTACTACCCATGGTACTCAACAAGTCATGCCGGAAAAGGAGGCATGATGCAAGATATTCCAAAGGAAGGCAGGGGTTTATTTGCATAAAGTAAGCATTTAAAAGAAACAGTAGTTGAAAGCTGTAGTAAAACGTTGAATTAATTGACCAATATTAAACCATCACTATCCAACGCTACACCACGTTGCGACAGGCCCAAACCATCCACCTAAACTAAACCAGTTCCAGTAATTCCAGTTATTAAGAAAGTGAGACTAATCACGGTGAATCTGGTTGATCGCCCATAACCGCGGGCACGACTATTCGAATAGTTCTACTCTAATCAGAGGTGTACATCTGTACCCACAAGACACAGCCTCAACATCATGTCAACCATGCGTCGCGATACTGGAAAGTACCCGAATAGAGACTGTGACAGGACCCTTCGCATAACCCCCTCTAACCAGCCGTACCACACCACAGGTTTCGCCCCCACCTTTATGTCCAAGGTAGGCAGCCCCCTCTCGTGCCACGGTGAATCCGGCAGCCGATCAACGGGTATGTCCCCCGCCGACCCAACTCCATCACGCCCACCCTCTTCTGGTACGTCAGCCAGAGACAGCTACACTACAAGTCCAGCCGTTGCCCACGCTGGCTTGTGGTACGCACGGTATTTCTTCCAGGGTTTCCCGCGAACCGGTCCTTAATTGCCATGGGTGCTTCCATCAAAACCATGCACCCACAGCCCACCATTAGCATATTTTAGTTAAATATTATTACCATGGTGGCTCCTAAACCAAAGTGTCACCATAGGGACTACATTAATTAATTATTCAAGGTGATCCCCTTTAGTGAGCTAGGTTAGCTAAGCATGGCTAAGCACTCCTAAAATCAGCGAACAATAAATTAATTACCCGAGCTATCAAAGATACAAGATAATCAATATAATTGGCTGAGCACCATAGGTATAATCCCACATGAAATGACATTGCGAAATAATGCAGTGTTTACGGAAAAATAAGACATTTGTAAATATAGGTACAATATGATCAATGTGAAGCATGACTTGCCTTGCTCCTGAGCTGAGGCTACCTCTGCGACGATCTCGAAATAAACG